>VHKM01000515.1:1015000-2232393 GCA_007210695.1 Neogobius melanostomus
CTGCGGGCGGTCTCTTTTTCCTCCGAGCTCGGGTCCTCCACCAGAGGCCTGGGAGCTTGAGGGTTCTGCGCAGTATCTTTGCAGTTCCTAGAACTGCACTTTTCTGGACCGAGATGTCTGATGTATTTCCTGGGATCTGCTGGAGCCACTCCTCCAGTTTGGGATGAAATTTGTTCTATAGAAATACAGTTGACCTTGACCTTCAACACAAAGGTTTCTTACAGACAGTTGAAAATGTGCGACAGGTTCTCCATGATTTTCCATGATTTGGTTATGATCATGAGTCTGCTAACACAGCTATAAAATATTGCTGTCTGTTGGGTAATGGTGTTTAATCTCTTTATAGCAGTAACCCAAAAACATGAGGCTTGACACGGTTTGAATTTTTCAACTTGGGTTTAAAGGAAGAAATATAAAATACGATCATATTTGGGCGATAAACAAACCGAGGACTAGACCTGGAAAAATGTATTTTGTCACTTCATGATCATGATTGCACAATAGAAACAAACTTATGGCATGTGTATTAAAAATGATCATGTTTAATGTCAGAGGAATAGTTCAATTTCCAAGTAACACCCCCACCATATCTGGGCTTGATAAAGATGCTCCATTTATAGCAGAAACTGTTGTATCATTGCCCTCAGGAAAGTCACCAAGCCTTTATGGATATACAATAACATTTTATAGAACATTTTGGCCCCAATGTGTGGCCCTCTTTGTTTATGCTTAAAGTCTTTGTGAAAATATTCTACCCATATGTCCATTAAACCTCCTTTGATATCTCCACGAAGGAAAAGATCTAACTGTATCATATCGCCCAATCTCTTTATGACCAGTATTAGTGCGTTTTGAATTCAGTTTGTATGACCTTAAAACTAGTTCAGTTTATTTATTCTAATTTTTCATGACTATAAACAAAAACACATATTTCCAATGTTAACTGTTAATGGATATACTACAGTATATACATGTAATATATTCCTGTCAATCTTAAGTATATGACTATAAGCAGACACTTTGTATTTCTATGTGAAACATGTCCACATGGGTATATTTGGTATATCAGGGCTGAGCGATATTGAAGTGTACATATATTTGTATAATTTTGTATGATTAAAAATGAAAAAGAGATGTGCCTTGGTATAGGCAAGGCAAGTTTATTTGTAGAGCACAATTCATACACAAGGCAATTCAAAGTGCTTCACAGTTGCAGAAAATTACAAGAAAACAGATCAAATCAATCAATAAAACATCAACATAAAGTTAATCAATGACAGTAAAAGGCAAGAGTGCAGATAAAATACTTTCAGTTTTCATATGCACGGGTAAAAAGAGCTGTTTTCAGCCTGGATTTGAACATTGTCAGAGTTGAGGCCTGTCTCACATCCTCATGAAGACTGTTCCAGATTTTAGCTGCATGAAACTGAAACGCAGCCTCACCGTGTTTATTATTGACTCTGGGAACCACCAGGAGACCCCTCCCTGAAGTTCTCAGGGCCCGAGATGGTTCATACGGCTCTAACATGTCAGAGATGGACTTTGGTGCTAAACCATGAAAACACTTGTACACAAGCAGAGCTGTTTTAAATTCTATTCTCTGAGTGACAGGAAGCCAGTGCAGAGACCGGAGCACTGGACTAATGTGGTCGTATTTCCTGGTTCTTGTCAGGACTCGAGCAGCAGCGTTCTGGATGTTCTGCAGCTCTAACAGCTCGTTTAGAAAGGCCAGTGAGCAGCCGTTACAGTAGTCTAACCTGCTAGAGACAAATGCATGGATGAGTCTCTCTAAGTCTGGTTATGACACTATTCCTCTGATCTTAGCAATGTTTTTCAGATGGTAAAAAGCTGATGATGTTATTGCTTTGATGTGGCTGTTTAAGTTCAGGTCTGAGTCCATGATTACTCCTAGATTTCTAACCTGATTTTTGGTTTTAGAGAGAGAGACTCAAGGTGACTGATAACACTTGATAACACGATGATCTCAGTTTTGTCTGAGTTTAGTTGGAGAAAGTTGTTTTGCATCCTCAAACTGATCTGTTGGATGCAGTGACAGAGAGTATCTACAGGCCCATGTTCACCTGCCGTCAGTGACACATAGATCTGAGTGTCATCTGTGTAGTTGTGGTACGACACATTGTTTATTAGCTGACCCAATGGGTTAAATCTTAAAGGGGGGGTATTATGCTTTTTTCAATCACATAGCACCAGTCTATAGCATACTACAATGATGACGTAACCTTCTGTTGGTCTGTATATGCAGTAAATTAAAATAACTGCCTTGAATAAAATTGCTCTCTCAAAATGGCTGTACTGAACGTCTTGAAATAGGCCTCTGTCTCTTTAAGAAGCTTTCCGACACGCCCCCTTCAGCACACTGCTGTGGCATCTAAACAACACTACTGTGCGGGGAGGGTGCTCTGCTGAGCTGAGGAGCAGTGGTTGGTGGCTTGGCTGGTGACGAAAGGTCCAGAGGCGTCTCCAGGAGGTGGGGGCGTTCCTAGGAGGACTGAGGCATAGCTACACCTAAAATGGCTGCCGTCTAAGTTTTTACTGATTACTCAAAAATATGTGAATGAGCCAAGGCAACACTCCAGGCATGTGTTTAATGAGGGAATTACATAACATGATATAAAGCTTGAAAAAGTCAATTTTACATAATACCCCCTTTAAGTACCGCATTGTGTATTTATTTTGTACGACTGTAAACGATAAATCAATTATAATTGATTTTTTATATAATCTAATTTTTTGTACGATCATAAACGATATTAATGCACAAGCATAGACTCATGCATCTGTTGCTCACATGAGTGTGTGTGCTGAAAGTTTATGTGATGTTGTTTAGAGATAAGGGGTAGGTTTATATAAGTTCTTTGAACTTCTTCCTACTCCTTTTGAAGACAATAGACAAAGACAATTCTTTCTAACTGTGAAGCAGGAGTGCTAACCGCTGCACCACTGTGCCGTCCACACAGATAATATTGGTATGGTCTCAACTTATACAGCACTTTCCCACCTACATTAAGCTCTAAGCACTTTACATCAAGGAACCCTTTCACTCTCATTCATACACCAGTGTACACAGACACTGGAGTCAAGGGGAGTGAAGTGTCTTGCCCAAGGACACAACGACAGTGTGGACCTGCAGGAGCCAGGATTCAAACCCCTGACCTTCCGATAATGAGACGACCCGCTCTATTGTACATTATTATACGGCCCTTCACAATGTAAGTACACTCCATTGACTTGAATGGATTTTACAAAGTTCTACCGGTCATTATTTCTGATAGAAGACCTCTGAAAAAAATAATGACGGCTGCCAATGGCAACGGAGTTCATGCTTGTCAGGTCTTTCACATCACTGCACAAGTAGTAGAGGACATTATCTCTGTCCCCGTCCCTGCGAGAGAAGTTGGGGAAATCGCTCGTGAAGTTAACGAGAGTCCGACTTTCAACTTACCCAGAGATTCACCACCATTCCTCCTCTCCAACTGCACCGTAAACTAAGTAGCTATAGGCTAGTGTAACCGAGCGGACCTTATTAGAGTTCCAAAGCCTTATATAACTTAATTTTTTTTTTTTTTTTTTTTGCAACAAATAACTCATAATATTTAAAGCTCACAGGTAAGGATGTGGATTAAAACAGTGGTCATGAGAGGCAGAGAGCGGTCTAAAAATGTAACAAGTTTTATTTACAAAATAGAAGAACCATGAAAAATATAAATACTAATGGGACAAACACTTGAATAACTAAGCAGGCTGAAATGTAACTGTCTTTAGAACTCAAACAAAACAGCAGTTGCAAATCAATTCTACAAAAAAAAACAAGCATTAATTGAGTCTGTTAACATTAAAAATAGCTTAACTGTTCAAATAATGCACTCACTCTCACACGCAGCAGAAAATCCACGCCGCGACAATTTCAGTGGACCTCTTACTTATTGAAAGGGGGCAGCTAGTGTCAATGCAGTCCAGCAGTGCAGGCTGTGGCATGGAGCAGTGCCTCTGTGCCACTCCTGATTTTTATAGGAAACACCTGATTGTGAAGGGCCACACCCCGCCCCTTCCCACTATGGTGGCCCAACGGTTCATTTAACCTGTCACATTCACCCCAGGGTTCTGAATTGGCGTCCCGACAATTACTAAACCCACGGTCTAAATACTACTGGCGGTTCTCTGCTGGGCAAAAACCGTCCAACATTTGGCTGCGCAGCAGAACCTCCAGGCCGACTCCGGTGTTCATCTCCATAGTTCCTTTCCCGTGGGTTACCTCCTGGAATGGGCCGGTAGGCAGGTTCCACTACAGGCCCCATAGGACCACAATCCTTGTTAGGATTAGAGGTCCTTACATTGTCCTTGCCACACATTTGTGGCCGAGCACCCAGTTTGACGCCACACTCAGGGCATTCTAGGCACCAGCGATCAATGATTACCTTCATACTGGGCCAGTAGTACCTCTCCCGCATAAGTGCCAAGATGTCCTCGTCCCCCTTGTGGCCATGCTGGTTATGCACCTGGTCAAACAGCTCCTTCCTTAAGGCCTCCGGCAGTACCAGCTGAAAGATGCGATCCCCTCCTCCTGGCTGTCGAATAGTCCTGTAGAGGAGCCCATCTCTAATCACAAACCGATCCCACTGGCGCAGCAGGCTTCTTGCTTCTGGGTGCAGGCTTCGTCTCTCTAGCCGTCCCGGCCTGTGCCTTTGTCGAATCAGAGGAAGTACGGAGGCGATGATCAGGTCACTTTGCTGCAGGGACCTCAACTCACCAACAGACCGACCAGACCCTCGAATGTAGCAGCCCAGGGTTACTAGATGCAGATTGTTCATGATGAAGTGAGGGCTGCCTGAGCAGGGCCTTATGACATCCCGGGCTCCATTGCTGGCTCCTAACCTCCTCCCGCTCCAGCCGCGGGTTTATAGTAGGTGCCTGTAAAGCAAACAGTCTCTGCACTACTTTGTTAAGCTGCTCTTGTTGACGTTGAACCAAGAGTTGCAACTCTGCTATTTCCATGCTGTGCGAATGAGCTGCTGCCCCCTGCATTTCACTTTCTGAAAACTTTGCACCAAACCTTGAGGTAGAGGCTTGAGGCCTACCCACCTCTTGCTCTAGGGTCCCATTCTGCTTCTCTGTAGCTTTGTCAATAACTCCCTGGTCAACATGGTTACATAGAGACCGACCTCGCTCCGCCAACTCAAGTAGCCGGGCTTTCACAGTAGCCCACCTCTCCTCTTCCCAGTCCTCCATTGCTAGCCCCGGGGTTCCCTTAAGGATAAGCCACTTGCACTCCCTGGGTATATAAAGCAGGCACTCAGAGGGGAAAGATATACGAGAAGCTGCATCCCGGGGGCTAGGGACATCAGAGGCCACATTAGTTACATTTAACACTTTCTTCTTGAGTTGATCATTTTCCAGTTGCAACATCTTAACCAAGTCTCTCAATTTTTGAAGTTCATCTGCCATGTCCAGGGCAAACCACAGTCGTTTGACACAGCAGCAGGTGATTTACTCCAGGCCCCGGGACTGCAGCAATCCACCAGGAAGTCCCTCGATGAGCAAACTGCTGTTTTGTTTGAGTCTCCAAAAGTAACTAAACTTAACAGCATTTACTTAGACCTACATTTGACCACAACCACATCACTGCCGACAACGCCAATTGTAACCGAGCGGACCTTATTAGAGTTCCAAAGCCTTATATAACTTAATTTTTTTTTTTTTTTTTTTTTGCAACAAATAACTCATAATATTTAAAGCTCACAGGTAAGGATGTGGATTAAAACAGTGGTCATGAGAGGCAGAGAGCGGTCTAAAAATGTAACAAGTTTTATTTACAAAATAGAAGAACCATGAAAAATATAAATACTAATGGGACAAACACTTGAATAACTAAGCAGGCTGAAATGTAACTGTCTTTAGAACTCAAACAAAACAGCAGTTGCAAATCAATTCTACAAAAAAACAAGCATTAATTAACTGAGTCTGTTAACATTAAAAATAGCTTAACTGTTCAAATAATGCACTCACTCTCACACGCAGCAGAAAATCCACGCCGCGACAATTTCAGTGGACCTCTTACTTATTGAAAGGGGGGCAGCTAGTGTCAATGCAGTCCAGCAGTGCAGGCTGTGGCATGGAGCAGTGCCTCTGTGCCACTCCTGATTTTTATAGGAAACACCTGATTGTGAAGGGCCACACCCCGCCCCTTCCCACTATGGTGGCCCAACGGTTCATTTAACCTGTCACACTAGCAATAAGTAGCTAGCCTTGCTGCTACTAGCCTCGCCACACTGCCTGAAATCAACAAACGTTGCCAAGCAACGCGTGAACTTTTGGGAACTATTTGCAGCGGAAATCATAAAAGTGTATGAAGTTTATTTGTGTGTGTACAGTTGGCAAATAGCCATATAATAAGCGGGATAATGTATAGAACGCTGGTCATTATCGGGAAAATAAATACCTTCAGAGCAAAGTTTGGTTTGCCCTGCCGGTACTTATTTCCCGATAATGACCAGCATTCTATACATTATCCCTTACATATTGTAGTTTCGTTGTTATAATGTAACTTTATGTTCTTGTTTTAGATGTATGTTTGTCATTTTGTGTTTTAAATTGAAGTTGCTTCATCAAGGTTAAGGTTAAGATATACTTTATTGATGCCCATAGAGAAATTCAGTGATCAATAAAGTGCAGTATAATTAAAGTGACCCAACCTCAGGATTAAAGGATAATTTCTTAACCTCTTACCACCAGCCTTTTGTCACACTTTTGAAGTGTTTTAGTTGTGTTTTCTTATCTTTTTCGCCACTGTTTCATCGCATTTCTGTTGCATTTTTGTTACGTCCCCCCTTATTATTGAGCTATTGTTGCTTTTCTGACACGTTTTTGTCAGTCTTTTCTTGCTTCTTTGGAGTTTTTATTTTGTAGTTTTTTAGACCCGAGCACCATCAGGTTGGCGAAGGGGCTCTTGTAATCGTATAGAGTGCGCAGAGCGCACAAAACGAGCGCAAAGCGCTCGCCTCCTCTCAAACATACACTAACGCACTCCTCTCATCGTGCACGTGCAGATGTATCAGAAAACGAACATTGCAACATGCGCGAAGCTCCAATTGTTTAATGTCAAAATTGAGCGCAGAGTGAGCTTTAGCGCATTCCAAAAATCCTAAAACTTAGACCCTAGGGACAAAATTTAAAAACAAACAAACATAAAGGCAGTAGCAATACTGTAATTTTAGATTGAGGGAGACAAAAGGGCGCGAAGCGCCCCCTTGCTTTGGGCAGGGCGGTTGGTGAGGGCCGATAATCGCTGATAATCGCAAAATATATTGCGTTTTTGTCACTTTTGTGTTGCTTATTTTTGTAGCTTTTTCATCACTTTTGTGTTTTTCTTATGTTATTGTTGCTTTTCCAGCTCATTTTTTTGCCTCTATTTTGACGTCGTTTTCAAGAAGCTTGTAGATTTGGGTAAAGCCAAACTGGAGAAAATATGCTCTGCTCATGTGGGCGTTAATAAGTTACAAGCAATAATAAAAATACATAAAACTAGATAAAGATTGTACAATCTGAACAGGAAAAACATTAAAGAGGCTTTGCCGACAGTTTTACAATAGTAGATTATAGCTGATTAAACTGGAGTCCAATAAATCAATGAGAGCCAAAGTGTGTGTGGATACGGCTGTAGCTCTGTGTGTTTACACAGTACACTCCCACTGTTTTGCTCTGAACATGGGCTTTGTGGGCACTAAAGTAATTAGTAAGTTTAAATGTTTTTAACCTCTTAACCCCCACCTGAACTGAGCACATTTTCTCCAGTTTGGCTTTACCCAAATCGAAAAAGCTTTCTGAAAAAAAAGTGTCAAAATAACAAGGAAGAAAAAGTGACAAAAAACTACAAAAGAGTAACAGAAAAGTGATTAAAAAGTGTGACAAAAAAGTGACAAAAGTGATGAAAAGGTGACAAAAGTGTCACCTTGAAGATGAAAATGCAACCAAAAAAGCCACATAACGCAATAAAAAAAAAAGTCAAAAAAAGTGACGACAACGCAGCAGCAACGCACGGAAAATGATCGGTTTAGATGGGCTTCAAAGAAATAAGGTTGGAACCACTGATCTAATACAATATATTAATACAATATAAAACCCAGAGTTGCATTTTCCCCCTCATTTCCTTTTATTCCCTGGATGTTATTTGTTATTCTGTAGGTCGTCAGGGTCTGTGGAAGATTGTTATAAGAAAACCTCAGGAAATCATCACAGAGGCTAAATCAGGCAAGTACGCAGGCCAGTTCACACTTCGCCGGGGAAAGGTTTCTATCTCTAACTTGTTCAACATTTTCATGTGTTGTAACAGTCCTCATCGGTCCTTTCTTTCTTTTGGACACATTCCTCGTTTCCCTAAAAGCGTCCACATCCCACATTAAACTGCTCAAAAATGAGAATAGGCCCGTCCTAAAAACGGTGTACCCATTATTTTATTTCAATAACAGGCTTTGGTTTGGCTCTTATCTCTATGGGATTTATTGCACTTTTTCTGATCCTGGGGCAGGGCCACTTTAAAACTGTCGGCCCGCCATCTTTTATGTTTTTCCTGTTCAGACTGTTAAACATTATCCAAGGTCTTTTTCATTTCTTTTTATTGTTTTTTTTTATTATCGATATCATTTTATGTTTTTATGTAGAATGACCTGGTTTAATCCTTGGCAAGTGTTTCCCAATCATGACCTTACCTTTTATTATGTACTATTGCTTTATCATAAGACACTGATCAAAGTACTTCCATAATGTCAGTATGTTATTTGGTACGACTATAGTGAGGTTTGCTTAAGGGCAGCCAGGTCTGAATCAGTTCCACTTTGGACCAGAAATAAATGACTCAATTCTATTCTTAAATTGTTTTTGGTCAACATTACCCTTTGCAAAGTTTAAAGTGTTAAATAATGTTGTATGTGTGTATTCAATGGTCACAAAATGCCAGAGAAAAAGCGGACTCCGTCTCCTTTAAAACACCAAAGTTTATTTATTTCATTTTGTAAAGAGCAATCTCCCAACAGCATTCGCCTCACTCGTCAGAATTTTAGCGTAACATTTACTGTGGAAAGTAACAGGTTTAAAATACACCGTTCTTTTGCACGAAAACAATAATATTAAAAGTTTGAAGGCACGACAGGCATCTACAGTATGTAATGACAAGCACTAACTCTGAAAGACACCATTTTGCTGTATTTTCAATTTAGCCTCTACTCGACTCTTAAAACTTTTAAAGGCCCTATACCCAATAATTTCTTTTAACAGGGTTTTGTCCTTCATTATAATGGAAAAAAATGGAAATATAATGGAAAAAAAACAAGGAAAAGAAAATACCTTTGTGCACTGAACATCTAATTACGAATCCCTTTTATCCATTGTTTCTGTTTACCTTACCGTGTCAGCATTGCTCCAGTAATTAGTGAAACGTGCTTAAAAAACTCATCCCTGTGAGGGGTTGGAATGTTAAAAAATGCATGAGTAAAGTTGGGAATGAGTTTTGACTGTTAGTAAAGAAATGAATAGAAATTTGACTTCCAAAACACTGAGGCTTTTGAGGTGGAGTGCCAAAATGCGTCATCACATAAAGAGTTTAACATGACCCTTCCCAGACTGAAGAACAATGTGACATATAAAACCCAGCACCATTTTCTCCTTTATGTGGATGACCTCAGCTAATAAACACCTGACACCTCTACATTACAGTAAGCTAATGCTACTATGGAGTGGGATTGTACTCCTGGCAGTGTGATCCGGTCAGGTGCCCATCACAGGTGAGAGAGTAGTGGACCTCCACTCCTCCTTCCATGACGCGGCAGGTGAATGAGCGCGACCCCTGGATCAGGTCTGTCGAACAGGAGCCCAGCAGGTCATGATAGTGCAAGTCCTGATCCCACACCTCAATCTTCAGAGTAGCGCCAGTGTCCACCTACAGACACGCACACATGAGCTTTATCAACATGTCAATGCCATGGGACTGAAAATAATAAATCCCATTTACCATCCCATTTTGCGATAATCATGAAAGAATATCACAGTGTAATTGTATGTTTCCTGGAGACTACTCTTAGTGGACATGAACCTGTGACATTACAAGTACTGTCTCCCAGATCCACCTTGGGTGGGCCTGATCTTTTTGTTTATTGGTCAGAAATAAAGTGCAGAAAACACCATCACCAAACCAATATTCACTATCAGTATCTGCTCGAGAATGGAAAAAAGCTGCTAAAACATTTGATACTCACTGAAACAAAACAAAAGACAATGATTACTGTTATACTTTGTTAAATAGATAATGCATTATCGAACTAAAACAGCTATTTCCATGGCCTTGGTCATAGATAGAATATACAAGAGATAGACGGTCAGCCACATGGCCCCGTGTTTTTCATGAAATTAACATGGCGCATCTTGCTCCTCCTTAAAAGTGCAAAAAGGCGGGAGCTGACCAGCTACGAGCCTCCACAGAGCTCCAGAGCCAATCTCACTTGGGCTTAAACGTTTTAATTCTACAGAACAAAATCAGCGTGGTTGAAAATATCATCCAGCCCAGCGTTGTCACATGGGTCACATCATTTTTTAGAAAAAAAATCAGCTCTAGGGAGGTGCAAAGACCCCGTTGGAATCCTGTTTACAAAGTGTCTTTTGGAGTCACCCCAGGCCACCAGGGGTGCTATTGCATCGATGTCAGCTCCCCACCATGAGGACCATAGAGAACAGCCCATTGTTCCTGGTTCACCAAGAGCTCTGTCCCTAAGCCCCTCCTCCCTCGGCGCAGCTACTACCAATAAAAAAAATAAAAATAAAACAAAGAGGGTTGCTTATGCCACATGCTGAAGCTTCGAATGTTTGGACATTTTTGCTTGCCAGTGCTCTGCATTGCACTGCAAGAGCTCAGAAGGTAAGAAGAGCATTTCCTGGTTATTTGGCCAGGGGAGGAGCTTGGTGTAAACAGGAGGAGCTTTGTAAAGACTGTCGCTTCTGCACTAATAATATGCACGAGGAATGTTTCAGACTACAACACCAGGTCTGTTTGTGATGAGGGAACAACACTAAGGAGTAAAGGTTTTAAATGATGAGACTCTAGGGCCGGACCAGATTAGGCCTGCTGTATTGAGGGAAGAAGAGTGTGGATTCTGACCTGTCCCAGATCATAGCTTTCGTTCCAGATTGGGTTGTTGGACTTGATTATTCTAGTCCTGTGGTTGTGAGAGCCAAACTGCATCGTGGCATAGCTGTAGGTCAAATACATATTAGCAACCAGCGCTTCATATTAAGTCTATGTGGTTGTTCTGAGTTTGTTTACCTGTCAGTTTGACCCAACAGGTCCCCTTTGAGATTCCAGGCCCGGACAATGGTCACCACAAGCCTCCCCTCAAAGCCTGTTTTGGACAGCAGTTTACTCCGCACACACTTCCAGATGTTTCACGGATGCCATTTTCCTGCAAACAGGTAAAAGACATATCAAGTTTAACAGGCCCATATTTAGATCTTCCCCAAAAATCTTGGAGTATGCAACTAGTTACAAATATACCTTCAAGTAATCTTCAATGGCAGCTTTCACGTGTGGCCGCTTCTTTGCATCGGGCACCAGATCGGAGATGAGCCTCAGAGAGCGCTGCACTATGTCTGGGAGGTTTTTGAGGGACTGCAGCCAGGTTTTGTAGCCCCGAGAGTCATCAGAAAGCAGGGAAAACTCGCCTGTCCAGCCTTTGCCCCCCACCACCTCTGTGTGGTGCAGGTGCATGCCGCTGGTGTAGGAGGTGGCCACGTCTTTGTTTTGCAGGAAGTCGGTGCAGGTCTTGTGTTCCGCAGAGGGCTTGTACTTCCCCAGGCCAACTTTGATGCCCAGAGAGAGACAGGACTGCGTCTGTCAAAGGATAAATAATTATGTTTCTATGTGCATCACTTTATATGCTCTAGTTACGTCGACCTAAAGTGGCTCTTGACCCGAGAGCGGCTCTTTTGGGTCAGTGTGAATCCAAACGCAGCACTTTGTGTGTCGTCACACAGTTCATGTGACATCAGTCGCTCTAATGCTGTGGGGTAAAAAAGCAGCCAAGTGATGATGATGATGATGATGATGATGATGATGATGATGATGATAATGATGATGATGCCTTACACTTGTATTGCACTTTACAAGCCTGTATTACCAAGTTTCTCAAAGAGCTACAATGTCATCCTTATTCATTCACTCCATACTCGGTGGTGGTAAGCTATTGTTGTAGCCACAGCTGCCCTGGGGTAGACTGATGGAAGCAAGGCAACCAGCCTGTCCCATTGGCCCTTCCGACCACCACCAACCACTCACTCACACACCACATTCACCCCAGGTTTCCTGGTGTTCCCAAACGGTCTTATATCCAAGTACCGACCAGGCCCTACCCTGCTTAGCTTCCAAGATCTGGCGGGATCGGGCAGAGCACTACCAAGTCTCTCACACGCCCCGTAGTGAATTGGTGTTGGAATAGTGATCAAGTGTCTTGGAAGGAGCTCTTGCCTGAAAAATAACTGCTGTTTTGGGACTAACTAGTCCCTCTTTGCTACTGCCATGTGGTCCTATAGATCTTTAACTATACCCCCCATGGTCTACGCTAGGGTCTCCCCAGTATTTAAGCCTAATATCAGGCCTGCTTGTAGAGGGCCATTATAAGCCTGGCTCAGTGTGTGTTCATCATGAAGCTCTATGTAGTTACTGGTTTTATTGACGTTATTAGTGCTCAATACTTGTTTTCACCAGATCGATGCAAGCTAGTGCTGGGTAGCCTACTCTGGATGCTAACCTATCAGCTATGGACCCATGAGGAATAAATCAGACCTATTCCACCTCCACCTCTGGTGATGAAGGTGAAGAGAAATCCTCCACCTCAAAAGAGCGCTCGGTCACGAAGCTGCTGTCACTCTCCATATTAGCTAGCTGCCACGCTGACGTCACGGTGCCAGTGCCGATGTCAATCACAGCCCAGACCACACCCAACTCTAAGCACCCTCGCTCATCCCCTGATCCGCCGAGAAACGCCCCTTTTTAGGTACAATTTTCAAAATGTTCTTGTGGGCGGAGTAAGGCTGGGCACTGGTGTTATGTTGAGCTTTAACCACGAGAAAGAAAACTGACCATAGAGTAACATTAGGGAAGTGTGCATGTGTGAGCCGGGGATAAATCAGGCTTAAGTTCAGCAAACAGCCTATTGTTACATGACTGAAGGTGTGCCGTGTGGTGTGGGCGCATGTGGACATGGACTGAACTACAGTTGTGCCAATAAGTTTATACACCCTGGGGGATTTTTTTCGGGGGGGGGGGGTTTTCCGTTTTTTTTTGCCGTTTCTCAAAGAACATGAATGAAAACACGAAAACTTTTTTTCACTCCTGGTCAGTGATGTTGTGAAGCCATTTACTGTAAAAAAAAAAAAAAAAAAGAGAGAAAAAAAAAGTGTGAACTCATTTCAAATCACCATAACAAAATAAAATACCAAATTACCATGTTGAAAAGTTGAAAAGGTGTGTGAACTAGGGTTTACACACCCTAGTTCCTATACCGTGTATTACCCCCTTTCGCATCAATACAGCTTGGAGTCTTTTGTGGTAGTTGTGGAGACCAGTGCTCAATTTGATCCCCCGTTTGGGAGAATGCATTTCTCCAATTTTCAGTTTTCAGGGTAAAGGATCCCGGAAAGATTTAGGAGGATCCAGCAAAGATTTGATCTGATGTAATGATGCTGTTCCCCGAATCCATCACATCAGACCAAAAGTGTTCCTGAAAATACTAATTTACAAATTAAGCACTGGTGGAGACGTTTCTGTATATAATCTAATGGTAAAGCTGCCCATTCTTCTTGGCAAAAAGCCTCCAGTTCCTGTAAATTCCTTGGCTGTCTTGCATGAGCAGCAGGTTTGAGATCTCCCCACTGTGGTTCAATGATATTGAGGTCAGGAGACTGAGCTGGACACTAACGGAACCTTCACTTTATTCTGCTGGAGTCAGTGGCAGTTCGACTTGGCCTTGTGTTTTGGATTATTGTCTTGTTTGAACATCCAAGTACGACCCATGCGCAGCTTTCGGACTGATGAGTGCAAATTCTCCTCCAGTATTTTTTCATAAGCTGCTGCATTCATCCTGCCATCAATTTTGACCAGGTTTCCAGTGCCTTGGTAACTCACACATCCCCAAAACATCAGCGAACCACCTCCACATTTCACAGTAGGAATGGTGCCCTTTATAACATAGGCCTTGTTGACTCCTCTCCAAATGTTACATTTGGTGGTTGTGGCCAAAGTTCAATTTGGTCTCATCACTCTGAATGATTTTGTTCCAGAAATGTTGAAGCTTGTGTAGTGAGACGGGTGTTGCGCGCTCACCCGTCCCCTATAAAAAGCGCTCCGTCTCTCCTGCTCGGCCTACCTGACCTTTCCCCTCTGACGTCAGACGCCGACAGGAGCCAGAGCAATGGCGGCACCCGGTACGAGAAGCATGAGTTAAGCTAAAGGACGTCAAGTCTAGTTATCGCTCAAAGGCGTCAAGCCCCGGTGATTAATGCGCAAAGATTCATGTTTATCGCTTCCATGTGACCCTGGTGCGGTGTGTGTGTGTGTGACCGGCAGATACAGAAACCTACGTTAAGTGCCAGAAATGGCATGCTCTGGCTCCTGTCGTGCCAGCCTCTCCTCTCCATGACCCGTTTCTGTTGTGCTCCTGAGAATTGTTACCCCGACTGTTGGACTGTGAATACCATAAACATTACAGTAATCGGTCCTGCGGACGAAGTGGACGTGGCGTCAAGCAACCATTTCATGTGAGCAGTAGGATACTGTTTGTTACTTGGAGGAACTGACTTATTATTCTCTTTATGTTGGAGGGGGGGAACTTTTCATGGAGCTCGGGGAGACCTGCAAATATGGACATTGTATGTGAAACCTGATTTTAAACGTATAATTTATGGTTCTCTACCTAGAACCCAACTTGCAACGATGAAAACAATAAGGTACTAAAGTAATAAATTGAATAAATAAGAACTGTGTATTGGTCTCTGTCCTCCCAGCCTTAGGATCTGTGTGGGGAAAATGTAACTTGGTTACACCCTTGGACCGTAAACCAAGGGTGGCGTTGTCAATACCAGCTAAACTCCCTTAGTTACCACCTATCTTGCCACACTTGTCTCTGTGCTGTTTGGCATATTGTAAGCGAGATGTTTGTGGCATGTTTCTGGAAACAGCCACGCCACTTTTTTTGAGGGGTCCAGGATTTCAGCAGAAGTTATTTGAGGTTTTTCTGTGCATCGCAAACAATTTTCCCGGCAGTTGTTGTAGAAATGTTTGTTGGTCTACCTGATCGTGGTTTGCTTTCAACAGAACCCCTCATTTCCACTTCTTTATCAGAGGTCAGCTCACAAGGTCTGCCTTAATTTTTATCTGTTTTATTTTATTGTCAATTTTATGTTTTAATATTTGTTGTGTTTCTTATTTGTGCTCAGTTTCACGGGTTGCCAACTGGTTGTCAAGCCACTAAACCCTGTTTTGAACTATGTAGTGCCTATGCTAAATCCTTGAGGGTGCTACACAATCCATTTGTTTCAATTTATTGGACTAATTATAATTCTTGCACCAGTGTACAGACACCAGAGGTTAGGCGGATGACGTCACATAAAAAGGAAATGACAATGATACTGAAAATGACTCAAAAAGTCAGGTTAGCATTAGCAGTGCAACAACAAGTGTACCTGAGACGAAGAAATGCGATTGAGGGAGGACAAACAGGTTCGCACAGCTGTGAGGCGTCGATAACGTCCGCCAAGAGAAGCCTGCACACAAAAATATGAACATGCATAATAACAAACATTCATATTGTGCCCATGGTAAATAGAAATACATTTATTTAACCTTCTATACTTCTGCATACTGGTGCTGAAAAGAGTCTCAATTCACAAACATGATTAATCCATCCTGGGCCGCTCGTGTGTGATTTGTTTTAATCTGACCCACCGATGGGTTGAGCCATGAGTGGACGGGTGTAGCAAGCAGTTTTATCAATATTAATTAACATGAGGTGCTGTTACATACTCACTAACACACATACATTTTTTCCAAACAAATTATTTAATGGATTTGCAGTTTGTTGTTTTGAGAATGAAGGAGCACACAATCCAAAATGCTTGAAGTCGTAGTCCAAAAATCCAATCCTTCTGCTGGTGTTGGTCCACAGTGCTTTATTTAGTACAAAGTCAACGCAACCGTCTACCAGGAGATGTTAGAGCACTTCATGCTTCCTTAGTGATTATTTGAGAGCACGTGATGATTAACGCGTCAACACAGCAACCCCGTTAAGAAGACCGTTAATATATGGGAGTTATTTTAACGCCCATATATTAAGTGTATGTGGAAATACATTTTGTCCAAATGTAGAGTAATAAAAAATAAATATAGGCCAGGGATTAATGCCTATACAGTAGCCTCTATCTAACTTTATTTCTTTTTCTTTTAAAGCACCGCATAAGAGTACCGTTAAAGTACCGGATCGATAAGGCGTATAGATAAGAGTAGTAGTATCGATAAATCCTTAACGATAACCATCCCTACTTGACATGTATGTCACTTTGCATGCAATGACTCTATATCATATATTAGTTTCACATTTTAAGTTGAATTACAAAAATAAAGGAAATTTGAACAATATTGTAATTCTTTGAGTTTCACCTGTATTTGCTCTTTTATAAAAAGTGATGAAAGTAAATGATACGGACCTCTCGGATGTAGTGCGTGCCGTAGGTGTCGATCAGGCGTCTGTACTGGACCTTGGTGGAGGAGGTGTAGGAGGACGGCAGTCGGGACACATCCTTTTTAAACTCTGAGCTCAGAGGAGGAGTGTCTGACACCCGATAACTGCACATACACAGGTCAACACAGATGTAAAACACACAAACGTCAGAGTGGAGTGTGAGCCCACCTGTAGTGTGAGCAGGTGGAGCAGTGGATACTGTAGGTGAACTTGTCCTCTCTCTCTCTTCTGGCTGCAAACGTGTACTGATCTGAACGTGTCCCTCCGACCTCCAGGTCTGCAATCTTTTGAAGTGACAGTCCAATCTGCCAAAAAAAAGGATGATTTCTTATCTAAACTCATTGGTTTTCAATCATCAATTGTTTCAGGTGGTTACCTTCCAGTCATTGCTGTCCTGGTACGTCAGTGCGTTGATCACTTTACTGCGGAAACAGTGAAGTTACACTTTATTGTCTGGATGGAAAATTGTCCTGGGCCTACACAGTGCTTTAGGTTGCTACGTTCTACACACATACAATCAAAGCAGCAATATCATAGAGCTGTCAGCAAGTAGCAATGCAGATTTGGAATTTCTAGCGTTTGTTTCTTGGGTTAGGGTTATCCTCACCTGACAGTAGACTGCGTGGATTCAACGACATTGTCCGAACAGCGAGTAAATGCTCGTAAGTCTAACGCGGAGAGTGGGAGCTGCGAATGAGAGGAAGACCAATGTTAAATACAGTAGCCTGTATAAGCCAGTGCCAAACTGGGGTCCGGGGACACCTGGGGACCGGAGGCACTGCAGGGCTCCATAGGTTGTCCACACATAATTTACATACAAATGAATGGGTTTGAACTTTGTTTAATTATAAGTATTTACCCTATAATCACCATTGTTAGCTAATTGTTTAGCAAAATTATTAGAAATTAGTCATCAAAAACATGACATATTCTTTGACAAGAGAACATATATACTGTTGGGGTCCCGTGGGATCTTTTAATTGATAAGGGGGGCCACAATATGCTTGACTTTGGAAAGGGCTGGCCTATATCATGCATTATACAAGGGGTTTGATAAAGGGTTGTACTCCATGGGCATTTAATGCTAGAAGTCAAAATTGTGTGCATAGAGAGATTCATCCTTAAACGAACACCACACACAAAAATCCCCATTGTGGCCAGCAGAGGGCTCTAGTCTTCCCTCTAGTATTTGCCTTGGCACCTCTCAATAATTCCATAAATTTCACCAAAAGGCATAATTTGCCCACATAGTTCCCATCGCGGCTCACAAAACTTTTCATTGCCGCTCTGTTTTTCCTTCAGTAATGTGTATTCCCAACACTAACCTCACCCCAGCCAATGTTTCTCGCATGCTCCTTAACGGATGGGTCCGACTTTAAGGCTCTGTTTCCAAACCTATTGCTAATCCATAACCCAAAGTCTTTGGTGAAAACAGCGATGATACACTGAGCTAGAGGTACCTGTGTTCCCTGATTCCGCTGATCCCAGAACCTGGAATGTAGGTACCAGGGGCGACTAATGCTGTTAGTTTAGTTTATTTAATCAGGACAATGTGCAGTTACATTTAAAAGATTTAGATTTGTAGTCCTACACAAATACCTATTTGACCTATTGATCTATTGTTTGTTTTCTCAGCATGACTCACTTCGGCCTAGGACAGTCACAAAATGCACCCTGTTAGACCCTGATTCAACAATGTCAACATTGTTGAACCAGCATTAATGGAACATCAGCATTTTGTGCATATTGTATGGTTTTTCTGTTACCTTTTGCTCTTGGTTTCCCTGCAGAGGGTTTTTAAAGAGGTGGCAGGTGCCGTTGGGAGTCATATAGGTATTCACATCGATCAGGTAGGCTCCTTTCCTCTTCAGGGTGACGATGTCATAGCCCTCACCCACCAGGTTGTGCCCTGGGAAGAAGGGGGCAGTGTTGCACACAGTGCCCTTCCCATTGTAGTAGCAGCGAGCCAGGGACAGGAGAGACAGGAGGACGAGGAGAGCCAGAGGGAAATGCTCCATATTTCATAAACCTGTTTAGACAAAGTATATTTGAGAGAGCTAATAAAGCTAAGTTACCTATGTAACTATAGTTCTACGAAATGTGTGTGCCACCCTTAGGCTGCACAATTGCATATCTCTCGGAAGCGCCATCTTCCCGCCCTGAGAGGATCAAAGAATTAACTGCTCCAATCATCCCTGGGGTCACTCACCCCGTGCCATATAAAAGGGGGACTCTGCCTTGAGAGCGCCTGAAGCACTGAACCGATCGTGTGTAAAACAAGGAGCTCAAAGCCGCCTCTCTCTAGAGCGCTTAGAGCATCTTGAAGGCCAAACCAACCAGGTTGCCTTCTCCACGAGCACTGCTGGGCCGAAGTGGGGAGAGGGGAATGACGACCGTCCACCACCTAAAACCGCATGGGCAACTGAACCAGTAGCAACGTCCTGCAGACTGACTGCACAAACGTAGAAGAGGATGACCAAGAGGCCGCCATGCTGACCTCCTCAAACAAAGCGCCATGGAGCAGTACCGTAGAAATTGCAACTCCACATGTGGAGTGTGCCCTGACCACTGCTGGTGGAGGGAGTCCTTGTGCCTCATATGCAGCGCGCATGGCAAGGCAAACCCAGTGGGCCAATCGTTGAGAGGACAGTGGGGCACCCTTGTTTCTGACCCCAAAGCCCACGAACAACTGATCGGAGTGTAAGCCTACAAACGCCCTGCAGGAAGTGCTTCACCAAGGGGTGACTGCAAGCAGTGTGGATTCCGAACTCCACGTGACCAACGATGGCTGCCCCAAAAACTCCTAAGGTTGCGGTGGCCCTGCCTTTCTCCAGCAGTTACTGGAGAAAACTGAGAACATCCTGTATGGGACAGGATGTAGGGTCCAGGTCCTTCTCTGACCACCAATCAGAGAGAAGACAGCAACGAACCCTGTAGGCCCTGGTGATAGACGAGGCCCAAGCACCTCACTCTGTGGAGTAGAGGCGCAATGAGGCGCTGGAGCGGGAATGCATAAAAGCAGGCCGGGTGGCAATGGTCGATGGGTCATGGCATCCACGCCGAGAGGAGGCCCGTCTGCTGACCTGAGCGAGAACCAGAATGGCACTGTGCGTTCTCTGCATTGGCGAAAAGGACGGCCACTGGTCTGCCAAGCTGAAACCACGCCTGCGCCGCAACCTCCGAGGCAAGGTCCCATTCGTCCCCCAAGGCACCCCCACTGGACATCCTGTCCGCACCCACACTGCGGGATCTAGGGATGTGCCGTGCTTTCAGAGAGGCTAAGTGTGTGTTTGCCCATTTGGGCTTCTCTGCTGCCAGGCTCCTGTTTAGCCACCGCGGTGTTGTCGATTGGACCAAAAACGTGGTGACCCTGCAGATGAGTGGCAAAGTGCAAGAGGACTTTATGCACTGCCTCATCTCTGAGAGAGTGATGTGTTTGGGGCCAAACATGGCTCGCCGTGAGATGGCCAATACTCCACTCCAGCCGGTCAGGGAGGCATCTGTGAACACCTCCGTGTAATGGAGCACGTGGCTCATTTAGACCCCTGTCGGAGGCGCTAAGGGTCCAACAGGTGGAACAGATTCGCCGTGGTACGATACGCGGGCCATCCAACACCCATTGTCCTATAGGTTCAGAATTATCGACTGGCTCACCAGTGAGGGGGAGGCCCTCATGCACCTGGAGCCCAACCGCAGACCCACAAACACCAATTTTTGAGTCAGAAACAATCGCCTCTTGTCTAGAATGATGACTAGCCGAGCACAGTGGACGAGGCTAGAATGAGCCAATGGTTGATATAATGGTGTCTACACACTTAACCATACGGACTGCGTTGCTGCTTCTATTTGGACGCTTGAACGGCTTGTAATCAGACACTCGTATGTGTTCACCTCAGGTGGAGCCACTGCCACGCGATTCTGTAGAAAAGAAGAAAAAAAACTCTACACAGTTGCTGCTAAGCACTAAGATATGAATGAAGATGGTTTACTGATCCTTTATTTGTGCTTTGGTGACAGTGGAATAGTTTTACCAGCCTTAATTTCTCTGACACTTGAGGAAAATATCGCCTCTTTCCCCTCTCTCTCTCTCAGATATTATTTCAATACGCACATTGGTGACAGGTACTACACATTTGAGTGTGTAGTACCTGTCTGTCCAGCCTCGTGTCATGACAAAATCCCCTTTTAAACATGTTTGTAATGTAGTGCCTTATTAAATGCGCCCACGCCTGCGTTTTCCAATGGGCGCTGGCTGCTCTGCTTTGTGACCGCATACACTGGAGGCCGCCATTGCTCCTCCATTGCTGTAGTACCTCCATTTGGCCGCTAGGCCCCCATTGAAAAGCATTGGACTTTAGACACGTTAAAAACAACTTTAATGCCTGGTTAACGGAGGTCGGACTGTTGGCATTGGAGCTGCGCGAGCTACACGTCACGCAAGGGCCGAGTCTACAGTGAGATCCCGCCCTTTTGCCCTTATTAGGAACATGCTTCGTCAGAGCTGGGGAGGAGGAGTCTGTAAATCCGCCATGATTTCCCCCTCGAAAGTGGTCATTATGGTAAACGGGGAGGAGTGAGGAGGAGCTGTCTATTCTTTTAACAGTCTATGGCGTTTTCACAAGTTTATTGAAGCTATGATTCCTCTGATCCGAATGCCTGGGCTCGGGAAAGGCATTTCAAACCACAGCTGCTGATCCGATCGTCATGAATACTTCCTTTTTATGTGTCTCCGTTTAACAGTTGGTTATGTTGCTCCAAATACAGATAATCACTAAATAATTCCTGAATGTGTGTGTTTGCCTCCTCCCGTCGCGTTCATGCCGCTCTGAACAGTTGGCGTGCGTTGCTGCTGATTGACACCGCTTCAACGCACCTGCCTCCGCGCACACTCATCACCCGCACATGTGCGCACACTTACATTGATAATACACAGGAATCAACTGCCCCTGCAGTGTGAACCATGTTAGGTGTGGATGCACCTTAAGTCAGATTTCTGAGACCCCGTTGGCGAAGCGGTTCCAATGCTGTCTCCACGTGCCTGGAGAAGGTGCGTGGGGCTAGAGAGGCCAAATGGGAGGCGGCAACACTCGTAGCATTTTCCTGACTGCGAACTGGAAGAATTTCCTGTGCTCTGGAACAATGGGAATATGGAAATAGGCGTCCATGAGGTCCACGGACGTCATCCGATCCCCAGGCCTGACACACTGCAGCAGCTGCCTGACTGTGAGCATGCGAAACGGCCTTTGGCGGCACAGTGTAGAGGATGCTGCAGCGACACTGGGGCAATCACCTCTCAGGACTGGCACAGTGTGTTTAGCAGACTGAAAAACAGTCTGCTAATCAACGCGGGTCAGCATTGTCAGCACAACTATGTCTCAGAGGGAAGGATGCCCTCTGAGAGGAGAAGACGGCAAGGGATCGGGGATGATGCTTATCCGCTTCCCTGAGTGTCGATAAGCTAGCCACAAATGATGACAGGCTAGTGCTATTCGAGAATTGAAGGAAGAGTCTCCCTTTTTTATAGGGCACAGGGGTGAGTGACCCCCAGGGATGATTGGAGCGGTCAGTTCTTTGATCCTCTCAGAGCGGGAAGCTGGCGCTTCCGAGAGATATGCAATAGCGCAACATAAGGGCAAACACACAAATGAAGTAGAACTGCATGTGCGTCATGTGTAAAGTTACAATGGGAACCAGATGTTTACATACACTACATACAAATACACATTTGCATTTTTTTCTCACTGTCTGACATGAATTTTTTTTAGGTCAATTAGAATTTTCAAAATTATTTCTATTTGCTAAAGGCCAGTAGAATGAGAGATATGATTTTTTAGACATTTTTGTGTTACTTTTTGCAAAGTCAGAAGTTTACATACATGATTACTATACCTTTAAACAATTTGGGAAAGCCCAGATGTAGATGTCATGACCTTGGAAGCACAAGTTCATCCTTGGGTGCAATTTCAAGACACTTGGAGCTGCCAGGTTCATTGGTTCAAACAATGATGGAAATGGTCAACATACAGATAAGAAACAAGGCAGGTCTTGTGTCCCAGAGATGAAAGTGCTGTGGTCTGAAATGTGAATATTGATTTGATTTTTTGATTTGAATATTTTAACCCAGGAACAAATGCAAAAGACCTGGTGAAGCTGCTGAACCTGGTAAGAGTTTGTCTTTATCCAGAGTGAAACAAGTACTGTACTGACATGGGCTGAGAAGGTACTTTGCCAGGAAGAAGCTCTTACTCCAACAGAAACAGAAAAAAAGGCAGATTGGAATTTGCAAATAAAAAGAGAACAAAGACTTCAATTGTTTTAGACATGTGGTCTGATGGGGGGGAAATGATTTTTTATTTATTTTTTGGCCATAATGACCATGTCACGTTTGGAGGAAAAAAGAGGGAATCTTGCAAGCCTGAAAACACCATCCCAAAATGGTGAAATACGGGGGTGGCAGCATCATGCTGTGGGGCTTTTTGCTGCACCAGGGACTAGTGCACTGCACAAAATAGATGGAATCATGAAGAAAGAACACTATGTGGAAATATTAGAGCAACATCTAAGATATCAGCTAGGACGTTAAAGCTTGGGCGCAGATGGGTCTTCCAAATGGACAATTCCCAAAGCATACGGCCAATACTGGTTACAAAGTGGTTTAAGGATAAGAAAGTCAATGTTTTGAAGAGGTCATCACTAAGTTCTGATCTCAATCCAGTTGAAAATGTATGAGCAGAGCTGATAACGCATGTGCACATAAGGTGGCCTACAAATTTGGCTCAGTTTCACCAGTTCTGTTTGGAGGAATGGATCAAAATTCCTGCCAGAGAAGCTTGTGGAAGGAAATCTAAAATGTTTGATCCAAGTTGTACCATTTTAAGGCAATGCTGCCTGTAACCGTCTCTCACATTAAGTCTTATTTGTCCATATCTTTTGTTCCTAAGTCCTCTAGTGATAAAGTAGAGGGAACAATTATTTTCATATTTCGGTTCCGCCTTAATTGATAGCGCACTCAGCCAAGCCACGCTTCGGCAGCAGCTACCTTTCTGCTCGTTCCCGCAAGAAGAACATTTTTAAATAAACAAGAAGAAAACCAAAGAAACAAACAGGAGAAAGATATTGGAGGTTTGTTTAGCTGTTTATTTTAGTTTATTAATCGCCAAATTCGTATTATAATGTTGATTATATTTCTTAGAAGACAATTAAGAGCTTACATGGACATTTAGCCCTCGTGGAGGGTTTGTCTTAAGTTTGACCTGTTTTATTTTATTGTCAATTTTAAGTTTTAATATTTGCTTGTGTTTCTTATTTGTGCCCACTTCTCACAGGCTGCCAAGGTTGTCAAGCCAATAAACCCTGTTTTTAACTACCTCGTTTGGTTTTGTAAAAAGTAATATAAAACCGTGTTGAATAGAAATCATTTTGAAAATTCTAATTGACCTAAAAAGTAAAAGTTAATTCTGGTTTCATGTTAGACCGTGAGAAAAAAAAACTATGTGTCTTTTATATAGTGTATGTAAACATCCAGTGTCTGCATACATTGGTGTATGAATGAGAGTGTGAATGGGTGAGTGGTTCCATTCCTCTAAAGCGATTTGGGCCTTATGAAGGTTCCCACTGTATTTGGCATAAATTTTTTTTAGTTTAGTTTTTTTTTAAGTTTAGTTTGTTTATTTGAGCACATTATAAAAACATAATGTGCATGATTGATATCATCATTGCAATCAAATAAAACTCAAGAGTAGGCCGAAGCAAGAAAGCTTATAAATGCCTACCCCCCATCTAAAGTAATTACTTACATGCATTTCAGATTAATTCTAGAAATACAAAACATAATTGTAAGTCCTTTCAAAGGAAAAGGCCCATCATAATACTGAGAATATAAATAACTGAAACGCATGTGTCCGGCTGCAGGTAAATAATAACGGTGATAATAACGGTAATACAAGCAGCATCTCGTGATTTCATACAATATAACACTTTACATTACAAATTCCAGAGTTACCCAGGCACATGTGCAACAGAAGCGTGCATGTACCTGCTTACATACAAGCAATTAGTGAATGACAAGTTTCATTTTCCATACATAGGAAACACACACAGCCCTGTGGGTGTGCCCATCCATGAATCAAAATGATGTCCTTTCAACAATTACAATTGCAATGTAATAACCTTACATATATAAGCATTGATAAAGAAAAGCATTCATGTTTTACAGGAAGAAAATCAGAATCAAAATCAGATTTACAAGACTTCAAAAGTAAGAAGACATAGCACGAAAATAGAAATGTATGCAGTTTACCAGTAAATATAAACATTCCTTTTTATTTTATTTTATTTATTTATTTATTTTATTTAATTTTTTAATTTTTTCTCTTTCCCATCCACATAGTAACCATATCCAATCATTACTTTTAAACACCAGTCACCATTCTATGAATTGACCATGATTTAGTTATTATGCCCTCACTCTATTATGTTTCTTAGTGACCAGTGGAGACAGACTGTTACAGCATTGTTGTTATCTTTTGCTTGTTCATTTCTCTCAGTTCCTATAATTCATAACAACTTAAACTTAGGGGTTGGTGACATTGGTTCTATCAGCAATGATGTGGTTAAACAGGTTCACAGTAATACAAAATTACTTGTAGATAGTAAGTACAAGGTCACATGTCTTGAGCGTATTTCTCAAACACACGTCTCTTATACTGTTTTTAATTGCTGTAGACTATCAGCACCTTGTAAAGGTTCCTCTAGATTATTCTACAGATTTACACCTCTCCGGGTGATACACTGACTTTTTAGGGTAGAATGAATACATTGTACTTTCAGATTATAAGCACCCCTTAGATCGTATCTTCCCTCTCTTTTACCAAACATTTGTTGTATATTACTAGGGACCTGGTTGTTTACTGCTTTATATTTATGTAACAAAGTATTATATTTTATGAGGTCATCAAGTTTCATGGTGTTAGATTTTAAGAACAATATATTTGTCTGGTCCCTATATCCGACATTGTGAACAATTCTAATAGCCTTCTTTTGTAGTCTATATAAAGCCTATAAATGACTATTAAAGGTGTTTCCCTAGACCTCTGAGCAATAATTTATGTACGGTAGGATTAAGGAACAGTACAGGGTGAAGAGAGCCTTGTGGTTCAGAAAAAATCTACACTTGCCATTTTTCGCCATTTTCCCATGAATGTTATCTCTTTGTGGTCTCTAGCTAACCTTATGACTGACGATCACACCCAGAAATGTATATTCCTTTACTTGTTCAATTCGAGTATTGTCAATATTGATTTGAATCTGAACGTCACTATTCCGTTTACCAAATAGAATAATTTTGTTTTCAATATGTTAAGCGAAAGTTTATTTCTATTAAACCAGTCTTTGAATTTATATAATTCTGTTGTGACCTCTGAGACAAGCAGTTGTAGATCTTTGCCGAAACCCAGAATTGTTGTGTCGTCCGCAAATAATATACATTTTAACTTTGTTGAGACTTCACACAGATCATTTATGTACAACAAAAACAATTTAGGTCCTAATATTGACCCCTGGGGGACTCCGCATACTATGTTCCTTCGTCCTGATACATGTTCATCAATTTGTACGTACTGCTTTCTTTCAGTCAAGTATGACTTCAACCAATTGTTTGCAATCCCTCTGATCCCATTGTTATTTAGTTTATTTAAAATTATTTCATGATCTATAATGTCAAAGGCTTTCTGGAGGTCTATGAATACACCCAATGAATACAGCTTATTGTCAATATTGTTGGTGACTTCTTCGCTTAGATTGATTAATGCGTGTGCAGTTGACCTGTTGCTTCTGAACCCATACTGACAGTCACTGAGCAAGTTATGTTTATTCACAAAGCTGTGCAGGCAGGCAGCAAAAAGTGTATCCAGAATCTTTATGTAACCTCTTAACCCCCACCTGAACTGACTTTCTGCTCAAGCTTCTTGACTGAAGCTTACAGCCTATGGGCCAGTGTAATGCCTCATTTGAAAGCTAAGACCTAGTAAACTGGTTTGTTCTGTTGCATTTTTGGTTGGGTTTTCATTGCTTTTTGTCATGTTTTTGTCACTTTTTGTCACAATTTAGTAGCGTTTTTGTCACTTTTGGACACTGTTTTGTTGTGTTTTTGTCGCTGTTTTATTGTGTCATTGTTGCTTTGCCGACACGTTTTTGTCCCATTTTGTTGCACTTCTCTAGAATATGTGTTGCTTTTTGTCACAATTTAGTCGCTTACTGTATATGTCACTTCTCATTGATTGACTGCGGAATTTTCCGCAGTCAATTATTGGTTTTCGTTTCTTTATTATTATTATTATTATTATTATTCCCGCACATTTTTCCTGATTTTCTGCACCTTTCAGCACTTTCATGCTTTGTGCAATTTCTGCAAGTTATGCATCAAAACGTTCCGCATGTTGAGGAGAATCCTGCTATTACTTTTCGGACTTCTGCGATTTACGGTTTTTCCGCAATCGGACGAAATACCGAACATTTTTCCCATTGACGCATAATGGGGCTCCCGCAAATTCATGCTTTTCCGCATTTTTTTCCGCAATTTCTGCAATTTCTGCAACTTGTGCATGTTCAGCTGCCGCAACTTGCGGGTTTTGAGAAAAAATTGGCCTTCTGCAGTTTTCCACTTTTTTCTACGGGAATTTGAAATTTTTGCATTGGTGTGTATGTGGTCTCTGCTCCATTAGTGTGTATGGCGAATCCAGCCAATAGGATTTCTGGCTCTCCATGTGTTTCAGCCATTTGTGCAGCTTCTGCAATTTCAGCATTTAGGCGATTTCAACAGTTTGACCAGTTTATGGAATTTAAAAGTTTATGCAATATAAACAATTTATGCAAATTAACCACTTTATGGAATTTAACCAGTTTACGCATTTTAACCAGTTTACGCATTTTAACCAGTTTATGCAACATAGCAATTTATGCCATTTAGGAATTATGAAATTTAAACAGTTAATGCAGTTTATATAATTTATGCAAATTAACCAATTAATGCATTTTACTGTTTTTTTTGCAATTTAACCAGTTTATGCAACATAACAGTTTGTGCAATTTAAACTGTTCATGCATTTTACCGGTTTATGCAAATTAGATTATGCAAATTAACCAATTTATGCATTTTACAGTTTTTTTGCAATTTTACCAGTTTATGCAATTTCACCAGTTTATGAACATTAGATTATGCAAATTAACCAATTTATGCAAATTTATGCAATTTCTGCATTCGATTCCCGCAGTTCCGCAGTCAATCGCAATGGCGCAGCCATTGCTGCATTTCTAGTTTTTGTTGCTTTTTTATTGTGCGCGTTTCTGTCCCATTTGTGTCCCATTTCTGTTGATTTTTTTTTCTCGCATTTTGGTCCTTTTTTTGGTCACTTTTTGGATGCAGTCTTGTGTTTTTGTTGCTTTTTTTTAATTGTGTCACTTGCTTTTCCAGTATATTTTGGGCCCATTTTGTTGCGTTTTTGTCACTTTTTGAACGCTGTTTTGTCGTGTTGTTCTTACTTTTTTTATTGTGCACGTTTAGTTTAGTTTAGTTTAGTTTATTAGTTTATTTGAGCAGTTAAAATTCTGCTCAAAAGGAGTGGACTGAAGCAAAGCTTATAAGCGCCCACCCCCGACATCATTGAAATAAAAACAATTGATCAAATCACACAAGTACAGGGAGCATGTTACAAAGTACAAGACACAAGAGCAGGAACACAGCACACACACACACACACACACACATCGTACCCCTCCGTGACCCAACTTTACCTGTTACATTATCAATCCTACATTAAGAACCTACAACCCACTAGAGCGGCCATTTCAACACGGACCACACCCACAAAGCATCTCTAGAATTGTTTGTACAAATATAAATTAACAGAGTTTAACGGAACGGAAAGGAAAAGAAACACAACTGAAAGGAAACACAACTACAACAGCTGTCTCATTTCATGTACGCTATGACTAATACAAAGCAAGTGAAAAGGGCGATCCTTAAGTTATTTATACACATATATGCACACGTACACACCTACATACATACATACATATACACATACATATATATACACACATATACATATATATATATATACATACATACATACATACATACACACATACACATACATACATCCCCTTTTTTTCTTTTCCTTTTTTTTTTTACAGAGAAGGTTCACAGTTAACAACTTCCAAAAGGCACTAGTTCTGTGTTCAAAAGGCACATTAATATACATATTATATTATCCATGATCTTGCAACTTCCCAGTTGTCAGTTGTGCACGTTTTTGTCCCATCTGCGTTTTGTAGAATTTCGGTTGCGTTTGTCGCTTTTTTTGATGCATTTTTGCTGTTTTATTTTGTTGCGTGAGTGAAACACGACTTACAGGCGATGAATGGTAGATACCTGGTTAGATAAGTAGAAAGTAAAATGCACTCACCTGTGGGTCTCTGTGAGCAGGCTGCAGCGGTGGTAGATGGAGGTACCTGGAGGTACCTGTGTTTTATAGTGTTGTTGCAGCCAACACCCATTCATACCTCCATACACCTACACACACACACACACATGGGAAACAGAAAGCAATTTATTAATCAGGAAGTATTTCTCAGAAAATCAGACTGGACAAACCACATGCTTTGAGAGCTGAGTTGCCTTGTGTTTGAAATGCGCAGTATAAATAAACATGCCTTGCCCTGCCTTGAAAACAAGTGAACCGACAGGCTTTCCTACTTTTACCTTCTTCGGGAAATCATTGACAAATAAGTAAAAAGAAAGTTAAAAAGAATCAGGACTTCAAGAGTGGCTGCCAAGCTGTGCCGTTGGCCAATCTGACCACGACCACCCACACAGGGTCAAGTGTCTTGCCCAAGGGCAAGTTTGCATTGCAGGAGCTGGTATTTGAACCACCAACCTCTCGGTGATTGGATGACCCGCTCAACCCTCTAAACCACTGTTGCCCTCACATGCAGTACAAGACTACATGTTAGAGAGGCCTGAGAGGTAACAGTCAGAAGGCCTATGAGGTAGCAGTGCTGGAGGGAAGAGTGTCTGCACTTCATTGCACACAGATACAGTAGGCTGTCATTTTTTAAAGGATGTGTAAGGCAAGGCAAGTTTATTTGTAGAGCACAATTCATACACAAGGCAATTCAAAGTGCTTCACAGTTGCATAAAATTACAAGAAAACAGATAAAAATCAATCAATAAAATATCAACATAAAGTTAATCAGTTACAGCAAAAGGCAAGAGTGCAGATAAAATACTTTCAGTTTTCATATGCACGGGTAAAAAGAGCTGTTTTCAGCCTGGATTTGAACATTGTCAGAGTTGAGGCCTGTCTCACATCCTCATGAAGACTGTTCCAGATTTTAGCTGCATGAAACTGAAACGCAGCCTCACCGTGTTTATTATTGACTCTGGGAATCACCAGGAGACCCCAGTCCTGGGCGTAACTGATTGAATGGATTGGGTGCTTGTTAGCCTGATGTATCTGAAATGTAAATAGTTTTGTGTGAGTGCGCGTGTGTGTGTGAGAGAGACAACGCTGACCATGAATGTATTCAATCAATTATTTAGGGAAACGAGCATAGACGGGCATCCCGAGATATTGGGAACGAGATTCTCACCTTCACATTCTCAATGTGAAATGAGCTGCTGCTTAATATGAACAACAAACTGCACATGTGAAAAAAACTGCAATTATACATACTGTAACAGCCAATAGGTCCCACTTAATGTCATTCTAAAGAAAAATATAATAAAATGCTGAAAAAATGTTCCCCTTAATGTCCAATATCACTGAAATAACACTGTGTTATGTATCCTGATCGACTTAATGATCAGTTAAATCCGTTTTGCACACATACAAAAATAAGCTTGACATGAACAGCTTCAAGGATAAAAGGTTGGAACCACTGCTCTGTGTGCTGAACAAGGCCACTCTGACGTTGGAGTACATTTCTGCAAGTTCAAAGGGCATTTCACTAGCAAGGACCACGTCACAACAAAGTGCGATTAAAGAATTTAATTGAGTTTAAGATTGTAGAGTGAACTGGGTGGGGGCTCCGTCTCGATAAAACCCAGCTCTTCAGGACCCCTTGAAGCAGGAGAATCAGCGCTGAAAAATAAAACAGATGTAGAGGGAGGGAGGGTGGGGTCGACAGTTTCGAACAGACAGGAATGAAGGCTTGGCCTGGTGAGTTTATATATATCTCGTGGTTAACTCGAGGCGTGGTGAGGTGAATGCAGGATTGGTTGGTATGCAGAGGATGATTGATTGAGGCATGGTCCTGCTCCTGAACTCTTAAGAATGACATTGTTGGTGATGTTTCGGAATTTGGAATATGAAAAGATGAATGCACCTTTGTTCTTCTGAGTGGGAGAAAGCAAACCTGCTGCTCTCTTCCTGTAACCATATAATTTGCATTTACAGTAACAGACTGTTGTCTTCGCTTTGCTTTTGTGGCCAGGCAGGCAGTGTCTAAACATTCAATTCAATTCAAAGATTTTATATGTCAGTTCATTTAAAATGAATCGAAATAGTTCATTCTCTCGTCCTTGTTGTGGAGCAGGGGCTGGAGAGCATGGGCGTTGGACTGGGGGTAAAGGGTACTGAGTACCCAGGGCCCAAGGCAGGAAGGGGCCTCTAAAGTCTGTTTATATATGTATATGTAAATGCATTATGACATTTTTATACAATTTATGTTTGAATGAAAGAGGCCCTGTATAAAAATAAATGACATTCTTTGATTTGAATATTTTATTTCGAGCTAAAGAAGAAAAGAAAAAACAGAAATATATATATACATAATAAAAGAAAAAAGAAAAAATAATTTACATTACAGCTCGAAAAGGAGTGGGAAGAAGACAAGCTTATTGACTCCCACCCCTGTTCATAAACTTCAATAACAATAACTATAACAATAACTGACAACAGTGCATATTTCTTACCATTTTACAAAACAACTATCAACCGAGTTGGTTACATATTAACAATGCGACACTGCATTATACCAGGTCAACATTCACAGTATCTCACACGCTACAACCAGTGTATTATTTCTGTCTCCCATACAGAATTCATTACCATGTTGGCATTATCGTTGTTCACCATCACCATTACAACCCATATAGCATTACTCTGTATCAAAGTGTTTGAATGGTACATAAAATACTCCACATTTATTCATGAAAGGTACAGTAATCGCAGACTGATTGATGTTCATGATAACAAGAATGGTCTTACTGATATGTGTTAAAAGGGATTCGGGGCTTTTCTTTCTTTTTCTTCTTTTCTGTGACTGGACCAGCTGCCAGAGGGGAGCAGCCCCCGAGCAACCGGACCATCATTTGTTAAGTGTCCTATACTATGCATTAAAAGAGACAATTTTTAGGAGTCTGCTGCCAGAAGAGAGTTTCCTCGAGCTGCCGGCCCCCACATGTCTGCCCTATACTATGGGTTATGTTGAATGCGGAGTACATAGATATGTGCATGTTTTACTTCTAAGAGTTTATTTCCTTTATATTACCATCAGCATCAATAGCAGTACTGTTGTCTGAATCGATGAGTTGGATTCTAAGAATAATCCACAGATTGTTAGGTATTAATCCTAGACTGTTACATTTAAAGTTTAAATAGTGATGATAACAACACAACAGCAATAACAATGGCAATAACAACTGCAATAGTGTAATAGTAACAACCACAATATACTTCATTATTAGTTAGATCTGACCTTTAAAGTATACAGCACTTTGTGACACCCATTAGCAATCAAGTACCCATTCCTCCTTCTGGTACTTTGACCATACCATTTTTTTATATCTTGATTTGAAATGATGAATATTTGGACATTGTTTATATTCTGCCCCCAATTTGTTCCAGAGTTTAACTCCACATACAGACACAAACATACTTTTCCTAGTGGAAGACACTGCTTGAGTCTTAAAGTTATCACACCCCCTCAGGTTATATCCCCTTCTGTGCGTGCAAAAAGCATTTGTATCCTTGCAGGTAGCACATTTTGTTGGCTTTAAACAGAAGTTGGGCAGTAGAGAAATCAACTAAATCATGCATTTTTAACAGTTTAGACTGCAGAAATAATATATTAGTGTGATCATAATATCTCCTACTTTATGTATAATTCTTACAGCCCGTTTTGGAGTATAACAAGGGGGTGTAATGAGCTTTTATAGTTATTGCCCCAGACTTCTACACAGTAATTTAGATATGGCAAAACTAATGAACTATATAACAAAAATAATGCATTGTAATTTAAGAAAAACTTTGCTTTGTTAATGATTGAGATACTTTTGGAGACTTTACCTTGTATGTGTCTTATGTGTGGTTTCCAGCTTAATTTACTGTCAATGATGACTCCTAAGAATTTAATTTCTGATACTGTATCTAAAACTACACCGTCTATGTTTACTGAGTCTGGTTTTCCATTATAATTACCGAAAAACATTACTTTTGTTTTATTTAGGTTGAGGGACAATTTATTAATGTCCATCCATGTTTTTAATTTCCTTAGTTCACAGTTTATGTTAGTTACTAAATTACTATAATTGTCATTGGAATAGAAGACGTTTGTGTCATCTGCGAAAATCACTAATTTTAATAATTTAGACACATTAAAAATGTCATTAATATATAAATTAAACAACTTTGGGCCTAAGACAGATCCCTGTGGGACCCCACAGCCAATGTCCAAATAACCTGATGTAAACTCCCCCATCTTCACATACTGTTGTCTCCCAGTTAAATAGCTTTGAATCCAGCTCAAAGCCACTCCCCTTATGCCATATCTGTCTAATTTTTTAATAATATAGAATGATTTAGTGTATCAAATGCTTTTTTCAAGTCAATGAATATTCCAGCTGCATGTTTCTTGCCCTCTAAGCTATTAGTAATCTCTTCTATTGCATCAATGATGGCCATTGAAGTTGACCTTGCTGCTCGAAACCCGTACTGACCTTCATTAATTAGTTATGCTTATCTATGAAATTATCCATTCTACTGTTATAAAGTTTCTCTAAGATTTTGGAGAACTGGGGGAGCAGAGAGACAGGTCTGTAGTTAGTGAAGATGTGTTTGTTCCATTTTTATGTATAGGTATAACTTTGCAATTTTCATTTTATTTGGAACTGTTCCTGTTTGAAACGATAAGTTGCATATGTAGGTTAATGGTTTCACGATACTATGTATAATTTGTTTAACTAGTGTCATATTTTAAACACAGTTGGGCTCTACTATAATATCAGGGCCCTGCCACCCCCTTAAAAAGTACAAATGGTACGACCTACATGTGCTTTTGTTTTGTGGCCGCTGGTTGAGTCGTGTGATAGACAGTGGCAGAAGCGGGAGGTAGAAAGTGTGCCGGTGATAGGCAGGCAGAAACACTAATATTTTTCCCAAAGAAAGGAAAGTCAGGTTTTCAAAAACGAAAAGAAAGAAAGTAGAGGGAGAGAAAGTCAAATGAGGGCAAGCAATTGCTTACTCAGTTCTTCGACAATAGAGGTGAGCTTAAACCATATGTAGGCTAGCATCGTGTTTAGGTTAATATCAACATCAGGAGAAAAACAAACATTTATTTCTGTGATCTAATCTAAATATGTGTAGCTCACGGAGAGCGAACAGCGCACCGTTTCTGTGGTCAGTAAGTAAACGTGATCCAAAGTGAGAGGCACACACGGAGGCGGAGCTTTAAAACTAAAGGGAGCTCACTGGGCTGCTGTCCTCTTTCAGAGTCCGTTTTCCTATACGCAAAATACGCGTAGGGTGCGTAGGGCCCCCGCAGCCGAAAGGGCCCCGCATCTCAGTCAAACTACGGTGTTGTTTTACTGATTAATCAATGCGTTGTTACAGGGACAGGCTCTCTGCCAGCGCTCACTCTCTCTCCGCCTACTTTGCTGTGTTTTAGTGTTATATGTGGCAGTCTGCTGAAGTGAATGAGCAGGAGAGACCTACCGCCTTCTCCCCGTCACTTCCAAGGAGCGAGTGCTTCTCCCCTTCGCGTCCCCGCTTGTCTGTCTGTCTCCCGGTGCTCGCCTCCCCTCCTGTGCAGGCCACGGCTGCATGCCTCTCGTGTCCCGGGCGCTGCTCTCTTGTTTTCTCTGCTCGGACTCGGGGATGCATCGCCACACACTCATTTAAACTACACTCAACAAAATATAAACGCAACACCTTTGTTTCTGCTCCCATTTTTCATGAGATGGACTTAAAGATCTAAAATTCATTCCAGATACACAATATTACCATTTCTCTCAAACATTGTTCACAAATCAGTCTAAATGTGTGATAGTGAGCACTTCTGCTTTGCTGAGATAATCCATCCCACCTCACAGGTGTGCCACATCAAGATGCTGATCTGACATCATGATTAGTGCACAGGTGTACCTTATACTGCCCACAATAAAAGGCCACCCTGAAATGTGCAGTTTTGTCTCACAGCAAAATGCCACAAGCATTGAGGGAGCGTGCACTTGGCATGCTGACAGCAGGAATGTCAACCAGATCTGTTGCTCGTGCATTGAATGTTCATTTCTCCACCATAAGCCGTCTCCAAAGGTGTTTCAGAGAATATGGCAGTACATCCAACCGGCCTCACAACCGCAGACCACGTGTAACCACACCAGCCCAGGACCTCCACATCCAGCAGGTTCACCTCCAAGATCGTCTGAGACCAGCCACTCAGACAGCTGCTGAAACAATTGGTTTGCATAACCAAACAATTTCTGCACAAACTGTCAGAAACCGTCTCAGGGAAGCTCAACTGCATGCTCGTCGTCCTCATCGGGGTCTTGACCTGACTCCAGCTCGTCGCCATAACAGACTTGAGTGGGCAAATGCTCACATTCGATGGCGTCTGGCACGTTGGAGAGGTGTTCTCTTCACGGATGAATCTCGGTTTACATTGTTCAGGGCAGATGGCAGACAGCGTGTGTGGCGTCGTGTGGGTGAGCGCTTTGCTGATGTCAATGTTGTGGATCGAGTGCCCCATGGTGGTGGTGGGGTTATGGTATGGGCAGGCATCTGTTATGGACGAAGAACACAGGTGCATTTTATTGATGGCATTTTGAATGCACAGAGATACCGTGATGAGATCCTGAGGCCCATTGTTGTGCCATACATCCATGAACATCACCTCATGTTTCAGCAAGATAATGCACGGCCCCATGTTGCAAGGATCTGTACACAAGAAGGTCCCGGGTTCGATTCCCACCTGGACGGGGCCTTTCTGTGTGGAGTTTACATGTTCTCCCCGTGTCTGCGTAGGTTTTCTCCGGGTACTCCGGTTTCCCCTACCACTATAAACATGTACAATAGGCCAGGATGAATGAGAGTGTGTTTGAGAGTGCACATGGGGACGACGGATGCAAATTAGCCCAAGGCTACAATCCGGTGTGGCTTGTTTACATGCATGAGACCCATGTATGTTCATTAACATGCACTGTCCTGACCCAATAAATAAATAAATAAATATACAATTCTTGGAAGCTGAAAATGTCCCAGTTCTTGCATGGCCAGCATACTCACCGGACATGTCACCCATTGAGCATGTTTGGGATGTGCTTGACCGGTGAATACGACAGCGTGTACCAGTTCCCACTAATATCCAGCAACTTCGCACAGCCATTGAAGAGGAGTGGACCAACATTCCACAGGCCACAATTGACAATCTGATAAACTCTATGTGAAGAAGATGTGTTGCACTGCATGAGGCAAATGGTGGTCACACCAGATACTGACTGGTTCTGAGTCCCCAGACCCCCAATAAAGCAAAAAACTGCACATTTCAGGGTGGCCTTTATTGTGGGCAGTATAAGGTACACCTGTGCACTAATCATGATGTCAGATCAGCATCTTGATGTGGCACACCTGTGAGGTGGGATGGATTATCTCAGCAAAGCAGAAGTGCTCACTATCACACATTTGGACTGATTTGTGAACAATGTTTGAGAGAAATGGTAATATTGTGTATCTGGAATGAATTTTAGATCTTTAAGTCCAGCTCATGAAAAATGGGAGCAGAAACAAAGGTGTTGCATTTATATTTTTGTTGAGTGTATATTCTTATTGTTTCTAGCGGAGTATAAGGACAGTAGTTTGGCAAATAGACGAGAGTAAAGCCGTACACGTGGTCTTTTTGTCTCAAAGAGGAGTTGATTCCACACGGTTCTCATGAGCACAGTTACTACAGTAACTCTGGTTCTCTGAATGTGCACAGTCTAAAACGAATTGGGCTACACACGGGCTAATTCTCAGTGGTGAGACAGAAATATCCGTCAGCTGCAGGTTTCAATTAGTTTTAAATCAGCGGTTCCCAAACTGTGGGTCAGAACCAGAGGTGAGAGAATGTGACCATTCGCCATTTAACATTTTAAAAAGTGGGGAAAATAGACTAGTAGTAATCCTGACAGTGGCTTAGTGGTAAGCGGTTCTCACACAGAGGGGCAGGGCCTGAATTGAGGTCATCCACTTCTGCCCTGCTTTACAGTGGAACTGTGTGTGGTGTGTGTGTGTGTGTGTGTGTGTGTGTGTGTGTGTGTGTGTGTGTGTGTGTGTGTGTGTGTGTGTGTGTGTGTGTCTGTGTGTGTGTGTGTGTGTGTGTGTGTGTGTGTGTGTGTGTGTGTGTGTGTATATAGATATAGTGGGGGCTCACCAAGATTGTTTGTACCCAGCGCCCAAAATTAGTCGACTGGACCTGGCCCGTGGATTCCGCAGTCTCCTCCCTGAAGGCATTACCTTGAAGAGACTGTGTGATGGGTGCATAGGGTCCCTGGTGATTCTGGCGGCTTTGCGGGTGAGACAGGTGTAGTATAGTGATGGGCTATAGTGATGGGCTAAATGAGCTGCTGCTTAATATGAACAACAAACTGCACATGTGAAAAAAAACTGCAATTATACATACTGTAACAGCCAATAGGTCCCACTTAATGTCATTCTAAAGAAAATATGATAAAATGCTGAAAAATGTTCCCCTTAATGTCCAATATCACTGAAATAACACTGTGTTATGTATCCTGATCGACTTAATGATCCATTTTGCACAGAAACAGAAAGCAATTTATTAATCAGGAAGTATTTCTCGGAAAATCAGACTGGACAAACCACATGCTTTGAGAGCTGAGTTGCCTTGTGTTTGAAATGCGCAGTATAAATAAACATGCCTTGCCCTGCCTTGAAAACAAGTGAACCGACAGGCTTTCCTACTTTTACCTTCTTCGGGGAAATCATTGACAAATAAGTAAAAAGAAAGTTAAAAGAATCAGGACTTCAAGAGTGGCTGCCAAGCTGTGCCGTTGGCCAATCTGACCACGACCACCCACACAGGGTCAAGTGTCTTGCCCAAGGGCAAGTTTGCATTGCAGGAGCTGGTATTTGAACCACCAACCTCTCGGTGATTGGATGACCCGCTCAACCCTCTAAACCACTGTTGCCCTCACATGCAGTACAAGACTACATGTTAGAGAGGCCTGAGAGGTAACAGTCAGAAAGGCCTATGAGGTAGCAGTGCTGGAGGGAAGAGTGTCTGCACTTCATTGCACACAGATACAGTAGGCTGTCATTTTTTAAAGGATGTGTAAGGCAAGGCAAGTTTATTTGTAGAGCACAATTCATACACAAGGCAATTCAAAGTGCTTCACAGTTGCATAAAATTACAAGAAAACAGATAAAAATCAATCAATAAAATATCAACATAAAGTTAATCAGTTACAGCAAAAGGCAAGAGTGCAGATAAAATACTTTCAGTTTTCATATGCACGGGTAAAAAGAGCTGTTTTCAGCCTGGATTTGAACATTGTCAGAGTTGAGGCCTGTCTCACATCCTCATGAAGACTGTTCCAGATTTTAGCTGCATGAAACTGAAACGCAGCCTCACCGTGTTTATTATTGACTCTGGGAATCACCAGGAGACCCCAGTCCTGGGCGTAACTGATTGAATGGATTGGGTGCTTGTTAGCCTGATGTATCTGAAATGTAAATAGTTTTGTGTGAGTGCGCGTGTGTGTGTGAGAGAGACAACGCTGACCATGAATGTATTCAATCAATTATTTAGGGAAACGAGCATAGACGGGCATCCCGAGATATTGGGAACGAGATTCTCACCTTCACATTCTCAATGTGAAATGAGCTGCTGCTTAAACGGGGGTATTATGTAAAATCGACTTTTTCAAGCTTTATATCATGTTATTATGTCATTCCCTCATTAAACACATGCCTGGAGTGTTGCCTTGGCTCATTCACATATTTTTGAGTAATCAGTAAAAACTTAGACGGCAGCCATTTTAGGTGTAGCTATGCCTCAGTCCTCATAGGAACGCCCCCACCTCCTGGAGACGCCTCTGGACCTTTCGTCACCAGCCAAGCCACCAACCACTGCTCCTCAGCTCAGCAGAGCCCCCTCCCCACACAGTAGTGTTGTTTAGATGCCACAGCAGTGTGCTGAAGGGGGCGTGTCGGAAAGCTTCTTAAAGAGACAGAGGCCTATTTCAAGACATTCAGTACAGCCATTTTGAGAGAGCAATTTTATTCAAGGCAGTTATTTTAATTTACTGCATATACAGACCAACAGAAGGTTACGTCATCATTGTAGTATGCTATAGACTGGTGCTATGTGATTGAAAAAAGCATAATACCCCCTCTTTAATATGAACAACAAACTGCACATGTGAAAAAAAACTGCAATTATACATACTGTAACAGCCAATAAGTCCCACTTAATGTCATTCTAAAGAAAAATATAATAAAATGCTGAAAAAATGTTCCCCTTAATGTCCAATATCACTGAAATAACACTGTGTTATGTATCCTGATCGACTTAATGATCAGTTAAATCCGTTTTGCACACATACAAAAATAAGCTTGAAATGAACAGCTTCAAGGATAAAAGGTTGGGAACCACTGCTCTGTGTGCTGAACAAGGCCACTCTGACGTTGGAGTACATTTCTGCAAGTTCAAAGGGCATTTCACTAGCAAGGACCACGTCACAACAAAGTGCGATTAAAGAATTTAATTGAGTTTAAGATTGTAGAGTGAACTGGGCGAGACTGTGGGTGGGGGCTCCGTCTCGATAAAACCCAGCTCTTCAGGACCCCCTTGAAGCAGGAGAATCAGCGCTGAAAAATAAAACAGATGTAGAGGGAGGGAGGGTGGGGTCGACAGTTTCGAACAGACAGGAATGAAGGCTTGGCCTGGTGAGTTTATATATATCTCGTGGTTAACTCGAGGCGTGGTGAGGTGAATGCAGGATTGGTTGGTATGCAGAGGATGATTGATTGAGGCATGGTCCTGCTCCTGAACTCTTAAGATTGACCGTGTTGGTGATGTTTTGGAATTTGGAATATGAAAAGATGAATGCACCTTTGTTCTTCTGAGTGGGAGAAAGCAAACCTGCTGCTCTCTTCCTGTAACCATATAATTTGCATTTACAGTAACAGACTGTTGTCTTCGCTTTGCTTTTGTGGCCAGGCAGGCAGTGTCTAAACATTCAATTCAATTCAAAGATTTTATATGTCAGTTCATTTTAAAATGAATCGAAATAGTTCATTCTCTCGTCCTTGTTGTGGAGCAGGGGCTGGAGAGCATGGGCGTTGGACTGGGGGGTAAAGGGTACTGAGTACCCAGGGCCCAAGGCAGGAAGGGGCCCTCTAAAGTCTGTTTATATATGTATATGTAAATGCATTATGACATTTTTATACAATTTATGTTTGAATGAAAGAGGCCCTGTATAAAAATAAATGACGTTCTAAACACAGTTGGGCTCTAAAAACAATGGTTTATGCTACAATATCAGGCCCCTGCCACCCCCTTAAAAAGTACAAATGGTACGACCTACATGTGCTTTTGTTTTGTGGCCGCCGTTGAGTCGTGTGATAGACAGTGGCAGAAGCGGGAGGTAGAAAGTGTGCCGGTGATAGGCAGGCAGAAACACTAATATTTTTCCCAAAGAAAGGAAAGTCAGGTTTTCAAAAACGAAAAGAAAGAAAGTAGAGGGAGAGAAAGTCAAATGAGGGCAAGCAATTGCTTACTCAGTTCTTCGACAATAGAGGTGAGCTTAAAACATATGTAGGCTAGCATCGTGTTTAGGTTAATATCAACATCAGGAGAAAAACAAACATTTATTTCTGTGATCCGAAGCCGGATTTGCTGACGGACACACAAGGTTTTTTTCGGGGGGCAGAGGACCGGAAGTTCAGCGAAAGAGGCTCCAGAAATCACCTGAAACAAGAACCAGCTGAAGACAGCACAAAGTTTGCAAAGCAAATGCCGAAACCCCGGCAGGCAGGGTCCGCAACTGAGGAGGACTATGTGGGCCTCAGTCGAGTCACAGAACTAATGGAGCAGCAGAGGGAAATGTTCAAGGAAATAATACATCAACAACAGGAGAACTTTAAAGGATTCATTAAAATTATCATGGAATCAACAAACACCCGGTTGGATTTACAGTTAAAGGACATACAAGAACTAAAAACAAGCCTGCAGTTCACGCAAGGTGAGGTGGACACTCTAAAAGAAGAGAAAAGAAAACTCACTGAGCGAACGGACACAATTCATAACGATTTCTACAAAGTATGCGAAAATCTGCACATCATCACGGACAAACTGGAGTATCTGGAGGGACAGAGCCGCAGAAATAACCTGGTCTTTGAGGGAGTGTTGGAGACGCCTGGGGAGACCTGGGTTGACACAGAGGAAAAAATCAAACATCTACTGAAGGAAAAGCTACATCTACAACATCCGGTGGAGGTCGAAAGAGCTCACCGCGTAGGCAAACCAGACGGAGGGAGAGACTGGCCGAGACCCATAATCGCCAGACTACTGCGTTGGAAGGATCGGGAAGAAATACTGCAACGAGCCAAACATCTCAAAGGGACCAAAATCTATATAAACCAGGATTACACAGACACCATCAAAAGGAAACGAAAAGAGCTGATGCCGGAGCTGAGAGCTGCCAGAGAACGAGGGGACATAGCCTTTTTGCGCTATGACAAACTCATTGTACGTCCACGCACCAGTACACCAAAGAAAGCTTAAACACCGGGAAAAACATATGGATTTGGTATGTAAAAGCACATAATTTCACATGTCCTGTAATACATATAGTTCTATAGGAAGCATCGACTTGGACCTTTCATTAAGGAGAATTGCTGAAGCAAATAACCAGGACTTTACATTATCACAATATGACTTACAGAACACTGAGATCGACATCGACCCTGAAAATAACTTCTTTACTAGAGCTACTAATGACTGTCAATATTATACAGAGGATCTTTACAATAGTAAACTTAAGACATTAAGGCATTCACTGTAATCCACTTCAATAGTCGAAGCCTCTATGCAAACTTTAACCACATCAAAAGCTTCTTAAAACAGTTTTCTAAACCATTTAGTGTAATTTTAATCACAGAAACATGGATTAATAATGACAGAGACATTGAGTTTTCTATTGAGGGTTATGAATTTATAAGTATGAACAGAAGAAACAAGCATGGGGGGGCGTAGCTATGTTTGTAGACTCAAACTACAGCTATAAAGTAATGGAAAATAAGACTATGGCAGTGGATGATGCACTTGAATGCCTTACTGTAGAAATTACAAGGCAAAAAAAGAAAAATATTATTGTAAGTTGTATTTATAGAACACCTGGCTCTGATATAGATGTTTTTTCTAATTGGATGGAGGAGCACTTCTCGGTTTAAATCATAAAGTCATGTTTGTGGGGGAGACCTTAACATCGATCTGTTAAACCCATATAAACACAAAAAGACAGACGAATTTATAAATACTTTATTTAGTATAGGTCTGTTTCCTCTAATAACCAAACCGAGTAGAATCACAACCCACAGTGCGACTTTGATTGATAACATTTTCTCAAATGAAATGGATAGTGATACAGTCAGTGGTTTAATGATAAATGATATTAGTGATCACCTGCCAGTTTTTGTATTGTACAAAAATGGATATTTAAATATTAATGATGAAAACATTTATTGGTTTAGAAGGGTAAAAACAGAAAAAACTATTGATGCATTTAAAAAGGAACTATTAGCTCAAGACTGGAGTATTGTATACAGAGAGAATGATACTAATAAGGCATATGATGAGTTTACGCGAATATTTCATAAAGTATATGACAAAAATTGCCCAATGAAAAAATATTGTAAAAACAGAAAGGTTAAAGAAAACCCATGGATGTCTAAGGGATTACTAAATGCATGCAAGAAAAAAAATTCACTCTACAAAAAATTTATAAATGATAGAACAAAAGAAGCTGAGGATAAATATAAGAAATATAAAAATAAACTGACAGGTATCATTAGAAAATGTAAACAGGATTATTATAATAAGTTGTTAGATAGCAATAAGAATAATATTAAAGGTTTATGGAATATCTTAAATAGTATAATTAGAAATAAACCAAGAACGATTAATTATCCAAAATATTTCAAAGATGAGGATAATACTTTAAATAATATGAATGAAGTAGTCGATACATTTAATAAATTCTTTGTAGATGTTGGACCGAATCTTGCTGCAAAAATTACAAATGTTGAGAACTATAATTGTGAACTGATAGACACAAATCCTCTGTCCATGTTCCTCAAACCTGTGGAGGAAAAGGAAATACTGGACATTGTTAAAGGGTGTAAAAATAAAACCTCGACAGATTATTATGACATGGATATGAAAACTTTAAAAGTGTTATTGAAAGTATCTCTAAGCCGTTAACATACATCTGTAACCTATCGCTGCAAACTGGACAATTTCCTGAAAGTATGAAAGTAGCAAAAGTGATTCCTCTGTTCAAGGCAGGAGATAAACATCTCTTCACAAACTACAGGCCTGTTTCCCTTTTACCGCAATTCTCAAAAATCTTAGAGAAGGTTTATAACTCTAGACTTGACAGCTTTATTGAAAGGTGTAATTTACTCTCGGACAATCAGTTTGGTTTAGGAATAATCACTCAACCTCACACGCGCTATTTGATATAACTGAAGAAATAACTAATGCTGTAGATAACAAGAAATATGCAATAGGGTTATTTATTGACCTGAGTAAAGCGTTTGATACAATAAACTATGATATACTAATTAATAAACTAGAACATTATGGGATTAGGGGGGTAGCTCTACAGTGGGTTACCAGTTATTTAAAAAATAGAAAACAATGTGTGAAAATAGGTGATTATCAGTCGAGTTGTCAAGAAATTGTGTGTGGTTTACCTCAAGGTTCCATTCTGGGCCCAAAATTGTTTAACATGTACATTAACGACATTTGTAAAACGTCTCAAGTACTTAAATTTATCTTGTTTGCTGATGATACAAATATTTTTGCATCAGGTGACGACTTACAGCAACTGTGTCGGATTGTTAACTTGGAACTCAAAAGTGTCAATAAGTGGTTCAAACAAAATAAACTATCTCTAAATCTGAGTAAAAGCAAAATGATGATATTTGGCAACTGTAATTCCAATGCTCAGGAAGCAATTCAGATAGAGGGTGTTGTCATAGAGCGAGTGCATGAAATCAAATTCCTTGGTGTTATTATAGATGACAGAATTACTTGGAAAGCTCATATTAAATATATATCTACGAAAATTTCTAGAAGCATTTCAGTAATAGCAAAAGCAAAGCACATTTTAAACATCAAAGCTCTACATATCTTATACTGTTCTCTGATTTTGCCATATTTATATTATTGTACTGTGGTTTGGGGTAGTACTTATAAAAACACAGTAAACCAATAGTAATGTTGCAAAAAAGAGCTATCCGAGTAATTCATAAAGTTGGGTTTTTGGACCACACAAACTCATTATTTTTAAAATCAAAGATCATGAAGTTTTGTGACATTGTTGAGTTCCAAACTGTACAGATGTTATACAAAGCAAGATACAAACTGTTACCAGGCCAAATACAAAGAAGGTTCCAAGAACGTAATGGTTGTTATGAATTACGTGACGAATTAAACTTTAGGACTCAGAAACATAGCTCAACTTTGAAAAGTTTTAGCCCAACAGTTAATGGTGTACAATTGTGGAATAAACTGGAAATGGAGTTGAAACGAAGTCCAAATATCAACCTGTTCAAATATAAATACAAACAAAAGACTTTTGAAACATACAGAGAACAAGAAATGTGTTGCCACTAGGAGGCGCAGTAGGATCAATTATGTGTGTTTCCTCTATAATCAAGGAAGAGTGTTGCTGCTTGGAACCGTTGTCATTCTATTGCTCAAATTTACAAATTAAGAATTAGGGGTAGGCAAGTTATGAGTCTGTTGAGAGGGACCCTCCCAACGGGCTCAAAACCTTGTCTTTTAATGCACCACTCAGCATAGGAACATCATCTACAAAATCAGCTGTTAGGGCAGCTGGGTGGGGGTTTGTTGAGGGGGAGTTACTGCCCTCTTCAACTGGCCCGCTCTACACCCTGGCTTTTTAATGCACCTCACTATGCAGGGCTTACATCATACTTCACATATAACTCAATTAAACAAATATAATAATAATGATAATTAAACCCAAATTAAATTATATTGAGGATGGTAATGACAACTGAGAAGTAGCAAGATCTCAGAATATAATATGTATTAATGAACCTTTATAACATAAAAGTAGCACATTCTTTTGTTCTTTATTTTGCTGCTGTTTTTGTTTTATTCTTGTTCATCATTTATTGTTACTTTGCCCTATGTTCCTTTGTTTATGATTTGCTACCTTGTAAATATTAAATGTAATGTTATTATTTTTATTTTGGGGTGGGCGCTTATAAGCCTTTGGCTTCAGCCCACTCCCTTGAGCAGGTTAACTGCTCAAACAAACAAATAAACATAAACATAAACATAAACATAGATCTAATCTAAATATGTGTAGCTCACGGAGAGCGAACAGCGCACCGTTTCTGTGGTCAGTAAGTAAGAGCAGCGCCCGGGACACGAGAGACATGCAGCCGTGGCCCGCACAGGAGGGGAGGCGAGCACCGGGAGACAGACAGACAAGCGGGGACGTGAAGGGGAGAAGCACTCGCGCCTTGGAAGTGACGGGGAGAAGGCGGTAGGTCTCTCCTGCTCACTCACTTCAGCTATTCTGCCCTCACTGTTGGACTCTGACAAAGCTATGCAGATAGATAAACTCCTTGACAATTGACAGGTGTATTGTCCATTTATTGACGTTTCCTTCAATTACCGACAGAGTGAAACTACAAAAAGAAACAAATAAACAGCATTTAGACTGTATTCTTATATATAGGTCACATGTACATGCAAAATCTGGCTAACGTTAATCAAAACTGAAAACGATCAAATATAATCTGTTTTAGCGTAAATGTTCACAATTAATAACAAATATTGTCTTCAAGACTCATATGCAACATAAAATACTCACAAGCAATGCTTTCTGTACAACAACAAAGAAGGATGGACAAAGATCACATCAGAAGAGGATTCTGCTGTCAGCCATATTTCAACATGTGCTGTATGCTCACTCTAGTGCTGATAACAGTAAACATAACACGCAAACAACTACAATGCCTCCTGCTGGTGGGAGAGAAAACTACTCCAGCACACTCCCCATCTGACATCCATAGGATGTCACCCTTAATTCTTAGGACCGTTGGCTTCATTCGTGGGGTTGCGCAGCAGAAGTACAGTCTCTGTCTGGTCTCAAGAAAGTTTTGCATGTACCCCAGAAGTAACCTTTATCTCTACCTTCCTGACTTTCCCGTCTCGACTGGGGAAGGTATCGATCACAACTCCCATGGGCCATTGACATCTTTTGGCTTGGTTGTCCTTTAGAAGTACAAGATCTCCTTCTTCTAGGTTTGGCCTGTCTGTTTGCCATTTTCTTCGATCTTGCAATGTTGGCAAGTATTGAGTTCTCCAGCGGTGCCAGAAGACATTAGAAAGATGTTGCACCTGTCTCCAACGGCGTCCGTACAAGTCTGACTTGTCAAAGCTTCCAGGAGGAATAGGTGGAGATCCAGTCTTCTGGGTGAGGAGTGTAGCAGGTGTAAGGGTGAAGGGACAGTCAGGATCAGATGAGACAGGAATGAGAGGTTGAGAGTTTACGATGGCAGTTACTTCGGCAAGAAGGGTAACGAGAACGTCATGGGTAAGCAGCTGAACTGGGTTGGTAGACAACATTGAGTCAAGAATACGCTTCACAATCCCAATCATGCGCTCCCAACTGCCTCCCATGTGAGGGGCATGAGGGGGGTTAAAGACCCATGTGCATTCATTCTTGTCCAAGAAATCTTGTATTTCCGGGTTATTGCACTGGTTCGAAATTATCCCAAGCTCCTTGCATGCACCCAGGAAGTTAGTTCCGCAATCAGACCTGAGTTGCTTTACTGGTCCACGAATGGAGATGAACCGTCGTAAGGCGTTGATGAAGCTGGATGACTCCATTGATTCAATTACCTCAACATGGATGGCCCTGGTACCCAAGCAGCTAAAAATGACAGCCCAGCGCTTACTATTGCAAGACCTCCACGTGTTCGGCGAGAACTGATAGTCCAGGGTCCAAAGACATCAACGCCGACATAAGTAAATGGTGGGCAAACGGTTAGGAGGTCGATTGGTAGGTCGGACATCTTTTGGGTTTCTGTGTTCCATCTCAATTTGCGACATTTGACACAATGGTGAATGATGGAGCTGATGCAATGTTTTCCGCCTACAATCCATAATCCGGCAGTTCTTACAGCTCCCTCTGTGAAATGGCGTCCCTGGTGCTGTACTTGTTGGTGATAATGTCGTACCAGTAGTGTACTCACGTGGTGCTTTCCTGGGATGATGAAAGGATGCGCTTCATCATTTTGCATGTCAGCTTGTGAAAGACGACCCCCAACTCTGAGGCAGTCAGCGTCATCTTTGAAGGGCGACAGGTTTCTGAGTGGACTTTGCTTTGGTATCTCTTTCTGAGTTTCGATGCATGCAAAGACTTCAGGATAAGTCTTGTGTTGAAGACAGCTCAGAATAACGCCTTTTGCTTTCCGTAGTCCTCTGGGGTGATACTTTTGCAAATATGCCAGCCTTGACACTTGCTTCCATAAACCTTTCCCTTGTAACATCTGGTGATAAGAACAAGTCTTGCTATTGCTCTAAGCAGCGACATCCAAGTTGAGAACGACTCAAAGTGACTTGGATCGAGGAAAGAGTCCGTGAGACAAGTTGCAAAAGCCGTCACCGTCGGGCGAATCTCAGGGTCAGAGTCTGAACTAAGTAACTCAAAACAGCACTTGGTCTCTTCTGTGTGCGCTCGTAGGAGGAAATCAGGTCCTTTGAGCCACATACTGGACATCAGAGTGTTTGCTGGAATGGACCTTGAAGCTACGTCAGCTGGGTTTAAATCTGTCTGCATGCAGTTCCATTGTTCTGGGCTGGATGATTTTCTAATCCTTTGAACTCGGTTACACACGTAGACATAGAATCTTCTGGATTCGTTTTGTATGTATCCAAGCACTACCTTGCTGTCTGTGAAGAACCTTGTACAATGGAATGGAGCATCAATCTCCTCTGAAATCATGTCTGCAATCTCGACGGCAAGAACAGCTGCACATAGTTCCAGCCTCGGGATAGTTATCTTTGTTGTGGGGCAAGTTTAGCTTTGCCAAACACAAATCCAAGTTCGCTCTTGCCTTCTGTGTCTGAGATCTTCACGTAAGCTACGGCTGCAATAGCCTTGGTGGACGCATCGCAGAATATACAGAGCTCCCTTTTGGCTGCACCACAGAAGGATAAGGATGTGTACATTCTTGGTATTCGCACTTGTTCAAGATACTTCAGGGATTTCTTCCAAGAACTCCATTCTTCAAGCATTCGTTCTGGAAGAGGGTCGTCCCATTCACCTGCGTCTGTTGAGAGCTCTCTCAGAAGAGCCCTGCCTTTGATGCTGACCGGAGCTGTGAAGCCTAGAGGGTCATACAAACTGTTAATGATGGAAAGTACCCCTCTACGAGTGTAGGGCTTCTCAGCGGTAGACACCTGGAAGGTGAACTCATCTGCTGCAATGTCCCAGCTTATTCCAAGACTCCTTTGCATTGGTGGACTGTCTGCACCTAGGTCGAGATCTTTCAGACCCTTCGCAAGATCCTCTTTGGGGAATGCTTTCATAACTGTGATGTTGTTAGAGGCGATCTTGTGCAGCCTCAAGTTGGATGAGGCCAAGGTTTCTTGAGCCTTTTGAATGACGGAGATGGCCTCGGTACTTGATGGCAAGGAGACAAGCCCGTCATCAACATAAAAATGACGTTCCACAAAACGTTTTGTAGTATTGTCCCCTTTCTCTTGGTCTTCTGATGCCCTCCTGAGTCCATAGGTTGCTACTGCAGGCGATGGGCTGTTGCCGAAGACGTGTACCGTCATTCGGTACTCCACGATTGGTTGTTACATGTCGTTGTTCTGGTGCCAGAGAAAACGCAAAAAGTTCCGATGGTCCTCCCTGACCTCAAAGCAATGGAACATTTGCTTAATATCAACAGTGACAGCCACCTTTTCTTCACGGAGCCGCATCAGCACCCCCAGCAGGCTGTTGTTGAGGTTCGGACCGGTAAGAAGGACGTCATTGAGGGACACTCCTTCGTGTCGTGCACTAGAGTCGAAGACAACCCTTATTTGGTCCAGCTTGCGGGGGTGATACACTCCGAAGAAGGGTAGGTACCAACACTCTTCTTGTTCAGCGAGGGGTGGCGCTATTCTGCATGGCCATTGTCAAAAAGGGTTTGCATAAATTCCTGGAAGTGACTTTTCATGTGAGGACGTTTGTTCAGCATATGACGAACTGAAGCTAGGCGCTGGACAGCTTGCCGCTTGTTGTTGGGAAGGCGTGGCCTAGGTGAACGAAAGGGCAGTGGAGCAACCCAACTATTAGTATTGTCCTGATACACTCTAAGAAAAATGTACGTAAAATAATAGTAAAAAGTGCTGGCAGAAAATTACCAGGACATTATCCGTATTTCGTTTAGAATGTGCTGTTAAAATTTACGGTAACCGTTCCGTAAAATTCAAATTGCAGAAAAACAGAAACTTTTGTATTATAAGTGCAATTTCCGTTAATTCCTTAAGCTTGAAAACGAAAAATATAATGTAATAAATATGAACATTTGTTATTAATTAAAGGTTTATTTTCCGTAAAAAGGTTTATTTCCGTAAAATAAAAATATATGTACATTTCAGGGCTCGAAATTGCGACCATTTTGGTCGCATATGCTCCCAAAATTATGCCTTTGCGATCTCAAAATAGAATCACTCGCATGTTTGCGACTGCAAACAAATGCTCCGGTCCACCTTAAAAGAAACATTCTTGTGCTACCTTAAAAAAGCTTGTGTCATTGTTTTCACAAACGCTGCCTGTTAGCAATGGCAAACGTTCTGTTCCAAAATGGTTCAAGAGCTTATAGTACACTACGATCTGTTCTCTCTTTTTGCTCAGCGCCGCTGTCATTCCTCCTGGTCACACGCGCTGCCTGGGACAACCTGTACCAGCCCAGCCCATGTTCTCTGCGTGTGTCTGTGCAACGCTCTCATTCCTCTGCCCGCTTTCATTGAATGAGCCACTGTATTTACGCAACTGTAGTGGCATGTGATATGTTTAGATTCCCTTCAACCCTGTTAAAAGCTTCTGTTTTTTTTGGTTGCGCTCCTAAGTTATTGACTGTGCTCCTAAATTTCAGAATTGGTAGCACAAGCGCTACCAAGAAAAAAAGTTAATTTCGAGCCCTGCATTTATAGTATATATCGTCTAGAGGGGACTCTTTCTCCTCTTCACAGTCAGCGATAGGATACCAGGGGGCTCGTACAAGTCTGTAATAATAATAATAATAGAAAAAATCAAATGTCAGAAATGATTAGATTTACCATGTATAGTTGTAGTAGTAGTTTATTTTCTTCGGTCATTATGAACATTTAGATCTTAGGTCACATGTTTTTCAAAGATCTTATACATTATACAATAAGAAAAAAAACGTGTACATTAAGAATTTAAGTGCTAAATGATGCCTGACCGAAAGGGGTTTAGGCTGAAGTCAATAATATAGTCCAATAAATGTGTATAAATGTGCGACTTAGTCCATGTAAAAGTCCATAATATAAAGGATGTCCCACTATGAGAAAAGGTTTGTGTAGAGCCAGCTAAATATAACTATTTAAATTGTAAATGCTTCAGTAAAAATGAAAATAACACACAACTTTAGCAAGTGTATTACATTTACTCACTTTATAAAAAAGAGCTGAGAATCTTTGGAGGAGTGCGTCTCATCCCCATCAGCCTCAGGTCTACTGTAACAAAAACATTTAAGAACATGCACATAAATACTTTAGTAATAGATGAGAGGTTTGAAACAAATCTACTTACATTTTGATTGATTAGCTGAGTCTTTGTCACAGTGTGTTCTCGTTTTCCCTGCATTCTTCATTTCCACATACTGTATGACACACAGGTGGACACTGGAAAGCCTTCCTGTCTTCATCCTCACAGGCCGTTAGATCACAGCACCTCCTCCAGTATTTGTAAAATGGACAAACATACTGAGGTCAGGACACTTCACCTGAACAAAACTATGGCAATAGTCACTTTACCTTATTCTTTGTGCATCAATGAACTCCAATTTACGATGGTGTTTCTAGAGTTGATTCTCTAGATAAAAAGAAACATTTATTAGTACTCTATAAGTATAGAGCTCGTGATCTGGCGTGTCAGTTGCTTTCCCTTCAACAGTGCACGTTAAAATATTTCTATCCAGATTATGTTTAATCAAAAGTACAAATAACTGAAAAGCTGGACTTATAGTGTACTAACGTTAAAGATTAATGTTATAAACATGTGTTACTACATGTTGACTGCCACAACACTTAATGCGATGAATTATATTATATTATACAGTATATTATCATATAATGAGGTTTAGGACAAAGATGAGTTCTTTAACAGTTTCCTTGTAACTGCCCAACTGACCAACTGTACACTAACTACATTAACTACATACTTACTACATTCAACAAAACGTTTATGACGTGTAGTTAGCAAGTTCTATGTAGCCTATTTAATTTACTAACCATGTTTAATATTCTTTAAAAAATGTTTTACTTACCATAAAAGGGTGCGCTCAATCATCCCACAAAAGGCTCTGCCTGAGCTCAGATTTTTCCCGCCTCAAAGGCTGTTATAACCCACAATGCATTATGTTCACACACAAAATACAGAACTCTCCGTAAAATAAAATTACGGAACAATCCTTCAAATAACTACAGCACAAAGTCTTGTTTATTTACGGAAAACTTATTATCAAACGGAAAGTACTGGTAAAATGAATTTACGGAGCAAATCCGTCAGAATTTATAGTAAAAAGGCCTGTATTTTTACAGAAATTTCTTAGAGTGTATAGACTTCCTTATTCATTGTCTGCAGGAAGGCTGTTTCTTCTTGAGAGTAACCAGGTCTCTCATCCAAACTTGTTTGTTGGAACACATTTCCTCCGATGGAAGTGTTCTTTGTATGGTTTGGGAGACTGACCTTAGTGTGGCTTTGAGGGATGATGCATTCCTTTACTTGGATGAAGTTCTTGCATGGAAGGAAGTGACTCGGGCGACCATTGTCCAAAATGTTCGTCTTGAAAACACTTGCCTGTACGGGTTTGTGAGCGCCACCCAAGCAAACGTTTCCAATAATCACCCATCCTAGAGCTAGCTTCTGAGCAAAGGGTGCATTTGGAGGCCCAATGCGTTGGTCAAGAACTTTGTGTGCTTGAATAACGTCCCTACCAATGAGAAGCAGGAGCTTAGCGTCGGGGTCAATATCTGGAACGTCGGATGCAATGTCTTGAAGGTGAGAATGGTTGCGAGCAGCTTCAGGGCTAGGAATCTCATTGCGATTGTCGGGCAGCATGTCACACTCAATAAGTGTTTGGAGCTTTAGGCATGACTTGCTATCAACGGATTCGATGACGAAGTTGTATGCTCTCCTCCCCGTAGCTTCCTCAAGGCCTGCACAGGTTCTCAGCTTGTACGGGAAGCAGCTTTTGGTGATGCCAAACGTATCGAAGATTGAAGATCTGGCAAGGGACCTGTTGCTTTGGTCGTCCAGAATAGCGTAGGTTTTGAGTTTCTTCTCAGGGGAGCCTTGTGGATAAATGAACACAGGACTGATCTTGGCACGAGTGACTTTGAACCTCGCTTCCACAGACCTGCGTACATGTAGACGTGGCTGTAGGCAGTGTTCGAATTACGGGGGAGCTAAGGGGAGCTCGGCTCCCCTGAAAAGGACCTGGGCTCCCCTGAAAGCCTACTTTGAGACTTTTAGGGGGAGCTCTAAAACACTGTCCATTTTGTTTTGTCGCATATAGATTTTGATTTTCTGTACATTAAGGTTCCTGAAATAAATGATGATATAAAAAAATGTGTCAATGCTGTGTGTTTATTCGCTCATTACATTACTATTGCCAACATCTTTTTTTTTTTTTTCTATTTCCGAACATCTGTCTCCGCTAATAAATGCAATGCTGTGTCTCCTGCTGTGACCATCCATGCGTGGCGGCGCTGCACTGAAATTACTACGAAAAAAATAGGCTCCCCCGAAAGCCACTTTGTAATTCGAACCCTGGCTGTAGGTAATGCTACATTGCACTCCCCGCCGTTGTCGGAGGCAGGCTCTGTGGTGGTTGCCAAGGTGCAGGGCCAGGATGAAGAGCAGTAATGTGTGAGTTGGAGTTACATTTGCACAAGAAGTCTCAGCTTTACATATTTTTGCCTGGTGATGCTGGATGCGCAACATCGGAAACATATCAGATTCTTCTTCAAATAGAGCTTACGCTCCTCCAAAGGCATTTCTCTGAAAGCTCTGCATTTTTTAAGCGCGTGAGGTTTCTTGTGGATTGGACATTCTTTATTTGGGTCTTGGATGTTGTTCTTGGAGTTGGTTTTGGCTCAGTGCTGACCACTTCGGTCCGGATGACTGAGATCGGTTCTCTTTTACTCTGCTTGTCTTGAAACCTCATCTTAGTGGGAACAAAACCGGGTTGTACAGAATGCTTAAAGCTTGGGTCGTTGCGCATTTTTGATTCCCTGCTGATGAAGGTGACAAATGCTGAGAATGGTGGGAATGATACAGAATGTTCCTCCTTGTATTTAGACCCGTACGTCATCCACTTTTCTTGCAGACCGAAGGGTAACTTTTCCACAACAGGATGAATGCCCCTTGCAGTGTCGAGATACAGTAGGCCTGGGATGTAGCCTTCATCCTTAGCAGCCTCTATCTCTAGGAGAAGATCCTGAAGTTCTCTCAAGAGGTGTGGATCTTGTTGGAGATTTTTGGAAAATGCTCAAGTCTGTCGAGTAGCGCCTTCTCCAGGCTTCAGGGAGCCGTAGCACTCGTTGAGTCTTTCCCATACTTTGCGCAATCCTTCAGAGGGTCTGTTAATATACACTGCTCTCAGACGTTTTGCATATTGAACGGACTCCGCTCCAAGCCATCTGATCAACATGTCAAATTGTTCACTAGCGGACAGGTCCAAATCATCAATAGCATTGTTAAATGAAGATTTCCAGCCCCAATTGTCAACCGGCTTGTCACTGAACTTTCTGAGGCCTCCAGTGAGCAAATCACGTCGTGCTAGAAATCTGGCTATACCAGTCATGTTACCATCTTGTGGATGTATCCCATACTTTGATGTGTCGGTAATGCTCCGAATGAAAGTTTCCGCACAGGAATGCTTTGGGAAAATTGGGGGACATCTTTGCGTTATTCTCCACTTGGGGGTAGATGAACATATTGTGTCCGTAGACTGGCCTGGTTCTTGTTTTGGTGGCTCATATGGGACAGTTGTTGCTAGAGTATCATTGTGCTCTGTGTTGCAAATGGACTGGAATCTGCCTTGAGGATTATTTGGTGTTTTACATAGTTGCGAGTACGTTCTGTAGATCTACCTTCTCAGACTCCGATGCAGATTCTTCTTCAAGATCATTGGCCGCTTCCTCAAAGACACACGCTTCAGCTTGTGCAGCTTCTGCATCACACTGCTGTTGTAGAGCTTGTAGTGTGGCATCCAGGCGCACCTCTTCTACTTTAAGCTCCGCTTTCTTAACTTTCATTTCAATTTCTATTTTTGCAAATTCTGCTCTTGTACGAGCTGCTTCGGCTTTAGCTCGAGCGTTTAGTGCGGCTATACTGGCAGATGATTTAACTGAACCTTTAGAGCTCTTGGAGTGATGCGATTTCTTGGAGCAGCTGGGCGCGTTGCTTTTTCTTCCTTCTTCAGACATTGTTGATTGTGGTGAGGCTGATGTAACATCCACTTGTTGTCATGTAGATAGATGCTTTTTCACTATTCTGCCTCACTGTTGGACTCTGACAAAGCTATGCAGATAGATAAACTCCTCGACAATTGACAGGTGTATTGTCCATTTATTGACGTTTCCTTCAATTACCGACAGAGTGAAACTACAAAAAGAAACAAATAAACAGCATTTAGACTGTATTCTTATATATAGGTCACATGTACATGCAAAATCTGGCTAACGTTAATCAAAACTGAAAACGATCAAATATAATCTTTTTTAGCGTAAATGTTCACAAATAATAACAAATATTGTCTTCAAGACTCATATGCAACATAAAATACTCACAAGCAATGCTTTCTGTACAACAACAAAGAAGGATGGACAAAGATCACATCAGAAGAGGATTCTGCTGTCAGCCATATTTCAACATGTGCTGTATGCTCACTCTAGTGCTGATAACAGTAAACATAACACGCAAAACAACTACAATGCCTCATGTTGGTGGGAGAGAAAACTACTCCAGCACATCAGCAGACTGCCACATATAACACTAAAACATAGCAAAGTAGGCGGAGAGAGAGTGAGCGCTGTCAGAGAGCCTGTCCCCATAACAACGCATTGATTAATCAGTGAAACAACACTGTAGTTTGACTGACATGCGGGGCCCTTGCGGCTGCGGGGGCCCTACGCACCTTGCGTATGGAACCGTCACCTTAACGTGGTGGAGGGGTTTGAGCCTGAATGATCCTGGAGCTCTGTTGTCGGGGACTTCGTGCCCCTGGTAGGGTCTCCCATGGCAAACAGTCAGACAAAGAGCTTCAGAAGCCCCTTATGAGAGACCAACAGGCCCGGTTAGAACCATGAGGCCGTCCTTCTGTGGACCCACCACCTGCAGGAGGAGCCATAGGGCTGGTGCAATGTGATTTACGACCCGGCAACAGAAAAGTAGAAGAAAATGGATGGATGTAGTGTCGTGCATCGAGCAGCAGGGCGCGCCAGTTGAACGAGAGCAACACCTGGCTCATTTTGTCATGTAGGATTTATGCACTGGGCTCTGATTTCGTGAGTGCTCTCTGGCTCGAACAGCCGCCTGACAGGGAATTAACGCTTGTTCGTAACACAACGTCCTGCAAACGCTCTGTTTTCTTCTGTCACAGAAATAAACAGATTAAAAACACCAGATCACACCAGAACCAGTCTTTACTTGCAAGGGGGAATGACACGTCCTTTTACAGCCTATGCCAGCGCTGTTCATCCTTCATTTCCCAACGTGCCATTTCCCAGTACAAGCTTTTATTCAGATTATGACACGCCCACATTCCTTACACAAATTACAAGTAAATAATAGGTATCTGCCTCTTTCCTTGAACCAAGGAAGATAGGTCAACATAGGTCATGTGAATCCCGCTCCAGAATCATTCTCAGGGGCTAACAGCCCTCATAAACCAAAAGTCACACCTTCACAGCTTGTATTATTCTCTGTGTAAACATAAACAGCATTATCTTATCTCACAGGTCGACTTAATTACCCAAAGTTCCCACTTCCTAAGGAAGTTACACTTTAACACATGCTTCAGCTCGGCAGATCAAAGCTCACGAGTACATTTGGGAATACTTTTTCAATCACACACAAATTCAATTAGTAACAATACACAAAAATGTAAACACATGATAACTTTATTCACAATATTCTTGACACCGCCCCGGGGGCCGCCAAAACTTTGGGCTGCCCTGATAATGGTTCAATAGAAAACGTGTAAAGCACAAGAGCCATCTAATTTCTTTTCTTTCACGTCCATGCTGAAGTGCAACGCAAAAACAGAGATATAGGCTAGTACGTAAGTAAGTTGTCATGCAGTTCACGTGGCCCCTGAGGGCGCTTGTCAGTGGTATTTGATCATCATAAACCAGCCAGTCAACATGGCATTGAAGAATTACGACGATTCAACCAATCACCAGGCGTTTCATTACGAAGACTGCAGCACTTGTGCCCGCCACTACTACGAACATTTGTCCAATCAGAAGTCACACCCAAAGTTCTGACTCCAGCACATCCGGCATTACTTGGCACGTAAAAAAGCCAGAGGCCATTTGATCACAGTTATCGTGTCAACTCTTCACTGGACAGCGCTGTTTTGTGGTAAGTGTTCATTTTAAGGTGCTGTACTATTTGACAACATATATAGATCAGTATATTGAACGAAGCGTTTGAAATATCTAATAACATTGTCTTTATCCCGCTTTTCATCATCATCTTTATTTATCAGACTCGAGGTCCATACACACAACACAAACAAAAATATAAAACACAAATATAGTTTTGTTGTAGGCGAGATATTATTGTTTATATATATATATATATATATATATATATATATATATATATATATATTATATATTATTATCTTTCTAGGAAATATAAATGTGCACATTTCACACGTATCTTAATGGTTCAGCCCATTATATTTGTCCATTGTCTAAACCAATGCAGTTTGGCCTTAATTATAATATATATATGTTCAAGGTTATAATGTGTGATATTAGTCCATCTGTAATCTGTATTTTGTATAATATTACACCACAACATGAGATTCAGTAGATCTTGTGCCTGTGCAGAAATCTGTACAGATATTTTCACACCTATGTGAGAAAGGCCTTTGTTCAAGGTAACAAAAAGTCATACCCCCATTGTGTTTGGTTAACCCTCTCAGCTCAACACGTATTAACTGATTATTATTATTATTATTATTATTGCAGTGAAAGCAAACGATTGAGTTTCATCAATGACTTTAAAACTGATGTAATGATTTTACTGTCCTACACTCCTATTGTAAGTTTTATATAGGCTGAAGCATGAATGCCACAGTGTTTTGATTATCATTTATCACATATTTCAAAGTGCAGACCTATCTGTTCTTATTATTTTCTGATTTGTTGGTTGTATGTAAGCACTGTCACCTTCTTTCTATATTTTAATGTTTGCTGATTGTTGTGGTCCCAATTTGGTTCTGCAAGTCTGCTCCCTCCTTTGCTCCCGCCAAGCAGTCGTCTGCCAGCTACAATTCTGCACCATCCACCTGTGCTCTCCTCTCTCCTGCACCATCCACCTGTGCTCTCCTCTGCTCTGGACCATCCACCTGTGCTCTCCTCTCTCCTGCACCATCCACCTGTGCTCTCCTCTCTCCTGCACCATCCACCTGTGCTCTCCTCTCTCCTGCACCATCCACCTGTGCTCTCCTCTGCTCTGGACCATCCACCTGTGCTCTCCTCTCTCCTGCACCATCCACTGTGCTCTCCTCTGCTCTGGACCATCCACCTGTGCTCTCCTCTGCCTGCTCGATTCTGCTCCAGGCTCCTCTGCTCACTTCATCCTGAGCCAGCCAGCCAGGTCCATCCACAGGCCACACCAGGCATGACGTAGGTATCTGAACGTGTTTACTTGACAACATGAACTCCCATGAGCATTCATAATTTGTCATAATAACAATCATCTCAATGTATTTACTGTATTTGGTTCTTAAATAACAAATAATTCCTCAAGGTTAAGATTAAATAGTTAGAGTACTGTAGATTGAAATGGAATGCTGTTGATTTTTTATGTGCTTTTTAGGACTCTGTGGGACCTGACATTGTGGAGGGATTCACAGCCTGGCTTTGTATCCCAGACGATATCAGGACAGCCTCCCAATTCAGGACAACAAAAAAAGATGTTGCACCTGGTGTGGAGAGCACAAAACGGTATAACTTAAGTATTACGTTAAAGTTGTATAGTTATAGCTTCTACTTACCGGACTAATTTAAATTGTGTTTATCACTTTTTAGAGCCTTTGCAGCAGGAAAGATTCCTGCACAATGGCCTGACTGCAATCAAGTGTGTGAGGCACTGTTGGTCAAGAGTATCCCAGGAGTAGCCTCATCACCTTGGCCCACCGCCATATCCAGCAAATTATTTTAAGTAATTGCAAGATGATGGAGGAAACAACCATTCAGCGGCCAGAAGAGCCGTCCTCTACTGCTCGTCTCGTCCAGCCTCTGCTCCCCGTCCAAAGCACTATCCTCATCACTCCCCAGCCTCTGCTGCAAGTCCGTGCCATACCACCATTTCTCTCGGGCCTTGCCTACTTCCCTCTTCTTCTCTAGCACAGGTGTCCTCTCAAACTGTGGATGTGCCTTACACCACACAATGGAGTAGAAAAGAAGAAGGAATTACACAGCCACAGAAACTTTTACTGAGTGGAAAAAGGTATTTGAAGGATGGGAAATGGTAGAAAAGAAAGATTCCACAGACCCTCACTCTTAAGGCAACTCCTAGTAAGGCTAGGATGATCCACTTTTGTCACGATCCGATATGTATCTCAGGGGCTGATCCGATACATATTGTGATACATTAAGTAATTATAATAAGTAACATGTTTACCTTAAAGTGTGTAAAAAGCTATGTGTATTTATTGAAGTGTTAAGTGTGAAAAGTGCATTAACTCAAAATATAACAAAGTGTTATGTTACTGTTACTGGAAAACAAAGGAGTGATGATAAAAATGCTCCAAACACAAGTACTGGAAGTATTGTGATACTTGATAAAGTATGGATACTTGGTATTGCGGCACAAAGTATTCTGATCTGATCTGATATTTTGTCCCAGCACCTAGTCCTTCCTTAATTCCCTTTATGGTTGACTCCAGCTGTGTTCTCTTCTACCCCACTCCATTCGGTTCCAGGCTCCTCTGCTCACCTCCGTCCAGCGCCAGGCGCCTCCAAGAGGATTTGAATGCAGCTGATGGACAGTCAGTGGAGCAACATTTATTTCAATGACACTTATTCAGTAGTTTTAGTACTTTACTACCCTTAGGGTCAGGTTCAGGGTTGGTGTGTATAAGTGTAGGTTCACATGTCAAACTCCACTAATCACGTCCCCCTCCATCGGCTGCATCCAGACCTTTCTCAGTTTCCCTGCTCACCTCCATCCAGCGTCAGGCTAAAAGTAGCTCATGGGGAAGGAAGTTGACAGAGCCATGTTGGAGTTTTATGCTTTGTTGTTGTTTTGCTGTTCAAATTGTACACTGGGTGAAATTTGTGAACTATCTTATTATTGCACTATATTGTTTTTGACTATTTTCTTATTTTATTTTTATGTTTCAGTTGTATTTTTGTCAGTTTCTAGATATTTATGTCTGTTTCTTTGTGTTGCTGCTTTTTTAATTGCACTTTTCCATTCATTGTAAATACACCTTCATTCAGTTTTATTGGGTTGTTTTTTCATTGTCAACAAATTCCATACAACCTCAAATTACATAAGAGTTAATCCAATTATTTAAAAATAAAGACATAATTAATTCCATTTGTCTCCATCTAGCTTTGAGCCACTACATGATATTTTAACAAAAGATTCCCAATGGGGTTATTCTTTAAATAAGTTACCTAAAAACTGGTGTAACATTCAAAATGTTAATAATTAGAATACTCATTTTGAGTAATTGTATTCGGTACAGTTACACTTGAAAGTATTTAGAATACTTCCTAAAATCGATGGAACACATCACAACACTCAATCATATATTTTAGCCTTATATTATTGCACAGCATTATTAAGAAAGAACTTGATTACCTGTGTTTGCCCTAAAATAAAATTAAGGTTTAAAACGCCTTATATGCAAGTTAATGCAAGTGTTTGCCATATGATCTGCTCCTCCTGTGCGTTTGCATTTTAGAATCCTAATTAATGGGAGCTATATGTAACATGTGTAGCTTACATTTTGTAATCATACACAGCCTATATATTGCAAATCAACGTAAAAGTATTCAGAATACAGTTGTATTGGACAAATTAGTGCAACACGTTACAAAATACATTTGAAGGTAAAGTGTTCTCCCCACTCCCACCTCTGGGTGTAAGTCACTAAATGCAGGTCTCGAGTCAAGTCCAAGTCGTGAAGGTCCAAGTCCCAAGCAAGTCCAAGTCGATTGGTCATGGAGTCAAGTCAAGTCAAGTCAAGTCTTTCTTTAGTCGACAAGTCACCTCAAGTCGCAAACGTCAGCGTTAAGCCTAATTCTTCTTTTCAAAATGTGCTTAATCTACTTTTAAATATAAAGTGCTTTCCTCAAGATTTAGCAATTTTGAAAATCAAACTTTTTAAAATTTAATGGATTTGGATTTAAAGTCTAATTAATATTTAATTGCCACAACATGTAAAATATATATTTGAAATGCTCCAGTCTATGTACAAAATTACTGGGACAGAATTTTAAAGGGACTATACATAAGTTTAACCACAAATAAATGTATACAAATTTAAAATATCTTCCTCATACATGCTCCAGCAATGCCCTGGTGAGTAGAATGAGCCCTGGCCTTTTCACCTCGATTGCCTCTATATGCCTGTAAAGTCACTTAAATAGTTTATGCTCGGGTCGAACAATGACGTCATGCGCGTTCACGCTCAGCTGTAGCGTTAGCTGTAGCGTTAGCTGTAGCGTTAGCTGTAGCGTTAGCTGTAGCGTTAGCTGTAGCGTTAGCTGTAGCGTTAGCTGTATCTCCTCTATACTGACGCTGCAGCGCGAGTGGTGACTTCGGAAGGATGGATTTAGCGGAGAATAAGAGGAGACCGGCTTCAAGCACCATCGAAACTCCAGCCCAGACCCCAAATAACGAAACGAAACAAAGAGTTTATTCGAGTGTGACAAAAAGGCGAAAGTCGAGTCTGATCGGCGTAGGCAAAGAACCAGAGTAAACATCGGAAAATGTTGAGAATCTCTCAAAAGACCCGCAGCTTATTTTTGCTTGAAAGGTAAGAAATTATTACTAAATACGTGGGAGAAAAGTGTTGTTGATGCTTTAAAACAACGGTGTCCGACTGTCCGTGCATGTTGTACAAACTTCACTGAAACAAGCCATAAAATAATCATATTTGGAAGTTATCAAAATAGTTGATAGTTTTATACCCAGACACAGAAGTTGTGTAATATTAGTAGCAGACTAGTAGTGTCAGTAATAACAGTACTTGTGCTGTACCTACAAAACATTTGAGTAGTAACAGTGGTAATGGTGCTGTATTTACAATGGCAAAAATAATGCTGCTAATGTTAGCTTTTCTTGGCCACAAAATAAGCATTTATTTATTTATTTATTAGTTTATTTAACAGGGACAGTATACATTAATGAACATTTATGTAAATGTGTCAGTATTAGCTGCAAAGCTAGTTTTCAACTGTTGTCCCTGGGCAAGGTGTATAATGCCAACAACAATTATAAAACATAAAACAATTTAAAAGTTGAGGCTACATGACTGTTCACGGATTTATAAGAAGTGAAACGACTACAAAAGTGAACATGTGCCGTTTACAATATAGTTTACGAGTTAGCTACGCTAACTCTATTTTTTTCTTATTGTATAATGTATAAGATCTTTGAGAATCATGTGACCTAAGATCTAAATGTTCATAATAAACAAAGAAACTAACTAAACTTGGCCCAGGGAATTGAAGAGACGATTTTGGCTTTTCCTAGTAGCATTTCTACCAGTGGAAATATTTTAATATTTCAATTAGGCCTGCGTTTATGCATACAAAGTATACAAGTATTTTTTTCTCCTTCAAACGTCATTCATTCGTTTATCTGTATTACTTCTTCACTCGATTCACTTTGCTGCATTTGCTCAAGTATCACATCTTGGAAAACATTCACTCAAACTGATTTGGTCTAAATATCTTACAAAACAGTAACGTTTCTTACCTCAGTTTAAGTCAAATCTGTAAACTGACCAGGACGGGACTGTTATTTCTGGTGCTCGTAAAGCCTGAGCGCCTCATGCACGAGCTTATCATCGAGGCTGCAGTTACGCGTTTGGCCTGAGGGGGCAATTGCTAGCACAAAACTGCTAAACTCCACAGAGCCCCTTTAAGGAAGGGAGCCCGGGGGACCTACTTAAAACAAAAATCGAAACAGTCTTTTAAACATGAGCTGCTTTTCCTGCAGTCTTAAATATAAATATGTGATTATATTTTCATTTTTGTTAGTTTCTTGCAGTTTTTCTATCAGTGGTCCCCCCATAATGCCCCAGCCCCTGTATGCTCGGATTCGCCCCTGCTTAAAGTCAATTCCGCACAGCCTTCAGTCCTGCTGTCACTGGGCTCTGTGTGGCTGCGGAAAATTGCTACTAAATGCTGTAACTTTCGTGAGAACGCCTTAAAACACCGAAAAGCCCCCACGATTTCTGTCATTAATCCAACTCTTACGCATCGTCGTTCTGGAGGCTGCCTGTATCCGCGCCGTAGCTTCAGTCATTGTTTCAAACGTTTTCCTGTCCTTAATAAATGTCTATGAATCTTCACCTCTTCACTCACTGTAGAAAACCTTTAATGCATCCGTCTGGAAGCCGAAAAAGCATGTGGCTACTTACCATAAACATAGGTGCGCCACTTTTACGCAATGAATCCTGATCTTTCAACAGTTTCACTCAAATAAATAATAACTATAAAGTACGGTGCATCAAATCCCCTTAGGTCTTTAAATTCCACCTACCTTTTTTCTGGAGGTTCATGCTAAATAGCAGCTCTGCAAAATTTGAAGCCAATCTGAGTTCATCAAAGGGTCCCACACTGACACCAAAATGTGTTTATAGGCATTTTTATGGGGTGGGTGAGAAAAAAAATCTGAATATAAAAACTGTGGTTTTGTTTTATTTTAAAGTTATATAGTTTGGTACTGTATGTCTTCAAGATATTGTATGCAAAATTTCATTTTATTTGTTCAATAATTGTATTGTATTTTCTTTTTGGCATATTTATACAACACTTTTACAACCTCCCTTGTAGTTGTCCTACACCTTTACTACTTCCTTGACCTTTAGTCCAGTTCCATTTTTTGTCTTTTTTGGTCCTTTACTTAAAACATTGATAGAATCAGTTGCTGGGCACAACACCTACGGATGCAGACAAAGTTATCAATACAAGCAGGCTCCTAACTAGTAATCCACCCTCCTTTGTTTTCTAGCACATTTCAAATTTATTTTTTATTTTATTTTATCTTATTTATACATGACAAAACATGAAGCAGCTAAGGCAACGATCGATACCATCAAAGTGATATATGCAAAAGCTGGTATACCTTCTTTGCAAGGTCACAAAATGGTAGAGGAAATTGAAAAATTGCATCCCACCATAAATGGCATCCTCAAGATGCCAACAGAACGTTGGGACGGTCCTGGGAAGTGGAAAGATAGAGTGGATGACTTCAAGAGGCAACTTGAGTGCACATTCAAACTCTGGCCTAGAGATGTGCGTATTCCAAATGATGAGGACAAGAAGTTCCTAGAGTCAATGATGAGTGATAAAGGCGTCCATGGCTGGTGTTGATGCAAAAGTCATAGAAATAAAAGTATCGGAGTTTAAAAGAATTGAAAAAGCACAAAAAGAAAAGATGCAGGCTTCTGTGTCATCTGAGACAATTCCTGTCGAGGTTGGTGAAACAGAGAGTGATTCTAGTGGATCAAATGTGGAGGATATGGAGCCAAGATTGTCGCGTGAAAACAAGTAATCTCATAAACGAACCGTAAAAACAGGTGTGAACGAATTCATTCCTCATAACATTTTAAAGGCTCCAAAGGTTGTTCAGTCTATGGTGAGGAGCAACATTTCTTAATCTGCCATGTCTTCAGTCATGAATGAAATCATAGAAGCTGTCAATGAGGAACCATGTAGACTCAGTCTCAGTTACAGCAGTGTAGAACGCTACAAAGTTGAAACTGTCAAAGCTACGTATCAATGAACAAATAGAGGAAAACTGGTCTCCACCAGAAATTGCCAATATTTACTAGGATGGTAAACTGATGAATACGTTGGATGGGATGAGCAAAATAGAAATGTTGCCTGTGCTTCTCTCAGGAAACAGAGGAATAAAACTCGTAGGTGTCCCTGAAATAACTGTTTTCTGGGGCATTATGCTCCTGGTAGGGTCTCCCATGGCAAACAGGTCCTAGGTGACGGATCAGACCAAGAGCAGTTCAGAAGCCCCTTATGATGGGAGACCATCAAGGACCCAGAGATGAAGGAGCATCGTGGGGCCGTCCTCCTGTGGACCCACCACCTGCAGGAGGAGCCATAAAGGGACTGGTGCAGTGTGATATAGGCAGCTCGGTCTTGGCAACGGAAAAGCGGGACAAGATGGATGGATGCTCTAAAATTTAACATTTGATTTGAGGACTTAAAATATTATATCTTTCACAATTTTCAAGCAACTATGCGCTTTTTTCATACATTCAAGCTTTTGAAAACCATGCTAATTCATTGTGAAAAGAAGTATTTTGTTTTTATTCTGAATGATTTCATGCCTCTAGTTCCCATAACCCTCTAAAATTATAACACTTTGCATTCTCGCAATATGCAGATGTCACGTGGGAGACCTAAAATTAGTGTCATCAGGCCCAAATTTCACAGAAGTGTTGTTTTCAATGAACCTCAATGATACAAAATTTTGAAAATCATGGAGGGTTTGGTGCACCCTACTAGAAAGTCACAGCAAGTCATTGAGAGTCATTGGCCTCAAGTCCCAGTTAAGTCTCAAGTCACAAACAGTAAGTCCCAAGTCAAGTCTTTTTGGAGCTTTGGTCAAGTAAGTCTCAAGTCCCGAATTGTGACTCGAGTCAACTCATTTGACTCGAGTCTCCCACCTCTGCCTGTTACTGTCACAAGCACTATCCTTTATTAAATCTGGGTCAGTGACTTCCTTTTTAGAAGGTTGTATCACTGATACTCCTCTCATTAATTCTCATTCATTTGTTTCTATTCTCATTATCCAGAGCAGTTTTCCTCTTTCTAAATTCTCACTCTCAGCTGTTTAACAGCTCAATCCTGGTTCATATTTCTGAACGAGAATAAATGAGCCGAGTTCGCTTTATTCAGGCTCACTGCTGCAATGCTTTTTCACCACCAGATGGCGCCTATGAGCCTACCAACACAGTGTGATGCACTATGAGGTATCATTAACCCTTCACCGTTATAGTAGATCCATGCCCATCACTAGTGGAGTGCATGTCCTTAAAAGGGACTAGATGCAGGTTGGTCATTTTTATACTCACTACGGTCTCCTCAGGTCTTACGCGTAAAATACATCATTTTAACATTTTTGTATAGTTTAATGGAGGGGAGGGGCTCTGCAGATCTTCTCCACAGCTCTCACGATGCGCTGGAGGCTCCTTCGGCAGGAGGCGGTGTTGACGCCGTGTCAGTATTCCCGACAAAACCACAACAACAAAATACGTACAAAAAAAAAAAAGAAGTTTATTTTAAAAGGAAGAGCGTGATCATACTGGTTCGTCACACCCCTTGACCCAGGCACTGCCCCATACACACAAGTACACAACGGATGCTTTATATGGGAACAGGATGAGCGGAGGTGTGCGATGTCGTAGGCCTTTTAATGTGAACAATTTGGACTTGTTTTATTACTATTTTCTGATAACCAGCTGGAAATATGGTCCTTTCGAGGCATGCATGCTGAAACAAGCTTTGAGCACGCAGCAAAAAGTAACGTTAGAATGGCTTGAATTCAGGGTCTTTTCTCTACCAGGGAAGAGGAGAGGTCAGGTCAGTGGCGTAGTATGTGTTAGTCTGGGAAATGGCGGCTAGGGGTGTTCCGCTTTTTTTTTTTTTTTTTTTTATTATCATTATTATTTGACATTTATTTATCTTTTTATCTCTGCCCATGCACCTTCTGGGTTGTGCGACAAAAATTCAGAAATTTAATTGGGAAGAATTTGAGAAAAAGTGGGAAGAAAAAAACTATATATGAGCTGAAACAACCAAGTCACTTTAATGCTGTTCCTGGACCAACAGCTTTTGATACTTTTTATTTTTTCGATACCGGTTGTACTCAAACTCCCCCCCCCCAATTATTTTGATGTTGAAGTGTCAAAGTATCTTCAAAAGGGCCTTGAACAAAAGGAAATGTTTGAAAGGCTTCTTGTTCGAGGAAGTAAAATTCCCATTCCTTTTTCCCCATAGACATTTGTTTTTCTCCCCTAAACACATCAGTTCAAGAATAGTCTAATATTGGTATTTGAATATTTTTTTGAAAAACGAATGAGAGCTTTACTTCTGCTGTGAATTCATGCCATTTTAACAAGTACATATTTGAATTGCATAAAAAAAAAAAAAGAAGAGTTCCCAAGCACCTTCAGCGTCGTAAACACAGGTCCAGACTTTGCCCGTCAATTTGGACATCATGCTTTCGGCTTAAATCGCACTTATCCAGTGGCGTTTACGGTACTTAACAATAAGATTAGCTCTGGCATTGGTCGCGTTGAGTTTTGTTTTTGACCCGATTTTCTTTTTAGCCCGTGCGTAGGATGATGTGCACTCCTGAGTCGGTGAACACGGGGCCGCTCATGTCCCCCACTTTGAGCGCGAACGAGGCGTCTTCGAAAGGCTTCTGCATCTGACCTGCGAAACAAAACGAAACAGCGTCACTGGAGAGGTTTTTTCTCTTAACCGAGTACATATTCTCGAGTATGGCTTTAAATCTAAAAGCTTCATGAAAAAAAAGTATTGAAATGGAGACACAAACATGCCGGAGAAGCAACAATGACAAGAACACATAGTGTTGAAAAAGCATATATAAAGATGAGCGGGTCCCATTCAGCCCCATTCATTATAAAGGTTTCCGAGTTGTGTGTGAAACTTAATGGCCGCTCAGTCTCCTCGTATGAAGCCTGTTCTTTAAAAAAGGCAAAAAGGCGGAAAGTCCGAGCTCCAGAGTTTGATTGACAGGCTCTGGAGACAGTCAATACACGGACAATGCTTCCAATTTTCAGGTTGATAAACAAAAACCAGCGTGGTTAAAAATATTTCACATTTGACCCATGTGTTGTTACATGGGTCAAAGCCATTTTTTAGAAAAAGAAAAAAACTCTTTGGAGCCAGGCTTTTAAAACATTTTTGGGAGGTCTGAAGTCCCATTAGAATCCTGTCTACCAAGTGTTTCTTAGAGTCGGCCCTGGCCACAAGGGGGTGGTATTACAGCAATGTCAGCTCCCCGCCGTGAGGACCATAGAGAAGCACGTTCCTCGCTCATTGTGAAATGGCCTCAAAGAGCGACAGACGTGACAAAAACACAACAAAGTTACAAAGAAAAGCAACAAAAATGTGCTGGAAAATCAACAACACAATAAAAAGCGTCCAAAAAGTGACAAGAATAGACAAAAATGCAACATGGACATTTTTGTCATGTTTTCGTCTCTTTTTTGTCATTATTTGTTGCTTTCTTCATTACTTTTTTTCCTTGCTTATTTGTCACTTTTTAGTCGTTTGTTGGTTTTTGTTGCTCTTTTGTAGCCTGGCTAACGCCAGACTGCTGTGTGCGCTCGAATCCTTTCGAACTTCACAACAGTCTGGGGACCATGGCCGACATTTTTCCATGGATTTGGGCACCAATCACAGAACGAGGAGGGACGGTAAGACGATGACGCGCTATTTGACATACGGAAGCTTGTAGTTTGTTTAGGGATAAAAAAAATAAAAAAATATTTACGGATCCAACATGACAGCAGCAGATGAGATGCCATCTTTCCATCAAGCTTTAGAACGTGTTCTAAATAGTTTAGCTCAAAAGTTTACAGCAGATACGTCATACGTCATCTGATACCATGATACGATTGGCTATGGCTACGTGCAGACGCATGAGAGACATTCGTAGCGCCCAATAAACGGCTATGAACAATCGTAAACCACACCTCTCCTACGAGATAATGAATTGGTGGTCCCCAGACTAAATATCACTTGTGATTTTAGTCTGGGGTTAGCCAGGCTAGCTCTTTTGTGGCTTTTTCAGCACTTTTTGAAATCATGTTTTTGTCACTCTTTTGTGGCTCTCCTTTTTGTTGTATTTTCATCCTCATTTTCATTGCTATTTTGACGCTATGTTCAAGAAGCTTAGATTTGGACAATGGCAAACCATTGTGGAGACTTTATCTTTGGATTAGGAGCTGTTTTTGCAGAGCTGTGTCATGTCGGAGTTCTTTCATCAGAAATAACAGTGTTTGTGGACCCAGGTGCATTGTTGATAATGACACAATATTCAATATGACCTTAAAAATCTATACATTAAATGACCCCAGCTTTAACTATGACAATGCATATCCCTTGGGTAAAGGTTGTGTCCGTCTCCCGCAGAGTGCTTACCCCTGCCGAACTGCCCCAGGTCTCCTCCGTTCTTGGCCGAGCTGCAGTCACTGAACTGAGAGGCCAGCGACTTGAATTCCTCCTCCCCAGACTTTATCTGGTCGATGTACGCTGTGCGCGGAAACATAATGAAAAGTTAGGAGTGAACGATGAACCGTGCAGTTAAAGTGTGTGCATGTCGTACTCTGAATGAGCTCCATGGCCTCGTCTTTAGTCCGCGTGATCGTCTGTTCTCTCCAGGATGAGGGCCGCCGCGACTGGTTATGCTTCACCAGGAGATGGGAGCAGCGCACCTCCAGAAAAAGGAAGAAGATTTCAAATTCCCATACAGATTTCTAAACAAATTTCATTCCAGGATAACTTGAGAAATGAATCAAAGTGGACATATCCTGTATATGGGGCTTAAAATAGACTTTTTGTTTTGGGTGTCTAAACATTGACATTTCACGTTTTATTAGAGCTGGGCGATTTTTCCAAAAACTCGATTTACATTTCGATTCAATTTTTTTTCTCCCCCATTTAAAACAAAATAACGGCGAACTGTAAATATATTTTAAATATATGTATTTATTGTATTTAATGAAAGTGCATCAACATAAACAAAATTGTAAAGGCAACCCTTTCTCTAACTGAAAAGTCAGTGTGCAACAAAGATTGGTAAACATCAAAATTATTTATACTATATTAATAATAATAATAATAATAATAATAATAATGATGCCTTGCACTTGTAATGCGCTTTACAAGCCTGTATTACCAAGTTTCTCAAAGCGCTACACTGTTGTCATTATTCATTCACTCCAGACTCGGTGGTGGTACGCTAGCGACAGCTGCCCTGGGGTAGACTGACTGAAGCGAGGCAACCAGTCTGCGCCATCGGCCCCTCCGACCACCACCAACCACTCTCTCACTCACTCACTCCATTCGTCAGGCTTCCTGATGTTACCAAACGGTCTCCCATTCAAGTACCGACAGGCCCTTCCCTGCTTAGCTTCCAAGGTCTGATGGGATCTGGCAGAGCAAAGGCATGGCCGCCCTATTGCTGTATTTCGATTGAGCTAATAAAACAAAAAATCCTGAGGTGGGCAGTGTTCTTCTTGGCACATTTATACAGCAGGACCTTCTTCAGAGAGGGGGGCAGAGAGCTAAAAAAGAAAAAGAAAAGAAAACTAAAATAATAATAAAAAATAAAAAAAATTGAAAAAAAACAACAATTTTTTGAAAATAGGAATCGATTTGACCTACCAACTCGATTTTTTCCCCAGCCCTACGTTTTATCATCGAAAATTATGTCCCTGTAAGGATTAAATAGTAACGATGAAATACAGGCTTTAGAGCTGGTGAAGACTTTGCCTGGGGCTCCCCCCGCTGGCAGCTGTAGGAATAACTTATTTACAAAACTATCTTTTCCATTTCTATTTATGGCGTGGTTTACAGCTTCGGCTCAATGAGATAAACACAATTTGAGCAAAACGACTCAGAACTAGGGCTGGGTACTGTTAAACAATACCGGAGTGGTATCGGGAAAAAAAAGGTTTAGGTACTACTGGTTTTGAAAAAATAAAAAGTATCAAAAGCAGGTACCGAAAAGAAATATTTAAAGGGATATTTCAGGATTTTTGACATAGGGTCTAATTTCCTAGTTATCCAGAGTGTTGTTGATGTCTGGAGATATTTTTTTCTTAAATTCATGCAGTTTTTATATTTGAAGAGCTTACTGGTGCTAGGCTAGGGCAAGGCTAAAGCATTTCTATGGTATCAGTTGGCCTGCAATAAAACAGTCTGACCCACTCCACAGTGCACCTGAAGTAAATCATGTATAATGCCAGACTACCGATATAAATGTCTGTGTTAATAGAATAATGTTTGAAATATAACTGACCTTGTATCACATGAATTATCACATTTTGAGGAACTATTTTCTCGCAGATCGCTGCGTTAGCTTACAGCCACGAAGCTGATGCTGCTCAAATAGAAGTTATTTGAAATGCAAAATGGTTAAAATTATTCTATCGACACAGACATTTATATGGGTAGTCTGACAACACTCTGGATAACTAAGAAATTAGGCCCAATGTCAAAAATCCTGAAATATCCCTTTAAATCTCTATATTCAAGTTTTGATGCTGTCGTTCATCAAAATTTTAAAGAAAAAATTGTGAGAAAATTTGAACATTTTGGGGAAATTAAGGGAAGCAATTTGGGAAAAACTTTTTAAAAAATGTTAAAATGGGGACAAAAATAAGAACTTGGACAGTGTTATTTTTTGCCCTTTTGTCATTAAAAAGGAAGTGTCTTGGTCGTTTCACCTCAAATTAAATGACACAAATGCAAAAGAAATTAAATGGAAGGAAAAGGAATAAATTAACATCATTAATCTCTCTAATGGTTCTATATGACAAATTATTTAGTATAGGTATCGAAAAAAGTATCTTTCAGGTATCAGTATTGAAAACCAAATATCGTTAACATTTTTACGGTATCCAGCCCTACTCAGAACCGATATAATGTTGGATTTAATCATGTGGAGCAGAGTATTGGGTTTTAAAAATGGCACAACTGTATCAGGAAGTACAGAATAATTAAAGAGTAATACTACTCTACTAGGTCTCTCTTTGACGATGGAATATTATAACATGAATTCAAGCGCAAAAAGTAGATTTTGCATGATACGTACACTTCAACTACCAAACTAATAGGCAAAATATGCAATTTCCTGGTTAGCAGGTAGTATGCATAAATTAGAAATACAGTGCAGTTTTAGCTCTACCTTTTACAAATATACACAGTGTCAGTTAACCTTCCAATCAACTTATTTTAATTAATCATTATTAACCTCAGTATATCTGACGTCATTTAGCAAGCAGCCAAACTGACTATTACAAGATAATTGACTTTCTGTAAAAGTAACTCTAAGATAGATGCCTCAAATTCATTTGAATTTATTTGTTTTGAACTATAATAGGGAGAAGAAAAAAATATATACACTTACACACAGAAATAATGCAACAGTACTCTTCCAAAATGAGTTGGATATGTCATTGTATCCCACCCCTGGCCTTTTAATATACTGTATGCACAATTGCACATATATCACTACTTCCTGCTGTTCAAAACCAAATTAACTCACATCTACAGTGGGATCCATATGTTTACATACACTTTATAAAAAAGACACATGCATTTTTTTTCTCACTGTCTGACATGAAACCATAATTAACTTTTACGTTTTTAGGTCCATTAGAATTTTTAAACAATATTTCTATTTGCTAAAAGGTCAAAAGAAGGAGAGATGTAATTTTCTACAGTTTTATATGACTTTTTAGAAAGTCAAAGGTTTACATACATTTCATTAATATTTGGTAGCATTGCCTTTAAACGGTATAACTTGGGTCAAATGTTTTGGATTTCCTTCCACAAGCTTGTCACAACAGTTGGCAGGAATTTTGGTCAGAACTGGTGTAACTGAGCCAAATTTGTAGCCCACCTTGCGTGCACATGCCTTTTCAGCTCTGCCCATACATTTTCAACTGGATCGAGATCAGGACTTTGTGATGGTCTCTTCAAAACATTGACTTCGTTATCCTTAAACCACTTTGTCACCAGTTTGTCAGTGAGGCCTTCAGATGTTGCGGCAATATTTCCACATAGTGTTCTTTCTTCATGATGTCATCTATTTTGGGAAGTGCACCAGTCCCTCGCACAGCAAAACAACACCACAGCATGATGCTGCCACCTCCGTATTTCAAAGTTAGGATTGTGTTTTCAGGCTTGCAAGATTCTCCCTTTTTCCTCCAAATGTGACGATGGTCATTATGGCCAAACAATTCAAAAAAAATTTCCGTCAAACCACAGGATTTCTCCAAAAATGAAATTCTTTATTCTTCTGTGCATTTGCAAACTCCAATCTGTGTTTTTTCTGTTTCTTTTGGAGTAAGAGCTTCTTCCTGGCAGAGTACACAAAAAAATCAGCATCGCACACTCCTGTAGCCGATGTCCAAATGTGTATTTATTGATCAAAGATTACGTTTCGACATTGCCTTCTTCAGATCATTCTTTTTTTCTTATTTGAACCACAGTGTATGTGGAGTGGACCAGCCCAGGTGGCTTAGATCTTCTCCAAAGAATGGGTGGTACCTTCTCAGCCCATGTCGGTTTCACTCTGGATAATGACAAACTCTTATCAGGTTCAGCATCTTCACCAGGTCTTTTTTGCATTTGTTCTTGGGTTGATATTCACATTTCAGACACAGCACGTTCATCTCTGGGACACAAAACCCGCCTTCTTTCTGATCTGTATGATGACTGGTCATTTCCATCATTGTTTGAACCAATGAACCTGGCACCTTCAAGTGTCTTGAAATTACACCCAAAGATGAACCAGACTTGTGCTTCCAAGGACATGACATCGTCATCTGGGCTTTCTCAATTTATTGACTTTGAAAGTAACAAAAACATTTCTAAAAAAAAATTCTATCATTCTTCTGGCATTTAGCAAATAGAAATAATTTGTAAAATTCTTATCGACCTATAAAAGTAAAAGGGAATTCTGGTTTATGGCTGACACTGAGAAAAAAATGCAAATGTATCTTTTTATCAAGTGTATGAAAACATCTGGTTCCCACTGTAAATAGTAGAAAATAGCAACAAAACTATTAAGAATTTTGCCTTACTTTAAGTGTTTAGTTTTTATTTTTGAATCATTTTATGTCTGCACGTTTTTATCTCCTCACGTGTCATTCTAGACAGTAAGTAGCAGTGTTTCCCACAGATTTCAAGGAGACTGTGGTGGGAGAGAGTGCCACCTTGAGGGGGGTCCGAGGTCCTCCCCCGCGAGATTTTTTTTTTATTTAGATGCGTTTTCCTGCATTCTGGTGCATTTTAAGCAAAAACATTTTTTTGGCTATTATGCTGCTGTAAAAAGAATAATTTCTGGTAAATTTACATCTGGGTAAAGCTTTTTTTTAAATGATGTAATGGATCAGTTTTCTTTCAAGGGGGCAGGCCCTTGATTCTTCTCTCAGCTCCGCCCCTGCAGCTCTCAGATACAGACTCTGAACCTCAGCCTGATGCTGTGTTTCTCCTCTTTGCTCAGCTCAACAATGAGCCCCGTTTCGTCCAAGTCCTGGTTTGGTCCTGGTTTAGTCCAGGTTTGGTCCTGCTCGCTGCTCTTTTGTTTTAAACAATGGACAAACAGCTGTGCTGTTTGCGCGTAACTATCGCGCGTGCATATTTAATTAGATGACTAGCGTCTTCTCGGTTTTAAATCTTTAGCGAGCCGTATTTCAATCATTCTGCAGCCAATTCTAAAAGTTTAAAACGAGCTCAGAGGCTGCAGTTTCTCTTTCTGTTGGGTTAGCGTAGCTTGAGGGGGAGAGAGAGGGAGCGAGGGTGAGACAGCGCAGATGCAGCTGCAGGACTGAGGGAGTCACGTCGGGTCTAAGGTTTGGATCCAAGTTTCGGGTTCGGACGGGTTGGCGTGTGGGTCTGGAACCAGACTGAGGTCCGCCATTTCGTGACCTCTGGTTTAATTCATTATAGTGACAGCTGCATTAGCAGAGCAGTAAAGATGTTTACTATGCAAATTAGCCATGTGGTCTTTTAGTTTATAAGCAAAAACAAAACTACACGAAGCTGCCTTCATTTTTGTAATAATTATAGGCTACTTAAACAGTGAGACATTGTTCACTGCTCCTTATTTGTCCTGTTAAACCTGCGCCTCTGCTGCAGATGTTGGTGTTGGGTGAGAGACAGAGAAAGAGGGCAGATGAGACTGTGGCGGATAAAAATAGACTATGGGCCGCCATAGACTAATGTATTAGTGGGAAACCCTGAAGTAGGGTTGGGACTATGGAAGATATCATCGTCCATCGTGATGGATGTGTGGCATCACGATGGTTGCTCTCCATCGTGATCTCCTCTTGTCAGAAACACGCGCTGATCTTCTGTGGGCCTTGTAAACCTACAAACTTTGCTGGGATTGCACTGTAAATTAAATCTCGAATATAGCTAATATGCACGCTAGTTTAAGTAGCCTACCAGAAGCCCGAAGACATGATGCGTTAGCCGCAATTATTAAAATAAAGACGCAGCGCTGCTCTATATCTGACGTGCGGGGCTCTCTCTCTCTCTCCTCTCTAAAAGCAGCTACTGTTTAACACCGCGTGGTTTCGCTTTGCTTTTCGTACGGAAACTAAACAGTTTTAAAATGCCGCGATGGATCTCATATCGAAGCTGAGAGCACATGGGTTTGGATGTTTTCACGAAGGGCCGAGAGAGGAGAGAGAGAAAGAGGCGCGGAAGTACGAGGCTACCGGGCGGCGCGTGGAGCAGCTTCAATAACGTAGGCTACAATGCAAACTTCTAAATATTGTCCCGTTCACCCACTGTTTCTTAAACATTACGTTAAAATTGAGCAAATACAAATAATAAGCTCTGAATTACAGCTGTATTAGTGTGATAAGAGCCTTGTTATTGAGGAGCAGATGACGCTCTGAATAAGTCGAGATTTAACGCATTTCTGTTGCAAAATTCGTGTTCCATGACTCTGTTCAGATCATGTTTAGTTTAGATACATTTATCCTGCAATCTCACATTGTTCCTGGCATAAATAAAATGCAGCCTATATATAGGCTATGTAAATGTCTTTAAAAATGCTTATAATGAGAGATGGACGATATCACGATGGTTCACTGTAAACATCGTCAACTGCCAATTAAGGGGACATCGCCCAACCCTAACAGTAAGAATTACAAAATCCACTCATTACAAATTACATTTATATTGTCGCATCCCCCCTACTCGGTTCTTAATATAACTTTTAAAAGCACTCTTTACTAGTCTAGTTCAGAAATATTTTGCAACTTTGACCGAGTAAACAGAGGAGATGTATATGGTTCCTGGAGCCAACTTTATAAATTATTCGTAATGCCAGTTTTAAGAGTAAGTAGGTTTAAGGTAATGTTGCAGTCATTTCCCTCAGATCTCTAAACAGTGCGACCTCATTAAAAGGTAATATCTGCAACATCCTTTTTTCCATGTATTACTGGCGTGTTTGAAATGTAAAAAAAAAAAAAAGGTAAAGAAACAAAACAAAAAAGGTATTCATGTTGATATTTCTGACATTGTTTGTTTTTTAATAAATTTGATTATTTATAGGTACCGTATCTGGTTCACCATGATCATCTCCCGTCGGCCGCTCCCATTGGCTGGCGTTGGTGATGTGGTTGAAGTAGTACACTCTGCCTGAACAGCATCAAAACAACAAGAGCAAGCATCAGTTTCTGCTCTGAGCACGCCCTCTAGTGGTACCAACTGATAAACATAACATTCATTCATGATTTCCATGTCTGAATACTTGGAATATCATTTTGCCAAGGAATATACAGTGGCATTTTAGTCAAACCGCTAAATTTGAGTCAAAACAAGGCTAAAATTCAATTTAAATTAGGTAAATGATGCAAACAACTTGTGGGAGCACTCGCCGCATCCAACCTTGTATCAGCAATCTGGTGCTCTCCAGGATCCCGAGTGGGCAGAGAATAATATAATAACAAAATCAACAAAATCAGCTGTCTGGCAGTCAACAGCCCTGATGACGACGCGTGAGACAGCTGATTTTGTGTGCCTGGGATTTCTATTTTTGCTATAAGGTAAATAATAACTTAGAACTGAACCTTTGCACACACGTTCCCATGTTTTTGTATAAGGTTGTGTCAGTTTGACAAGAATAAATTGGCGATACTGTATTGTGGTTTCTTGTTACTAATATGCACACGTGTTGCATCACAGGGCTGCAGCAAACATTAAAACAGTGAAAACAATGAAACAATTACCACATACAAGAATCTTATCGGAATTCAATATAAAAAAAACAAATAACTAAACTAAACACCTTGAAACCGTGTACAAAGGTATTGGTTGGATCTAGGCAACCGTTTTTATTCATTTATATACATTTGAATTAGTGTAACCGTTTGATACAATAATATACACATGTGTTCATAAAATTGGACAATATCACAATTTCAGATGGAAGGTCCTTGCGGTTCAACGTGGTACAAACTTCCAAGTAAAAGGTTCTGGTTTATTATAGTGCTTTCAACTAACTACAATACACCAGCGCTCGTGAGAGTAAAAAATATAGTAATGTGGGAAAATGCCACCAGTGTAAACAGTTTTCCTTGTTTCATTTGTACCGACACATTGAGTAAGAGTTAATCCTGTCATACTACTATTTAAAACCTCTTACCCTCCACCTGAACCGAGCACATTTTCTCCTGTTTGGCTTTACCCAAATTTAAAGGCTTCTTGAACGAAGCGTCAAAATAGCAACAAAAAGGAGACGATGAACGAGGATGAAATTGCAAGCAAAGAGCAACAAATATGTGACAAGAAAGTGATGACAAAGATGTGTGCCGAAAACACAACAAAAGCCACAAAAGGGCAACAAAAAATAGCAACAAGAGAGACAAAAATGTGCTTGTGATGTGATGAAAAAGCTACGAAAACTAACAAAAAAGCAAAAGCATTTTTTTAAGTGACAACAACGCAAGGAAAATATCCGTGTAGAAGAGTTCTGTAGGTCTTAGCTTTCAATTGAGGCGTTACACCGGCCTATATGCTGTAACCTTTTAGATTTGGGTAAAGCTGAACCGGTGGAAATGTGTTCAGTTATGATTATAGATCCGTGCGCGTGGTTGCGGTGTTCCGGTTCTCGCCGTGACCCTGTCACGATGTGATGTTTACATTTTGAACGAGTCGGCACATGGATATTTCATAAAATATCGTAGCTAGCTGTGCGCCACCATGGCCAATTAGCTGTTGTGGACCTGCTGTCTCCCCCTGAAGTCGACAGGAACAGGAAAGGATTGCTACGAAAATAGTGTGTGATGTTCATGATAACTGTACTGACATTGAGATAAAAGGTAATAAAGGCTTCAGTCTTACCATATGAGCGCGTTGGCGTCTTTTACACTACACGCAATGAATAATAATTAAAAGAATAATCACTCTCTCAACCAGTCTCGAACTCACTCCACGTGTTTGAAAAAGGTGTGCTTCAGGACACCTGCGCTAACCCCTACACTACAGCACCACACCAAGTGTTGTCTCAATGCTTGTATTTATCAGATATTCTGTACCCATCACAGCAAGCCATGCCATTCCATCGGCCATGTCAAAATGTGACAGTCTTGACGTGAGATGTAATTAATTGTACAACGAGGCTGCGTCCTTTCCTCATCCTGTTAATGCATATATGTGCGCCTGACATCGCTGGTGACACTGTTTGCAGCAGTTGGCTGTCGGTAGGGATTTTACGATCTAAAAGCCACAAAATAGCAGAAGCTCTAATCAACATGGTGGCTATGCACCCATTTGACCACGGCGTGTCGCTGTTGTACTACAAACTTTTGCCAATGGAATTTAGCTTATTTGTGCAGATTACTTTTTTTTTAACAAGAGGCCCCATACAAGCATCATCTCCTCATCATTAACATCAAACCTATTAAGAGGAATATTGAATAGGCGTAAAGTTCAGCTCTGCATTTATGGCGCAATCTTTTCAGATCTGCTCCGTCGAAATTCGAACAGCGACACGCTGTGGTCAAATGGGTGCATAGGCCACCATGTTGATTAGAGTTTATGCTATTTTGTGGCATTTATTTCGTAAAATCTCTATCGACAGCCATGCAAACAGTGTCACCAGCGATGTCAGGCGCACATATATGCATTAACAGGATGAGGAAAGGACGCAGCCTCGTTGTACAATTAATAACATCCCACGTCAATTGGTGACTGTCACATTTTGACATGGCCGATGGAATAGCATGGCTTGCTGTGATAGGTACAGAATATCTGATAAATACAAGCATTGAGACAACATTTGGTGTGGTGCTGTAGTGTAGGGGTTAGCGCAGGTGTCCTGAAGCACACCTTTTTCAAACACGTGGAGTGAGTTCGAGACTGGTTGAGAGAGTGATTATTCTTTTAATTATTATTCATTGCGTGTAGTGTAAAAGACGCCAACGCACTCATATGGTAAGATGGAAACCTGTATTACCTTTTATCTCAATGTCAGTACAGTTATCATGAACATCACACGCTATTTTCGTAGCAATCCTTTCCTGTTCCTGTCGACTTCAGGGGGAGACAGCAGGTCCACAACAGCTAATTGGCCATGGTGGCGCACAGCTAGCTACGATATTTTATGAAATATCCATGTGCCGAGCTCGTTCAAAATGTAAACATCACATCGTGACAGGGTCACGGCGAGAACCGGAACAGCGGAACCGCTGCGGCACGTGCACGCCCCTCTGCAGGTGACGTCATCGGGCCCTGCAGCAGATTGAATGGCGCCAATACGCACTCATAAACAATATCGAAACACTTCACGGATCACTATGAAACTTATGCATTAAGCGGGTCTTCTTGTCTGAGCGCGGTCTCTCCATTCTGAGCCTTTTGTTGCTTTTTTCCGCCCCGTTAGGAAACCACGATGCACCGGGGCTGAGCTAGGCTAGGCTAGGCTATGCTAACACTGTATCCTCCCACTATAATTGCATTGTCGTTCATGTTGCATTCACCTGAACTGCGGCTCATCCTTTTCTCCCAGCCCGTGGGTAGGTTCTCCTCATCGGCCATCGCTTACTGCCGAAAACACCGTTGTCTGCGTTTACCAGAGAGTACTATCCTGCGATTTTCAGATACAGATTCAGCAGAGCCTGGTGGTGCGACAGTGGGTTGCCAGGTTGCAGCACAGAAACATCAGGGTTATGTAAAGGAGCCTCAAATAAGCAACCCCAGCAAGCAACCATTGTGAACCATGATAGCTGGCTTTCCACTCCTGCTATAATGCTGTACATATAATGCTAATAGTTATTCCAAATATTTCGATAAATAAGTTTGAGATCTAAATTGGGAGGAATGTCTTCTACAATTTTTTTTTCTTTCAGTAACGCACTCCTGCTTCCAATGACTCTGTTTCCATCTCATGGCCATCAAAAGTGCAATCTTAAAAACTAAATTAGTTATACAGTATTGTGATTATTTTTATTTTTTCCCCATTATTTTATTTTATTTTTACCTTGATTTGTAAATGAACAAAACACGTGGAATAAGGACAAACCTAGTCACAGAAAATGAGAATTTAGATGAGAATTTAGAGTAGAGTATCAATGTCAAAAGGAAAAAATATATAGGCCCATGATTTCTTTACAGATATGCTAGTTGCAGATTAAATGCTAATGATCTGTTTTGTTTGATGAAATATTACATTTTCCTCATTGCTATATGCATAAGCCCTTGTAACCAGACATGGCAACGTATGACAGCGTTTAGAGTTGTTTCCCTTCTGAGCCCGCCCTGGTTTGTTTTTTGTTGTTGCTCATTGGCTGACAAAGCTGTCAGTCATACAAGCCTCCGTTTGATTGGCAGAGAACAACACACATGGCAAATCAGTCTTCCCGATTAGCGTCAGACACAAACCTTCTAGAAAATACCGAGACAAATAGTTTTAATTTCTGCCTAGAGGTCAAGGATAACTGCTTCTGCCAATAAATAAAAAGAAGAACAGGTAACTAAACTGTTGTATTTTCCACCAACAGGTGTAATCCTGTGAGTGATTACTTTGAACAAGATGCTGCTTCTAAGGCTCCTGGTTTGGCTAATGTTTGCTATCCCAATGCTAACGACCTAATTACTGATTTATATCAAATGTGTAAATTTGTCCAAATGCCGGACGTATAACTCAGTGATGTTGGTCTAGTTCTATCTAAATATTCACATAATAAACTGTGCAGACTTGAAGATTAGGGAGATGCATTGTGGTTAGCACGTGTGCTAGCCTGCGTGCTAATGTATGTTTTTACTTCTCCACAGGCAGCATGATCGAGGTGGTGTGTAACGACCGTTTGGGGAAGAAAGTCCGGGTGAAATGCAAGTATCCTTTTTGAGTGATGCTGCGGGTTGTGGCCCCTGGTTTACAGTACTTACGAACACCAACCACTTTCAAGCTGTTATTTACTGCTTAGTAAAAGAGAGACCTAGCACTAGCCTCAGAGAAGTCTAGAGTTGTATGTTCTCTGCTGTATCAATTGATTGCTAAACAGTACCTAACCTCTTCTTAACCCTCACCTTAACAGAGGACATTTTCTCCAGTTCAGCTTTACCCAAATCTAAAAGCTTGGAGTTTACAGCCTATTGAGAATGAGGAGTTGACGTCACGGCACAGAGCCCCCCCTCCCCATCCCCCCCTCGCCACCATATTGGCTGCGCTCCGGCGGCAATACACATTGTTTACGTGTGTTGTTAACGCGGTAGTAGCGGAGGTTCTTGCACTGTTTTACCACCTGGAAGTCACTGCTGCGTTAAAAACTGCTCCAATACCTCACACGATAGACATGGAAAACGTAGGAACAATGGGATACAGTTTTTTAGGTTACAGAAATGGACACAGCATCGAGGAGCGCAAGTCTCACTCTGACCTGTCAAAACATGTTGGAAACGTGTGTGTACATTGAACCTCTCGTAACAATGTAGTGTTTACGAAACACGCACTTTATTACTTTGTCATTTTGGTCAAGAAGTGTCCGCTAAATGCAATGTAATGACAACACACTAAAACGCATGTAAAGAAAGTTACTTTTGCCAGTACAACGCTGTTTTCACCAGCTGGAGGCTTGTAGAGCCAAGTCCTGCACCCAGACACAGCAGAAAGTCTCGTAACTTTCCAAAGACTTGTGGCTTTTAAACTCCTGCATCGTGTAGTAACTTACACCAAATACAAGGTAGTTTACTATGTCCATGTATGTGCACGGAGGTAAATGGTCCAGGTCTCCGCTGCAGGGAGCTCGTGTGGGTCGATGTTTTGAATGTCCGCAAGCTTCTCCAAATACCGCTGTTTTGAGCTTGGTATGAGCTTGTTCCTGTAAGGTCCCTTTTCTTTCGCTTTATCTCTTTGCATTGCTTTACTTTCTGTCTTTTCATTGTCGTATTCGTAGATCCGTCTCTGTCTCGCCGAAAACGTAAATGCGCAAAATTTAAAGTGCTCTGGAATATGAGGAATGCGTGAATTTCTGGGAGCATGCCCCCAATTCGCAGCCAATATGTCCGACAGGCTCAGAGCCCCCCCCCAAATCACCCCAACTCGGCACGTGACTCCTCATTCTCAATAGGACAGTGTGACGCCTCATTTGAAAGCTAAAACCCACGAAACTGATCGTAACATTTTTGTCGCATTTTTGTCATGTTTTTGTAGGGTTTTGTCTTATGGTCACTTTTTCATCTCATTTTAGTCGCTCTTTTGTGGCTTTCTTGTTGTTTTTCTGTTGCCTTTTCATCACTCTTTAGTCGTCTTTTTGACCCTTTTTTTGTAGTGTTATTGTTGCTTTTCCAGCATGTTTTTGGCACTCTTTTGGCGCGTTTTCACATTTTGGAAGTGTTTTTGTTGTGTTCTCGTCCTTTTTTAATCCCTTTTCTGTCGTGTTTTTGTCGTTTTCTTGTTGCTTTTTTGTTGCGTTTTTGTCAGTTTTTTTGTTGCCTTTTCATCACTCTTTAATCATAGCCTGGCTAATGCCAGACTAAAATCACAAATGATATTTAGTCTGGGGACCACCAATTAATTTTCTCGTAGGAGAAATGTGGTTTACGATTGTCCATAGCCAATCGTATCATCGTATCAGATGACGTACGTAACTTTTGAGCTAAACTATTTAGAACCCGGTCTAAAGCTTGATCGAAAGATGGTGTCGCGTCTGCTGCTGTCATGTTGGATCCGTAAATTTTTTTTTTTTTTTTTTTTTTATCCCTAAACAAAACTACAAGCTTCCGTATGTCGAATAGTGTGTCATCGTCTTACCGTCCCTCCTCATTCTGTGATTGGTCCCCAAATCCATGCGAAAATTTCGGCCACGTGATTTTGTCGCAAGAGTTTAAATTCAGTTCACAGATACTCGCACATACCTCAGTGCACATAGCCATTGTGTCCTTTGGCAAGGCATTACACAATTTTTGCTTTCAGTGCCTAGATAGATAGAAAATCATGTTTTTCTGATCCACACTTTCACTGATCCAGTCAGTAACATCACCCATACTAAAGTGCAGGAAAAGTAAGAACAAACGCCTGCTTTAACTAGTTGGAAAAGTTTTAGGAAATCAAACTCCCAATTAATACAAAATAAACTATTTATTATTTCGGCCAATCAAATACCGGTCTGAGCTGCGACTCGTAGTTGCTTCAGATGCGCGTTATTGATGGACACGGAGAGGCCAGATGGCGTGTGCCAAAACACAGTGGCCTCTCTGGCCATTAGGAGCAGCATTTTGGTTTTGGGATGTAACTTTGGACAATATGAAGAAAGAGAAGAAAATTGACCCAAGGAGACGGCGACCTGAGGTGCTAAACACAGACACGTTTTACTTTCTCTTTGACTTGCAGCCATTTAGTGACATTTCAGCACTAAACAGCACATTTCCTCAGCAAAAATAAGACATGACACGGAGTCCTGCCTCAGATCGTAGTTTCCAACACTTCATACAGCAGTTTAGTGTTTATATCTAGCGTCTGTAATACCTACGCAGCTCATTATGCGGTAGATGCGAAGGTAAATAAAGGCACATGGCCTCCGCGGATACTTTATGGTCATGAACCGTCAATTATGCTTTTGAGATACATTCTTTATCCACAACATTCCCAAACATAAGCCTCCTAAACTGAGCCACAAACGACTCTTTACAAGCAACACAGGCTCACCTGGCTATATCTCTGGAAGAGACGTGTGAATCCGGAGGTGAGGGAGTTTATGTGATCATCACAGCGTGTAGCAGCAGCGAGAGAATGGTGTGATGAGCGCTGCGGCTAACGCAATGCTAACGGAGAAGAAAGCGATCGCGGTGGCTGCATGATAAACGCTGATATTTTCACTTTACATCCGCAATCTACCGCGCACCTTAACTAGACTGAGACGTAAACAGAAGCACGCGGCGGAGCGGACTTTGCTGCCATATCTCGCTGCTCCATTCACTTCCAAAATCGCGTGCCCTGCGATTACGAAATCGCGTTGTGTAATATCGCGATAAAATTGCAAATGCAATTAATTGTTCAGCCCTAATTTAAGCCCAATGAATCCTGGTATTTTTTATTATTATTTTTATCAAGGAATATATCGATGCTATCAGAGAAGACAAAGTCTGAAGGAGTAACCGTATAGAGATTGGGATTGTCCTCCTAATGCCGCATCAAATTGAGTGAATGTCACATTTGCATTCTCATTAAAGCTATGTGATGATATATTATTACTATATATTGTATGTAGTGCTTGTTGGGATTTTGCACATTCAGAGTTAAGATAATTTTACAGCATCTTGTTTTTGGTAAATGGTAAATGGTCTCAACTTATATTCATTCATTAGGCACTCAAAGCGCTTTACAGCAAGGATCCACTCACCCATTCACACTCATTCATACACCAGTGTACGCAGACACTGGAGGCAAGGAGGGTGAAGTGTCTTGCCCAAGGACACAACGACAATGTGCACCTTCAGGAGGTGGTATTCGCACCCCCGACCTTCCGATCATGAGACGACCCGCTCTACCATCTGCGCCACTGTCAGCCTTTTTTTTTTTTTTAAATCTTTTATTTTATGTTGTGCAATTGAACGGGGAAAAAAACCTGTGAGTGTACTTTCACTGACGATCGCAATAAAACCTATTCTGATTCACTAGTTTTGAACTGCCAGTAAAGTATAAAGTTCTTCCACGGCGCCTCTCTTGACTTATTTATTATCTTGGTGAATGTAGCGCTATTGTCACTACACACCTGCACATTTTGCAGTCAGTTGTCAGACCTTCTTGTCTTCATGTCCAGTGCTCTGTCTTCCTTAACCCTGCGTTCCAGCCCAGAAGACACCATTGGAGATCTGAAAAAGCTCATCTCGGCTCAGACTGGGACACACTACAATAAAATTGTATTGAAGAAATGGTAAGTTGGACCGTTTTTTTTTGTTTGGTTTAAAAAAAAACAATATTTGTGTCACGATGTCTGCTCAGCTGCTGCAAATGATTTGTGTCTCCACAGGTACACCATATTCAAGGACCACGTGTCTCTGGACGATTGTATCCTTTCAATGGTTTCAGTATTTGAATTCAAATTCCATTATCTTAAAGGAATAGGCCACCGTTTTTACATACTGAGATATGTTCTTACCTTAGACGTGTTTATTTGTACCTGTCTGGTCTCCACGTTTGCCTTCCGTAACGTAAACACAACACAGACGGCGTTAGCATTTAGCCTCTCTCTTCTCCTCTATAGCTCCAAACAAGGTGAAGATAGAAGCTACCAAACTCTTCCACGTTAAATATGGTTACATGAAGTGTTACACTATAAAGTATAATTACACAAAATTAAACTGTGGATTTTCTAAGCGGATAAAAAGGGGAACTATATTGTAAGACGTAATAATACCCGGAGTTATTCGCATCCGCACAGTAAAGTGAAGATATCACTACGCGGATGCCGAATTACTCCTGGTATTATTATGCCTTACAATATAATTCTCTTTTTATCCGCTTAGAAAATCCACATTGTTTAATTTTGTGTAATTATACTTTATAGTGTAACACTTCACCTAACCATATTTAAATAGGGAAAACGTGGAAGAGTTTGGTAGCTTCTATCTTCACCTCGTTTGGAGCTATAGAGGAGAAGAGAGAGGCTAAATGCTAACGCCGTCTGTGCTGTGTTTACGTTACGGAAGGCACATGTGGAGACCAGACAGGTACAAATGAACTCGTCTAAGGTAAGAACATATCTCAGTATGTAAAAACGGTGGCCTATTCCTTTTAAAGGTGTATTAACAACTTTATATGTATGAACTTTATATGTGAAGAACAAACTTGATATTTGTGTGTAATTGACCTTTTTCTGACCCAATGGGTGGCACCATTTACATTCGACCACAGTGGCCTCAACGCTCCAGGACCAATTATTTTGTCGGTTTTCTGGTGAGCAACAGTGAAAACCTACCAGAAACTGAAAATAATTGATCCTGGAGCTTCATAGAGGCCACTGTGATGGAAAGTAAAGGCGCCATACTAACTTCAAGGTCACTAAAAGGTCAAATATGCATGAATAAAAAGTTTTTAGTTTTTCACATGAAAAGTTCTATAGTGCATCTTTCAATATATTTTAACCTCTTAACCTTCCCGAGCGCATTTTGTCCAGTTCAGCTTTACCCGAATCTAAAACCCCATTGGCCAGTGTAATTTATCATCTCATTTGAAAGCTAAGACCTACAACACTGATCGAAACTCTTTTGAAGCGTTTTTTTCGCTGTATTTTCGGTCACATTTCAGTTTTTTGGGCGTTTTTTTGTTGTTGCTTTCTTCATTGCTTTTTATCCTTGCTTTTTGCAATCAATCAAACAAAAGTTGACCAAAGTGCTGTACAAAAAAAAAAAAAATTTACAAGGCATAGTATCTCATTAAAACAGACGATTATCGCATTCACAACAGTTGCCACAGAACTATGTGTCAAATGCCTTTCTAAACAGGTGAGTCTTTAGGGGCAGGTCTGAAACGGCCCATAACTCAAGCGGCAACGAGCTTCAGAGTTTTGGATCACCCCACGTTTTCGTCATGTTTGTGTCACTTTTTAATTGTGTTTTTGTCGCTTGTTTATTGTGTTTTTGACGCTCTTTTGTTGCTTTTTTGTCACTCTCATTGTTGTATTTTTTTTACCAAGAAGCTTTTAGATTTGGGTGAAGCCAAACAGGAGAACATGTCCCTGGTTCAGGTTGGGGTTAATGGTTTTATCTATGTGGCCTTTGATATTATGAACTAAAATTAGTTTGAAGCTTAATCTACCAGTAGTACTGATGTTTTCAGTCAGTCATTGATGTCTTTCCAAATAACGTTTGTGTATGCTTCAAAGAACAATCTCAGAAAATCCACTAAAGTTAATCCAATCAGGTTTTTGGTGGAGCTGGGATCTACAGACTTGCCATATTATTTATTATGACACTTATTTATTTTATGACTGGCTAATCCAAAATTTGAGGTGCACTACTCGAATCTTCTTTCTTGCTTGCAAATAGAAATTGAACATTACTTTAACCTCTTAACCCCCACCTGAACCGAGCACATTTTCTCCAGTTTAGCTTTACCCAAATCTAAAAGCTTCATGAAAAATAGTAGCGACATAAAGCTGGATGAAAATGCAACAAAAAAAATTGACGAAAATGTGACGAAAAAGCAACAAAAACGCCACAAAAGAGTAACAGAAAAGTGGCAACAAAGTGACAAAAATGCCATGGAAAAGATCCGTTTAAATTAGCTTTGTAGGTCTTTGCTTTCAAATGAGGCGTTAGACTGGCCTATAGGCTGTAACCTTTCAGATTTGGGTAAAGTTGAACTGGAGAAAATACACTTTGCGGGCGTTAAGACTGGTTGATATGAATGAATGTGAGTGGTTCTTTTCCTGAATGAAGATAGAAAAGCGTTATATAAATTGAGTTCATTTACCAAATGTAGAATGTGGATATAATACACAAAACCGATTGTCCTTAATCATTGCGTTCAGATGAAATCCATGACGGGATGAACTTGGAGTTGTATTACCAGTAGCGCTTCTCGGCCGCAGACATACACAAACACACACGGACGGCACAATATGGAAGAAAAATTAGCATTTTGGTTGATATAGGCACACATAAGTTCAATTTAATCAAAACAAAAATGCTGATCCTTTTATTGACCAGCTTTGTCTAAATAAACAATAGAGACATACAGTGTTTTTGACCAAAAGGATTAGAATGATGGAAATCTAAACAAGAAAACCTTTGTGTGATTGCGATGTATGTAGTTCAGGGAGATATGGATAAGCTGATCTTGCAATTACAGTTTCTCAACCTATTGTGCTGGCCTGTACGAACAGTCCCCTTCCATCTGTTCACCTGTTTTCTTGCAACACACATTGAAGTCTCCCAAATTGTGTGTTTGAGCTAATTATATCGTGTCATTTTTCTTTTTTATTATTAAATGTGATATTTACCTAAAGTTTCTGGTGGTGTTTTTTTCTGTCTCAAGAGTAAAATTTGCACAATTTATTACATTTACAAACATTAACAGAATGAGGTGAAGTTCTGTGATAAAAAGCTTCTGGCAAAATGTCATGAATTGGCTGAAAACAAAAATGAAGAAAATTACACAATTAAAGTTAGACAATTCTTTCTTCCGAAAGAATTTTTATGGATAAATCCCATATTCATAAAAGTAAATGGCAAAACAAAAATCCATCCCTAACGGTGTTTAAAATTGAAGGAAACTCCTGAAAGACTACATTTACTCTTTGTGAAGATGTCTCCAAATATTTGTCAATCTTATTGGAAAGCTTCCATGTAACTTTATTTCAAGTTATTTTTCTCCAGTGAAGAATATATGATGACTGTGTATGTACAGTGCCTTGCGAAAGTATTCGGCCCCCTTGAACGTTTTTGACCTTTTGCCACATTTCAGGCTTCAAACAATGTAAAACTGTAATTTTTTTGTGAACAAACAAGTTGGACACAATCATGAAGTGAAATTAAATTTATTGGATATTTCAAACTTTTTTTAACAAAAAACTGAAAAATTGGGCATGCAAAATTATTCAGCCCCCTTAAGTTAATACTTTGTAGCCCCACCTTTTGCTGCGATTACTGCTGTAAGTCGCTTGGGGTATGTCTATCAGTTTTGCACATTGACTGAAATATTTGCCCATTCCTCCTTGCAAAACAGCTCGAGCTCAGTGAAGTTGGATGGACAGCGTTTGTGAACAGCAGTTTTCAGTTCTTTCCACAGATTCTCGATTGGATTCAGGTCTGGACTTTGACTTGGCCATTCTAACACCTGGAGATGTTTATTTGTGAACCACTCCATTGTAGATTTTGCTTTATGTTTTGGATCTTGTCTTATTGGAAGACAAATCTCCGTCCCAGTCTCAGATCTTTTGCAGACTCCATCAGGTTTCTTCCAGAATGGTCCTGTATTTGGCTCCATCCATCTTCCCTGTCCCTGCTGAAGAAAAGCAGGCCCAAACCATGATGCTGCCACCACCATGTTTGACAGTGGGGATGGTGTGTTCAGGGTGATGAGCTGTGTTGCTTTTACGCCAAACATAACGTTTTGCATTGTTGCCAAAAAGTTCGATTTGGTTTCATCTGACCAGAGCACCTTCCTCCACATGTTTGGTGTGTCTCCCAGGTGGCTTGTGGCAAACTTTAAACAACACTTTTTATGGATATCTTTAAGAAATGGCTTTCTTCTTGCCACTCTTCCATAAAGGCCAGAGTTGTGCAGTATACGACTGTTGTCCTATGGACAGAGTCTCCCGTAACGCCCTTCCACCGGAGGTACCGAGAGATCACCAGGACCATGAATGAGACCATGAGAATTAAGTTGTTTTATTACAAAAAGGTAGTATAGCAGATAGGAGCGTGTTGGCGTTTGTTATACGTCCGGGGGAAGAGTCCACTGATGGTCGTTCACAAAAGGTACTGCATGTTCTTGCCAGGGGTCCAGGCTGCGTCAGCTCGCTCGGCTTCTGGCTTCCGAGTCCTAGCCACCGGTCGGGTACTGCGACCCCAGTGTTCCCCATGCCCACTCTGCAGAGCGGCCGACTGGTCTTCAGACTGGCCTGGACCCCGGCTGGACAGAGGACACAAGAGTGAATGAGGTGAACACATAAGCTTTCACAAAAAAACATTACAAACTCCACATGCCAAAGTAACACATTTACTTAACATACTGGTACAAACTACATTTACTTCAGCATACAGCAAGCACAAGCTACTTCACATGAATCTCAAAAGACAAACTGACCTGGACACGAGTGATTGAGGGAGAGGAAATTGTTCAGCTGGTTTTAAACATGTAGCCCCACCCCTTCACACCTGCCAACTAATTAAATCAAACATGGCCATTGGCCCACAGCAAAGGAAAAAACACAAGCAAGGAAAACCACACCCAAAATTAAAGAGGCAGTGCAAGAGGACCCAGTTCTACCATGTTACATTACCTCAGCTGTACATTTCTGCAGTTCATCCAGAGTGATCATGGGCCTCTTGGCAGCATCTCTGATCAGTTTTCTCCTTGTATGAGCTGAAAGTTTAGAGGGACGGCCGGGTCTTTGTAGATTTGCAGTGGTCTGATACTCCTTCCATTTCAATATTATCGCTTGCACAGTGCTCCTTGGGATGTTTAAGGCACAACTCAGTCATTTTCCAGGAGAGGGCGGAGCAGCTGCTCAGAGAGTAGGATTCAGGAGGATTGCTAAGAACTGCGTGAATGAAGCCAAAAACCGCTCTGGGGGTGTTTTTGATAAGGAAATAGCATAACAACATGGTTAAAAACGCCAAAAAGTTGATTTTGCATGATATAGGACCTTTAAAATAATAAGTATTTGGGCATTAAAAGCATTAAATTTGACTTGTTGCTACCTGACACCTGTAGAAACCCTGGCCTGGTGGTGGTTTGGGATTCTGGCATTTGTTCCACCAGCTGATGTCATGAGGTGGTGCACTCTTTCACTAGCCTGGCGAGATAAGACAGACAAACAGACAGACTTATAAAAGGATTAAAACCTGTCACATGCACTTTAAGTCCTATTCACTGAATTGGGGTTTTGTCAATTTACATTTTAAACATCTGATCGCACAGAAATATCACATACTATGATCATTAGCAATGCTTCTGTGGTTTATTATTTTTTCACACACAATGAAGGCATACTTTCAATATATATAAATATCCTAATAGGTCGTGTTCACATTCTAGATTTCGATGATATTATAATCTCAGACGGTCGGCAGGGACTAATAACAACTCTATGCTCGGGAAACTATAAACATCACAATAATGGTCAAACTGAAGAAAACTGGGTACAATAAAAAAAAATCTTAAATATAATAGTATTAACTATGTTTTAGCAAAAAATTTGTCTAATTTGTCATGTGCACTTTAACTTCGTGGTCGATCACATCTGCCCGCTATTAACACAACTACGTCTACCCCATAGACTGTTAAAAAGAATAGACAGCTCCTCCTCACTCCTCCCCGTTTACCATAATGACCACGTTCGAGGGGGAAATCATGGCGGATTTACAGACTCATGTTCCTAATAAGGGCAAAAGGGCGGGATTTTCACTGTAGACTCGGCCCTTGTGTGACGTGTAGCTCGCGCAGCTCCAATGCCAACAGTCCGACCTCCGTTAAATAGGAGATTTAAAAAAAAAAAATCTTTCGAAAACCAGCCTGGTTTCTTTTTTTGTGAGTAACCCAGCGTTATCTCAGGAGGAATATGTAGCCATAGAAAGTGTTAAAAAAATTGAAACCAGGCGTTAAAGTTGTTTTTAACGTGTCTAAAGTCCAATGCTTTTCAATGGGGGCCTAGCGATGATATGGAGGTACTACAGCAATGGCGGCCTCCAGCGTTGCGGTCATAAAGCAGAGCAGCTAGCGGCCATTGGTCTACCCTGTGAACCTTTGCTCGCCTACCTGTACAAATTGCTGTCTATCAGTTAAGTAAGACTTCACCCAGTTATAAGCAATTCCTCTTATCCCGTTTTGTTGTAGTTTCTTTAAAAGTATTTCGTGGTCTATAGTATCGAACGCTTTCTGGAGGTCAATGAATATACCTACAGAGTACTCTTTACTATCTATCTTATCACTTATATATTCTATTAGGTCTATCAATGCAAGAGCAGTTGACCTATTGTTTCTAAAACCGTATTGACTATCGTGAAGTAAGCTATGCTTACTAATAAAGCCATTCAGGCGTGCAACAAAAGGTTTTTCTAATATTTTTGATAGTTGCGAGAGTATAGAAATAGGTCGATAGTTTGTGAACTGATGATTATCACCGTTTTTATAAATTGGAATGACCTTTGCGATTTTCATGATCTGAGGAACTTCCCCATATAGAAATGATGCGTTGCAGATATGGGTTAGAGGTGTTGCTATATTACATATTACTTTCTTAATTATGGTCATGTCAAGGTCATTCCAGTCTGTGGACTTTTTATTTTTACAATCATTGACTATTTTGATGATTTCATTCTCATTAGTTGCAGGCAGCAACAGTGAATGTACTATTTTATTTGTGTAGCCAGCAACATTATCTGTGGTGGCAATCTTTGATGCCAGTTGAGGGCCAATGTTAACAAAAAAATCATTAAATGCGTTAACAATAGTATCTATATTTGTTATTTTTTTGTCATCTTTAAGCATGTAATCAGGAAACGTGGCATATTTATAATCCTATAATCCTCCCCATAGACCTTTCATATTATTTTTATTTCTCTCAAATTTCTGTAGTACTGTTTCTTACAGGTTTTTATAATACTTGTTAGTTTATTTTTGTACTTTTTATATTTTATTTCTGATTCTTTCGTCCTTTTCCGTATAAAAGTTTTATATAAAGTATTTTTCTTTTTAGATTACTATGGTTTAAAGCTTCAAAATAGTGTGAAACTAGAATCATGACTGTGCTTTAACCTCTTAACCCCCACCTTAACCGAGTGCATTTTCTCCAATTCCGCTTTACCCAAATCCATAAGGTCTATAAGCCTATTAGGCCAGTGTAACGCCTCATTTGAAAGCTAAGACCTACAAAACTAATCTAAATGGATATTTTTCTTCGCGTTGTCGTCACTTTTTGGAGAACTTTTTCCATCGCTTTTGTGTTGGGTTTTCATCACATTTTTGCCACACTTTTGTCACTTTTTTGTGGCTTTTTTCTGGTCACTTTTTTGACACTTTTCTGTTGCTCTTTTTTGTTGCATTTTAGTCACACATTTTAGTCACTTTTACATTGCTTTTTGGTCACGTTGTCACTCTTATGTTGAATTTTCTTCTTTGTTTTCATCTCGTTTTTGTTGCTATTTTGAACCTTTTTCAAGAAGCTTGTAGATTTGGGTTCAGGTGGGGGTTATAAGGTTCATTTGATCCATGGGTCTGCTAACTAGTTGCGTACTTACTCCAGGTCCTGCAGTTTCCTCTGCAGCTCCATGGAGAAGGCCTGCCTGTTACCCGTCTTCAGGCTGTCCGAGGCCTTGGAGAAACTGGCCGACAGCTCGCTGAAGTTCTCCATGAGCTTGGCCTGGTCCGAGCACACGTAGGCCATGCAGAAGGGCCGCACCATGCCCCTGGCCTCCAGGTCCAGCAGGGTGACGTGGTGCACGTAGGCGTAGGCATCCTCCGCCGAGTCCCCCAGCACCACACGCGAGTCCTCGCTGAAGTTCAGCCTGGGGCCGGGGCACACGGGCGGGACAGGAGCAGGGCCCGACGCCTGGTAGTCCACAGACATGATCCGAACAGAGAAGTGGTTCAGGTCAAAGGTGCCGGTCACCCTGGGGTCGTCGGGGATGGTCAGGACAGGGGAGGGGCCCACCTGGTGACACAGCAGAGGGGTACGGTGGAAAACAACTACAATTAAAGCCACAAGCGGCGATGTAGGCCCTCGCCCCTGGCGCAGACGCCTCTGCTCTCTCCTCGGCCTCACACACCACCTGTGTGCTCTCTGCTAACTCTTGCTCCGGCTCACTTTTGCCTTGCCTTCGTCACACCCCGGCCTTACTCTTGCCCCAGGTAGCTCCGGTGTCGGCCAACTCTTGCCTCAGCCTTAAGGCCCCGGCCTCACGCTCGCTGCAGCGGTGCTTTACACTCGCTGTATAGTTGAAATCCTTTCTCTGGCCAGTGAACTGCAATACTAGGGAGAAGCCACAAGGCAAAACAGCAGGTGCCAAATTCCAATTAAATCCTTTCCACGTACTTCTATTTGTAGTAGACAGACATTACCGTGGATCTGGAAGTGTCGGGCCACTGTACTGCAGTCCGCGACTGGGGCTTGGGGAGACGGCTTGTAGTTTTTTATTACATTTTATTTTTGATCTACCTTATGCATGCACTTGATGTTTTAAAGTTTTAATAATTTATTAGTTATCTAAGTGTTATGTTTCAAATTGCACGATTTCCCTGAAAAACATTCCTACTTTGTGACCTTGCACTGACAATGGCAATAAAACCAATTATGAGTCTGATTGTGTTGGATTATTAACAAGGAAAAGCTGCCAGCTTCTACACATCTGGAGGGAAATGTTTTACTTCAATGCCAAGGACGAAGTAGCATTTATTGAAGGCCGAGTGCGTTATCAGAAAAGATCCCACAAATTACAGATGAAGTATGTTGAAGAGGATGCATAGAAGGTGCTATTGCACATGTATTGCAGGGTATGTTTATTGTTTCCTATGCTGTGTGACTTTTTTGAACTTCTATGCATATACTATGTTGCCCTACCTTCATTCACAATCATTGTAATCCCTCCTCCCCCATAAAATGACAGAATACATGTTTATTTAGGCCAAATCATTGTGTAGTATAAAAGTAGAGATGATTTTCTTTCAGCTTTTCTATATTACAATTTATATATTGTGTGTCATTTTTCAGGAAAGAAGTATCCCTCCACCAATAAGTCGACATTTAATTTAGCTTGTGCCACTTGCAATTGGTAATTTGAAACTAATATATTTGTCCAAAATGTTTGTGGAAGCACAGATACTCACACTCGATATATTTTTTGATGATTTGTAAATTTACCACAGTTTTGATGCCTGTAATACAATCTGTATTCATGCATATTTTACATTGGGACTACTGGGAGACAGTGCAGGTATCCCGATTGACCTTTGACAGGAAGGGCTGCGCACTACAAGATTTCGATTTCGCTTATATGTGCAGCGGCCCATGTGAAAAGAGAAAGCATTAGAAAAGTGTCCAAGCTGTGTTTGAACTTGCAACCTCCGGCACCAAAGACCAGCAAACTATCACTGAGCTATAACTCTGTACTGGCCTGATGTGGGCTACTTTTCTCTAAATTACCGGGCTGAAATTACCAGGCCTAAAGTCCCAGCACGCCGCTGGAGGAGAGAGGTCATTTCAGGTCATATTCTATAATTTTTTTTTTTTAAATCTTCAAAGTCGCATTTGAACTGGCAACCTCCTGCATCGGAGACCAGCAAACTATCACTGAGCTATAATGTCAAACTAAAGTTATCCTGATGTGGGCTAGTTTTCTGTAAATCCCCGGGTTTGAAAATAGGTCTTAGCAAGGCATTGCAGGAGGTCATTTGAGGTAATTTTTTATGAAACACCATGCACTCGTGTATTTGCAGAAAACGGAATTACAGTTCAGGCAATATTTATTGAATAATTTTGTAATTAGGGCAAATTTCCTGGGTGCCCAAAGAATTGAGAGGGTGCTCCAGCCCCGCAGAATTCTCGATAGATGAATCAATATTTTGATGAGACCCATATAGTACGAGGCAGGCTAAGAACTCTATTTTGACGGTGGATGGGTGGGCCACAGTGGGCCACTTATCAAGCCAATTGCAAGTCAAGATGGCCGACCTCCTGTGCGTCCGGGCGTGGCGCACCAATTGAGTTTTTGGTTTGTCCTGATGTGCCTTTTCACTGTACCGAAGGATTTGGGCCTACGCCCAAAACGCGTGTTTTCATTTGAATGGGGGTCAACTTTGAGGGAGCGCTGTAGAGCCATTTTGTTTTGGGCGTGTGCATGTCGCCCACTGACACGTAATTTCCGCCGATGATCACTGTGCCAATTTCTGCGTGTACTTTTGCACAGGAAGGCACTGAAAAACAGGATCTTAGAGGCGAATAATAATAAGAAACCGGGGGGAGAATAGTCCCTTACCAAGACTTCGTCCTGGCTCGGGCCTAATTACACTCATTGATTACAAAAACAGAACAAAATAGGACTGGACAAAAAAATCAAAATCAAATAATATCAATCATATAAAATCAAAACATAAGATAGTTGCAATAACAATATTAAAGCAACACCGCGTAGAATTTTTTCCCAATAAATAAAATTGAAATACAAGCATTTATATTATTTTCATCATTGATGAATACCACATAAATGTACAACAAACGTGCCCTTGCAGTGATCGGCTCAGCCCTCCTGACTGTAACTTTACCGGGAGTGTGTACGTCTCCATGGAGATGTTGACTTATCAGATTCCTCACGGGATAAGGGCCCCATCCAAATCCATTCTTTGATTATCCACTGCAAAAAGAGTATTTTCTGTGTCGAGCTGGTCATTAGAAGCATGTTTTCTACTGATTGCATTCGTAGTCCAAAATGTTACGCAGTGTCCCTTTAAATAAATGTATATTTTAGATCATTCCCTTTATTTACTTGCAGAATGGCAGAAACAACACGAGCTGGATTTCGATTTATGTGTATAAGAAATATACACCATTTAGCTTGTAAACTCGGGCAAATAAACATCCAACTCCAATAAAGCCAAATAAATCTGTCCTCTTGCTACAATTGTGATTGGAGAACCATAAACCTCCTGTACAAAATCTAAAAGCCTCAGAGTCAGAGCTTAATGTGTGTGACACTGGTGTGGTGCGTCCTCTGGCGTTCTTCTCCGGGACCCTCAGCCTGTCGCCCGTGTCCAGTCAGTTTGGCTCCATCCTCAGAGCCAGCTGAAATAGTGCAGAGGACTCTGTACCACCTGAAGAAGCCCTAGTTTTTCAGAATCACTGGACTTGCAAAGACAAAAGAAAAAAGAAAAAAGGATCTTGTCTAAATGACCTGTTATAGCCACCACACAAACAATTTTAAACTGGTCAGTGAATGAAATGTAATAGTGGTGCAGCTCAAAAACAAAACCTCCCGTCCCTTATTTGGGCAGTCTCTGCTCTGAGCTGTTTTTAATATTGCACTTACAAGTATTCTAACTTCCCACTACTTTTTATACGAGTTATGAACAAAAAAGACAATACGAATCATTCTTACTTACATATGTTTATTTATCACAGCTCTAAGTGCTTCACGGTCAGAATGACACCACTGTAGCACCGTCTCTGCTCAGCTGGAGCTCCTCTGTGGACGCCAGTGACACGTGACTCTGGAGAGAACTCACCGGAGGCTGCTGTCCTTCCTCTCTCACTATTTGATGAGAAACGAGAGAGGAGGACAGCGGCGCCGATGGTAGAGCGGGTCACCTCATGATGGGAAGGATTCCCGCGCTCCTGCAGGTACACACCGTCGTAGTGTCCTTGGGTGAGATACTTCTCCCTCCTTGCCTTCAGCTTCTGCGTACATAAGTGTATATGAATGAGAGTATGAATGGGTGATCAGTTCCTTGATGTAAAAGATGAGACCATTTACCTTTTACCAAGGGCAGCGGCCTCTTGAGAATTCACACAGGTCACTCCCATGTCCCTCTGGAGCTGTGTTCACGTGGTGTTGGGTCAGGACGTCCTCTGCGATGTTCTCTCCCGTTTGTGGACGGTATCCTGGGCCGCTCCATGTTTCCCTGTAAACAAACAAAACAAAAACACACCCTACCAACGAAAACACACTTCTTTCTATCTTTAATATTATGGCAGTCAGAAATAGAAGGCATTAGGTGATAATGATAGAGCAGTTTTGATTAAGGCCCATTTTAAATTCACATTTTATGATTCTACAAGCCTATTTCACTTCTGGACATGTTTCGCACCTTTTAATAGTTTTGTTGATTTTGACAAACCAAAATCAAGTGCAAAGAGGCAAATCAAATCTTTTAATGACGTTAATATAATACAGTACAATAAAAAACAGGATGCACGGGGAAGGAGGGAGTGTCCCACAAACTGCTGAGTTCACAGACAAACCCAAATCTCCGCGTTACAGTTCACTTACAGTCAGTGTCTCCAAAGACACACTCACCTTACAGTACAGCAGTCAGCCATTCACCCATTCACTCTCTCCACTCACACAGCCACACTGGAGGCAAGGCGGGTCAAGTGTCTTGCCCAAGGACACAACAACAGTGTGCACTGTTTGCCAGTATAAGAGATTGAACCGCCAACCTTTGAGTTAGAGGTCAAACTCAACCAGCTGAGCCACTGCTGCCCCATAGCAACAACCTGATCAAAAAACGGGGATTGTCCGACGAGCGACGAGCTCGTCAACAAACCCAGAGCTCCTGATCCAAATATTTAGTTTAAAGACACAGCTAATATAGAACTCAAATGGAATATTTACACAAAACACACAGTTAAGGCACACGTCTACAACTGCAGGAAAAGTGCCAACACAGAGATTCAACTTTTTTTGTTTTAACCTGAACCGGGCACATTTCCTCCAGTTCGGCTTTACCCAAAACTAAAAGCTTCTTGAAAAAAGCATCAAATTAGACAAAAACACGATTAAAAATGTGACGATAATGCTACAAAACGTGAGGACAACGTGAGGAAACAGATCAGTTTAGATTCATTTTGTAGCTTTCAAATGAGGCGATTTGGTAAGCGAACTGGAAAAAATCCTCGTGAAGGTGGGGGTTAAGAGGTTAAAGCACTCAGCTGTGACTAAGAGAAGAATAAGTTGAAAAAATATTGGAAATATATAATTTTTAACACAGACAGCTACTTTTACAGTCAGAGAAGGGAAAACTACTGCTACTACTACAACAAGAAATATTTTTTTTGTTTTTGTTTTTAAAAGCACACAAAAATCCTACTACTACGAACAATAGAATTTTTTTATCTTTTGTTTTTAACACACACACACAACTGCGACTAAGTAAAGACTATATACAGTTAAAGCGCGGCGATGTGGACGGTGGTGAAAGTCGGTGTTACGGAGTTTCCAGGTCCAAAGCTCTGAGGTTAAAAGTCAGTTGGAGTCTGGGTCCTGGAGCAGGTGGGGGTGGTGGAAGTAGTGAGTGAAGCCCCCAGACGTCCCAGCAGTGGAGGGTTCGTCAGGGCCGTCTTCAAAGAAGGAAAGGCGTGGGCGCTTGGAGTCTTCCCCCTCGTCTTCGTCATCTTCGTCCCTGCTGCGCTTGGATCCGCCGAGGGGCAGAAAGTCCGGAGCAGGAGCTGAAGACACATCCAGCGCGGGACGGGAGGGTGCAGGCGGTGAGAGCTGACCGAGGGCCTGACGTTCACGAGCTTCCCTGATGATCCTCATCAGGTTGCCGTAGGTTGGCGACGGGCTCTCTGCTCGCTGCTGTGGGACGGGGATCTGGGGAAGACCCACCGGCTCCACAGCTTGAGCAGGAGGGGCCCGCCAGCCAGCCCAAAACTCCTCTGGAGGAAAGCGCTGGTCATCCTCTTCACCGTCCTCTTCCTCTGATGAAGACTCCTCTTCATCAGAAGACTCAATCCCACGCTGCAAAACCGCAAACCACCACAGCTCAAACTCACCTAAGTCGTCCAGGTCGTCGTCTGGGTCCACTGCGTCCCCTGGAGCGTCCCACGGGTCGTCCGCGTCCAAAGGGTCTTCCCACAGGTCGACCAACGGAGCGTCCCACGGAAGGTCTGGAACAAACAAACATTAGCCACTTGCAGAAACAAATGTGATAACTATCAACCAATGAATGTTAATCATCATAAATGACAGGGATGTAACGATGCACTCACGCCCGATTCCATTTTCTATTGGAAGATACCCATTTCATTTTTTTTTTCAAAATTAATATGACTCATTTTAACCAAAAGATGTTTCTTTTATTTTAACATCTGCGTTAAAGTAACGTTCTCTTATCAGTAAGAGAACTTTACATTACAAAAAAATGACAAGGTATGAAAAGTATCAGACTGTAATGATTCTTAATTTTTTAACTTTAATTCACATTTTAAGCAGTTTAAATCGATTTTAAATTGATATTTGATTAATCGTTACATCCCTAAAAAATGAATAATAAATTATAAGTGAAATATTACAGACCTTAGCCTGGCAGAGCCGTCTAAACCTAAAAACGCACAAAAGTCAACTGTATTGAGCATAGCATAGCAAATGCATTTCTGAAACAAAGCTATCCATTTAGAATGTTACACTGGAAATGTCACATAAAACATCAATGAAATTCGACGCCCACAAACTAAACTACCTTAGTTTTCCAACAAATTCCTGAATAAAGTTTTACTTAAGACTCCTACTGATAAATGTAAGTGATGGTATTAACCAGGCCCTAAAAAGAAATTGTCAGTGAAAGTTACACTTTCGACCACAACAAAACACTGTGAAACTAAACTACTTTATGTTTCCAACAAATTCCTCAATAACGTTTTACTCAGGACTCCTACTGATAAATGTAAGTCATATTTATCAGGTATTAACCAGGCCCGAAAAAGAAATTGTCAAGTGAAAGTTACTAGCTATCTGTAAAACTGACATGTCATCAACTTCACCACTTTTGACCAAAACAAGGCGCCCAGAAACTAAACTACCTACGTTTTCCAACAAATTCCTTGATAACGTTTTACTTTGGACTCCTACTGATACATTTAAGCCATTTTTATCAGGTGTTAACCAGGCCCGAAAAAGAAATCGTCGAGTGAAAAGTTACTAAGTTAACAGTTTCATCAACTTAGCTAACCATTTTTGACCCAAACATTAGCATTAGCAAAAGCCGCATTGCTGTCACACGGACAAAACTCATACTAACATTGGAAATTCAAGCTATTTTAGCATTATTTGTTGATATACAGTATTGTAAAGAAGATACTTACCACCAAGAGAGGGCTCCAGGTACGAGGGTGCCATTGTTCAGTAGATTGTTAGTTCGTAAATCTGCAAAAACACACACAACCACAGAAACAAAGTGTTAGAAAGTGTTTTGAATGTGTAGTTGACCAATAATTGACATGGACTTAATGGAAATGAAGATACAGACCTCACGTGTAATCGGCCACTCAGTGTCGAAGAGAAAGAAGAATTCTTGTCAAGTCGCTGTTTAAATAGTGTGCCTGTTGCCATGGCATTGACGCTTCATCAACGCACAGCACGTGGCTTAACTTGTAGAGTAGCTGAAATATTTACTCAAGTCACTTTACTTTGAAATAATTTTACTCAAGAAGAAGTAAAAAGTAGTGACCAAAATAATTAATCAAGTAACAGTAACAGTATCTGGAGAAAATGAGTACTGTGAGTACTGAGTGGCTGTTGGAGCTAAATAGTCTAATCCAGGGGTTCCCAAACTTTTTTGGCTGGGACCCCAAAAATTGACACGTAAACATCTCGGGACCCCCAATGTATAAACTTAATGCCTCTTATGCTACTTTAGGCCAGAAAAACATTTAATTATCAAGTTAATATGTATTTAAACTGTTTATTTTGAATAATTGAATAGATTTAATTAATTATAGGCTGTTTTACACTCAAAAATATGCTATAAACAGTAACATTTTTCTTTTTGTTTCATCTTGAAATCATCTGGGGACCCCCACCCAAGGCCTCGCTACCCCCGGAGGGGTCCCGACCCCCACTTTGGGAACCACTGGTCTAATCGATTCAATAGTGATATAAACTATGAGATGCAAAACATGAAACGGTGTAAAAATCCTAGTAGCCGACTGTATTTATAACAATTGTTCTGAAGAATAAAGTATACCTATAGGCTAAAATACAAACTACATCTACGTAGATAGCCTAGATGTCAACAAGAAGCCACATCAAACTTTCCTCGCTGTTGAACAAGTTACTTTTTTTTTTACTCATGTAAAAGTACCGATACTTCATTATAATATTACTCAAGTTAAGTAGAAGTAAAAACTACCATATTTTAAAACTACAGTGCAAGTATTTCAAAAAGTAACAGAGTAGCCTACTACTGTTGGTTAATATCATGTGAGCAACAAACTATTCTGAAGTAGATGGATTGTGAATCTTTGCTGCTATGATGAAATATAGTGTACAGATTATTGTATAGCCTGACTGTTTACAATAATGTATTTTATTACATCAAATATTTGAGCAATGCATCAATAATTAAGCACATTTGTTTCCACAGTGTATAACCTTATGTGCCTGTATACGCAAGGAAAAGGAGGCATACTGCTTTGATATATTTTGTCTTCATTAATAATAATAATAATAATAATAATGGCCTACACTTGAAGTGCACTTTACAAGTCAGACAACTTTCTCAAAGTGCTTCAGTCAGATTGGTGCCCTAAACCTCCTAAAATGTGTGGATAGTTCTAAATGCTGTTTCTTTGTGTTGAGTTCTCTTTAAATACAGTAAATGTTGTTTATGATTGTGATTGGAGAACCATAAACCTCCTGTACAAAATCTAAAAGCCTCAGAGCTGAATGTATGTGACACTGGTGTGGTGCGTCCAATGGCGTTCTTCTCCTGGACCTACTGCCAGTCGCCCACGTCCAGTCCGTTGGCTCTATCTGGACTCCTCAGAGCCAGCTGGGGAAAAAAAAAAAAACTTCCCTGTCCCTCATTTGGGGAGTCTCTGCTCTTCAAAATCTGGGCTGTTTATAACACTGCACTTACAAAAAAGGTCAATTATTCTAAGTATCAATACTTTTTATAAGCTATGAACAAATAAGACAATGCAAATCATTCTTATTTACATATGTTTATTTATCACTGCTCCAAGTGTGTCACAGTCAGAATGACACCACTGTAGCACCGTCTCTGCTCAGCTGGAGCTCCTCTGTGGTCGCTGCAAGTTTGTGTTGTGGAGGACCCATTTTCTTCATTGCCAAAACACAAAGAGCCGAACCTCACTATTGTAGCTCAAAGTAAAGTACCATTTTCCGCAAATGCCAATGTTATATAAATGACCAAGTAGGATGTTCTGCTGGGAAATGTAGTACTAACTAACTAACCCCAATACTGACAGTATTTTCTGCATTTTTACAGTACTTAAGCAGTTATTTCATCCCTTATTTGTGTAATGATACATTTCTAAAAATTATCTTGGAGGCCAGATTTGGTCCCTGGGCCTGATTTTGCCTAAGCAGTGTTGGGCAAATTACTAAATCATTAGTAAATCATAATATATTCTATATTAGTAGTTACAGTTTTAAAAATGTAACTGAGTTACATTACTTTGAGTTACTTTTGGCATAATGTAAACTGAAAATAGTAATGATGCTACACGCAACTGCAGATCTTATACACCAGTGTCCAACTAGATTTTATTTTATTTGGGGGGAGATAAGCATTTTTTTCTTTTACACATTGAAATGCACTTGTAACCCGAGTTACTTAAAATGTAATGACTAATATATTACCGTATATTGTGTTACTAAAGTAAAAAAACCTGAACACAATTTCGTTGTACAATGACAAATAAAGTACTTACTTATTCCTCAGTTACTGTAACTCCAACTGAAGCTGATATGGGCCTTAAACAAAACTGCTGCATCATTTCCACCTAATGCCTTCCATTTCTGACTAATTTCTGTCATATTAAAGATGAAAAGAACTGTGTTTTCGTGGGTAGAGTGCGTGTGTTTTCGTTTTATTTACAGGGAAACATGGAGCTGTCCAGGGGATACTGTTGCACATCGCACCAGCGGAGGACGTCCTAACCCAACACCACATGAACACAGCTCCAGAGTGACCCGGGAGTGACCTGTTCATTCTCAGGACTCAACTCATATAGCGCTTTGCATCAAAGAACCACTCACCCATTCATACTCTCATTCATACACTGGAGGAAGCTTCTGTGTATGAATAAGAGAGGAAGGACAGCGGCCTCCAGAGAGTTCACTCGAGAGCTCCAGCTGAGGTAAGACAGTGCTGCAGTGGTGTCATTCTGATATTCAATCAATTACAAATGTAATTGATTTGTTTTTGTCTTGTTTCATTTATAGCTTATTTATAAAGTATCTTGATCTAGGTCTGGTAGTGGGACTTGGAAGGTTAAATATTTCATAAGGTGGAACTGGGTGTGAAAGGTTTCAGAACCACTGATTAGTAAAGTCATATTTCAGTTGAGCGCGTTTACTTCATTAGGGGACACAGACAGGTCATGTTAATGGAATTATAAAACAAAATCCTACATTTCATAAATACAATCGGTTCATTCACACTTGTACAGGTTTGAATGCTGTAGGTCAGTCTCTCAGTAGCAATAATCAGAATAGTCCTCTTCTACATAGTTGGAGGGGAATAAACCGATCTGCGGGGGAAAACAAACAAAAAACACCCAGTTATGACTTCAAATTGTATAACACGGTGAACTAAACCTCTTGGGTAACTGAGTACGTGTTTGGTGCGTACCCGGCCGTAGACCTCGCCCTTCCACCAGCCGCTGTGGCCCTTCTTGGACAGGATCTTGATGGTGTCGCCCTCCCGCAGGTTCAGCTCGTTGCGGTCTCGGGCGGAGTAGTCGTACCGCGCTCTGGCTACACCCACGTTCCGAGTGCCCACACCTCAAAGCAAAACATGTGCTTTTAGTTTTAATATACAATGTGTGCCCAAAACAAAAGCCCACAAAAGGAAAGCAGGAGTCACATCGGACTTTCTGTTGAGGTTTTCAGGGGATTTGGCTCCATCTAGTGGACACTCTAGAGAAGATGAAGGGGGTGGCCGTAGCAGGATGCAGTCTGAAGAACTGCAGCCTGTGTCGTAGTTTATCTTTGAAATGCCAATTGTTTGGCAGAGTTTGTTAAGTGAGGTTTTTTAGGATCTGTACTTTACTTGAGTAGTTTGATTTATGAAAAACGTATTTATGTTACTCCATTGCATTTAAAAGATGAGTATAAGGCTTTCTACTACACTACCTTTCAAAAAGGCTCCAAAGTGGAAAGTAAAAATAGCAGCATATTTTGTCCCGCAAACTGCACAACAACAGGTGGCGCTGTGCAGATATAAGGTCAATGCTACTAACTCAGCACAAGGCACATTTTTAGCGCGACATTTATGTCTTTGAAGCAGTTATTATTCATTACGCTTTATTATATACAGATTTGTAAAATCGACTTTCTTGTGGTTTAAACCGTGTTTTAACATTGTTTCCTCATCAAAGACAGACCTGGAGTAGTATTTCACAACATTCACACAGTTTTGAGTCAATCCTCGGATAAAGTTGTTAAAGCTGTTTCCTTCTTTCCTTCCTTCTACTATGGCGTCAGCGCCTCGTTCTGTACTTCCTCATGACACTCGCGTCATTGTTCAAACCCAAAAACTGTCCTTCACATTTTTAAAGCCCATAATCCAACCTAATCGATGTTGAGCCATTCTGTGCTCGAAGTGAGTTTATCACTATGCTGGAGATGCTCACCACCCGTGTCCAACCTGGAAGTTATTTTTTAAGAAAACCTTTCCTATTGCTGCCAGCAGGAGGAGCCCCAGTCCAGCATTTTACCAGCTCTTTCATCTGAATTTCATTGTTACGATTTAATTCTTACTGAGACATATTTTCAAATTATAAAATATCAAATATCAAAGCTGAGGCACCAAATTAAAGTTTTTAAGTCTATTTTAGGCTCCATATGCAGGACACGTCCACTTTTAGCAACTTTTACTTGTATTGGAGTAATATTTGTAGTATCTGTACTTTTCTATTTTGTCCACCTCTGCTGTTTCGTGAAAATGTGTTTTGAGTTTTGTCATCACTTAAACGTTTGGCAAATACGAGAAACAAATTGGCCTGCGACTGAACAAAACGACCGAAGAAAGAACACGAACCCCCAGGGCTAATCCTGGACGCTCATAAATTGTGGGCATGCGGATGAGATCACACTCAGCTGATCACCTGGAGTCCCTGGGGCGCTGTTGGTCTCTGCGGCGCTGTGCTCGGGCTGTTTGAACGGCGTCCTCAGCGTGGTGTCCACCTCTTTAAAGTACTCCTTCAGAGAGTTCTGCTGGTAGAAGTCCACCAGCTCCTATGGAAGTACATGTACACAGGACAGCAGTACTTTTACACAGTCAATGTGACGAGATAATTCAGCAGGTGCATAGATGAATCATAGCTGTAAAGTAGCAATGTTATGAAGAAAAGTTGAACAAAAGTTGAACTTCCTAATAGAGATGGATGGACTCATGGCCCTTATGCCCAGTATGGGCACACGGGCACAGTTGTGGAATGTTTACCTCTTCTAATGTCGCATCCTGGTCTCATTTCCAATAAGAAAGTAAAGGAATAAAAATGTCGAATCAGAGAAAACTAGTTTGGAGCCTCCCACTGGATAATAACTGCCTTGTTACCAACATTCAGAGCCCAGATAAAAAGAGGTCAGCTGACACGTACAGTGAGTCCCTTGAAGGCCTTGCGGTCGTTGATGCGGTACAGGCCGTCAGACGAGGTGATCTTTATGTGCCGGATGTCCATGTTGAACCTGGCCACATGCAGGAGGAAAGTTACACTCTCTCTCTTTCCTTTTGTCGCTCCCTCCCTCCCGTCACTTACTTGATGCTGATGGCGAACTCTCCTCCGTCTTTCTGCCTCACCAGGAAGGTCCCATCCGAGCGGGAGATCAGCAGGTTTTTGGCACCGGTCCGGTCCATGTTCCCCGCAAACCTACAAATGCAGATGGTTAGATTTTCAGGATATGGACCAAGTTTTTCTAAAGTATATGTTTTAACTGTTAGTATCTTTTAACTACTTTCCCCCCATTGTATGTGTGACTATTTAATCATTGCAGTAAAAAGCCTTATATGTTTAGGTTGTAGTGCCATCTGCTGGAAGTAGGTGGTAGAGCTGTATGTCCCAGGCAAGTAAATAAATCATATAATTTATATAGATTTATAGCATTTACATTTGTTGTCCGTGTCTGCATTGGCTACACAAAAAAAACTAATTTTCCCCCCCGACATTTCTTGATGAACAAACATAAAACGTGCGCTCAACAGTTTTGTTGCCACCCACACTGATTTGGTTTATTAGAGTGGGAAGACTCCACTTCTGATGTAAATCTACAACTTGTCACAGCGATGTTGCACAGCTCCCCGGAGGTATAGGAGTCTGGAAAGCTTTAGTTTCCAACACAAAAGAACACAAGTGTCTACCACTTTCAGTTCAAACGTTATGTCCAAAAGTCGGCAATGTTGTAGATGGCGGGGCATGGACCTCAGGGGCCGCCTAGGTTGCCTATGCCCAGGGCCAGCCCTGAGGACAAAGGAGGGCAAAACACCGTACTTCTACTAAGAGTAATTTTAACAGCACACTTCTTAACTCGCAATTAAGATATGTTTTGAAGTACTACTACTCTTCCTCCATTTGTTTTTCTGCCTATTCTCCCCTCGAGCGATAAAACGTTTATGTTGATATTATGGAAAGGTTTGAAGGTTTGTTTTTCGTCATTTAGCATTTGCTTTGGTCTAAATTGTAAAACCTATTCTTTGGAAATGCCAAAATATGTACGTAAGTCAGAGTAACGTTGCTTTTAAATCATTTTGTAAATAAAAAATAATCTTCAAACAGTTTTCCTAAACCGAGCACATTTTCCCCAGTTTGGCTTTACCCAAATCTAAAAGCTTCTTGAACAAAGCGTCAAAATAGCGACGAAAACGAGGCTGAAAATACAACAAAATGGTGACCAAAAAAAAGCTGCAAAAAAACGACACGACAAAAACGCGATCAAGAAAAAATGTATGAAAAAGCAACAAAAACGTGTCGGAAAAGCAACAACACCACAAATAAAAAGGGACAAAAACACAACTACAACGTGACAAAAATATGACGACAAACACAATAAAAAGCAAGGGAAAGCAATGATAAAGCAACAAAAAAACCGACTATGACAACAACAAAAACCTACAAAAACAACACAAATACATTTATTTTGAAGGTCTTAGCTTTCAAATGAGGGTTACTCTGGCCTACTGGCTGTAAGGAGCTTTTAGATCTGGGTAAAGCTGAACTGGAGAAAATGCGCTTGTTTGAGAATGCTCACCAGTTGAAAGCGGACAGGTCTGTGGTGGGGCTCTGAAAGGACAGTGACAGCGTGGTGAGTAACAGCGGACTCCTTGTCTTTCTCATTTACGGATACTCACAGATCGGTACGGCTGCACTTTGTTATTGGGAAACCAGCCCATCTGCCCCGACGTCAGGTTCTTGCCCTGGAATCACACACAGGAAAGTGGACAGAGAAGATTGATTCAGTTTTTTATAATACGGACAATTGAGACGAAAAAAAAAAGAGCCTGCAGTACCTCCCACCACTGCATGCTGGCCTCTGCCTTGGTCAGTTCCACGATGTCTCCTCTGGACAGGGGCAGGGGCGTGCCGAAGCCCACGGGGGGCGGGGGCAGGCCGTAGTACTCCTGCGACGCCTCCATCTTGGGGAAACCTACAGGAAGCAAAAGGCACGCCACTTTGAAACAGCTCGGTCATGCTATCACAGATGGGAGTAACTGGTAAATGTGTCTTACCAGTCGAGTGACCTGCAGGAGGCCGTGCTTTGTGCTGCGAGGACGTAAAGTGATGAGAATTGTGCATAAATATCACTTTTTTTTGCTTGTTTTACAGAACTTACCTTCCTCACTGTGCCTGAGTGATCTGAAACGCAACAACATCAAGTCAATGGAACAATACTGTATCTGTACAAGACCACTTGAACTATAATTGAACGGGAAACTTTTTCCAAAAAACATGTCAGCCCAAACTGCAGCTAAATGTGTCTCTAGATCATTATTTTTGTATTTCCGACAGAAAAAAGTGTCATTTCCCAGAACATTTTGATATATAGCCTGTTGGAATCCACGTGAATGCTTCTCAATGACATTTAAGGCCTTCATTTTGGCACAATGCTTTTTAATGGCCCTGGTCTAGAGCTATTTGTTCCTCTCTATGGTTAGGAATTAACATTTCAAATTTCATTGTTTGTAAACAGAAACAAACAAAAAATCTTTAATGTGATTTTTGTGCCTCTGGGTTACCATTAATTATGTTTTATTGTTTATCGCAATATTTTCCTGCCTCAATAAATCACATGTTTGTTGTTGTGACAGACCTAACACTTTCTGGGACACTAACCTGAGTTCCTCCCACACGCCGGGACTCTTCCCAGACACTCCTTATGGGCGGCCATTTTACAGCGAGTGCACTGGTAGCCCTGGAAGAATATACCCCTGCGGAGGACACACATGATGAGACATAGGCTGAATCCGAAACGCGAAAATTGGTAAAAGGTCTAACGCAAAACCGGATGTGCGTCAGCTTCCGCCATGATAAGAAGCCTCTGAAGCATCTGAATGGTGCAGTCAGTTAGGAAGGAGTCAGGGAAAGGAGCCTCAATGCTAACTATCATAGCTACTTTAGCATAGGGACCTCTGGTGGTCCCTTACCTGCGACTAGGAGCTATGTGCCATCCCATAAGCCACTGCGCCGCAAATTTATTTCTGTGATGAAGCTGTAGGTGTGGAAGGTAAATCTGAAACCGCTTTTTATCATCGTCTGTTTTCTGTGTGGCTTCATATCGTTATTGTGGTTCATGTTTGAGTCATTTGCTGCATCCGAAACCATTAAATTGTAGCCTCTAAGTACTAACACTAGCAACTAATCCTTAACCTTTCATGGGGTCAACTGTTAGATCTCTATGCAGTTAGTGAACTAGTGCTCCATCCGAAACCAGTAAATGGTAAGAGGTCTTACGCCAAACCGGATGTGCGTCAGCGTCCGCCATGATAAGATGCGTCCGAATTGGGCTGTCGGTTAGGAAGGAGTTAGGGAAAGTGGCCTGTATGCTAACTATCATAGCCACTTTAGCATAGGGACCTCTGATGCTAACTTACTGGCGATTAGGAGCTATGTGCCATCCCATAAGCCACTGCGCCGCCAATCCCCCACCCCCCTCGCCCCCACCCTCGAGTGATTCATGTGCAACCACTGTTGATTGACAGGTGCACATTTAATAATAATAATAATAATAATAAAAAAATATTCTGCACAAGCCAAACTTTATAAAAGTGACAAAATACATGTTGTCGTCACCACAGCAATTCACAGGGTTTTAAAGAGCCTCCTCAGTAAATGACCTAAATGAAGCAGTTTGTGCTTTTGCTTCATTTAGTAGAAACTTACGCCACATGGCTAATTTGCATACTGTAGCTTTATGAAACCGCTGTTGAGATAAAATAAAGGGAAATGTGAAGGATCATTTGGATGTTTCTCTTTTTTTCCCCTTAAATGTCTTTATATGGACTATGTTGTTGTTGGACAATATACAGTAGGTGGTGGTATGCACTTTTGTTTGGCCTGCACAGAACCTTAAAGAAGAAGAAAAACAGCTGTTGGTGATGTCACTTCCCCTTCCCCTGGGTAAGGACGGTGGAATTGGGCAAATGCTGCTGAAGCAGAAGTTCACTAACTGCATAGAGATCTAACAGTTGACCCCATGAAAGGTTAAGGATTAGTTGCTAGTGTTAGTACTAATCCTTAGCATACAAATAAAGACATTTAAGGTGAAAAAAAAAAGAAACATCCAAATGATCCTTCACATTTCCATTTATTTTATCTCAACAGCCAAAGCTACAGTATGCAAATTACCCATGCGGCTTAAGTTTCTACTAAATGAAGCAAAGGCACAAAAGCACAAACTGCCTTAATTTAGGCCATTTACTGAGGAGGCTCTTTAAAACCATGCGACTGTGCTGCGGTGACGACAACATGTATTTTGCCACTTTTATAAAGTTTGGCTTGTGCAGAATCGTATTTTTTTTCAATTATTTTTATTATTAATTGTGCACCTGTCAATCAACAGTGGTTGCACATGAATCACTCGAGGGTGGGGGCGAGGGGGGTGGGGGATTGGCGGCGCAGTGGCTTATGGGATGGCACATAGCTCCTAATCGCCAGTAAGTTAGCATCAGAGGTCCCTATGCTAAAGTGGCTATGATAGTTAGCATACAGGCCACTTTCCCTAACTCCTTCCTAACTGAAAGCCCAATTCGGACGCATCTTATCATGGCGGACGCTGACGCACATCCGGTTTGGCGTAAGACCTCTTACCAATTTTCTGGTTTCGGATGGAGCAATTGAAGTCCATGGCCAGGAGTAGGAATGCTTTTGTAGTCCAATACTAATGGGTAATTAAGTTTTTCTGAAATAGCTGTTGGTGATGTCACTTCCCTTGTGTTTCCCGATCTGGGCAAGGATGGTCAAATTGGGCAAACAGCTCTGAAGCTCTAGTTCACTAACTGCAAAGAGCTCTAACAGTTGACCCCATGAAAGGTTAAGGATTAGGACATAGAAGCTACGCATTTGATGTTTCAGACGCAGCCATAGGTGCACAGTCTAAACTCGTCCAGGAGCAGAAACATTTGGGTAAGAGCACGGACTAATACAATATACAAGTAATGCCAGTAATCAACACATTTACCATTTTTAAGATTTGTAACATTTCCCCTAAATAGAGAAACATGGTTACATTTTGATGTTTAAAAGTCAATTGGACACAACAGGCAACTTTAGAGCAAAGATGTGATTAAATTAAAAACAATTAACAAAAATGTACGCTAAACGTGCCATTTTGGACCATATTCGAGGTGTTTTTAATGAACCTAAGGGTTTAAAAATAACTTGCGATGTCATTATTTAGGGTGTTAATGCGGCCAACCTCAGGCCGAACTACTCTCGCTTTGACGCCTCTTTTTGCGTGAAGAATGAATGAATACATGCTGCATGAGGACGTTTGGATTACTGCTCTGACGAGGCAAAATTAATCAGCTTTAAATCATCAGGTACGTCTCTCTTTCCTGTCTTTCCCTTCCTGCTGCAGTGAAACTTTCCTCTTCATGAGCCGATTAAAGTGCATTTCTCCTCGCTTCGCGTATATAAGTCTCACTGTATTTAACCACGAGAGAGAGAAGTGATCGCCGCATAACTTCGGGGAAGTGTGCATGTACGTGCGCGCGTGTCGGTGCATTGACATGTGAACACTGACTGAACTCTCACACATCTTTGAGTTATGTTCGAATCTTTCCCAAGGGTAGTGCTGCAGCAGCAGCTCCCACTAAAGTGTTAAAAATGAATGCAGTGGTTTATACCGGAGCAGCATGGAGCAGGCTCTACACGAGGTGGTCTCCTCAAAGCAGTGCATCTGGAAGTCATGGTTGTTCGCTGTGGCGTTGTCCGGGCTCATATTGGATCTGCCAAACAAATGTTATTACTACAGCTATCAAAAAGAAGGTGCACGCTTGTCTCCAGAGAGTAGAAGGATTGTTTTCTGTCAGTTTGAACCATTTAGGACTATTTCCCTAAAACGCTGTGGCTTTTTGCCTCTGGGTTTAGGTGCCGCACTCACAAGGCCATCTCAAACTGCTCCAACCACTTCTTCTTCAGCTCCCTGGTTTTGAAGAAGAGATCGTAGCCTCCTCTGCCGTAGCAGTCCAGCAGCAGGAACAGGTACGACCACTGTGAGGACAACAGTAGGGCATTATTTTGCGTGTAAGCTCCCAAAGGAAACAGATAGTGTAGCTTTGGTTACTTCTTTAGGCAATATAAAACTGTAGGACCTGGTCAAATTAAGATATTTCATTTTGTTTAAACCTTGGGACATGATGCCTTTGCAGACTGGCTGCAGTACCTTCTTGTGGTCCTTCTCTCCTGTGGTCTCGTCTCGGATCTGGTAGTGCTGTAAGTCGATGGTCTCCTTTAACTCGAACGTCTCCCCGCTCTTCTTTTTACACACAAACATGGCCTTATCGAACAGGAAGGCGTACCTGACAGCAATCAAACAGGCAAAGGAAAGGCTCACCGTGAACGTGGTAAAAACATAATGGGCCCGATCTTGTGTTTCAAAACGCAGACTATAGCGGAACATTTTGCGCATTTAGTAGGAGCGCACTTTGTGATCTTGCAGCTCCTAGACTTGGCGCATTTAAGTGGGAAGTACTGGGGTGGAAAAACAATTTTCCTCCAAACAGACTCCGTGGCCGGGAAGGGGGGAGGGAGAGGGGCTGTAGGGGGTTAACATGTGCATTTGTGTTGTGTCGGGTTTACATCAACAACTCATTTTAGACACTGCTTGCTGTGTAGCGCATCAAACTTGTTAAATGTGTGGGAATTTACACAGCACTTCATTAAAACTGATCTGCATGAGCTGTCCGTTATACAGTCTGGTCGGCTCTGGAGAGAGTAGGCTCCGACCCTGTGCTCTTTACCCATCATTACAGGGACAAAGCATCATATATACAAATCAGGGTTTCTACAGGCAGCAGCAAGTCAAATTCAATGCTTTTTAACGGCCAAATACTTGATTTTAATGCCACAAATCTGTGCATATTTCATTTCTTAAGATTTGCAAACATTCCATCAAACAGAGGAATGTGGGGACAATTTCTGCCAAAACTATGGCTGAATGTGTAAGCTTTTGGATTTTCAACGAAATCATGCAAATACTGTACAATAGTCGAGCAATGCCATTATTTTCCCACAACAAAATGGATTTAATGCCAGTTCCAGTTTAATTCAATGCATTTTAATTACTTTCAAGGCCTTAATTTTGGCACTTCTAAACTGACTTCTAAAGATCTCCCAGATGCTCAAAGGGGTTGCTTATGTATGTACTCTGCAAAGTCCAAACAATCCACCAGGGGGTGGTACAGTGCTGTAGTACCCCTCCTTCCCTTTGACCTGTGAAGAGCTGAGCCATTATGCTGGCCTCACTCTGACGCCTCTCCCATAGGAACCTCACAGGGTTGATTCTTCATAGCGAGTCATTGCGTGATAAATGTGCATCTTGAAATATCGTGATAAACATTCTTGTTAAACTGTTAAAACGACACATCTACGCTTCAGTAAGTTTAGATGCCAATGACCATTTGAAACAAAACGGACCACCGTAGAGAAATTCAGACAAACAATGGCCACCTGTCCTGTTTGGATTTCTTCTCAGAACTGCAGATCTTCAGCTCTCCGTCAATCTTAGGCCGGCCGTACAGCGCCAGCGACTCCGTCTGGAGAGAACAACATCAGGTCAGTGCTGCAAACAAGTGGGGAAAGAGAACAGGAGTGTCGTCTCACCATGTTTTCTATGGACAACTGGAAGGAGGTGATCTGTTTGATGATCTCATTATCCCTCTTCACCTCATTCACACACTGAGCCAGGTCCTGCGGCGCAAACACAACAAGCCTCGCTCACAACTCTTGGTTCATATAATACAAACTGGATCAAAAATCGCAAGGGCTGCCTTCATTTATTTGACACCCTCTGCGGGGATTTCCTCCCAAATCGCTCAGCCCTAAGAAATAAATAGTCTTAATTTACATGATGCTGATCATTTCTTCGACTACAGAAAGCACTCCGATCGGTTGTTGTGGAATAGATAGAATCTGGAAGCATTCTCCACACAAACCCAAAAATCATCACCAGACCTGTTCTGCCCTCAAACTGTGTTTATCACGGCGCTGTCAATTTGTAGGCATGCTGTTAGCTAATAATGGTGGCTTGTATCTTACTCTCATGGCGTCCAGACCAGTGCGGAGGTTGTCTTTGTCTGTGGGGTCACTGGTCTGCTTCATTAGCTCCTGCAAATGCACAAATCAGACACAGGTAGGACACAAAAACGTTCTGATCATGAACAGCCCAATATCAATGGGATTGTAGGTAGTGAGTGAAGGTGAGTAGAATCATATACCTGTAAGAGCAGGTGGTACTTCAGGACCCTCTGCATGGGCACCATCAGCAAGTCTCGGAGGGTGAAGCGCCCGCTGTTTGCTCTTTTAGAACATTCCTATAGAAGCAGACACATTTTTTGGAAATAAATGAGGACAATCATCTAAATATCATTTAACGTGCAGTTTCTCACCTCAAGCTTCATCCGGATGTCCTCTCTGGTATTAGAAAGCAAGTCTATGTGTTTTGTAGCAGCCTCCACTTGGCTGCAGTAGCGCCCATACAACAGGAGTCTGGGTGGGGCAGGAAGGAGGAAGGCAGCAGTGTTAGCACTTACCAAAGTTTACAGTCTCATAACTACTACAGCAAATTAGATTTACGGCACACAAAATTGTATTTCCCCAAATCAATGTTATTGCAATATTACATAGCTGACATTGCAAGAAGCCACAGTATATCACAAAATCCTACAGGTCTTTCATTTGACTGAGATTCACTCATTATTTGCCAACACAGCCTTCAGTAAAAAAGCATGGGATCTTAAAAATGTCATGATTTTTCTGTAAACCTTGGCTCTTTTACCACGCAGAAAGCCCCCCATAACCTGCGGGGTACCCCAAGGCTCAATTTTAGGGCCAATACTTTTTCATTGCTCAGTGGGAACCAGATGTTTACATTCACTACTGTATATAAAAAGACACATATGGAGAAACCAGAATTCACTTTTACTTTTTTCGGTCAATTAGAATCTTCAAAGAAATATTTCTATTTGCTAACTGCCAGAAGAATGAGAGATAGAATTTTCTTTTTTATATTACTTTTTACAAAGCCAAAAGTTTACACACATTTCATTAATATGGTAGCATTGCCTTTAAACTATATAACTTGTTTTATATATTGTTGTGTTTATTCTGGTTTTCTTTAATGAAAGCCAGTATTTATTGTACTGTGCACTCTGAACTTGTACAGCACTTTGGAGCAGAGATGTTTTGTAAATATGCTTTGTAAATAAACTTGACCGTGACCTTTCAATTTAGTTCAGTATGATTTTGACACTAACTTATGTTTTTTGTTCAGATTGTACTCCGGTAGGATGGAAAATTGCTTCCTCATATCAGCCCTTGGCTCTTGTTAGCCTAAAAGCTAGTTAGCATTTTGTAAAGAGATTATTTGCAGCATATTAAGCAGAATTCTGGCGTTGCAAATTTACAGGGTCTTCAACCCTGTCCTCCTGTGTGATGAGTCATTGATAATCCTGATGCGCCACACGGACAGTGAGTAGTATCGCCGTCATTTGCACTATAGAGATTTGTATATTGCATTTCATCTTTAAAAAGCCGCGCCTAGTCAATAAAGTTGATGTGAAAGTCTGGTAAAGAAGTATGGACTATGGGCTAAATCAGAGTACAGCATTATAACATGGTTAAACAGAAATAAGATGAGGACATTTGGGAGTGCACCTCTCTTTGTAGTTCAGAAACACCTGGTGGAGGGTCTTGGCTCCGAAATCTAAGATGGACGTTTGGATTTCCTCCAACAGCTGCCGATGAGTGTCTGCCAAATCCTACGCACCAAAAAACGCCATATTCAGGCCGTTGAACTGACTGCACGTGTTGAACTGAGCGAATTATTGTCGCACCTTTATGTTGATGAAGATGCTCTCCATGTCCTGAGGCTGGAGGAACCGCATCAGAGGCTTCATAAAGTGCTGACGAGGAAAAACAAGTGCTCAAGAATTAGAACGTTCTTCTGATTCTCCACAAACACAAAAGGGAACTTGGAAGTGTGTGCTGACCTGTAGTATGGACTGCAGTGTTTCCGAGTATTTCTCCTCTGTCTGTCGAAGTTCCTTTAGGCAGCACTCCCTCTTGTCCACCACTGTCTTCTGCCGTGGCGCACAATAACAGTGTCAAGACAGCTTTAAGCTAATCTCAAACGCTTAGTGCTGAACTAATCATAGGTGTAGTTTAAGTTTCTCACGGTTTCAGCTGGCTCCTCTGTCCTCATCAGGTCCTCGTAGATCTCATCTCCTTCCATTTCCTCGTCCACCACACAGTCGTACAGGTCATCATCCTCGTCCACCGTGTCACTGGCAACGAACAAAGAGACTAACACGTGATTCTGGCCTCTTTTTGCAATGGCGTTTCACGTTTTATAATTTAAAACGGCAGGTGAATAGGGAAAAGAAGGAATGAATGAAAATGGCCAAAATGTCTATATTGTCAGCGACGAATCTAAATAATGGATAGACCCAGGTTTAAATGTGTGGATTTATTTTGTTGATATATTAGTTACAAAGATTCAGAGGGATTTGGGATCTTAGTTTTTGAATAAGCTATCTATAAGTGAAACAATCTGTAAAGGTTTTTTTTGCGGTTCAAAGCTCAATAAATCGGGCTGGAAATTCGATATTAAAAATCCCTCTGGAGTCTGTAGGAGCTATTAACTGGATATGTTGTTGCATGAAACCTCATTTGGAGAACTGGCCCTGAAGTTCAGTAATGCCTGCGTATACTTCTAACGTCCTTAGCCACGGCTGTCTCCCAAAAAGGAAATGACCTTATTTGGATTATAACATCATCTCGGCCTCCTTTCGTGTTACACCCGGATACTAAATGTGTCAATATTTGTGACTGAATAAGCGCATTGGCTGCCACAATGTTGTTGTTATTGATCTAGGACTCCCTAGCAACAAAAAGTATTAAAATTAGCATCTTACAGGGTCAGTTTAATCTTTTTTACTAAAAACATATTGAGGGATAACACGAGCAAAAACTCTCAACATATACCACTGTGTGAAGAATTTATGTTTTCACCGCTTTAAAAGTCTTAAATAATGCTTGATTTAGGCTGTGTCTAGAAAATATAGATAGGTTTTAATGCAGTTACATAACATGCCAGCAGAGGGTGCACCTTCAAGAGCAGCAGCACAAAATTGATACTTTAAAAAGATATGTACAGGGAAACATCAGCTAACAAATTGCAGGTAAGAAAGGATGAGAAGGAGATTGTTGAAGGCGCCTGGGATTTAAAACACAGGAGCTTCATGGACTTCTCCGTGTGACGCATATCGTAATGTGCTGGCGTTTTAGTTTTTTACAGAAAAGGAGAATGAAGAAATTTCTGGAACTAGCACGAATGAAACAAAACAGCAATGCAGATATGTTTTGATGCGGATGCAACATAATGTTGAAAAAAGACAATTTGGTATAATAGTAAACTAATGTGGTTTCGTGTCAACGCTGGAGAGAGGCAACGCATGGAAGTTGTGATTGCAGCCCGTTTCCATACTCATAGGAATATATCCTTCTGGCTAAACTAAAGCTTTATGGTGTGCTTCCGTAAGGCCGACTTACTCAATCTGATCTGACAGACCATTGTAGATGTCATCATCGGCTGTGCAGCCTCCCAAAGGAAAAGACCTGTGAGGAAACATTGGAGAGATTAGATATATTTGGAATCTTTTTTGTACTTCATATGTAAGTAATCAACAGGAACTTACTGAAGTCCTTTTTGTAAGGCAATAGGTGACCGCGACAAGAGGGACAAGGTATTCAACACCTGCAGAAGACACAAGGAGACACAGAGACGGTCAATTAGGCTGTTTTTGCTTTCATGACGGTATTTTCTCTTGCTTTTGTAGTACAAGTCTTATTCTGTAGCTCACAATTGAAATTTCAGAATTGAAAATCATCCTATCCATTTAGAGCAGGGATCACCAACCTTTTTTCAGCCGAGGGCTACTTCAAGAGCATTAAGTTGTTTGAAAGCTACGAGTTAAAAACAAATCCTAAAGACTTAAACGTACACTGTTTACTTATAGGATATTGACCCAATATTATATCGAAATAGCTTTATTTTAAACTCATACCAGTCACAAGAACATAAATAACTGTATTTTTAAGAATCAGATTCAAGAAAATTAAAGGATCTGTATCATGCTATTTTAGCCATTCCAAACCACTACCACTATGGAGCACTAATTTTGTATGTATTTTCTGCAGGTATTTTTCAAACCCGGAAGACAAAACGCTTCGATCCAGTTAACTCCTCTTTCTTTCTTTCTTTCTTTCTTTCTTTCTTTCTTTCTTTCTTTCTTTCTTTCTTTCTTTCTTTCTCTCTACAGAAATAATGAAAAAGCTGTTTTACAAATTAAAATCAGGCCGTAATGCATTACATTACAGACGTCGAGCACTTCCGCTCTGACGACACAACAGAACAAGTCAGTCGTTTCCCAGGAGAGGGCGGAGCAGCTGCTCAGAGAGCAGGATTCAAGGAGGATTGCTAAGAACTGCGTGAATGAAGCCAAAAACCGCTCTGGGGGTGTTTTTGATAAGGAAATAGGATAACAACATGGTTAAAAGCTCCAAAAAGTCGATTTTGCATGATATAGGACCTTTAAGTGTTTTACACCTTTAGACAAAGGCTCAAGGGCTACTGGGCATGCCCAAAAGGGCATCTACAGAGAGATTGGTCAGTGCTTCCTGAAGTAGGAGGGGATAGGCAGCTGCAGAAATTAGAAAATTACTTGTGTGATTTAGCATGAATGAAACAAATGCAACTGCAGTTTTTTATATTTTTTAATGGAAAAGTGCGACTTTACGTGGTCGAGAGTTCAAAAAGTCAATTTTTACATAAAATCCCTCCACTGCCCTTTACTGTGCCCACAACTTTGATGAACACTGACGACTAAATCATACTTTGTGAGAGACATTGCGGAATCTTTGACAGATAAATGATGTTGGTTTAAAGGGGCGATACAGCAGGTGACAGACAGCTTTTTACATTTCAGGGGATTGGGATAGTTTGCTCTCATAACAACATATGAGTGCATATGTTGCTTTCAATTCGGCAACATAAGCACCAGAGTCACAGAATAGATTTTTCTGATTTAGTAATTTAGTATTTAATGGGACTATACATAAGTTTAACCACAAATAAATGTATACAAATTTAAAATTTCTTTCTCATACATGCTCCAGCAATGCCCTGGTGAGTAGAATGAGCCCTGGCCTTTTCACCTCGATTGCCTCTATATGCCTGTAAAGTCACTTGAATAGTCTATGCTCGGGTCGAACAAGCAAACAGCGTAATGCGTAATGCGCGTTCACGCTCAGCTGTAGCGTTAGCTGTATCTCCTCTATACAGTCGCGGCCGAGCGAGTGGTAACTTCAGAAGGATGGATTTAGTGGAGAATAGGAGGAGACCGGCTTCAAGCACCATCGAAACTCCAGCCCAGACCCCAAATAACAAAAAGAAACAAAGAGTTTATTCGAGTGTGACAAAAAAAGCGAAAGTCGAGTCTGATCGGCGTAGGCAAAGAACCAGAGTAAACATCGGAAAATGTTGAGAGAATCTCTCAAAAGACCCGCTGCTTATTTTTGCTTGAAAGGTAAGAAATGATGACTAAATACGTGGAGGGAAAAGTGTTGTTGATGCTTCAAAACAACGGTGTCCGACTGTCCGTGCATGTTGTACAAACTTCACTGAAACAAGCCATAAAATAATCATATTTGGAAGTTACCAAAATAGTTGATCTAATAGTTTTATACCTACAGAGAAGTTGTGTAGTATTAGTAGCAGACTAGTAGTGTCAGTAATAACAGTAATTGTGCTGTACCTACAAAACATTTGAGTAGTAACAGTGGTAATGGTGCTGTATTTACAATGGCAAAAATAATGTTGCTAAAATAAGCATGACTGTTCACGGATTTATAAGCAGTGAAACGACTACAAAAAGTGGACATGTGCCGTTTACAATATAGTTTACGAGTTAGCTACGTTAAGTTTGGGCCCAGGAAATTGAAGAGACGATTTTGGCTTTTTCTAGTAGCATTTCTACCGGTGGAAATATTTTATTATTTCAATTAGGCCTACGTTCATGCATACAAAGTATACGAGTATTTTTTTTCTCCTTCAAACGTCATTCATTCGTTTATCTGGATTATTTGGCTTCTTCCCTCGATTCACTTTGCTGCATTTGCTCAAGTATCGCATCTTGGAAAATATTCAATCAAACTGATTTGGTCTAAATATCTTACAAAACAGTAACGTTTCTTACCTCAGTTGAAGTCACGCCTGCAAATCTGTAAACTGACCAGGACGGGACTGTTATTTCTGGTGCTCGTAAAGCCTGAGCGCCTCATGCACGAGCTTATCATCGAGGCTGCAGTTACGCGTTTGGCCTGAGGGGGCAATTGCAAGTACAAAACTGCTAAACTCCACAGAGCCCCTTTAATAATAAGACAAAAATGGGCAAAAATTCAGTTCTAGTCTTGAATTTCCTAATTTAGTTACATTTTGGCCTTGCTTTGGTCCAGGCTTTGTATTTTTTTAGCCCTTTGGCCACAATTTCGATTAAATTAAAAATTATTTGTTTAATTTTAATGAAATTGAAACAGTTCATAAAATATTGCAATAAAATAGTTATTGCAATAATCAAGGCAGTGATCGAATTAAATCCACTCGTGACGATACTGTGTCTTTACCAGAAATTACGTCCAAAATCCATTTCCATTGTAATAAGTTACCGTTGGTGACTAATTTCTATCAAAAGTAATGGGGATTTTTTATCAAAATTATCTGTTGATCGTTTTTCCAACAAACTGGTACACCCCCACAATGTTGAGAAAGACCCCATACACACATGCTCCATCCGAAACCAGTAAATTGGTAAGAGGTCTTACGCCAAACCGGATGTGCGTCAGCGTCCGCCATGATAAGATGCGTCCGAATTGGGCTTTCAGTTAGGAAGGAGTTAGGGAAAGTGTATGCTAACTATCATAGCCACTTTAGCATAGGGACCTCTGATGCTAACTTACTGGCGATTAGGAGCTATGTGCCATCCCATAAGCCACTGCGCTAATCTCCCCACCCCCCTCGCCCCCCTCGCCCCCACCTCGAGTGATTCATGCGCAACCACTGTTGATTGACAGGTGCACATTTAATAATAAAAATTATTTAAAAAAAAAAAGATTCTGCACAAGCCAAACTTTATAAAAGTGACAAAATACATGTTAGAGTCACCACAGCACAGTCACATGGTTTTAAAGAGCCGCCTCAGTAAATGGACTAAAGGCAGTTGTGCTTTTGCTTTCATTTAGTAGAAACTTGCATACTGTAGCTTTATGAAACCGCTGTTGAGATAAAATAAAGGGAAATGTGAAGGATCATTTGGATGTTTCTCTTTTTTTCACCTTAAATGTCTTTATTTGACACTATGTTGTTGTTGGACAATATACACTAGGTGGCGGTATGCGCTTTTGTTTGGCCTGCACTGAACTTTAAAGAAGAAAAAAAATGCTGTTGGTGATGTCACTTCCCCTTCCCCTGGGTAAGGACGGTCGAATTGGGCAAATGCTGTTGAAGCTCTAGTTCACTAACTGCATAGAGATCTAACAGTTGACCCCATGAAAGGTTAAGGATTAGTTGCTAGTGTTAGTACTTAGAGGCTACAATTTGATGGTTTCGGATGCAGCATGAGTACCTCGAAATACCTTGTGTACTTTAGTGTACTTTTTGTCACGCAGCATATTAACCTCTTACCGAGCACATTTTCTCCAGTTCAGTTTTACCCAAATCTAAGCTTCTTGACTGGAGCTCACAGCCTATAGGCCAGACAAAGACAAAACTGATCATAACTTTTTTGACGCAATGTTGTCGCGTTTGTCAGATTTTTGAAGAGTTTTCGTCTTTTTGTCTCTTTTTTTATCGTGTTTTCGTAGGTTTTTTAGTTGTGTTTTTATGCTATTGTGTCGCTTTTTGTTGCTTTTTCATCACTCTTCAGTCGTGTTTTTGTAGCTTGTTTATTGTATTATCGTTGCTTTTCCGGCACATTTTTGACGCTCTTTTGACACTTTAATTGTCACATTTTTTTGTTTCCTTTTCATCATCGTTTTCGTCGCTATTTTGATGCTTTTTTCACAAAGTTTTGGGTAATGCTGAACTGGAGAAAGTGTGCTTGGTTCAGGTGAGGGTTAAGAGATTAAAGTAGACATATCCGGCATATGGAGCATAAAAATGTAATTAAATTTTTTTTTGGGCCCCTACATTGATATTTTACGTTTTACTATTTGAAATAATGTGTCTGTAAGAATTTAATAGTAACAATGATATACGGGCACAAGAGCTCTTTGGCTGGCCTCTATGATGCTACAGGATCAATTGTTTTTAGAGTTTCTGGTAGGTTTTCACTGCTGACTCTCACCAAAAAACCTACAAACCAATCCTGGAGCGTAATATACCTTGCGACCTTGATCAAAAGTAAAGATGTCATGCTAACCACCCATACAGCCATTAGGTCACAAAAGGGTCAATTATGCACAAATATCAAGTTTTTTTCCCCCTTGCATAAAAAGCTATGCACCTTTTAAAGCCTGAAATCAAAACTGAAAGTCATTTTTTGAATAAGTTATTCCCATGGCTGCCAGCAGGAGGAGCACCATCCAAAGAGCTCTGGTGCCCGCATTTCATTATTACTATTCAATCAAAATAAAAAGTTCCATAATGCACCTTTCTTGAGAGTTGATGTAGCAAGTGAATGTCTCCATTGTGAGATCAATAAAGGCTTATTTGATCTTATCTTCTCCTCTTAATCCCCTCCTTAAAGCAATATTTCAGGATTTTTGACATAGGGTCTCATTTCCTAGTTATCCAAAGTGTTGTTGATTTTTTTGAGATATTTTTATAACTTTTATTCATGCATCCTTACATATTTGAGGAGTTTAGTGGTGCTAGGCTAGTGCTGGGCTAGCGCATGTCTATGGTAACTAGTAGCCTGCATTAAAAGGCAGTTTTATACATACGTCTATTCCTATCAGTTTATATGCGTTTGAGTGGGTGAACTCAAGGCCTGAGGACCATACACATGCCATGACGGGGGGAGCTTTACAGGGGTATGGCTTTTCTAAATGAGATGTAAATGAGTCCTATTGTCACTCGGAGTAGCAGAGAGGTGAGAGCTGCCCCAGCTTTAGAAGCCGTTTTCTCACGTTTGAGATATTTTGAGTTCCTACATTCAAATTGCCATATCTTCTCAAAATATTATCAGATTTCCATATGTTACACAATGTTGGAAACTTTGGAGACTACACTTTCATAATCTATGTCCAACTCAAAATGCCACAAAACCGAGTTGTGTCCCCAGTAGGGATGGGAATTGATAAGATTTTATTGATATCAATGCCATCAATAATTTTACCTATCGATTCGATTCTTTATCGATTCTCTTATCGATGCCTGACTTTTCTGTATGACGGGGAAAAGCAAGGAATGAATGTGCTTTCGATAAACTCTATCAAAATGACACATTGTCATTTTTCCCAAGAAAAAATATTTATTAAATAAAGCAAGTTTCCAAATACACTATGGCTCCTGCTGGCACTCAGCCTGCCTGGCATCCTCTAAAATATAATGGTAACATTTGTACTTTTCAACAAGTGTCTGTAACTTGTAACAGACTGATGCTGTTTTGTAACACCTAAACAGGACTCGGTCTCAGCCCAAACCCTACAGATTTTCATCTATTTTGCTTCATCCGATGCTACATTCTCCTTCCCCCTGTCTGTGTGAACTACTTCTGTTGCAGCCCGTTAGCCAGAGCTGCAAAAGATCAGCCAATCCGCTCATATAGCGCACTCATAGCTGGGACGGGTAGAGGTAGACCCGCTCACAGTGCGCTCAGGGCAGGGACAAGCAGCTGCAGCCTCCGCTCTGAGCCCCGGGCCTGAGCGGAGTCTGCCGAGGGGGCAGTCTCGGACCCGGGCTCAGAGCACAGCGGCACGGGGAGAGACACAGCAGCGAGGCACTGAACCCCGTGTGTCATGTCAATTAAGCGACGTATCAAAAGTTTGGAAAGAAACTCCAAGCCATTACATCGCAAATAAACGGAGCGTGCGGCGAAAGCGAAAACGTAGAATTGACACGTTTATTGCAATGGACTGTTTTAATTGACGACACCCCTTAGTCTCTCATGAACACGCAAAACGGAGGGGAAAGGCTAAGCAGAGGGCTAATAAGGGGTAGAATTGAGATTGGGCCTTCCTCTCCATGTTTCCTCGAAGCAGCGTCAACAGACTCGGAAGAACTAGCTCATTACGCACATGCGTCTAGCTCCGCGGCGCGCTATGGTGTCCAAAAAGGGGGGGAAAAGAGTGTTTTCAGAGCGGGAGCCTCGATTAGAGGGATCGATAATTATCGATAATTATAATTATCGATAATCATCTACTTCATTATAATGAAGTAGATGTACGGTTCCGATGCTTTGCTCAAACAGAACCGGGTCTACTTGTAGAACCGATTCCCATCCCTAGCCCAGTTCTTATGATCGGCCACATATTCTCCAGCTTTACCCAAGTCTAAAGCTTCTCGACTGGAGCTTACAACCTATAGGCCAGTGTAACCCCTCATTTGAATGCTAAGACCTACGAAACTGATCCTAACCTTTTTGTTGCGTTGTTGCCACTTTTTTGACGCATTTTTTAAGCGCTTCTGTTGTGTTTTCGTAGTTTTTTTGTTGTGTTTTGGTCACTTTTTCATCGCATTTTTGTTTGCTCTCTTTGGAAGTGTTTTGTTGTGTTCTCGTCTTTTTTAACCGCTTTATTGTCATTTTTGTTGCCATTTCTCCACTTTTTTGTTGCTTTTCACTCTTTAGTCTTGTTTTTTTAACGCTTTTTTAATTGTGTTATTATTGCTTATCCGGGACATTTTTGTCGCCTCTTTGCCACTTTTTTGCTTTTAGATTTGGGTAATGCCAGACTGGAGAAAATGTGCTCTGTTCAGGTGGGGGTTAAGAGGTTAATAATATGGAGGACAGTTTTGGCTTTTGACAATGACGCTATAGTACTCAGGAAGTACAGAACAAAGCGCTGGAACCGTAGAAGAAGAAACAGATAAATTAATCGGGACAACCAGAGGATTACTCAAACCTGCATGAATGAAGTGGAGAGAGCTCAGTTCCACACTGGTTTTAGCCAGCCTAACCCTCGCCCATTCTGCTTCCTGATTGGATAATCGTATTGAGAACCAAAACAAACATATTAGTTCAGTGGTTTCGTTTCAAGTTTGAAGACCTCTCAGATGTTAATGCGTCTTAAGGGTTCAATGCTCTGCAGTATTGCTCAACGTGGTCAGCCTGATTTGGGACTTGCCCGTAAAAAAGGGAAGCCCGAATGCTGAAGTGAAAGTCCACACCATATCACAGGTTTCTCCCCGCGGCGTGTCCACTCATATTTTAGCAATTGCTGTAAATGAGCCCGGCGTGGAAACATCTCCCCCGCCCACACACTCACCACTGGCAGTGTCAATATCAGTCTGCCTACAAACCAACACGCACAATCACAGGGAAACAAGTGTTAAGTGTGACAAAAGAGGGTGTCATTGGATTTCCTTCTGCCCATGAGACACTGCCAGTCAGTTATCACACATTAACATGGGGAAATGGCCATAAATAATCAACAAATCTATGCATGCAAGCTTACCAGAATGCAAGAAATGTAAGGGTTCTCATGAACTGGAGGAGTACACCAAAAACTATCGATTATTGAACTATTATCATCTGAAAAGACCACTGAATTTGAACACTTTGACTCGACACGACTTGACCACAGACTAAAATTGAAATATGTTCTATCACCACAGGACATGAGCAAAGGACCTGTTTAGACAAGAACACTTACGTCCTGCAGTGAAAGTGAAAGCAGAGCGTTTGTTGTCAGTCGTGCTACTTTTGCAACGGGCATGTGAGGCTGCGTGGATTCCCCCAGTGTTCACTACACTCACCTTTGCAAAGTCGCGCACGTCAAACAGGTCGAAAGCCTCGAACAGATCGCTCTTCTTTAGGTGGAACTTATCCTGGCAGGCTCCCAGGAAAGTGCGGATGTTCTTCAGACACAGGAACTGGAGAGATAGGATACAAAGTCATGAAATAGAAAACTAAAGCAAAGAAATATGTACGACACAGTTGTGCCGTGTCAAGGTCACACCTGAGAAGGATTTTCAATACTAAGATCACTTTAATTTTAATTAAAGGCTCCTTTCAGTTGCAATAGGACAAAAAAACTACTAAAATACAAAAATTGGAAATATTAGAGTGTAATGTGACAATGATTACAATATTTTGGGGCTACAAGTGCAATACAAGGTTGGCCATAATTATAACACTAACTCAACACAACTTTAGCTTTCATGCAAGTACTATTCAAAGTACTTCAGGCATACAACCAAAGATTATGTTAATATGAGTGTTGTATGTAAATGCAAATGTTGTAGTTTAGAAATAATTTGGATAATGGCGTAATATATCGAATAAATAATAGAGGAGCAAGGACTGAGCCTTGTGGCACTACATGGGTTATTTGATGCCTATCTGAACTCCAGTTACTAATTTGCACAAATATTCTCTGTCACTGACATAAGATTGACACCAGCTTTAAAATGTTAGAAAAAGAAAAAAAAACAGAAAACAAAGAAGGGCTCTAATCTGTATAATAAAATTGAGTGAGTATCAAAGAATATATCATCAATCAACATATGATTTTGAAACTATAGCGTCACAACTGCAAGAAAATTCAATTTCCACTGTATGTATAAAAACATTATTCCTATAAGACCTTTCTGGAACCACTGCACCTATATTTCTGCTTCTGCCATATAACATGTAATATGCTATTGTGCATGCTATTTCTATTGCCCAATGTTGAAAAAGGAGCATTATAGGATTATTTGCACAGCATTAAGTGCTTTTGTTAGTCATTGTACAAGCGTAAAATGAAATAGTGTTCAGGTGTTGGTCTCGAGCCGCTGCGACTGAGCCGCGCCGCTATTATGGGGTCAACCTGACCAGCATGTTTTTGGAGGAGAGGAAACCATAGCACCCGGAGGAAACCTGACTGCCTTCAGTCTCCTCTGATCCTCTGAAACGGTGCAGTGCCTCCTGGGTTTGTCCCCGTTTCAGAGCATGGTGTCCTGCACTGGTGAGCTCCACCAAGAGTTTAGCAGTTAATCTGTTTTATTCTCCAGTGAACTTCCATTAGCCAGAACAATAGAAGGCATGTGTGGCTTAGCTGTGAGTCTCGCCCAGATAACTCCTCGTTTGTCCCCTTTTTTGTTTCCTGTAGCTCCTCTTGTGACGCCTTCACTGTGCTGCAGGTGTAGGGGGCTCTTGGTTAGACATTAGACATTGAGAATGGTAATTTTAGAACTCGAGAGCTCGTTTTGTTAGAGGACTTCAAACAATGTTTGCCTGGTCGTGTTACTTTGTATTTAAATGAGAAAAGGGTCCAAACCCTTTCTGATGCTGCCATGTTAGCTGATGAGTTCGTGTTAGCTCATCAAAGTGACCGTTTTGTCATTCCACTGGAAGCTGCTCAAACTCTGTTCCTTTTGTGTCCTTGAAGCCCAAAAGCCCAAGAAACCAAAGAAAATGTTTCTACTGCCATAAGTCTGGACACCTCATTGCTAACGGTCTTCCCTGAAACGAAAAGCAGAATGCTCTGCATCCCGAACCAATGGTGCTGGCATGATCCGGTCCAAGCCAAAGACCTTAGCCACCGGCACCATCCAAAAGTCTGAGTCCAATTTTGAGACCTCTATTTCTGATAACTTGGTACCCCCTTTTGGCAATGCATCTGATCAGCACTCTGTCAGTGTAATTTCTGACTGTCTTTCTTTTCTGCCTTTTTCAGATACCCCGTGTGTGATATCTTGCTCTGCTGGTGAAGGGTCCCAAGCCCGTTTTCAGAGTCCTGTGTCCAGCAGAACCTCTAGTCTGAGATCCAGAAGCAGTCTGCGTATGGAATCTTACCAGCACAGCCCCAAACTTGTCATGTTGCCTCATAACAAAAGCTGTAGTCAGCTCAGAGGACTCAGGCTTGTAGAATTGCAGCGCCTGGTTAGTTTAGCTGTGTTCTGATATTAGTCTCCTGTCCAGTCTCTTAGTTTTGATTAACACCATTTAGTTTAGTCTTTGTTCTGCTCGTGTTCCTTTGTTTCTCCTCTTTGTGTGTTTTTGCAGAAGTGCTGATGGTGCTTATTATTTTGCCTTAGTCAGGGTTGACAGTTGTAAGTGCGATGACTTGTTTGGATGTAAGTATGGCATGGTTTGTAATTTGAGGGGGGGAGTGTTACGGCCCCGGGCCTCCAGCTCCTCCATTTTGGCCATATCCCTGTGTAGTGTCATCCTTGTGTGCTGAACCCTTGTTTTGTATTTAAATGTGGCTGTGGAAGTCCCTTTCAGCCATTGGTGGACTGTCTCTGAGCCTGGCTCCTGATGGGCTAATGGTCATCCTGCTTCCCTCGCTTGTGATTGGTGCACCGCCCCAGAGTCTGGCCAACCCTGGGATTCCACCTGAGTTGCCACACCTTTAAAGGACCTGCCACCCTGTCATTCGGGGCTGCTGGGATTTGATGTGGACAGCATGCCACTTTGCTCTGTCTGTGTGTGTTCCTGTGAGGACTTTTGTAGAGACACTTGTAGTCCTTGTGACTTAGTTCGAGACTGGTTTTGCTTTTTGTACTTTGTTTAGTTATTAGTTGGGTTTGTGTTTTCTGTTGAGCTTTGTTTTGAACCTGTTTGAAACCTTTGTTCACTTTACCTTTGCATTCCTTTTAAAATAAATTATAACTTTAGTTTTACCATTTTACATCTTGGTTTTGTTACATCCCTTCAACCTAGCAGAGCCGGGTCGTAACAGGTGCATTTTGTCAGATCACTTTCCTCTATTGTTAACTTGCAAATACACAGCACCTTTGTGTTTATAGATACTTGGAAACCTATGAAGCTGAATTCTTTAAAAAAAAATGTTTTTTTATAAATCATGCACATTGGTTGATGTCAAATTTCGTAACAGACTTGTCGACAAAATCTTACACTTCAGTTCCATGCACGCCGATTATGCTAGTGAATGTTCTAAATATATTAGGGCAAAAGAAGGCTACTCATCAAAATATGGGGCTAAAGGTTGGTGTGAATCTTGAAGGCAGCGTTCGTTTTAATGAAAATGTATTTTAGTAAAGATTTAGTCCATTCATGTATTGGCAGCAGGCCTAGTTAGTACCTAGATGGGAGACTGAGTGAGTGGTAAGTTGGTGGTGGTCGGAGGGTTTTTGGCGTGGTGTGTGCAGCTGCACTTGTTTCAGTCTACCCCAAGGGCAACATACTGTACATAGCTTGCCACCACCGAGTAGTAGGAGAATTAAAAATTGTTACTTGTGGAAGGCACTTTGGAAGACTTGTGTCATGTGAAAAGCAATATATAAATATTATAACACTACCCTTCCCTTCTGTCCTGCACAGGCACAATTTGTTCATTTGTGGAGCACCACTCTACAAATAAACGCAGATTTGGGATAGATTAGAGGTGCTTATTGTGCTTTAGCCAGCAGTTTCCAATGAGAAACACTATATATCAGACAAAACAAAATATATCAGTTGAAATTTGTGGAAGTTTAGCAAAAGGCCGATAATATGTCATGTTGATCTGAATTATGCCACGCAGAGAGCGGTGTGAGTGCAGGCAGCTCACTCACTTCCGGCCGCTCTCGCAGCTGCGTGTCGGTGAGCAGTGGGAGAAGAGGAAGTCCATTTTGAGAAAAAGGAACCATGGCGCTCCGACCGATGTGGTGTGGTGCCTCCTGCTCTTGTGTTACAGCAGTGACCTGTGTGTGTGCATGCCTCTGTTGAACATGTAAAGGTTTCTACTCAGTGTGTTTGTCATCACAGGAGTCCCACAGTTTCACAATCACAAGTGAAACAGCAGATTGAAAGCCTCATCTGAGTCAGGATGGAGAGTTACAAGCTAAATCTCTTGTTACGACTGCAGGATACTGTACGGGCAAAAATGCTATAGTGAATAACTGTCTCAAATATTGCAATGATGATATTATGATTTTACTAAATCATTTCAACACAGTATGTTCCAATAAATAAACAAAACACATTAAATACAAAACCAGGACCAAAAACAAGACTAAAATTGAACTACATTGAAATATTATAACATGTAACAGTTATGAACTTGTTTTCCTCTACGCAGTTTTGCTATACAAGCAGAAGTAGCTACAAGGGCTGCAATAGTTACTGTTTTGAGTTCTTCCACTTATAATTCACTTTGCAATGTGAGTTAGTTGTGGGAGATTGAGTAATCAAGTTGTCCTCTAAGAAAGCACTACTCCAAGAGCAGAGGAGCTGAACTAGCCGCAAACTGAATGATGTGCAACAGCTCGGAGAGCACAATGTGGTTTCATAAGACAACTGTGTAAGTGAGAACTAATGCTCACACATTCAGAGGCTTTATAGCGCAGCATTCGTCCACAATCCGGAGACTTTGAGATGAGCATGTCTTAGCCTGAACTTAGTCCAGTTCGTCTATTTTGCTAATCTGACAGCTACAGTAAAAATTTCATTAGCAGCAAATATCCCCAAACATTGTATTAGCCAATCACAGCTAAGTCTCAAACCACAGCAAAAAAATAAGCCATTAAATAATCAGCTTTTAAAAATGCTACTTATGTTTGTAAGTCTTTAGGAGCATCTTGTGTTTTTTAATTTGACTTTCCTTCCTTTGTTAGCCTGGCATAAAGCCAGACTGACTTTATTTATGTATTTATAAATCCATATAAAGAGAGTCTGGAATTATGGTAATAGGACACGATTTCCAAATCGAGACTGGAAGCGGGGCTAACGATCACAGTTTGAACGAGAGTGAACCAATCAAACACAAAAGACCTACGCCGTGCGTTTACGTCCTCCGCCATGATTGTTTGTTGTCCACACGTGCAGTAAATGTTCCGGTGAAAGCCCTCAGAGCAGCTTCTTGCTGTGGCTTTAAGGACAAGTCCAGCTCATGTAAAACAGAAGGAACGGCACTGGTAAAAGATCGTTGTGTTGCGGCCGCCATCTTCACTGTTTTGGTTACGGCCACTGGTGTTTGATGGGAAATCCTAGCGCGGAAGATGACGCACTGTTAATTCCCGCCTCCCGTGCTATGATTGGCTCGTCTTGGTTTTGCCGGAGTCAGCGATATACAAATCGCACAATTCCAGACTGTATCCAGACTCCATGTATCTCTTAACATGGAGGAACAGTCTGGCTCGTGCCAGGCTACCCTTTCGTAGCCATAGAGGTTGGGGAAACCGGAGCATCCGGAGGAAACTTGTGGAAAACATGCAAATTCCACATAAATAAGGCCAAGGCTGGCCTGAGGATCGAACCAGGGATTCTTTTGATGTGAGGCACAAGTAAGTAAGTAAAGTTTTTCTAAAGCACTTTTCACAGATAAAATCACAAAGTGAACATGAGAATAGGTACGAAACAAACAATATAAAAATGCATATGCATGTGTAAAATCAAATGACACTAGTGAAAACCCATCAACCAAAAGCTTACTTAAATAAACATGTCTTCAGATCCTTATTAAAAGTCAACAGAGTCGGCCAGACAGCAAGTACTAACCGTGCCACCACACACATCATCGTTGTGATGTTAATTAGTATCAATAAAAGTGCTTGTTGTTGTCATGTAAAACCTCCCGATTCACAGCAATAGCACTGACGGGATTGGTCCGAAACACCAGAGCGGTCAAGCTGAATGTTGGAGATTGGACTCTTTTGAGATGTATTTTTGTGAGTTTGTGAAATCACAAATCTCGCAGGGAAACATCTTGTAGTGCAATGTTACTATTTTTCACCTATCAGACTGAGGCACCCACAGTGCAAGAAGGAGCTCTACCGAGAGGCCTTCATCCCCACAGCTGCCAGACTGTACAACACAACTGTAAAGTAACTACGCAAAACCACGTGCAATAACCTCTGTCATTTTATCAATCACCTGCACTATGACTGTAAACTTTGCAGTGCGTTAACATTTGGATATTTTTGATATTCTGCTCAAATTTTGCACCACTGTTAATACTCAACAGTGAAATAATCATAGACATATTAATAGACCGTCATTCCTCACTCCTCCCCGTTTACCACAATGACCACGTTCGAGGGGGAAATCATGGCGGATTTACAGGCTCCTCCTCCCCAGCTCTGACGAAGCATGTTCCTAATAAGGGCATAAGGGCGGGATCTTCACTGTAGACTCGGCTCTTGCATGACGTGTAGCTCGCGCAGCTCCAATGCTAACAGTCAGACCCTCATTAAAGTGCAACTAAACCCCAAATCCACTTTTTTTTTACTGATAAGCTGCCTAAATGGGTGTCAAATAGAGTTGTCTACATGTCCCAGTCAATATTTTGACATTTTGTGCAAAATTAGTTCAAAATCCCTCTTTTGGGTCCAAAACTGAGCGGTTACTGCCCTCTTCAGGTTAAAAACATTCAACCAAAGTGGAATTATGTGATTGGCCAATGACCTTACCCATGCAACGTCACGGTACCAGAGAACGTCATCACTGCACGTATAAAACGTATAAAACCCCCACTCCCTCCCGCATACGCCTCCGTAGCGAGTTGGAGTTGGATTCATAGCGAGCGAGCGAGTTGTGCAGCTACAAGCGATCGCTTGCAAGCAGGCCGCTGTCACTGACAGCCCCAGACATCGCCCCCCCAACCCCCCGTCTCCCCAAGGCCTCCCGGCACGCCTCTTTCGCGGAGTTTTTTGAATTTTGGGAGTGGGTGGAGTTAAGCCTCTGTCTTGCCCTTTAGTTCCCCTTTAAGTAGGAGATTTCTAAAATGTATCCTACCATAACCAGCCCGGTGCCTCTAGTTGTGTCTAACCCAGCGTAATCACAGGGGGAATATCTAGCTCTAGACAATTCCAAACAATTAGGCACCAAGCATTAAAGTTGTTTTTAACGTGTCTAAAGTGCAATGCATTCCAATGGGGGCCTAGCGGGTATATGGCGGTACTACAGCAATGGCGGAGTAATGGCGGCCTCCAGTGTCGTCGTCGCAAAGCAGAGCAGCCAGCGGCCATTGGAAATAATCCAGTGAAGTGTAGGGATCTCTAGGGCAGTGGTTCTCAACCTGGGGGTCGGGACCCCCAAGGGGGTCGCGAGACAAATTTGGGGGGTCGCCAGATCTTGTACATAGAAAATATATATTTTATTAGCATATTATATAATATTTTACTGTAGCATGTGTTTCCTATTTTACCAGAGAGCCATTATTTGTTCTTAATTTGATTCATTTTATCTTTTCTTTGTTTTTTAAGAATTATATAGGCTAATGTCCCCATTTCTCACGGTGTGACCCGAGTAGGGGCCTTTAACTGTTATAATGGGGGTCGCGATTCCAAAAGGTTGAGAACCACTGCTCTAGGGAAGGGAGGCAATCCCCTTATTGTCTCGATGAAACAATAAGTATGTAGCATTACTCAAAACACAACTCCATGTGCTTTTTTGTGTGTAAAAAAACAACCTTATAACATGTTTTGAAAAAAGTATAAAGTATGGACATGTTTCTGTTGCCACGGGGAGTAGAAGTTCACTGGTCATGTGCCACTTATCAGTAAAGCTTGAGATAAAATCATTTCCCTATCAGAGTGGCCAATCAGCTTCTTTCTTCCTGCAGAGGTTCACTGCACAAAGTAAGTAAGTAAGTAAGTGCTTTATTGTCATTGTACAAGTGTACAATGAAATAGTGTTCCGGTGTTAGTCCTGAGCTGCTGCGGCTGAGCCGCGCTGCCACTGTGTCAAAGTATGTGTAGCAAATGTATCGTACTGTTAGCCATGTTATATTACCTGGGACATCTGTGGGCGCAGGTTGATCTCACGCAGGTTCACCGATTGGGGCAGCAGGTTGTTGAGCAGCTGACACAGAAGAACTCCATCTCTGAGAGCGTGCGCCAGCTCACACACCTGGGCACATTGGATCGAGGCCATGTAATAATAAAATCCAGTTTAACCTCTTACCCTCCCGCCTTAACCGAGCGCATTTTCTCCAGCTCGGCTTTACCCAAATCTAAAAAGCTTCTCGACTGGAGAGCAACAGTGCAATGCCTCTTTTGAAAGAAAACTCATTGTAACCTTTTGTCATGTTGGCGCGGTTGTGTCACATTTTTGTTGCGTTTTCAACCTCGCTTTTTAGATTTGCGTAAAAGCCAAATTGGAGAAAATGTGCTCGGTTCAGGTGGGGGTTAAAGGGTTAAAACCAAACCTGGTTTCTCATCACCTAAACCTACAGTGTAATAAAACACACATAACTCTAAAACCCTATCAGATATAAAAAGAAAACAAGAAAAAAAAGTTGATCATACAAAGCAGTGCATTTGAGTCAGTTATAGTTTGTTTGTTTGTTTATTTATTTGTTTGAGCAGTTGACCTGCTCAAAGGGAGTGGGCCGAAGCCAAAGGCTTATAAGCGCCCACCCCAAAATAAAAACAATAACATTACACTTGACATTTAACATTTGTAGGGTAGCAAATCATAGACAAAAGAACATAGGGCAAAGTAACAACAAATAATAAAGAACAATAAATAAAGAAATAAACAACAACAGCAAAGTGAAGAAACAACAACAAAAGAATGTGCTACAACTCATATCTAAGAAATATAAACTCTTTGTAAACTTTTTTGAAATGTACCAGGTTATTGCAAAGTTTGATGTTTTGATCTAGATTATTCCATATTTCAACACCACGTCTTGTGGGGCACATGCTTTTCATGGTTATTCTGGAGTACTGTTTATCGAAGCTCTTCTTATCTCTTAAGTTGTATTTGACTTCTCGTTTGCAGAACATATTTTGTATGCTTTCAGGAAGCGACTTTTGTGAGGCTTTGAACATGATTTGAGCCATCTTAAATTCAGTAAGGTCCTCAAATTTCATTATTTTTGATTTAAGAAATAAGGGATTTGTGTGTTCACGGTATCCAGCTAAATGGATTATTCTTATTGCCTTTTTCTGAACTTTAAACAATGGGTCAAGATTACTTTTATACGCATTTCCCCAGATCTCTACACAATATGTTAAATGGGGAAGGATAAGTGAACAGTATATAGTATATAGAGCTTTGTTATCAATTATATATTTAAATGTATTCATTATGGCTGAAATCTTTGCAACTTTAGTTTTAATTTTTATGATGTGCGGTTTTCAGCTGATTTTATGATCGAGTGTTACACCAAGAAATGTATGTTCATAGACTCTTTCAATGGTTTCGTTGCCAATTTTAACTGGTAATTGTACATTCATTACACGATTTCCAAAGAACATTGCTTTGGTTTTCGTAATGTTTAGAGACAGTTTATTTATGCAGAACCAATCTTTCAATTTATCCATTTCTTCTGTAATCTCGATCACCATTTGCTGTAAGTCTGCACCTGAGAGTATGATAGTACTAGTTCAGCAGCTTGAAGTCACTGGGAAATTTAAGAGGCTTCAAACCAAACCAAAGAGCAGCCCAGATGTGCAGAGACAGACAGACGGGAGGTTACCTGCGCCCCCTCCCAGGTGACCCGATGGTTCTCTGGTAAAACTCTGCAGTCGATGAGCCACCCCGCACACTGACGCCACAGCTCCATATCTGCTCTCTGCAAACACACACAACAGCTTACGGCAGACTGGCAAACACTGACTTAAATTGTCCCGGTTTAGAAGCAGCAGCTCTAGTGAACATTTGATCAAAAGAGCAGCAACACACAATAGGAATATTTGTTGTAGATGTACTAGATTTGGTTTCCTTTTGACTTTAGCTTTAGATTGTTGTTACAGTGTATCACTAAAGCACTGCTTCAGTGCTTTCAGTAAATTAGATTTAAGTTTTCTAACAATCAGAAATATAGTGGCACACACCTATTTTGAAAGCTCTTCAATTTGCAAGATTTGAACATTTAAATGTGATCATACACATTTCTCACTGTGCGTCTTTAGGGTCTTTCTTGGCATAGAGACACGACTTCCATGTCATGGTATAATATATTTGTGACCCGATGGTCACAAATATATTATACCATGAGTTTAGTACCTGGATTTTTTAAATTAGTGACACTCAAATATACCGACTCTGGTGTTGCAGGCCGTGATTGGCCAATTTGACTCCACCAGCTTCACCTGCTCATCGCTCAGCCAGTGTTAACTCAGCCAGTAGATAACCCTCTTCAAGGCACCGCTTATAAAAAGACGCTCATGTCAAATATAAAAGCTGCATAAAGAGTAACAGACCACATACAAAGCAGTAGCTGTCAGAAATACTCACAATACAAAGAAACTGTACTAAAATATCTGTACAGTCCATTCTCATTAACCATCATAACCAACATTCAAACTTTGGTAGAAGACAATGACACTTTGCAGGCCCTACAAATGTTACTGTAAATACATTTGCATTCTATGTTTGTCTTATTGTCCCCAAATTAGAGTTCAATTATGGCCTGTTTGAATTTTGTGTGTTGTTAATTGTGTTCTGTTTGGCTAACCCTAACCCTATATTAATATATAAATAACAATTTATACAAAATGTTGGCAAAAACAGGTCCACGTGCACGAAGACAGGGATTCCCCAGGGAACAATCTTGGGTCCTATTCTATTCTGTCTGTGTGTGTGTGTGTGTGTGCGTGTCCTGCAATGTAAGCCAAGGACAAAGTGGTTTAAGATGAATGAGGATTATCATAATTCTATAATGTTGAGGAATATGTCATGAACATTATGTACCATGTTATTGTTCCAATTTCTGATTTTGAAGAGCTGTGATTACAAATGGGATTAAATGTAGAGGAAAGTTTAGAGCATTGTTATAGTAATCAAATATTTGAATATGCACTGTTATAGATTTTTTGAAACCAGGAACTTTGAGCTTAATATTTCTGTGCCTTGTCCCTTAAATAAAGATAAAAATAAAGTAAAGCAAATTCCAGCTTTTATTAACTAACTTACTTAATTACTGAGCCATACTTGCTGCTCCTGTACTATAGTTCAATAAAGCTTGTTGATGTTACTTAAAATGTGTATTTGCTGTTTGTTCATGGTAATCTTTTTCTAATGTATATCTGAAAAACTGAGTTGTAAAGTGCTCTATAAATAAAGTTGAGTGCAGCCTTTTTCACGCCAAGAAAACCCCTCACTTGCACATACCCTCAGATTTGACTCCGACTATGCCTGAGCTAAAAACGCAAAAGAGGATAAAAAAGTTGTAATGCCCTCTATAAACAAAAACTAAAAGACGCGGATCATCCATACCAAAAGAAGAAACTTGCGCACGTATTTTCAGTCACTACATGCGCCGCGATCTGGGAACCAATGCTCTAGTACTTTGTTAGCTACTCCATTTGTAAATATTCTATTAATCAGAGTGGTAATACTTAAGTTACTGTCCTAACTTTCACTCACAGTTTGTAAGAGCTTCTGCTATTTTCGGAGTACTGTCAAAACTCAGATAAACTCTTAAAGAGCCACACAACCATTAATTTCACATATTTAAGGAGACCTACCTTCAGTAGTTGTCAGCTGCACTTGTCCTTCCTCTGTCACTCATGGTTTCTTTGCCGCCTTGTGCTCTCTCTCTCTCTCTCTCTTTCTCTCTCGCTCCGCTTGTACGTTCTTCCGTGGTGGGTGTCTGCAGCGTTGCACTGTGTCAAATGCTTTTAACATCATCCCGCAACTTCCTTTTTCAGCGACGCACCCGGGCGCTGCTGCGAACACGTATAACAGCAGCCGTGGTGGAAAGTAACAAAGCCCTTTTGCAAGTAAGCGCTCATTTCTGTGGACACAAAATGCGTTTTTTGCAAGCGGAGGTCATGGACTGAAGTCGGAATAAATCAGTAACTATTCACGTGACAGGTGAAGGCAATATGAGAAACTGAAATGAAAAGGTCCTTCTGCTTTTAAAACATAGCTTAGCACATCTAGGAGAAGTAGAGAATCATGGGCCTTCACCTCATGACATCAGCAAGTGGAAACAGCGTTTTGAGCTCTTGAGGAGACATACTTGAAACTGCACTGCAGTCAAACAATTCAAAACAAACAAGTAATTCAAACAATTTAATAAAACTACATGGATAATTTAAAAATTATCCATTTTTAAATCTGCCTCCATTTTAGAGGCAGATTTGTGACCAACCCTTCCTACTAAGGCACAGCAGCGGTCACTAGGAGGCGCCTAAAGCCTATTATCTATTATTATTTTTTCCCCCAGTTTATTAGTCTCTCCAAAGGGAATTTGATACACTAAGTCTAAGGAAATAAAGATTCTGTTGCATAATTCATTGTTTAATTCAAAAAACAAAACAATAACTGTCTCTCTGAATGTCCAGAAAAATAGGCCCTATAAGCAATAAAATGCATGTTGTCCAAATAAGACCCAACACAAACGATTACATCAAGTAAGCCTCATCATTTAATCAGTCTATTCATTTAGCTCGATGGATGATCTAAAACCGAGTTTCAGTATAGGGAACCTTGCCTGGGGTCCTTAAAAGGATTTCAGATTAAAAATGAAGGTTAAATGGAATAATGTCTTTAGTGGCATGGAACATTTATCTAAATATTTTTGCAGTAAAGATGTGTGTTTTCAAGTTTTACAGCTTTATCTTTATAGTAATTATTCTTACCAATATTTAGGGGTATTAGTTCATTGGTCACATCAAAATATATATTCGCTATCAGTCGAGAATGTGGAGACACTGCTATAGCTGTCTTTTTAAAGTGACTGTGTACATTTTTGTATTTGGTATTGTTTATTTATGTCACCATGGCCGTATCTACCATTGAGGTCACCGAGGTCCGGTCCTCGGTACAATTTTATCAACTTTTTTTTTTTTTAAACACATTGATAATCCTTTACTGCACAAATGAATATTGTGAACACGCGCTTATACAGCCGGAAGAGCCTTCTAATTCAGATGTGGATGAGCTTGTTCTGGACCTAAATGTGTCCACTCTAAAACCAAACCTCAAGAGTTGAGTTTGGACCAGAGTGTAAAACTCTGCGGAGAGCGGCTGAGGCTGCGTCAGCCCACGCTACAACAGCAGCGCCTTTAACGTGAACAGCGCCAAAGTTTGATAGAGTTGCAATTTCTTTATTATCTGTCATCAAGAGAGAGAAGCCTGTGCGTGCGTCGTCAGACTGATTGGAGACTTCAATTTACAACAGTTTTCCTGATCAGAGGAGCGAAAGGAAGGAGAAGTGTCTGCGGCCGCGTTATTGCCTCCTCTGCCGCTAAACCCGTGGCTTTGTTTCTGTCACATACGTTTCATTTACGAGTTGATGCGCGGCGGCACGTGCAAAGATTGTAATGTTCTGTGTATGAATGATCTTCTCTTTAATGAGAGCTTACAACTGTAACAAGTAAATTTCTCCATTGTGAAGCCTATCTTATTTTATCTTATCTGAAGGAGACGCAGAGAGGGCGGGGCCAGAGCGCAGAGTCCAAACCAGTGTCTCACTGTCTGATGTTCAGAATGAACTGTCACTGGGACAAAGCTACTCAGCTTTACCCATTCACACTAACAGGCTCGTTTTCAAAATAATTAAAAACTGACATTTTCATTTAATATTTGAGTATTTATTTAGAACAACAATATATTCTTAATAATCTATCACCCAGATGAGCAAAACATGTATTCAGTATGGAAAACCTGCTTGAGTTCACTGTAATAATGGATGAAATAGTTATTAAACAGATATTTTATTTTGCGATATTCATAGCGTCAAAGTAGGAGGTACGCGACTCGTCACCTAAAGCTTCATGGGTACACGGCTCCAAAACATGTTGGAACCACTGGCCTAGGCTATTTCTGTGACGCAGTCTATCTGGTCCTAACATTTCCTCCTCACTGAAACAGAGAAAGAGATGAATTCAAGCAAAGAAAGTTGGTCTTTGGGATCACGGGGAAAAGAGCTGCAGATGCCCTGCCTCAGGTTGACAGAAAAAAGTGAGAGAGAATCACAAAGAAGACAGGGCGAGAGAAAGTGCAGGTAGCGTCCATAGTAGCGTCTCACTAAATTTCTTTCAAAATTTGCTCTGGCTTTGACACCCCTGGGCCTGAGCCTGTAACTTCCAACTCATTGCACTTACTTGGAATAAGTTGTAAACCAAATGCATAATTATTAAGCCCAATGTTAAGCAATGATTACTAGTAACGCTAGTATGATTAAGAGGGATTTCACAGTATTCATTACTTACGACAAAAGTTCTGATTACTAGACATGTTAGTACTGACAACTGGGAATTCCTTATAAAGTTTGAAACAATTGGATCTGATTTTACCCAAATGCTAGCGTTTGCCGAACCCGAGTAAAGCCACGACATCTTTGCCAACAATGAAATTTGCTAAACATTCCTCTTGCTCGACTTCAATTTTTTGATATTTGGAGCCGAGCCAGAACGGATTGAAGAGCTTCCTTTACTTTCGTATCTGCCGCCATTGCCAAACTACAACCAGCAAATGCAGAGCAAATGCTTGACGTCACTACAACACCCGCTCGCTGAATGGTAGGGATGTGCATTTAAAGCAAAAGTACTATTCGATAATCGGGGGTACTAATCATTAATATCGAATATCGACAATAACTGCCGCCAGACTGCCCCCAACCCCCCAACACCCACCGCTGCGGAAACAGATATAGATCCACGATGTTTCTTTTTTTTATTTTGACAGTAATGCAATTCACAGCGCAACATTATAGAACCGTTTTCTGTCTTTAATCCCATTAAACACACAGGATATTATATACAATACAAAAGGCGTGTGCGGACCGGTTTATCCTTTCATAAATCACCCAATAATACGTCGTCACGTCAAACAATTAACAAATGCGAGACTTCAAACAATAATTATATAAATTTTGAACATTTTATAAACATACCTGAGAGACACATTGCTGACGTGACATTTTAACATGCTCGTCTCATAATCCGAAAAATAGTTCAAGCTAATCCAAGTTTTATTCAGAAAGATCAGCATGTCCATGCACGGATAAGACAACGAATCTGTTACAATAGTCGCGGAAAACATTTCCGCAGAGTTACATTACTCTTTTAGTTGTTTTTGGAAATAGTCCATGAACTTCGATGCATGTAGCCGCCACTGTGTACGTCAATGTACCTCCGTCGAGACAGTATACAATTTCTCAGATATGGTACCTATTCATTTTTTATTTACGATACGTATTCATCGATGCATCCTATGATGTAGGTTGAAATTCAACCAATGTAGCGCAGCCACTGAGATCAGACCCAGACGTACATGTAGGGAAATGATAATTGACCGGAGTTTACGGATGGCTAAGGCCAGGCCCAGGCTAGTATAGTAGTATAGTAGTATAGTATAGTACAGGATACATCCTGAACATCTGGGAACCTATTTCTTGGGCCACCTTCATAGCAACATAGAAACATGTTACAAATTAACAAATATTAAAACAAAAAGTATTTGTCTGGACTGAGGACCAATTGTCTTCTCTGAAGGGTGACCAAGAGTGGAGACAATATTCAAAACATGAGTGGGATGTTAGTACAACAGTTGTAAATTTTGTTTATGGGGTTTTCTTGTGGAACTTGTCTCATGCCCTCCATCTGAGATTGTTACATCACTGACATGTAGAACGTGCATGCAACCGATCAATAACTGTACTGTATCTTTTCTGCTTTAGTATACTTTTCAGCCTATTCCTGTCTTTGTCTGCAGTTTTTGATTACTCAAGAGCCATTTGAAGCACTCACCTCTCTCTTAATAGCTGACTACAAAAAAACAACCCTGGGTTCTACACCCACATAAAACATCCACCATTGGTCTGTCTCCAGCTATGTACTCCTTAAAAGCAAACTCTGCCATATCGGCCGATAACCACTAGATGTCCCTATTACCCTTGTGTATTACTCCACACATACTTCCACCACACAGCTCTGCATACCTCTCTGTGACTTGACATGTTGACACTCTCCATCTTCCCCTTGTTGTTTTTCTCACTGGTTCAGCGGGACTTGCTCGGGCCTGCTCTCCCCATCTCCTGGGTACTCATGCAAATCCCTGCGCTCCGACTGGCTGACACGGGCAGGGGGTATCTGATTGGCTTGCGGAGTGACTCTACAGGTTTTGGAGGGGGGAGCGGGTTCTACTCTGAAAGCACAAATAGCGAAAGTGAGGGACCGGACTATTATTGTCGGTTAATGCATGCGTGGTGACAGAAAGGCCTTGTGGACGCACGGACATAGGGGTGTCAGACAAAGAGTGGAGGGGCAAGGCAGAGGGGTGCAGCCCTGCGGAGTCCCCACTTGGAGCCATTGCACAGGTAGGTGCAACATACGTACGCTACTTGACAAACTTCACAGCGGGTCGGACTGACACGCAACAGACAGAAAACAGTCTAAGAGAAATGTGGATATGTAGGGCTCAGCAGAACAAGGCAGCGAATTCTTCTGAAAAAGTGTTAAAAAAAAAGAGAATTATTGCATTCCTCGCATACCTGTAGATACATGTTCAAACACTATTTAGCCATAAAAACTTGTGGTATAGTGTCCTTAGAATTCAATTCTTTTTTATAGCCTTGAATTGAATGGCTTTCTCAAAACATCAAATTATATTTTTCTATGAATTATTGCGATTTAGAAATTACAAATTAAATTCAGTTCATAGCTCACAATTTGAACATTTCAGTTAATTGAGGTCTAATTTAGTATAGCGTTAGCAGTTGTACAGGCAATAAGACCCCATGGAGACAAGGGCGGCATTTGCAATTTACCAATAGGTTGAATGTCATGCGATAATTTCGATTGGAACAGGGGTCGATACAAATCAATGTGAGGGACACGGTTTTGTAAAGAAAACTCCAAACAGAAAATCTCCCCTGATAATTATTTGGAAGTGATTGGATTCACAAACCACACACATTCGCAAATTCACCTCAAGCACATCATTTTCACTATTGTCTTTATTTTTGGACACCTTTATGAGACAGCCATTTCACCTTAGTTCATATGTGCAGAAAGAGAAGATGCTGGACTTTGTTACAGTTTTTGTTTCATGTGGATAGGTCCAGCCATTACAGAGGTATTAGCCACAAACCAAATTAAAATGCAGCATTTTGACCCATAATTGAACCATAGTTACCACAACACAATTCTTAGCCGCCCACCAACTCGGTTTTAAATTGTAAGCTGTTCAGAATGTCGCAGTGTCATGTGAACATAACCTACTGCAATTTGGATTTGATTGCGATTAAACTTGCAGCCTGAATATGAAGTATAGAAATGATAGTTCTTGCGAAAGACTCCAATTCGGAAATTCCTGTCCTTTTCTATGAGATGTGTCACTGTTTATTGTGACATTGTACTTAGTCAGTGACATTTACGCAATACAACAAAGGTATTTAAGATGCGTCACAATAAACCACAGGTGTGAAATCTTTAGTGGCCATAAGGTTCTAACAACAATGGGATAAACAATGGGATGTTTTATTTGCTTAATACATGATCCTATATTTACATCCATGACTGCATATGCTACTCCAATGTCGAACAAGCAGTCATAACAAAAAGCCTTTTGATCGCTGCTAGTGCATTCATGCTATTTTTAGGTACTTTTTTTGTTGAGATATGAACTTCTTTTATCACGGTGTATGATCTGCATTCTTCTCAGTATGTACTATCTGTTTTGTAGACATGAATAACTGCTCTATTACGTGGTGGTTGAGGCAGATTGACCTCCCTCAGTACACCAAATGCCTGGAGAGGGAGTTCTATGGACTGGAGGTGAGACAATGAGCAAATGCAGTGCCCCCTATCAGTGCAAGAACCTTAGACATAAAGTCTGTGGTGACATAGATGCGTTTGTGTTGGAGTTTGGGAACTTTCTGACCTCTTGCTCAAGCATTTCTTCCGCAATGGTATACAGGTGAAAGTCGGAAAATTAGAATATCGTTCAAAAGTTCATTTATTCCCTCCTGGAACCACCACCTTAACGTGGTAGAGGGGTTTGAGCGCATGAATGATCCTGGGAGCTCTGTTGTCGGGGGTTTCGTGCCCCTGGTAGGGTCTCCCATGGCAAACAGGTCCTAGGTGACGGGTCAGACAAAGAGCGGTTCAGAAGTCCCTTATGAGAGACCATCAGGTTCTTCTGTGGACCCACCACCTGCAGGAGGAGCCATAGGGGCTGGTGCAATGTGATTTGGGCAGCTCCAACAGCCCCCACGACCCGGCAACGGACAAGTGGAAGAAAATGGATGGATGGAGTTCATTTATTTCTGTAATTCAACTTAAAATGTGAAATATATAGACTCATTACATGCAGTGACATATGTCAAGCCTTTGTTTGTTTTTGATGATTATGGCTTACAGTCCATTTTCAAAATATTCCAATTTTATGAGATGTGTTATTTTTGGTTTTTACAAGCTGAGCCATAATAATGAAAATTATTACAAATAAAGGCTATACATATGTCACTTTGCATGTAATGAGTCATCATACTGTATATTAGTTTCACAGTTTCAGTTGGTCGCACGGTAGCGCAGCGGTTAGTGCCCTCGCTTCACAGCTAGAAGGTCCTGGGTTCAATTCCCACCAGGGACAGAGCCTTTCTGTGTGGAGTTTGCATGTTCTCCCCGTGTCTGCGTAGGTTTCCCCTACCACTAAAAACATGTACAATAGGCCAGGATGAATGATGTATGGAGATGGACTGTTGGCGCAGATGTGTGCAGTTGTGACAGCGCTTCTGTCAGTCTCCCCCAGGGGAAACTGAAGTAGCTTATCACCACCAAGTATGGAGTGAATGTAAAATGCTCTCATGTAAAGCGCTTTGTGACCATGTCTGTGAAAGGCGCTATATAAATAAAGATCTTCTTCTTGAATAACAGAAGAGAATGCACTTTTTAACAATATTCTAATTTCAGAGTTTCACCTGTATATGTGACACAAACCATGATATGTACTTTATAACCAGTTCACATTCCATAATTTGATGATGTCGAAATTTCATATATATATATATATATATGAGAGGTATTAAAAAACCCTCCAAACAGAACTTTAACTTGACATTGTCCACACATTTTTTTCTGACAGCCTGACATTCTTATTAACTGACAACAATCAGTTAAATCAGTGAAATGATTTTCCACACACTAGATTGTGGAAAATCCTTTCATCTTTGGTCTGACATAGGTGTTTCCCTCTCTAGTAAGTTTCTATAAAGCATAAAACAAGACTGAACTGTTACAGTGGAACTGTGGCGTCATCTTAAGATTACTTGCATGTCTGTGCACTAACCCATTATCTGCTCCATGTTATTTCTGTGCAAACCTGAACAAGGGCTGCACCATATTTTGATAAATTATATCACAGAATTACTAAGGTCTTCCACCTGACTGAGATTTACATATATTTTGATAACAGAAGGTAAAACAAAATGGGTGATGGGTGCCAGTATGAATAGAGGTGTACGGTGTACTTGGCATGACTCGAGCAGATGCTTCATGTTTCTTTGTATTGTCAAGGGTTTGGTGAATGTGACGGAGGAGGAGCTGAAGGGAGCGGGAGTCGAGGACCCTACGCACAGAGAGACCATCCTGAGCGAGCTGGAGCGACACAGGCGCAGGCTCCAGCCAAACTCAGGTCGGCAAAAGTCAAATGGACAAACTGAGAATCAGCAAATCACAGATTAGATAGGCAGCCTCACTTCTGTATAAGACTAATGCATCATTCATATATTTCACTATTCTCCCACAGGTGTCCGTTTGGAGCGCAAGGTCAGCCGGACACATTCTCTGGGATCCTCACTAGACCTGGTTAGACCATGTTCTTTTTACTAAATGCACAAATTACATGGTATGTTCAGTTTAATTTACAACAGTTGCACCACTTTACTGACTCAACAGTGAAGATTTAAAGTTTTTGTTCCATGTGGATACACAGTAATTATTAACCTTACACACAGAGCCGTCAGCACAGTTTTTAACCAAACTGAGGGCTTTTCATGAACTAGACAGCAAATATTAAGTCCTAAAAGTGAAAATCTATTCATTTTAAGTAAAGATATCCATGGTTTAGAAAGGCATCACAGTTAGGGGTTTCCCTGGTTTAGACATAGACAGACTTTGTCCAATTCAGGGCTATTTTTCATTTGATCTTGATCTAAGCCTGCTGGTACTTGGAAGGTCAAATATTTTATATGTGGTATTTAGATTTAGTGTGAAAAATATGAGAACCACTGCAGTATGCAGTGTGAGTTTGGCTGGGCACCATTACAATCCCAGCACTTTAACAATACATGGCTTAATATACCAATACCTGAACAATACTTTTTTATATATACCTATACAAAAATATTTGTCATCTAGAATCATAAAACTAAACAATAATGTTGTTTATTTTCCTATAAAAGACTATTTCTTTTAAATTAAAAATTAAATGTATAATCTATTTTAACTGAAACAACCAAGTAACTAGAGCTGAAACAACTAATCAATTGCAAACTAATCAATTATTTAAATAGTTGACAATTATGTTAGTAATGGATGACTGGTTTTCTGGTTTACAGATGGAAAAAGAGCAAAATGTTTTTTGTTTGTTTTTTTAAGTGAGGGAATGTAGAGTTTTTATTGTCATATGAGCTGTCTCAGGACAATTACCCAATCAAAAAGCAGAATTTACTCCACTCTTATTGTTGCCAGATCCCAGAGGGCAGACACGTTTGGAAATAAACGTCCTCAATCCCAGCTCCTGTCCCCGATAAAGTCCCTCAGTGCCAGTCGTTACAGCTCAGTGGCCGAACTCTAAAGGTTCTTAGCTTTCAAGTGAGGAATGGCCTGTTCACACAAACTTGTGTTCATGTGCAGCTTTGAGCAAACCAAGTTCAGCTGTAAAGACTTTTTTAAAGCACTAACATTCACTTTAAGTTTACTCCATCACCACGTCCACATTTCACAGCCAAGCAATTCATCAATTAACTGTAAAAAATAATCTGGAGATTGATTACCAAAATAATCGTTAGTTCTAGCCCTACAAGTAACTTTCTGTAGTGCTGTCCCAGGATCCAACAGATATCAAAATAAATGTTTTTCAGTACCTGTTTTCAATATACACTACAGGTATCGTGAGAAACTTACAACATTAATTGACTTTTTACATTAGCGACGAGGTAAAATATAGAGGTGAGTGTCAGATGGTGTGCTTAAAATATATGGTCTGTGAAATTTTCTCCAGGTTTTTTTTGTGGGGGTGGGCGTAACTGTTTACTTCCGTACACAGCCCGTCATACTTAACTGCATGCACGTATTTCATCACAGCTCCCTTTCTGCTGCTGTGTTTGTGTCCCTGCCTCTTCCTGCAGGTGAGGCCGGGGAAGGACCTGTTTCGCCAGAGCGTGCTGCCCCACCTCCACCACCACCGCGCAGACAAAAAGAACCACCTCTCGGCCTCCTGCTCTCAGCTCCGGCCCCTGGACGAGGACAGCGGCCGGGATAAGGAGGGCAAGCGCAGGTAGGAGGACCACCCCTCTCACTGGTGGTGGAATCCCAAAAATCTGGGTGAAGAGAGAAACGGGACAAAGACACACTTTCTTCAAAAGGGCGGGCCACACATGTTTGGCTGATTATTAACTAACGGCCTCGTAAACACTTATCGCACGCTATTGTGGCGTGGGTAGGTTTTACGAGAGAACTGGTTACAGTGTTTGAGGAGAGACACTTTGAGTTCTCTTCACCAAGGCTTGATGACTAACAAACGAAAAGCTGGCTCGGTCTGAGCATTCGCTGACAAATCGTGGAGTAAGCTTTAAACTACACTGCAAAGGACAAAAAAGAAAGAAATGCAAATACATGGTACGGTTGTTGCTCCTTTGCTTCTTTGAATGTTGTTCTGTTATCTACAGAAATTCCATTCCTAATCACTGACAGAAAGCCACACCACCGCAACATTTCACCCATTAAATAGAATCAAATACAAGCTTTTATTTCATTATAGATATTATCCAAAAACATGCGTGTTTGCTGTGAGCACCTCACCTCCCTCCGAAGACCTGACTGTAAACTTTACTGAGCGGGATGTCTCCAGCTCGTCTCCATGGAGATGTTGACTAAAGGTAGCCAAATATGAGATTTAGATAGGTGAGGTCATCATCCAAATCCATTTTTGATTACCTATTGCAAAAATAATAGCATTTTCTGTGACAAGCTGATCATTAGGAGCATGTTTTGTATGGGTGGCAACAGCAACAACAAAATATTACGCAGTTAAATAAATTGTTAGGCTAGTGATTGGAATAATTTCTCCTCACACGCAGAGAAATAATAATCTTTCTTCTCTAATGCAATCAATGAGAGAGGTAGTTGTAATGTGGCTTTCAGATTGGCAATCAATACAGCATACAGCCACAGTCCCTTTGTGGATAGTTCATGCAAAGGTGGGCTCTTAGACTGCCACTGACATCACTATTTTTCAAACTATTATAAAAAGGTATCAACAGTATAATTTCAAACTTCTGCAAGTTTTTTGTTTTTTTTTCATCATGAGGTCATCTTTACCTTATATGGCAAGAGGACGAATAAGCCTGGCCTTGTTATTTCCAATCAGAAAGAATAGAAATGTTAGTAAGCACTAGTACAGTGGTCGGCAACGTCCGGCCCGGGGGACAACTTTGGCCCGTTGCCAATATTTTTTGGCCTGCCAGAGGATATCAAAAAAATAAAAACAATAAAAAGCCTGACTTAATTGTTCTTTATCCGCACATGTTTTGCCCCTGATCTTTGCTTGTGTTTGGCACAACACCATTCCACTGTTGCATTTTAACTCTAAGCAGCCTAACTTCTAGGTTAAATTGTGGTTTGTCCCGATCCTCATACTTTACCTCATCCAGGCGCTACAGCGCTGCTCACACAACTGCGGCGTGCCGGTGTTACACCGAAAACTGCACGACCGCCTAAAAATGCACCCCCTCTTCAGGGCTGCCAACTCTCACGCTTTCACCGTGAGACACACGCATTTGAGTGCTTTCACACACTCTCACGCCAGACTCCTCATATAATTGTTAAGAGACCGCCTAGAAACCTTCCTGTCGTTGTTTCATCTGTGCGCGGTAAGAGGGGGTGCATTTTTCGGTGGTCAAGCAGTTTTCGGCGTAATAGTGATGTCGCCGAATATTGTACTCTTTGCAAACTGAGATTACCTGGTTGCAGATGAGGCACAGAGGTTTGGCATTCACATATCCAGGTAGGATGAAACCATATGTGTCGCCATTCCTCCCTAAAACACCTGTTTTCACTGTTCACTTTCTTTTTTGTCCTTTGGAAAGCGACATGTTTGTGATGCTAACTTTTTTTTTGCTAGTGCTGTGTAACCCGCGAAAATCCGACAGACTCGGGGATAGTATTGTTTCAAACAATATTTTATTTTTACATAAAATATGTATAGTTTGGGGTTATCTAGTATTGAATATCCATGCATGAATAAATCTATTTTTTATCAATGGACCGGCTGGCCCGCCACCTATCGGCATAAAAAAATATTGGCCCGAAGCCAAGCCAACTGCACTAGTAAATAACAAAGACAACTCCATTGTGACATAGTGTTGCAATATTTTGTGGGTTTAAGTATCAGTATAGATCTTTGGAAGTCTCTAGAGTCTAGAAGGATGCTGGTGTAAAAAAAAAAGGGAAAAAATAAGCTGTTCAATGGAAAGGAGGCCTTTGTTCCATTGACCAAAAAGCCAAAAAAAGGATTTCAACGTACATCAGACCACTTATTTGGATCAATTAAGACGTCCGAATTATCTGCAGAAAAGAGAAATGTATTATTTTTACCTTCTATGGCAGGTCATTCATGATGTCATCCTTACCAGAACACAACAGGCATTTTGTGCTAAAGGCCCACAACACTACACATTAGTTTGAGACAGGAAGTTGGCAATTAACCTCTTGCATTTTCTCCAGTTGAGGCGATGGTGGCGCAGAGAGTAGAGCGGGTCGCCTTATGATCAGCGGTTCTAATCCTGCAGGTGCACACTGTCGCTGAATTCTTGGAGAAGACACTTTACCCACCTTGCCTCTAGTCTGCGTACACTGGTGTGTGAATGAGTGACTGGGTCCTTGCTGTAAAGAAAGGCCGGCGTGACCATTTAGTTAAACTTTACCTAAATCTAAATGCTCCAGCCTACAAAACTGATTGTGATTTTTTTTGGTGCATTGTCCCGCGTTTTGGTCTCTTTTTTTCTTTGGTTATCGAATTTTTTGTCTTGCTTTCGTAGTTTTTTGTTCTTGTTTTTATAATTTTTTGTTGCTTTCTTCATCGCTGTCTTTCCCTGCTTTTCCGGCACGTTTTTGTTGCTCTTCTGTTGCTTCCTTTTGTGGCTCTTTTGTTATTTCTTTTTCATCACTTTTTAATTGTGTTTTTATCTCTTGTTTATTGTGGTTTTGGCGCTCTTTTGTTGCTTTTTTTGTCGTATTTTCATCCTCATTTTCATTGCTATTTTGACGCTTTTTCAAGAAGCTTTTAGATTTGGGTAATGCCAAACTGGAGAAAATGAAAAAAAGTGTTTTGTTTTTTTCTGATAAGGGCACAGTCTGACCTCTAAAATGAAAGCTGTTGGTTTTCATTCAGAAGTAGAGACTTCTCAAACTGCGTTGAAAACTTCTGAAACTGATGTGTGTGCAGTGCCTCGTGTTCAAAAATATGACAGTTTTGATAGCTACCTTACCCACCGCCCCGCCAGACAGGCTTACTGAAGCCGGTGATGTGCGAACTCTCCTGGCGTCGGTATCTGAAGAATGCCGGGGCAATAGCCGGGCTGGTGCACCCGGGCCTGGGGCGGGGAAGAAAATGGGGAGCGACTTGTGCAGACTCGCCTCGCTGCAGCGGCTAGCAGGAGGAGGAGAGAGGACATGGAGGAGAGGCACAGAGGGAAACACAGCATACGGGACCTGGGGGGAACCAGAGCAGCGGTTTCTAGACGACTTTTTGGAGCAGTTTTTTCGATTTCAGCCGGGACCACGGGCACTTAATTAAAAAAAAGAAAGAAAAGATGGCCGTGGCGTCGTCGTTTATAAACTCCGAGTGGCGCTAAAAGGTGAGGGCTCGCGAGCGCATTCTCTTCCACAGTTGGCATGAGACTTACTACTTACTTTTGTGCTATGCGTTCTCATTCTTGTAAAAAAAAAACAACAACAACAAACAATTACGGGTTAATTATAATACATCCATGCTCTTACCCAAAAGAAGTTGCCATTTTTCTAGATTTAACATGCCTTATTGTTATTGACAGCTGTTTGTACCTAGGTAAGCGATATTAAATGGTAGTTCACCTGCGTACTTTACTGGCTAGTTAATAACTGCTAGCCAGTTTACTTGAAATCCGACACAAAACAATATTATTACTACTTTTACACGTGGAAAGGGTTAGTGAAAAAAAACAAAATGATACAATAATCAATAAGGTCCTATTTCTTAATATATTGACCAAGTGCTCAGGAAACTCACCTGTTGCTCAATACTTGGGCTAATCCCTGCCTAACTTAAAACAGAGTTAGCAAAACAAAATTGGCCTCTGTTATTTTTTCTCACCGAGTTACTCATGGGAAACAGGATGTGATGGTGTAAGAAAGATGAATACAACTGTTTGGAGTTGTTGGTAATTGTTGAGTCAGGTTGTTTCCAGGTGTTTGCAGCAGCAGCAGGCCAACGCCCATCCACTGTCACTCAGCACCATGCAGTCCAAATAGGACCGCGACTGAGCATGCAGGTATAAGATAGGAACCGCTCACCACCCGCCTTAAGGAGTGCATTTTCCTCTAGTTCAGCTTTACCCAAATCTAAAAGCTTCTTGACTGGAGAGCAACAGCCTGTAGGTCAGTGTAATGCCTCATTTGAAAGCTAAGACCTACAAAACTGATGTAAACATATCTTTTTCCTTGCTTTTGTTGCCGTGTTGTCATTTTTTTTCACGTTCTTTTTCATCTCACTTTTGCCACTTTTTTGTCGATCTTTTGTCGCCTTTTTGTGGCTATTTTATTGCGTTTTCGACACCTTTTTGCAGCGTTTTTCCTCACTTCTTTGCTGCACTTTCATTGCTTTTTTTTCCACTTTTTTGTTTCTCATTCGAGGCATTCTTTTGTCACTTGTTGACGCTTTTTTTGCGTTTTCATGCTTGTTTTCTTCTGGTCTTTGCTATTTTGGGGCTTTGCTCAAGAAGCGTTTAGATTTGGGTAATGCCAAACTGGAGATACTGTAATGTGCTCTGTTCAGGTGGGAGTTAAGAGGCCACCTGAACCAAGAGCATTTTCTCCCGTTCGGCTTTACCCAAATCTAAAAGCTTCTCAACTGGAGAGCAACAGCGTAATGCCTCATTTGAAACCTAAGACCTACAAAAGTGATCGTAACTTTTTTGTCACTTTGTTGTCACATTGTCTCCACGTTTTTTGTCAAATTTTTTGAAGCGTTTTTGTCGTGTTTTCGTCTCTTTTTTTGTTGGCTTTTGAGACTTTTTCATAGCTTTTTTCATTGTTGCTTTTTGTCATGTTTCTGTTGTTTCTTCACAGCTAGAAGGTTTCAGGTTCGATTCCCACCTGGACGGGGCCTTTCTGTGTAGAGTTTGCATGTTCTCCTCGTGTCTGCGTAGGTTTCCTCCAGGTACTCTGGTTTCCCCTACCACTAAAAACATGTACAAGAGGCCAAGCTTTTTATTTTTGGGTAAAGCCAAACTGGAGAAAATGTGCTCCAGTGGGGGTGGGGGGTAAGAGGTTAAGGCTCTACCAGAATGTTTTCGTGCGAGTGGAGTTTGTTCTTCAGTAGATTATGAAAGCGCACTGCCGTTTAATTAAAGCAATAGATTGTGAACTAGCCGGCGAGTTGTTGTTTACATTAGACATTATTGCTGTTGATTTAGTTGTAAAATGTGCTCATAAAATTTTAACATTTGAAGTTTATTTGTTATCGTAGTTACCTTGTTGTTGTCTCATATAGCAACTTAAAACATTAGCCTACTCTCAGGGGCCAGAGTGAGACAATATTGTTGCCAGTTTAGTAGTAGTAGTTTTGGTAAAGCTATGGGCCTAAAGCTAAGCCTCATATCGTCATGTGCTGGGTCAAAACAATGAGTGAGCTGTGTCCTTGAGTGTTAAACCAGCAGCTCTCAGAGCAGCACTGGAAGACATCCCTCCAGGCTGCCATACATGTGACTTCTCTCACATTGTAGAACTACTGAAAGCAAGCCAAGCAATAATGCAGATTTATGTAGAGAGTAGACACTGCGATACATGTTGCATTGTTGCTTGGTTGTGTATCTCGCACGCTTTAATCTTTGTATGTGAACGATATCTTCAGTATTTTACATTTTAAAACTCCACTGGTGAGTTTTTACAGAAAACAAATCCCCTTTTCACAGCCTGCTCCTCCTGTATCCGATTACTCCCATTCTCACGCAGCCACAGTGAGAGGAAATTGGATTTTGAATTGTTAGCCATGACTCCAACTCGTTTCCAGCTCTCACAACCCCTTCCGCACATCCCAGTTCTGCACATGTATGCAGACTTAAATAAAAACAATAAGTACCGTAAGTTAGAATGAAATACCAATGCAAAGATGTCAAAATCGTTTTAATTTTAAGTCCTGTTACGCCTCAACCAAGTGCGTTTTCTCCAGTTCAGTTTTACCCAAATCTAAAAGTTTACATCCGATAGGCCAGTCTAGCACCTCATTTGAAAGCTATGGACTTACAAAACCCATCTAAACAGATCTTTTCCCTAGCGTTGTCATTTCTTTTGACATTGTTTTCCATTGCTTTTTTTGTTGCGTTTACGTCACATTTTTGCCCACATTTTTATCTTTCTGTTACTATTTTGTTGCATTTTCGTCATTTGTTCCTCACATTTTTGTCAATTTTTTTGGTCACGTTTTTGTCGCTCTTTTTGGTGCTATTTTGACGCTTTTTTTCAAGACGTTTTAGATTTGGGTAAAGGTGGGGGTTGTTAGGAGGTTAAGGCTTTTAATATCATTTTGTTGGGCCATCTTATACGGGACACCAGGGAATCTCAAATGGAATGGCGTTGGGACCCTCCATCACAAGCCATGATCCAAATAAGAGTTGAATTTGCGGTATACAATTTAAAATAGTGTATATTCCTCCCAGAGCATTGTTGAATAAGAATTAGATAATCCTAACAAGCTGAAGTAGTGTTGAAAACAAACCAAAAACGGTCATGTAAACAGTAGTGCTTTTATACTTTGTCTAAAGATAAACCATGAAGATTCTGTAGATAGAAAGGTTTTTGGAAAAGCGCTATATAAGACTAATGCATTATTATTATTATTATTATTATTATTATTATTATTTTGGCTGCCCATAAGTGATAACACAGGTGCAAAAGACTGTCTAACTCGGGAGTAGAAAGTATTATTGTTATCTTTCAAATGTAAGTAATAGTAATAAGTAAAGGTAGTAAGTTGTCATAGAAAATAGTACTCAAGTTAAGTACAGCTCCTCAAAAACTGTACTTAACCTCTTTGGCTTTACCCAAATGTAAAAGCTTGAAAAAAAAAAAAAAAAAAGCATCAAAATAGCAACAAAAAACGAGGATAAAAAAGTGACAAAAGAGCGACAGAAAAACGTGCAGGAAAGCAACAAAAAAGTGACAAAAACGTAACACAAGAAAGTGACACAATAACGTGAGACAAATAGCAATGAAATAAAGCAAGCCACAAAAAAGTGACGCAAAAACGCTTCCAAAATGTGACAAAAAAGCGGCGACAACGTGACAAAATTCACTTTGGTAGGTCTTAGCTTTCAAATGAGGCATTACACTGTTGCTCTCCAGTTGAGAAGCTTTTAAATTTGGGTAAAGCTGAACTGGAGAAAATGCGCTCGGTTCAGGCGGGTTTGTAAGAGGGAAAAGTTATCGATATTTAAGATATATCGATATATTTTGAAATGAGATATGGAATTAGACCATATCGCATATATCGATGTAGGTCAAATTTGCGCTGTCATACTTGCTTCAGGCAAAACTGAGCACTTTATTTTGTTCTCTCTTTATAATGCTGCCCTCAGAAAAAGATTGTTTATTGTTTATTTATTGTTGATTATTTTATAGGCTATTTTTATTTAAGATATTTTTTTATTTAATGTGCACCTTACGGAGCTTTGTTATACAGTGTTTATGTTTACATTTTATAGTGAGTTTTCAATAAAACTACTCGCATTTGGCTTTGACTTTGACTTTTTGGCATTTTTCAACAGTGAAAATATCTGTTATAAAATAAATTCTTTTATTTTATTCTATTTATTTAGTGAAATGTTACGCGGTGTGGCTTTAAGTCCAGTACTTAACAAAAACTTGACCACCTGTGATTATAACAATGTAAGAACAATGCAAAAAAAAAAAATCATAATGTAGGCCTTTTACTCCTGTTGTTGCTGTTGCCTGGCAGCGCACTCGCTCCGTCCTCAGAGGCAGGAAGGCCGGGCGGGGGAGGAAGGAAAGAGGACGTGCTATTTAAGTTTTTTTCCAGCGTACATGTCCTTCACTGTGACCTTGCATTCAGACGGAGAATCAAGGGCAAAAACGTTGCTCCCCTGGGCTCGCTCAACTGGCCCCAAATCACCTCTGCTTTTTGTTTTTGTTTTGCAGCAAGAGGCGGAGTGTGGGCGCATACCTCAGCCAGCTGAAGGTAGGAGGCTCACGGACTCTGGGCTGCACATGTTGTCCAAAGATGTCAGGGCCTTACCTTGGGATGTTCTTTTGCTTTTCTTTTTTCTTTTTCTTTTTTTACAAGCAAACGTTAAATGCACAAACAATTGAGGGAAACTAATTGAGAGGAATTTTGGGGATGTTGATATACAGTAACTAGATTTAGTCCCAGTTTAGACGTGGTTTAGTTCCAGATTTCAGTCTTCTTGAGCCCTGCCTTTTTTCCCCCCTCCTTAAACTCCTTTAGCCCAGGTTTAGTCCTGGTTGAACTTTCTTTCGTGGTTTAAGCCTGGTTTACGCTCTTTTATCCCTGATTTAGTGTGGTTAAGGTTCTTTAGTCCTGTTAATCCAAGGCTTAACTCGAGTCTTGATCTATACTGTAGTTATGAAATAATTATGTTAATCTACATCACCAAATAAAGTGTCTTATTATCATGATAAAAAAAAAATAAAATAGCTGTGGCATAGTAGTAGTTTCTAGCTTGAATCTGCTTGCGTTGTCTTTCCAAAGCTCATTCTGTCGGCCGTTGTGGCGGCAGGTGTTCCGCGGCAGCCGCAGGGAGATGGACTCACTGAAGAAGGAGCTGGAGGAGGAGCTGAAGCTGAGCACAGACGACATCAGGAGCCACGCCTGTACCACGGGCCGCTCAGGAGAGAGGTACTGCCACCACCACTGCACTTTCATTCAGACCAGTTCACACCACTAACGCCTCAACACACAGGACTGAAATGCTGCTTTTGCGAGATGGAAACATGAACTATCCCTCCAAAATAAAATGAATAAATAAAAAAAAATCATGTTTTTCAGGCTATGGATTTTTGTCAGATTTAGTTTTGTTTTTTGCCCCTGTGTGACCTGTATCTGATCTTTTCATAACCAAATTTCATGACAAAATCCATATATTGGGCTGATATATGGGTTTTTACCAATATCGGGCGATATAATGCCGATAAAAAGCCGATATCTCTCTTTATGTTGCAGACTTTTGCTTATAATTTTGGAACCATAAGAGACAGAGAGTTACATTTTTGTTTTGTTTTGCAATCTGCTGTTTTTTGTCTTTCAAACGAGCTCTACTAACCATGAATGTACTGAACAAATCATGCCCCTTATAAAGCAGCCATCGCTGTCACAGTTCGACACTGACATATTTTAGGGATTATAGTAAAAAATATGTATATAAATTGGCATAGCTGTCAGTTTTAGTGTTTCTGAATTCATTGTCTTTTTCTTTTCTTGAAATCAATGACTACAAAGTCCTGGAGGAGCGGTTTGATTGTGAATAGATTAGATTAGTGTTTTATGTTTTACCATCAAGACTTCACTGAGCACATTTTAAACAGGAGGGTCACATTTGTGAGAAGAATGAAAAATGGGAGGAACCGCGTACATTTCAGAACTTGTTTGTAGAAGGCCACACTTCACGTTCAAGAGCTTCTAACCATAAAACCCAAGGATATGATACACAGGGTTATAGATGAGACATTTTGAAACATTTGACCAAAAATATCGGCGTCGGTCAATCGGAATCCCCAAATATCAGCATCGGTATCGGCCTTAGAAAAACCCATATTAGTCGACCTCTAAACCAATGCGTGCACTCAATATGAATGAATCCACTGTTAGACTCCACAGTGACACATTTCTCTGTGCAGACGTGCTGTGTGTGAGCTAGTAATTAGAAATATGAACTAACATGCAGAAAAAATAATAACAATACGATAAAAACAAAGCATATGAAGCATTAGGACTGGCAGATTAAATACGACCTAAGCCGCTGCACCCATGTGTGAGTAAGCCTGCCGTACAGCAGTGGTTCCCAGCCTCGTTTGTCCCATATACCCCTTGAGGCATTCATTTATACTCCAAGTATATGCCAACATTTCATGCCACAATTTGAACAAAGTGAGCAACTAAACATAGATTATTCAGTATTTAGTGAGTCTTATTAGAGTCATGTTCAAAATGAAGCTAAAATTCTTCAAAGTCAAACCTTTTACTGAAAAACTTTACTTTGAAAGTAGATTCAGATCGTTCCAAGTACCCTCTGAAATGCTCAAGTACCCCCAGGTGTCCCCGCACCTCTTTTCGGGAAACACTGCCCTACAGCACCACAACTACATGTGATTTAAGGCAACTGTTGCTTTTCTGAGCAACTATGCTTCACGGTCATTCCTGATTCACTGTTAGAACATGTTAAGGCTTTGATCTGAATAGCTGATGTAGTAAACGCACATGTCTTGCTCTGCACAGGCGTCGGATGCTCTGCTGGAGAGAGATGGGGACTTCCTGGTGCGCGAGTCCAACTCCGGTCCAGGAGACTACGTTCTCAGCTGCTTCTGGAAAAATGACCCCATGCACTTTAAGATTATCCGGGTGGTTCTCCGGCCCAAAAAGGTAAAGTTCTGCTATATGTTTACCGGTGAGCAGTTTTGACTTGGTTCTCTTTTTCGTTTCTTGAAATGAATGACCACAAAGTCCAGGGGTCTCATTTATAAAGCCCACGTACGGACAAAATGAGGCCAAAACCTTCTGTACGAACTGTTCTGCGCCAAAGGTGGTATTTATAGAAATCGAACTGAACGTGAAACATTACGCACCGCCACACTAGGTTTGTACCTGGCGTACGCAGTCCGCACTTTTCAGAAACGCTGCAAACACACGAGGAGAGGCGAGGGAAGCGGCAAGGGGAAGTCGGATTGAGGAAATGAAGTCTGGTGCACATTTTAAACTGCTCATTTCTTTATTTTCTACAGAAATGATTAAGATCATTAAAAATAAAATCTAGGAAATCAACCGTCGGCTTGGTGTAGTGTTTCAATCTTTCGTTTCTATACTTAATAAAAATATTGTAGTAATGTGTGACGCTCAAAGACGTGCACGCTCATGTACGCTCATGCACGGACACCGGAGCGCACTGCCGCCGGCTGGGAGCGAGAAGCAGGAAGGATCCGAGCCGCTCTGTGCTTTTAACCAAAGTCTGACCAACTCCTGCAGAGACCGCGCTGAGGGCTGGTACAAGGCACAAGTCCATTCAGAGACGCTGCGTAATTACGCTCTGCAGCTCCACATCCTCTCACACACCACCCGGACTCTGCTCCTCATTCACGCCCAAAGCCAACCGGTGCCTCATCCCCAAACCCCGACTGCACGTACAGCGAGCTAAAAAAACAATAGACTATCTGAGTGATTCAAAGCCCACCAAGCTTAATCTGTAGTTTCAGGAAATTTGAGCTCCGTGAACAGCACTGGGAAATATCACAATCAGCGTCTAAAAGGCTCTTCTTTACGTTCTAAAAGTGTATTTCCAAAAGTGTTATTGATGAGACTCTGCACTCTGCCAGTAGGTTACCTGTGATCAGAGAAACAGCGGTAACATGTCAGTAAAGATCCACCCGGCCGCTGCTGTCACTGCTGCGGCGTGTGGCCCCTCCCTCTCTGCTCCCGGGGTCTCGGTAAAACCCTCTCATTATCGCCTCATGTTTAGGTAAATCTCATTCATAAGTTACTTTGCATATCCTTATATGGTGACATGGAGGCGTGCAGGGGGCGTGACGTGAGGAGGGGTCATGTGCGCACATTTCTGCTCCAGGTGGAATTTGTGAAGGGGAGTTTACGTGGTGCTGCGCGTACGGAGGGTTTCATAAATCCCTTTTTTTTTTCTCCGTACGTGAAGTTTGGGTTTTGCTCGTACGTGCTCTTATAGGCAGATTCTCACGGACAGTTTTACAAATGAGACCCCTGGAGGTTTTTTCTAGAGGTGTATAACTGATTGCATGAAATATTAAAGGGGGGGTATTATGCTTTTTTCAATCACATAGCACCAGTCTATAGCATACTACAATGATGACGTAACCTTCTGTTGGTCTGTATATGCAGTAAATTAAAATAACTGCCTTGAATAAAATTGCTCTCTCAAAATGGCTGTACTGAACGTCTTGAAATAGGCCTCTGTCTCTTTAAGAAGCTTTCCGACACGCCCCCTTCAGCACACTGCTGTGGCATCTAAACAACAACACTGTGTGGGGAGGGGCTCTGCTGAGCTGAGGAGCAGTGGTTGGTGGCTTGGCTGGTGACAAAAGATCCAGAGGCGTCTCCAGGAGGTGGGGGCGTTCCTAGGAGGACTGAGGCATAGCTACACCTAAAATGGCTGCCGTCTAACTTTTTACTGATTACTCAAAAATATGTGAATGAGCCAAGGCAACACTCCAGGCATGTGTTTAATGAGGGAATGACATAATAACATGATATAAAGCTTGAAAAAGTCAATTTTACATAATACCCCCCCTTTAAGAGTAGGAAGACCAAAGTAGTAGTAGCCAGAATAAAGCATAATGTAGGGCTTATTGGTTGTATCGCAGAGGATCACCGGACACTGCTGTACAATTTTGGGAAAACATATTTACTATCTGTGCTATATTTACTAAGATTTTGTTCACTGAGCACATTTTAAACAGGAGGGTTACATTTGAGAGAAGAATGAAAAATGGGAAGAACCTCATAAATAGCCAACTCTGCAGTTGACGTCACAAAGTTAGACAAACAAACCGCACTTATGTGCTGACTTACACTCAGGTGACGTGCTATCACAGGTGACTTCTTTGTAACAGAGCTGCAGGATCTTGTAAAGATGAGCCTTCCCCCGTGACTTAGATCTGTTAAAAGCCTTTTTGGCTCATGTTTGGTTGGGCTGCTGTTTGGTCGAGACATTCAGCTGGGGCGTAGTTGTTTCCTCGATAACTCCACGTCTGAGAGCGTTGCTAGTATCAGCTCGTCATTCTTAGATGTAGGACCTTTCCCACCGACAAAAAGCAGAGAACTAATCTGCAAAACAAAACGATCTGCTCCACACACAGCTCGCCACTTTGCTGTGTGACACTACTGTATATCAGAACATGTTTGTAAAGGGCCACACTTCAAGTTTCATAGCTTTTCACCATAAAACCCTATGAGCCAAGGATATTTGGATATAAATAAATACAGCCATGTGTGTGTACACTGCCTGACCAAAACAAAGTTGCCACAGAGAAAAGGTCACGTTCTAATATTTGGTTGTTGCGCCTCGAGCTTGGATTACAGCTCTCATTCGCTGTGGCGTTGTTTCAAGAAGCTTCTATGTCAAAAGATCCGTTTATGATGCGTTTATTTTTCACCAAGCTCTTGTATTGATGATAGGAGAGTGTGACCACTGTGCAAATCCTTCTCCAGCACATCCCAAAGATCCTTTTACAATGTGAGCCCCGTGAATCCTGGCTGTGAAGATTGTCATCTTGGTACATGCCCGTTCCATCAGGGAAGAAGACATCCCTTGATAGAATAACCTGGTCATTGCCACTTTTTTCTGTTGGTCAGGCACCTGGATTTAACTCACTGTTCTGATCTGGAGTCGTTGCAGTTGGTCAGGTCTCGGTTCAGCAACGACATGTGCCCAAAGAATGAGATCAGCCGACGACCTGAACATCCTGAAAGACGCTGTGGTCACACTCTCCCGTTATCAGCGCAAGATTTTAATGAGAAATAATTCAACACTGGATCTTTTAACACTGCATAAGCTTATTGAAACAACGCCACAGCAACTACTTCTGTAATCAAAGCTAAAAGCGCTACAACCAATCATTAGAGCGTGTGACCTTTTTAGTAAAATAAGAAATTACTATGAGTTTTTCATAGTCTAAATTAATAAATATTGGCTATGTTAATTTGGCCTAACTAGTTTTTCTAATGACTGAGGGATTGATCAGAATCAACTATTAAGTTCTTTTTTCGTATCGAGTTTGAAATGTTGGTTTTGTGACACACTATTGAAATGACCTTTCCGCCCCCGTGTGTGTCCGCGTGTCCCAGGGTTACTCGCGGGAGCTGTTCCAGTTCGAGGAGGACCGCTTCGACAGCGTCCCAGCTCTAATCCGCTTCTATGTGGGGGACCGGCGGCCCATCTCCAAATCCTCCGGAGCGGTCATCTTTCACCCGATCGCACGCACCCTCCCTCTACGGGTCATCACCGAGCAACAGGAGGAGATTCAAAAGAAGAGCCAGAAGAGACGTAGCTTTAGCTCCACTCACAACGACACGCTGCACTTAGTCAACCCTCTGCTCAGGTCAGTCAGTGTGAAATACTTTGGAACTATCTACCGATCAAGAGTACATTTGAAATGTGTGCTTTAGAATTGAGATTCAGTTCATATTTTATCATCAACGCCCTTCTCCTTCATGACAAAGAACTGCATTTTAAGGAAAGTTTCCAGAACTACATAATTGCAGCCTTTGTTTGAGTAAACGCTTAGGTGTCCAACAGTTTTCTTTCATAGTTAAAGTTTTCAAAACTTGTCATTTGGACTGGGTTGTTTTAACCTGGTCCGATTGAAAACCTTTGCAATTATTGTAGTCTTTGTGTTTTGCTCATTGGAGCCATTCAGATTTTAATTCAACTGTAATCGATCTTTTCAATTAAAGGTCAGGCCACTTTGCAATTTAGTTAGTTAGTTTATTGTTTATTGAAACAGGGACAGTGTACAAAACCATTAGCCTTTACAAAAGAAGAGATGATTTGTACCAGATTTAGCAAAGTAGCTATTTTCCATCTGCAGTCCCTGGACAGGTGAGTACAAAAAACATTACAATTATAATCTATAAGTCTAATCTACAATAAAATCACTATATAAAATACATTAGTTTTCTGTACACTTCTAGAATTGAGATTCAGTGTCTTACACTCGTTTCTTCATTTGACTCCTGTATCTTGTAGAAGTGGGAGTCACCCGGCCAACTTGGAGAACGTGGGCTATTCACAGTCGTTACAATCCGCACAATCAGACGGCAATCTCCGAACAGGTAAGACTAACTTCTGCTGCGGAGAGAGATTGTCTCCTGAACCCAAAGTTACTGGGTAATGGCCAAAACATTTACTTACGCTCAGGGCATAGGCGACCCAGGTGGCTGCCCAGTTCAATCTTACCTAGGGCACCAAATTAGCTAAGGCCGGCCTGCTTACGCTAGCAGACGCACACATGCCAGGCACTGTGTTAGTGTTCCCAGCCCTTAAAATTTGCTAAAAGTCTCCCCATTTGATGCTGCAACAAAATTCTACCATGGAAGAGTGGTTTAGTGGACTTTTGAGAGAGTCTTCTGCATTTGAATGGCGTGTTACAAGTCGGAAATCCTGAGCAAATCTAACTTAAGACATGGAGATGGGTCAGAGGACAAATCTCCCAGTGGACAATGAAGTATTACCCTCTTTCTATGTGTACAAACATGCAGAAAGTTTCCAAAGTGATTCAATGTTTAAAATTCCGGTAGTGTCTTTAGTTTTGTCAGTGTATCGAATCTCTCTCTTCCAGGCGTCCCACAGAAGAAGGCTTCACAGGACAGAGTGCCCATGCCGCTGTCCCCAGTGTTCCGTACGGGGAGTGAGCCTCTGCTGAGCCCTCGGGCGGGACACACAAGGCCCTGCCCCCCAGGTATACCTGCTGCCAGAACAGATGATATCACTATTTATATTCTGAGCGTGAGGACTGAAACAAATGAGATGTTTGGATGAGGCAAACAGTTTTGGCCGAACTTCATCCTAAAAGTATTAAGGCGAGACACGGCAGGTCACGCAGTCGTCAATGTTGAGATTTTTTTTCTAGCGTTCTCCCATAACATCCAAGTTTTAATGTCAGAGTAAAAAAAGATAATGCTTTCATTCCACTCTTGCAACAAAATAGCCGGTGTAGCAGGTCCTACAAACTCCAGACGTTTTGACCCGTGTGTCCCTGGTACTGTGTGTTTGACGCAGGAGGAGGAGGGACTTTGAGAGGCTCAGACGGACAGTTGCACTCCAGAGCTCCACCGAAGCCCCTCCGAGTGTCCACCATCTTCCCCAACGCCGTGCCCCCTCCCCCCAGGGACGCAGACCCCGACCCCTCCTGCTTCTACGACGAGCTGGTCATACAGGTACCTTTTTTGTTTTGTTTTGAACCATGTAACAATGTCTGGCTTAGAGTTATTTTAGAGCCCAAATGGTCTCCAGTGAAAAGTGTTTCTCCCCAACAGCTGGTATTGTTTTGAACTTTAGTGGTTTTATACTTTTCTCTTTGATTGAAACACCAACTGGTTTGGCTTTTAAGACTATTATTTTCACATTGTATTAAACGTAGGTCAGACTTTGATATATTTGGATAACATAAATACTGCAACCATTATAGACCACTTAACAGTAGGCCAGTGTTCGGGGTAATACATTACAAAAATAACAAGTAACAGAAACATTACTTGTTTCAGTAACGCAGTAATATAATGTAATACCCAAGAGACATACGGCAATATATTTCCTGTCTACATAACCCGCGCTACAAAGGCATTTTATTATAGTGCGTGCTGTTGGCACTAAACATCACTGTGCACGGGGGCGTAGCTTTAAGCTAAAAGCTCACAAAACATAAAGTGAATAAGCCAAAGTAAAGTTGACAAATATGATGTTCTCTTCCTGCCCTCAGGGGTTGAATCTGTGCTGGAAAATGATTTAATTCTACGTTTGCAGCTGATTTTGAGGCATTTTAATCTGCCGTTGCCTCTCAGTCAGAACGTGCCTTAGGAGCATCCAGCGTCTACCTGCTAGCTCAGGCACATTAACAAACGAGACACAGAATGTGGGTGCTGCACACTGAGGCTTTCATCTGTCTGTAAAATAAGTATTGATTGAATTGCAAACAAAAGGCAAAAAGTACAAATAGGGTATGGTGTCAGCAACAGTGCCTCATCCAGGGGAAAGTCAAACATCAGAGATTTCTTTATGCTGCTGCAGGTGCCGATGCTGCGGAAGGGACACGTGGATCGTCTGAGGGCCGAGGAGAAGTGGCAGAGCCGAGCTCGCCTCACAGAGACCTCCTTTGGTTTCCTGGAGGCTCAGAAGAACCAGGCGTCTCTGCTTTTAGACCAAACACTGGCCAAGGCCGAAGAGGACGGCTGGACCTTCCAACGGCCACAAGTAGGTTTTCTTTATACACTGTCCATGCATAAGTATAGTTTGTACAATATATAAAATGAAATACAAGAATCACATGCATTACAGAAGACTTGAAGAGGTTTAGCAGGATTTGTCAGCAACTAATGATATTTTAACGGAAGGCTAAATATATATCAATAACATTCAAATACTGATTTCCACTGAAAATAGAGTTTTTAATAATAATAGTAATGGGTCGTAACATTACATGTTAATGTAGTGGTATATATTCCAGGGCTGCAACTAACGATTATTTTGTAATCGATTAATCTATCGATTCTTTTTACGATTAATCGATTAATCGCTTGGCTGTGTATTTTTTCAATTTTTTTATCACATAAAGCTAAAGCGGCGCCACTTAAGGACGTGTTGATGGAGTAAACTTAAAGTAAATGTTTGTTGGAGGCTCTTAGCACTAATTCTGCTTTCCGATTGGATGAGACACAGACAGATATTCATGAAATTTACAATGCACAAAACACTGCAGACCCTAACTATAAAAACAAAGTAGGTTTTCAACAAAAATACTACATTTTCATGTAGCTCATAAACTGCTGACAAAACTCAGAACATTTAAAGGGTGATATTATGCAAAATTGACTTTTCTAGCTTTTTACCAAGTGTTTACCCTCGTCAAAAACATACCTGGGGTTGTGTTTTGAGCCGTTTTGGAATGTTTGAGTTATCATTGAATCTTCCTCTCTGACTATTTTTAGTGCTGCGATGGCATTAACAGGGTAGCGCTCTTCTCACTTCTCGATCTGTAGCACAACTATCCCCCCATCACAGAGCTCCGACCGGCAAAAACACTGCTACGAAGCTCCGACACCAGTCCAGACGTGCACACTACGGAGGTCTGTTGTGAAGGGGAGCGAGAGGAGAGGAAACCGTTTATATGGGATTAAAACATTTAGATTTGCAGAAGTGGTTGATGCTTGGCAGATAATTCCACTAAACGCCTCTGATAAAAATTAAAAATAAAACAATCAGACCTACGCATTATTTTGAATGGTGTGGCCAGTAGGAGCTTAAACATCTCTCATTGTTGTAATCCAGACATTCTAAGACCACTTCACTATGGAGAGCGAAACACATTACTTTGTCAAAAATTAAAAACATTTGGCACCAAAATTCCTTAGAGCACCCCAACCCTGTACATGGTGTATCATGTACAGGGTTGCTGGTTCTATGCCATACTTTATAGTCGGTTGGTCAGTTGCATCTACAGACATGGGGCTACAATAAACATCCATTTTCTTCCAATATGTTTTGACATTTCGATGTCCAAATACCTGCAAAATAAGTACCATAACACACCCTCTTTAAAGTATTACTAAGTACAGATGACGGCTTAAGAACTTTTGGAAAACGACTGTAGGGCTGCAGTAGTAGAAGCAGCGGTAGAGTCTGAAGTGTATTTGCTGTATGTTGCAGGTGGAGAGCAGCTCGTGTTTCCAGTTGGAGCAGTTCCAGTCTCTGCTGCTTCCCGACAACAACAAACCTCTGGACACCACTGTGCTCAAGTCTCTCAAAGAACTGTTCAACCGCCACAACGCCAACACCACCGCTCTGCACATGCTCCGTGTGGACTGTGAGGTACACAGCCCTGCTAACAGTGCTAACGGGGTTTGGTTGATCCGGCTGTAAATCCCACAGCACATCACAACACGATATTTCATCTGCACACAGCTCAACATTACTTCCAATTTCAAACCTTAGCTCTTTCCTACATTAACTTTCTGAGATTTTTGTGACTTGAGTGATTACTTTTGCGAACGATACAAAGTTGTAGGTAAACGTTTGCGAAAATGTGCCAAAGCAATCTTAAAAAGTGAATTGGTGATACCTTTTATTAGTCCTTTTTGAAGGTTTTTGTTGCACTAATGACCATGTAAGGTTTCCTGCTTCTTCCACACTGTGACTCTGACACAGGTAGCTCGTATAGTGGGTGTGACTGAGGAGCAGAGGAAGTGTATGGGCGTGGCCTCGGGTCTGGAGCTGGTCACACTGCCACACGGACACCAGCTCCGACAGGACCTGCTAGAAAGGTAAACTCATGGGTGTAATTTAGGACGCGGGGTGGAGTTCAAACTATGTCTGAAATAAACTGTGAATTGAGATGCATTGAGATGACTATACAACTGTGTTAACTGGATCAGACTGTCCCTTTCTATAGGTTACATTCTCTTGTTTGTTGGAAAGTAGTTTAGTCTTATGTACAGTATGACTAATTAAATGACCCGGGTTTCATGTCTCTACTCCTCTCCCAGTGAGACTGCACTTTGCTTTACACTTTGAATGCTCAACGTTACTATAAAATCATTGTCCCTATATTACCTATTAGTTATAACATTGAGATGATATTAGTCTTTCACCAAAAAGGCTTGATTTACAGGATCGATCAAAAGTTTAAAAAACATTTTTTAATGTATCGGCTTTTCTTTATTTTCAACACTATTTCCACTGTGTGATTCTCATAGAAGACATTCATTCATAGAAGACATTCAACTATATCATCGTGAAGCTCAATGAGAAAAATTCAAAAGTGCGGGGCACTAGCGAGCCAGCAGTGGAGTAAGACGCTTTTGCAGAGGCTCCCGCTAAATGTAAATTAAAAGTTCCTAAAAGGCAGTATTTTACGACCTACTTAAATACCTGTGCAGCTGAAGAACGTTAAGAGGATAATAGTTCATCCCATGCTTTGTTTCTGGCTGAAATGTCGGCTGGTTTGAGGAAATACAGGTACCACGGATCATCCTCGGACCAGAGTACTCAGAAAAGCCCGAAAGCAGTAATAAGCGCTAATGCTAATGCTAAGCCTAGCATGTAAGAAGAATGGCCTGAGCTGATCGACATGGACATCGCGGAGTTAAAGGAGCTGTATCATGCTATTTTAGCCATTCCAAAGTAAAGTATAGGCATTAATATGATATACTGTACCACTACCACTATGGAGTACTAATTTTTGTGATAAATATATGTATTTTCTGGAGGTATTTTTCCAACCCGGAAGACAAAACGCTTGGATTCCGTTAACTCCGCCCCCTCTCTCCGCTCATACAACTTTAGCAGTAGTAGAAGTATATATATATATATATATATATACAGTGGCGGGCCGTGGGGTTTCAGTCAGGGCCTTCCATAGCAACATGGGTTCACACAGTCAAACGCATATAAACTTATCGACAATAGGCGTATGGATAAAACTGCCTTTTTGCGTGGCATTTGTTCGCTAAAGGATTTGTCAACAACGCAAACCAAAGCAGTGGTGCCTCCGCCCCCAAACAAAAGCAAACACCTTCGGGAACACTCGTGCGTTATAATGTGGAAACAGGCGGCTGTTTTTAGGAGATGTTTTGTTGACAGAGCCAGTAAAATAAAAAAAATAAAAAAATACTAAACTTAAAGTTTGGTGCTATTTGAGATCCCTTTTTTTATAGCGCTTGTAATAATATGTCTATGTCGTAGTCACGTACCTGTTCCCTGCCCGCGTCCCAGCACAGCTGACGCCGGGAAACCCTTCTCCTGTCCGGGGAGCCGAGCGTCTACGTCCCGCTGTCGTTCCAGCTGCTTTGCTCTCGAAGCTCTTCAGAATGAAGGGGCGCAAAATATCCGTGATCAGAAAATCCGCTTCTTTTTGCCTTGTTCGGATGTTCCCAAGAGGAATATCTGTTTATCCGGTTTACGTCTGTTTTCCTGGATCGTCTTGCCCATGCGCGGCTACATTAGCGGTTTTCCCAGGCGAACAAAACGTAGGGGAAGCTACTGAGCTACTGAAGGCCCTGGGGGGCGTACTGTCAATGTACATCGAATTCTGATTGGCTGATAATTCTGTCAGTCACGCTGGCTGTCAATCATGTGTGCGCCCTGACAACACTGGGCCTGCAGAATCTGTTCTGAAGGCCCTGAGGAGGAGCAGCTCGCCAGACGTGTTTAAGGCACTTTTTGAGTAGGAAATTACAGTTACACATCAACAAAACCAATATAAGCGACTCAACTGTACATTATATAAATAAATTAGAAATTAAATATACTATTGAGACATTTTACACTTTTTTTTCTTCATTTGGCCAGGGCCAGCAGAGAAGGCCCTGCTGGCCCTGACGGCACACCGCTGTATATATATCTATATCACAGCAAAAGGTGAAGTTACTTCATGATGCAGTTATAAGGAGTTGACATGTGCGACCCAGCTTCATAAATGGCGTGTTACACACGTTATGACTGACTCACTACTCTGGTCCATCGGGTGTTTACATTATAGGACTCGCGTTGGTAATGAAAAAGCTGTTTTACAAATTAAAATCAGGAACTAAGGCATTACATTACAGACGTCGAACACTTCCGTTCTGTGGGTGGGGGGCAGGGTGTTAACAAAAAACCTTAATAAACACACCTTAATCCAAAAAGAAAAATGTCAAAAGTGCAAAGCAGTAATCAAAGCAAAAGGCGGCGATTTTGAAGAATCTTTTGAAGGGGAAAAAAAAAGGTTTAAAACATGATTCCATAGGAGGTCATTCATAAATCAATGCCTTAAGTGAGAATCTGCAATGTAATAAGTTTTGAAACAAAAGAAAAACCAAGACAAACTTTTTTCAAAACTTTTGACGGGTACTGTATATGGAGCTCTTGCTTTTTACCAGTGGTTAAGTTTATTTCTATTCTTTCATATAGTTTTATCTGCCAGTCTCTTTTATTAAGGCGATCGCTTGTCCAGGTGGCTAAAATGCAGGTCCCACGCACTTTCCATTGTAGTGCTACATGTATTAGATGTTTATTATTTAGGGAGGTTCATGATTAACCGGTAAACTGATAAACTAATTTTGTAACGTCTTACGTGTTGACTCTTCAACATAACAATATTTTAGCTTCATCACAAGATTGCTAAAGTCTGGCAACACTTTTCCTCCTCTGATCAGCCCACAGTTAGCATCTCCTCCTTCGCTTTCCCCCCTTACCCGCCAGTGCACACTCACCTGTCCGCCCCTGTCACCGCTAAATGCATTCATAAATGTAGCAGTTATTAGTTTAGGAGCATGTGATACTATGAGCCTCTCCCGTAGGCACCACCTGATCGCCCTGGGCATGGCAGTGGACATCCTGGGCTGCACGGGCACTGTGAGCCAGAGGGCCGCCGTCATACACAAGTTCGTCATGTTGGCTCAGGCCCTGAAAGACCACGCCCACGACCTGTTCTCCTTCTCCGCCGTGATGAATGCCATGGAGCTTCCTCAGGTAGTGCACTACAGCTGGGCTTCTCAAACCGGTGTTCCTTGTGGACTGGTTTCATTAGTTTCATTACCTGGTTTTGATGTGGTTTGGAAATGCTGTAAGTCTAGACCTGCTTCAAAGCTGCCTGAACTTATCCTGGATGTGTCTCTCTTACCTGTATAGACTAGATTAGATCACTTCACCAGTTATAATTGTTAAAGAAAAGCACACAAACCTGCAGTAACAATGTATAAAACACACACACACGTTCTAAAGACTACACCGTAAATATATTTCAATACAGCACAACAGGCTTGTCTTTTAATGTTGGCAGACATTGGTGTTAATGAGCCACTTTTGTGTTTGTCTCTTCACCTCTGCCTTAACCGAGTGCATTTTCTCCAGTTCGGCTTTACCCAAGTCTAAAATCTTCTCAACTAGAGCTTACAGTCTATAGGCCAGTGTAAGGCCTCATTTGAATGATATGGCCTACAAAACTGATCAAAACTGTTTTGATGTTTTTCACCACTTTTTCATCGCTCTATTTGTCACACAGCAAACCACGGTGTCCTCCTGTCTAAGCTGTATAATCTGTCCATGGAGACATTGCGATGCATACAATCATATCTCTCAAATCGGATGCAATGTGTGAGGGTAAATAATGCATTGTCCTCTGAAGCCCTGCACAACTGGGGTCCCACAAGGATCAATTCTGGGACCTTTGTTGTTCAGCATCTACATCAATGATCTTGCGTTACCGCTGATTGTCACATTTTTGTTGTGTTTTTATAAGGGCTTTTTGTCGTGTTTTTGTCATTATTTGTAGCTTTCCTCATTGCTTTTTTTCTTTGCTTTTTGGCGCTTTTTAGCCATGTTTTCGTCACGTTACTGTCACTTTTTAGTCGTGTTTGTGTCACATTTTTAGTCTTGTTTTTATCCTCATTTTCGTAGCTGTTTTGACGCTTCGTTCAAGAAGCTTTTAGATTTAGGTAAAGCCAAACTGGAGGACACGTGCTCGGTTCAGGTGGGGGTTAAGAGATCAAATCGGCCGCACTGGTGCAAAACACTGCGGCTCGGCTGCTCACAAACACTCCAGTCACATCGCTGCAGTGAAGTGGCTCTCAGTACATGCAAGGTTTAATGTAAAACTTCCACAGCTGCTACACAAATTGATTGAGTCATTCATATTAGATGTAGAAAAGAAAAGGACTTTCATAGAACAAAAGAGAACATGCGTGTTGAGAGCCCTGTGTTGTGTGTATGTGCAGGTGATGCGTTTGGAGAAGACGTGGAGAGCCGTGCGGAGGAACCACACAGAGACGGCCGTGTTGTACGAGAAGAAACTCAAGCCTTTCATGAACGCCCTCAACGATGGAGATGGTGGGTGCTGCTGCATTAAAGGGCCGCATTCTGACAACCCAACCTAAAGATTTAGACCATTGGGAAATTGTTCCATCAGTCCATCCACCCAAGTTAAAATGCATCGCTCACCAAAGCCAGTCGAGCGTTTGAGTCGTTTGATTCAGTGAGTCAGGCTGATGTAATCTACTAACAACGCTCCAAGATCAAATGTTTGGAAGGTTTTTACTGCTGACGGAGCCTCTCATCAGAAAACCTACAAAACAATTGATCCTGGAGCGTCCGAGAAACGTTCCCCTTTAAGAACAATAACATGTGGAAAAAGTTAAGGAGATTCAAGGCTTTTCGAATGCACTGCATGAGTCCCATGTGTTCATGAACGTCCACTGTCCCAACCAAATGAACAAATACATAAATTACATTGATAAATATCAGTGCAGTTCACCATAAAGTTTGGTCTAGAGTTGTAGGAACAACTAATGTGACAGAGGAAAAAATGGGAGATCATCGCTGAATCTTGGACTTAAAACCATGTTAAAACAGCTCCAGATGAGTAAATGACTTCATGGAGGAGGTGAATCATGAGAAAGTGACTAATCGCACATCACTAGAAAACGACTTTCTCACTGGTTTATTTGCTCAAGAACCGAAGCGGAGCCATTTCAGCTGAGTGTGTTCCATTCATTCAAAACAAGACAAAATCTGAGTTAAAGGAGGAGAGTGATGATAATATGAGTAACAGTAGCAAGGTGTTTTAGACTACAGGTTAGCTTCAATAACAAAGCCAGACAATTTGAACTGGGTGGTGTGGCCTCGAGCTGGGGTGAGAGAGGTATACTATTAGTGAAAACAAACACAAGGTCAAACACAAATAAACACCACTTCCATAACAGAAATCAACCATATATACATGTGCCAGCACCACCAAAACTACAAATAAAATCACCCCCTAAAGTGAACCCCTTTCACCCCCAGCTGTCGGTAGATTGGACCAACACCAACTAGAGGAATATTGTTTAAATTAACAAAACAACACAGTAAACTAACTCAAAAATAAACGGCAACCAGCACTGAGCCTATACAAGCACAGTGCGATTAGTAAACAATAGCAAACAGAACAATATTGACAAGATAAAAGCATACCTTTAAACTGGACTGTTAGGACCCTTAAGGAATATAAAATGATGAACATAATCAGTGTTTTGTTTACAATAATGATAATATTAAAAAAGTCTTAAAACCTAAACATTTCTTCAGCTCACCAGAAAGCAACATGTGCACAGGCCTGCTCAGGAAGAGGAAGCTCCTTCCTTTATAGCCTGTCATGACCAGACCTGTCCCTGCCACATATGGATCCTTACAATGCACACGTCGCCAAGTGGAAGCGTCTTCTAACCGTGTGACATTGTGTTGCAGACTCCGTGTTGGAGGGCCCCATCGCGGTGCCCCACCTGGTTCCCCTGCTCATGGCCATGGAGGGCGAGGACCCCGTGGAGAACAGCGAGCGCGGCTGCCAGACCCTGTACGACGTCCTCCAATCGGCGCGCAGCTCCGCCCTGCACGCCGCAGACTACCGAAGGCACGCACACACACTGCTCACGGGTACGCGCTTTTCAAACCGCTTTCGGCTGAATTGTCATTAGAGGGTACCGTTAAACAATACCAGTTTGGTATCAGGAAAAAAAAGTTCAAGTACTACAGGTATCGAAAAAAATCTAAGTATCGAAAGCAGGTACTGAAAAAAAAAAGTTTTGATGCTGGTGGTACAGGGACAGTAACTTGTTTGCCTTAATAAATCCTTTCCTTAGTCCCTCTGGGGGTAATACAAGTGTTAATGGGATGATTGGGGGGTCTTTCATCTCCCCCTGGTGTCTCTGGTCAGAGACACCAGGGGGAGATGAAAGACCCCCAATCATTGACTGCCACCGGGTCAGAGGCACCAATACACACTAATGGAACCATAAAGAAGAAGCTAACAGGCTAATGGGCAAAGCTAACTGCGGGCTAGCCCCACTTAAACAGTATTTACACCCAGGTTTGAGTGAAAAACGTTATCTCCAGTGCGTAATTGGATGTACAATATCCCTCTTTCCCTTTGTCCTTTCTGTCAGCGTAGTATTTACTCTCACGGACAATTAATGAGTAAAAAAACGCTTTACGAGTAACGAGTTACTTAGTACTGCTTTGTTTAAAGGAAGTGACTTGGTTGTTTCAGCTCAGATAAATGATTTTTCTCCCCCCTTTTTTTCCCAAATTAGGGAAATTATTATTTTTTTACCCAATTTATCAACAATTTCTCCCCCTATTATTGACCAATTTTTTCCAAAATATTTTTACACATTTTGTTCCTTATTTTGTCCACAATTTCTCCCAATTTTCTCCAATTTCCCCCCAAATTATCCCAGGGTTTCAGGTTCAATAATTATTTTTGATCTTTTTTTTTAACTAATATTTTTCTATTTTCTTCCCCATTTTTTTTTAACACAATTTTTCCTTAATTTTGCCACAATTGCTCCCCATTTTTATTGTAAATATATTGTACATTTGCAGATTTTCCATTATTGTTCTGTTTTCTGATTCTAGATGACAAATATTTTAGTAGAGGTATCGAAAACAAGTATCATTAAAGTACTGGTATAAAAAAAATAATGTAACTGTGCCCAGCCCTAGTAGCTGTCCTGAGTTTATAGATGTTAGAGTTTACCCCTCCGTCCACTTTAACCTTTAAAGCCTGTGCCGTGTCTCGTGACAGGCTGGGAGCCGGTGCCTGAGCTGCTGGAGGCCTTCCGCACAGAGTTCGCCCTGCGCCTGCTCTGGGGTCAGACCGGAGCCTTGGCAGAGCGGAGCGGGCGCTACGACAAGTTCGACAAGATCCTGACCGTACTGTCCGCCAAACTGGAGCCAGTGGAGCACCGAGCCGACACCGACTCCAGCACGTCTGAGTGACCGCGACCTACGGCTTACAGAGGGGCTACTGCGGGAAACCTCTGTCTGTCCACACAAGGGAATAGAAATACTCTGCTATCTAGACAGGTTAAGATTATTTAGCCTGTTACAGGACATTTTCAGCTTGTTCCAAGACACATGAGCTTAAGTAAAGTACACCTGAATAATTTGAACAAAGTGCTGGAGACATTTCAGAGAGTTCATACCTGTGGCTGTGAATGCTGTTGTACTCAGAACAAGGCATAGGCAATAGCTGTGATTATACTTTCAAAACCATTCCAAGGCTAGAATCTCATCGATATCGATACTTTGATTTGTTGGCTCAAATCAGTTTTTTTTTATTAGGACTTTATCTGCACAGTACACTATAGACAGTACAGCACTTTTAAACATTGCTTCCTAATTGTTTTACACATTTGTTATGGCACTTGAAACGTGCGTCCAAAGATACAACGGTTTCAAACAGATTTGAAATGAGAGAAAGAAAAGCAGCAGGTCGCCCAAAGTAAGGTGAGTGGGCCAAACAAGGCCTTGAAAAAGTTTGGTTTGGTCTGAGTGGCAGGGATTAATCTGTGCAAACGATAATAATTTAGAGAACTGGATTTATTTTTGTGTAAAACTCTTTGTTAAATGTGTTTATCAAAACTAACAAATCTCTAAAGTGTGTTCAAATTAGCAACAAAAAATATGCAAGAGTCCAGACATTTCCCTTCACTACACAGCATTTCTTCAACTCAACTTTTTTGTGTTATTTTATACAAGTCTGTCGTTTCCTGCTCAAATGATACCTTTGCTGCTGTATCTGCCCTTTAAATTCAAAGTATTTGCAAGCGGCGCCGTTGTGTGGACAGTGTTTTAGGCTGTGAATGTGTTTACCTGTAGCCAAGCACAAACATGGAGTAAATGGACGTTTGAACAATGGGAAATTCCCTAACTTTACTCCACATTTCCCTTGTTTGGAAATGCCTCTAGGTTTATCATATTATCTGTATATCAGGGCTGCACGATATGAGGAAACATGTGCGACATTCGATAACTGTCAAGACCATTTCAACACTAAATATGTGAGTAATAATAATAATAAGAAACTGTTTTTACATGCGCTCATGTATGTCGTTCAGAATATCCTGGTTATGACAGTATTTTGAATATGATGTGTATATGCACTCAAATATCCTGGTTACTACGTATACTAGGGCTGGGACGATCCACTTTCTTCACGATCTGATACATATCACGATACTCGGGCCGATCTGATACGTATTGCGATACAGTGAGTAATTATAACAAGTGATATGTTTACCTTAAAATGTGTAAAAAGTAATGTGTCCAAAGTTTATAAACCAAATGCCATTAGACATTTATTGAAGTGTTTAGATTGAAAAGTGCATTAACACAAAATGTAAAAAATTATGTGTAACTGTTGGAAAACAAAGTAGTCTATGATTAAAAAATGCCTTCATACACAAGTATTGAAAGTACTGCGATACTTGATACAGTATCGATACTTGGTATTGCAGCACAAAGTATTGCAATCCAAGTCCGATCCGATATTTTCTCCCAGCCCTAACGTATACCCAGGTTATGTCAACATTCTGGATATGATAGTCATACACACCCTGAAGACCCGCGTTGGTGTGCTTTTAAATGTTTCTAGCCCTGAAATAAAGTCTTTTTCTATTTTTGCACATGAGTGCCTGGACCTTATCTTTTTATGCTTATTCTGGATATGATGTTTACATGCACTCAAATATCAATCAAACATTATGTATAAAATGCTTTTCATACACGTGCACATCACAAAGTGCTTTATGGATTCTAACATTAATCCCGGTTACTAGTCATAACACATGACAATATTCTGGATATGATGTTTACATGTGTTACAGAAACCAGGCGACTACAGTAGCTTGGATATTTAGGCTCCTGAGGGGGCGGGGCTAATGACAAAAGAAGCTGTGATTGAGAGATCGGTATATACTTGGGGGGATGGGAGCGGGTGCCAGGCGTATTGTTTTTTCAAATGTTGTGATCTGTAAAGCACTTTATACTTTTCGGTATGAAAAGCGCTTTATAAAGTTTGATTGATAAACACTTTAGCGATGTTGCTAACACATGGCTTTTTCGGACATTTCTCGAAACACATCGACAAGAACGATCCTTGAAGTACTTGAAACTGTAGCGCACTGTCCCAGCTTCAATGACAGACGTGAGAAGTGGAAAAAATACCGTGCAATCCAGCCGCTTTGGGGAGGTTTCTGCTCCTGCTGGATTTGTTTCGAAAACTTGCACAAGCTCAGCAGGTCAGCAGCGGTGAGAAACCAGGAGACTGTGTTTACATCCTGGAAACTGGGAATATCCTAGATTCTCACGACCTGGATTTTCCAGGAAATTAAAATCAGGATACTGAATTTACATGGACACAGACAAAACTAGGATAGTTAAAATCTCTGTTAATAACCTGGATACCCAAGTGCATGTAAACGCACTCAATGAGTATTTTTGCTCATATTTAGTTACCTTTCATATTTATTTTAGGCTGCGTTTTCAATAAGTGTAGAACTCAGATGGAAGTGGTTTTGCAATTTATTGTGGCTTTTTGTGGCATCGTGTCACATAATATAGCGATAAGAATTTGCCGATATATTGTGCAGCCCTGTTGTACATATGTTTGTTTTACTGTACTTTTTTGTGATAGTCATTTCCAAGCCTAAACCTTCCACTATTGAACTACTGCTGTGAACGGCCCTTTTTCCCCCTTCTTATAGTTAATAAATGTGATTTTTCATTTTGTATTTGTGGCCTTAATGATTTGACTCATAAAACACAGACACAGTTGTATTTAAAATCTTTATGACATATACAAAAAAAAGGAGTTAATAAGTTGCATAGTAAAGGCCCCTGGGGACATATTCACAACCAGTGCAGGTCAATAATGCGTAAACTCGAATGAACCACGCACCCTCCGCTCATAAGGCAAATCAATGTGGGCACTGAAGTAGATGCAGAACTGTACTGTCAATAAGGAAAATATTTGTAAATATCTTTTTTATAAACTTGTATACTATATAATCATGTTTTGCAATTATGTCACCACTTGTGCGAAAAACATTGGGACCTTTTTTTTAATCATTTTCATATGACAAATGTTTTTAGGTACACGGCCTGGTCAGAATAAGAATCCACATGGATTTAAGGACAATTCAAGCATTGATCCTAAGGCTGATGATCGAAAAAAAAATCTAAACTACTTAGCAAAATGTCATTTTAGACCAGGGTTTGCAGCCCACTGAAAATAGTTCACCGACCCACTTTTGGGTCCCGGCCCACCAGTTTTAGAATTATTGCTCTAAATGCACTTCCTTTACAACTAGTGAGCTTTTATACCCACAAAATAAAAAAACAAGGTGAAAATTCATTAATAACCAAATAGTCAAAATCCCCTCTGGGAAGAAAAAATAATAATTAAAAACATGTTGACACCGTAAGTCCATTAATTTAAACCTGAATTTATTCATAAATAATGGGCCCCAGGAACAATAGTCTCTCGTTAAGGGAGACTTGGGGATCCTTAAAGGCGCAAAATGGAACTTTTTGTGTGAAAACAAAACAAATAACTTGATATTAGTGTGTATTTGACCTTTACAGGGTTAGCATGGCACCTTTACTTTCCATCACAGACAGAATCAATTGTTCTTTTTTAAGGTTTCTGCTTGGTTGGATTGACAGAATGTTGCATAACCATGGAGATGGTTCCTTTAAGCAGAGAAAACCTACCAGAACCCAATTATTATTATTTTTTTCATCCTAGAGCGTCAATGACGCCTCTGTGATGGAAAGCAAAGGCGCAATGCTGACCATTCAAACAGCCACTGGTCACACTCAGGTTTTTAAAAGCATAAAAAGCTCCATAATACACCTTTAATATAAACCTTTTTTAATTTTTTATTTTTCCCCGAAATGCGGGTACAATTTTAATATTTACTCAGGCACTGCATTAAAAGCCCTATATCTAATTTTGAAGGTTAACCCCTTTTCTACACATATTGACTTTTTAGATTACCGTACACAACATCAACAAATCATAATACAATCAGGCTGATTTGTTTTTTCACAAATGACTTTGTCATTTATTGTACAACATACTTTTATGGAGCAAAAACAATGTTTCCCTACAAAAGGAAAACAGTGTCAGGTATAGCTCCTTTAATTCCAGATCAAAGTAAAAAATAATAGAAAACTCTCTTACAAAAAAAAAAGGCATTCTATGATTCAAGCGGTGTCCCTTTGCTCCTTTGCATATGCCCCCCCGCCATTCTTTATAAATATAGTTCGATATGCTTACATTTGACTGATAGTCGATGAGGAATGTTACATTTTTGTGCTCTCTATAAAAGGCTAGTGGTTATTTTTAAATTCATTTTTAAGATAAAAGAAAAGAAAAAAAAACATAGAAACATCACATCATAGGCGTCACATTATGATATCTGGAATGGAACATCAAGAGTCCAGCAAAGGTATAAAGTGGCTACGAAGAAGTCAAGTGAACGGATGAACACAGACAGTAGACTATGTTATGGCTTTACATTCAAAGGCTCAGTCCGTTTACTGAGAGTTCCCTCATGTTAAAGGCCCTGTACCCGATTTATCAGTCTGAGAAATCAAAAGAAGAGGCGCCATTTGATCCTAACGTATGTGGACAGTTAGCAAGACGCTTTCGGGGGTCCGTTAGCCTGCTCCATGTATTTTCCCTATAGCCGTTAGCATTTAGCCGCCAACCGTCGCAAATTAGGAACGATCCAGATGTTTTCAGCTGCTGTCAACACATCGACCACATTTAGTAATAATTAATGAATGTACAGACCTTTTGAGATTTGACTTTAGATCCAAATTAGCATCATTAGCTTCATGCTAAATTGTATTCAGGGAAGTTATTGCTTTTTTGTGGGGTCAGACACACATTCAAAGGCCGCTAAACATCATCTTATAATTTGTTAATGATAAACCACAGAAATGATAGAACTGCCATGAAACTGACATGTCATAGCTCGCCATATTTTACATCGGGACTGGCTTCTCCATTTGTGTGCGCATAGAACGCTCAGTTCAAACAGGTGAGAGAAGGCTTTGGCTAACTGAAGTACGCATTTTGAAGGAACGGACTCAAAGAGCTGACAGCGTTTCGGTGATTTCACAGCAAACCTACAAATAACAACTGCAGAGGTGGGTAGTATTCCGTTACAGTATTTCAGTACATGTGCTTAAGTCACTTTTTGAAGTAACTACTTTTTTTCTTCTGCTTGAGTAAATTTAAAATGAAGTGTACCCGTAGTCCTGCCTCTATGAGTGAATCTTTAGGTTGATGCGCAAAAAATGTCTTCATATTGATTCCTTTTTTTTAATGGTATTTACTTTGAAAATACTACAATTTTCACATCATTTCTCTGCTCGTTTCTCATAATTTATGTCACGACTTAAACATGGACCAGACTTTTACGCTCAAACAGTTACTCACTTACTCACATTACTCAAGTAAAGTACTTTATTTTACTCTTACTTGAGTAAACATCAGTGTGCACTTCATGACTGATAGAAATGTTTCTTAATATGAAGCAGTTCATAATCAGGGTTCCTGCACAGTTTACAATGAGAAATTTAAGACTTTTTAAGACCTAGGCTAGAATGACCAAATATGCACTTTTATACAGATTATTTACATGTGCATTAGATACTATTCTATATGAATTTCAATATTTTTTTATTCCAAATGAATGAACGAGTTCACACTTCATGTGGTGTTCATTGCAGAATTAAAGAGAAAGAATCCAGTGCATCAGATTCTCATGAATTAGCCGTCTACAACAATTGTCTTTAACATTAGTTTGTCTCCTGGCACTCACTGAGTTTATCCATCCAGTTCACTCAAGTTAAAGCAATGTTTGCCAGAACGGTAGCAGCACCAGGCTCTGACCTTCACTTCATTATAAAACAAAACTCTTGCGTTATTAATAATTATAAATAACTCGTTAGAGCAATACAATAACTGTTTTCATTTATCCATTGCAGCCCTGTTCAAATAGATTTTGTTGGCCCCCTGGACTCGTACTGGAGAAAGACAGCTAAGGTACAGGAGCTTTAAGAGATAGGACTTCTCAATAACTCTTTAAAAGGTGGTGGATGTTTTGGTGGTCATATATTGGCAGTGGATAGAGCATGTCGTTTGAAACACACAGTAGGCTTTGGCACCTTGCTCCGTGGCCCCTCGTGTGAGTGTGTTATAGTGGCTGTGCGTAGGACGCGGGTATATAGCCCTCCTCTCCATTGGCTCGGAGCACCCTCATCCAGCCGTCGCCCTGGTCCTCCTCCATCACGCTGAGGTGCTCCCCCGCATTGATGGAGACCGTGCCCTCGCTTTTCCCTGCTCACAACCGAGGAAAAATGACATTCACAAGCGAGCAACATCCAAAATGTAGCTTGGGTGAACAAAAACATGATTAGATATTTCACCAAACTCGATCTGCCCCCGTTCAGGCGTACCTTCAAACGTGTACAGCGCCACATACTGGCCGAGAGGCGCCTCCACGTCGTCAAACTCCTGGAAGTCGGTGTACAGGCTGACTGTAGGGGTCAGCCCATCCAGTGTGGGCTCGGGAAGCTCGTCCTGTGGGGGCTCCGGGAGCGCCTCTGTCATCACCCTGGACACACTACACACAAGATAATCCCACTATGATAAAAAAAAGTGTAAATAAGACCCTTCTCATCGTTGACCCGGACGTGCGTCAGCGTCAGCTGTTACAAGGAGCATCCAAATGTGCAGTTAGGAGGGAGTGAGGAAAGGAGCTGCGATGCTTCCTTTATTACCTCCTTTAGCAGAGGAACCTGTGACTGAGCTGTAGTTGTTTATTTGACACGTCATACTGACTTTTATGCAGGTGCTCGGGTTATATTTGTTTGGTTGGTAATTGTCTTACATTCATTGCAGGAGGATACGGAGCATATATTGCATGTTGTACTGAACTTCCTGTTTGTTCCCTCTGCTGGGTTAGGAAGGATTCAGATTGTCCTGACGCAGAAGGAGCAGCTGAAGCTCCCGTTCCTCACTGCAAAAGGTTTCCTCAAGGTCAACCTCATGACGTCTATGGTTATGGTTTATGGCCTTTCCGACCACGTGACAAGCCAGCTTGGTTTCTTCTTCGGCGGCATAAGGTATGCTGTTAAATGCAAATCAATGTAGGAGAAAGGAGAAATCCAAGGCACGTGTGTTTTTTTTTTTTTTTACATGAACTTAAAACAAATGGTTGACACCATTTTTAGCTGTTTTGGAGCTTTATAATGGGCAGAGTGAATTATCTCAGGCGTTTGAGATTGATGTCAGTGATTCAAGCCCTGAGACACAATACCATCCATGAGTTTAATTGAAATATATATATTTTTTTTACCTTTATGACACTGAAGTACAATTTGCATAATCATTGTTAACGCAGTGTATTTTTCATATAAATGTGAGGATGAGGAGCCAGGTTCAAGATGGTCGCCTTTCTTGCTACCAAAGATGTCAATACTCAAGTACCGTAAATTCCGGACTATTGAGCGCACCTGAATATAAACCATACCAACACATTTGTTTTACTTTTCTTGGGCCACGCTGGTCTATAAGCCGCAGGGCAGCTGTCCACGCTGCTCCAAGCCCATTTGAAGCACCATCACCCACTGGAAATACTGGACTTTTCTCTTTGTGCGCTGTCAAATATTTCAAGAGAACAGCGGCCTACATGTACATTTACTTTTATTAAAGTGTGTTAATATTTTAAACCCCGCCCCGGTGTGCAGTAAACACTGCAGACAGAGCTAGAGGAAGACAGCGATGGGGTTTGCACCTGTGAGTTACAGTGCAGATGAACGGGGCACGTCCGAAAGGAACCACGTGAGAGTCTCCATCGTCTCCACAACTTCATGTTTGGATTTGGAGCCGCTATTGCGTCTTTCTCAGTTCTTTCATCAGAATTAGCCAAGTGTTTCTGGACCCCTCGTTTAAATGTATGAGCATTGTTATTGATAACATGACACATTATTCAGGACGACCATAAAAATCTACAAATTAAGCTGCACCGTTGTATAAGCCGCAAGCTTCAAAGCGTGGGGGAAAAGTAGCGGCTTATAGTCCAGACATTCTTATCTAATATATCATCATTGGAAAGTGAGTATAAAGGGAGCCCTTTGGCCTTACGTGTTCTGGTTGTTGTCTGTTGGGGCCGAGTCCTCTCCTCCCATTGCTTCTGACAGCCAGGTCTGAACAAGAACAATCACACGCTTACATTATAATCACTTTAGATTTAGACGCAACCCAACCATATCACGGTACACAAGGTAGTAAGCTAAGTAGCCATAGTTATTCAGGAAACTCTGCACTGACTGAACTACTCATGTTACGTTAGGCTGAAAACTAGAGCGGGCTGTCCTCCTGACCTCATACTTGACCATCTCTCCTCGGAGCTTGCAGATCTTCTGCGTGGTCTCGGTGATCTGAGGCTCCAGGCTGGCCGGATCCCCCTGGGCTGGGTTCTTCTTATAGACGTCCTTCATTTTCTCCAACGCCTCGCTGCAAACACGAATACATCAAAGAATAAAGTTATACCATGGTCTGGGTGAATACTCTGTTCTGAGGGTGCCAACAGGTGTGCATTATTTTCGTATAACCGCATCACTGGGATATCACACCGCTGCGGTAACACAGGCATTCCATGAACACAGCTCAATCAGATAAACATTTAATTAGCCCACGTTAGGTGACGTTCACTGTTTTGTGTGTATCCTACTGTTAATAAAATATGAGCTTTTCATTTCTCTTGAAAACGGTGTAGGCACTATTCATTATTTTCACACCTACATAAAATGATCCTTGCACTTAAGCATACAGTGGCAAGAAAAGTAAGTACACTGTTTGGAATTTCTCACGTTTCTGCCTAAATTGATCATATTTTTATTGGCCATAACATGTAAACATTCACAGGACAGGGAGGAATAAGTAAGTACACCGCCTGAATCTCACTGAACTGCAGCAGTTTTGTAAACAGGAATGGTCCAAGATTCATCCTGATCGTTGTGAGCGTCAAATCTGCAACTACAGAAAAGCAGTTATTGCTGCAAATGAAGGGTCAGCCAGCTGTTTAATACAGGGGTTCACTTACTTATTCACATGCTGTTGTGAATGTCTCAGGTTTTTCTGTAAAATATCTTGATAAACTTGTGAATTATTATTATTATTATTTTATTTAATTCACAATTCACAACAGCGTGAAATAAGTAAGTGAACCCCTGTATTAAATAGCTGGCTGACCCTTCATTTGCAGCAATAACTGCTTTTCTGTAGTTGCAGATTAGGCGCTCACAACGATCAGGATGAATCTTGGACCATTCCTCTTTACAAAACTGCTGCAGTTCGGTGAGATTCAGACGGTGTACTTACTTATTCCACGCTGTCCTGTGAATGTTTACATGTTATGGCCAATAAAAATATGATCATTATGTTTGGGTGGTATTAGTTCAAGCAGGCACTTTTTAATCATTCCTGTAAGTTTTGATGAAGATCAGACCACATTTTATGACCAATTTAGGCAGAAATGTGAGAAATGTTTTTGTTTATTTGTTTTCCTCCCCTGTAGCTAGCTTCAGGTTAAACAGCGTAAAAGTGAAGTAACTCCTGCCCAGGAGTGCCGCATACTATCGGTGTTTATTTCCACGGACCATTGCAGGGATAGTCCTGCTGTGTTGTGAGTCTGGCGATGCAGCGTGTGCTGATGTTGTTTCGTAGGGCCTGACGGAGATCCTCACTGCTGCGAGAGAATGGCTCGCTCTGAGACGAGCCTTCAGACAGTGTAAGACCGGCTAAAGACCAACAGAAAATAGACCCTATAGTTTGGCATATTTAGCCAGTTTAGTAAATGAAAAAAACATTTAGGTCGTGGTGTTCTTGACTCTGCGTCGTGCATTAAAACCGTGTAATGCACAGCTCTTCGTTGTTTAATCCTGACATATAATACAGTCCTGGCCCCATCGTTTACATACAGTCTTCTCACACACACAAAGTTTCTACCTTTAGAGCTGTGATAGTACAACACAGGGAATTTGAATGAACTACTACTGTCTTTTGAAAATACCAGCACATTCAGGATGGGTTCACGTTTCTGTCCGCATTGTTTGTGCAGCTCCAGCGCTTCCACATCAAAAGAAAAAACTTAATTCATCAACTAAAACTTAGAATTATTAACAAAAATTATAAAATACAGCAATAGTCAAATACAGGTCACTTTCATTATGTGTTTTCACACCAGACCGTTCATGGGAACAGAAATTAGATATTGAAAAACCCCTCAACGCAAACCTTTACATCTTGTTCAGTTCATGCCTGGGAAGTTTGGAGTCTGTAGGAGCTACTAAAGTGGAGATGCTGGTGCAGCTAACGTTTTGTAGCCCATATTCTGTGCTGTTCTTTGCAATGATCATCTTTGGATTAGAGAGTCCCTCGGTCGCATTCCGTGCTACACGTGGATACCAAACAGGTCAATATTTGTTAATGGGAATGCATGGGAAACGGGCCGTGCTGTTGCAGTGATTTCCTGACAAGGGACGACGATTTGGTAAAAATGTCAACATTGACCACTGCATAAAGATATTGATGTTTTCACCTGTCTCATCCATGTCTTTGTAAATATTGTTTTGTGAAATATATATGGTAAAAAAAAAAAAAAAACACTGGTCACCTGACGTCCTGGGACTTCTGCAGCTCCTTATTGAACTCGTCGATCTTGGCCTGGAGCTTCTTCTTCCTCTGCTCTGGAGGGAGGTGCGAGAAGTCCTCCGCTGGCACGGGCTGCACGAGGAAACACAAAACAACGAGGTCAAATCCCACACATCCTAAATATTGAGCAGTTATGACCCAGCAGTTGGAGGTTTGAGAAACAGCAGTTGGGAGATTCCCGTCTATTGCGCAATCCTAGTTATCGTACTGTTTGTGTAACGTGCCATTCCCCCTGGTATGTTACAGGCCTACAGAGCGCTCGGCGACCTGAGCAGACATGTTGAGGGCAGGTCCGTATAGCTGTGGCCCCTCAGGCGGCGGGACTGTGGAATGTGCTCTCACTTCATTGGGGCGTTCTGATGAGAAACAAGAGCGTGCTCCTTTGTGTTGCCCTTAAACCAAGTCTCATTATAACACTAGACTGGGATCATTGAAGATATAAATAATCCCAGGATATTTGCACCTGTTTATTGACTGTACACACGTCTGACATAACAGCTCCTATGAAATCAATCCGTGCTTTAGTTAACTTTTTGGCTTACATGCGTCTAATCTGCTACGACAGGAAAGCAATTATTGCTGCAAAAGAAGGATTAGCCAGCTATTTAATATAAGGGATCACTTACTTATTCCACACCACAATTAATCTTTCTATTGATGATAGCACGTTGTCCAGGCCCTGAGGCAACAAAACAGCCCCACACGGCACGGTAGTACAGCGGTTAGCGCTCTCGCTTCACAGCTAGAAGGTCCCGGGTTTGATTCCCACCAGGGACGGGGCCTTTCTGTGTGGAGTTTGCATGTTCTCCCCGTGTCTGTGTAGGTTTCCTCCGGGTACTCCGGTTTCCCCTACCACTAAAAACATGTACAATAGGCCAGGATGAATGAGAGTGTGTTTGAGAGTGCACATGGGGACGACGGATGCAAATTAGCCCAAGGCTACAATCCGGTGTGGCTTGTTTACATGCATGAGACCCATGTATGTTCATCAACATGCACTGTCCCGACCAAATAAATAAATAAACAGCTCCTGCTCCATATTTCACAGTGAGGATAGACACTCACGATCAGGATGAATCTTGGACTATTCCTCTTAACAAAACTGCTGAAGATTTCTGGGTTCTGGATACTTTTCCCACCCTCGTCTGTAAATGTTTACACGTTATGGCCAATAAAAATATGATAAATATAATAGTTTGGGTGGTATTAGTTTAAGCAGACACCGTTTATTCCTTCTTATGATTTTAATACAGATCAGACCACATTTTAGGACCAATTTAGGCAGAAATGTGAGAAATTCCAAAGCGTTCACATACTTTTCCCCCCACTGTTGTTCAGCAACTCATACTACAAATATTATACTATGGCAGGGGTAGGCAAGTTTGCTTAGAGGAGGGCCGATTTTCTTAATCGTTAAGATCTTCTTAATTGCTAAGAAATGTAAAGGAATTGACTGTATCTTTCACATTTTGAGTACTTTAACCTTTTACCCTCACCTTAACCGAGCACATTATCTCCAGTTCGGCTTTAACCAAAACTACAGTGGGATGAAAATGTATGCGAACGCTTTGAAATTTCTCGCATTTCTGCCTAAATTGGCCATAAAATGTGGTCTGAGCTTCATCAAAATCATAAGAATGAATAAACAGTGTCTGCTTAAACTAATACCACCCAAACATTTACATTTTATCATATTTTTATTGGCCGTAACATGTAAACATTCATAGGACAGCGAGGAAAAAGTAAGTGAACCCAGGAATCTCGCTGCAGTTTTGTAAAGAGGAATGGTCCAAGATGAATTCCTGATCGATACAAAAGAAGGGTCAGCCAGCTATTTAATACAAGGGTTCACTTACTTATTCCATGCATGTTGTTAATATCTTAGGTCTTTCTGCCAAATATCTTCATAAAATTATTTTTTTCTATTGACGATAGCACGTTGTCCAGGCTATGAGGCAACAAAACAGCCCCACACCATGATTTTCCCTGCTCTATACTTCAAAATGAGCATAGGGTTTTGATGTTGATGTGTTGTTCCATTTGTCCTCCACACATGACGTTGTGTGTTCCTCCTAAACTGTTCAACTTTGGGTCCAACAGTCCACAGTATATTTATCCAGTAGTGCAGTGGAGAATCCAAGAGCTCTTTCGCAAACCAAAGTTGCTTGTGTGTGTTACTTGTGTGTGAACTTTCAGTAAAAAATTCAAAATAAAATCGTAAAGAGCTTTGTGAGCATGTCTGTGAAAGGCGCTATACAAATAAAGTTCTTGTCCTTCGTCATTGCTTTGTTGTCTGCGCCTCTGTTGCTAGCTACGGTATTTTCTGCGTGTATTCCACTCTCAAATGATGAGCAAAATCGGGGGAAAGAAATCGAGCAGTGTGTCCTCAGCTTAAGGGAATGAACTGGCGTAGCTTAATTAAAAGATGCTAACATTTGTGTAAACTAGAATCATATAAATAACCTGTCAATGTGTCGGCTTCATTGTTCTCGAATTTGAAGTCATAATTTCAGATGTAGGACAGGGGTCGGAGTGATTCTATTGTTGATAGAAAAATCCAAATAGGAAATACACACAGGTTGACCTTAATATTTATTTTCAGGGGCGTTCAACAAGTCCACCGCGTTAATCTTATTGCACAAAGTCCTTTCAACGGACAACAGTGGCACCTTTGTGATAGGGACATGCCACCACTGTTTCATACTTTGAGCAGACTGTGGATTTTTGCCTGATTTTATTAGTTCCAAGCTCAATATCGGGGTCCAGACAGGCCTTTTGGATCGGTTTATCTGGAGCGGGGAGTTTTTTCGTTACATAGGCGCATTCCTTTGAAAATGCCACCCAAACATCTGAAAAACAGGGTTAAAGCTATGTTCAAGCCAATAGCAAAAGTACTTCCTGTTTATCACCAACCATTTACAGTAGCTTCGTCCTTTCTGCCCCAGTCTGCTACAATTACTAATCGATTTAACTAGACATGCATCGTTTGTACTCGTGAAGTGATGACCCAAGCGGAAACAGCTAATGCTAACAAGCTAGCTTTGGTTTGCTTAAATGTTAGCCAGTGGTGAACCAGCAGGGCCCTGACCAAATGAAGAAATTTTGTCTTAATATATTTCATTTGTATTTCATTTGTATAATGTACAGTTGAGTTGCTTATATTGGTATTGTTGAGGTCTAACTGTAATTTCCTTCTCAAAAACTGCCTTAAACACCTCCAGCGAGCTGCTCCTCCTCAGGGCCTGCTGGACAGATTGAGATACCCCTGTGTTGTGAGGCCGCACACATGACTGACAGAATTATCAGCCAATCAAAATTCGACATACAATCACAGATATCACAGATATTTGCACCTGTTTATTGACTGTACACACGTCTGACATAACAGCTCCTATGAAATCAATCCGTGCTTTAGTTAACTTTTTGGCTTACATGCGTCTAATCTGCTACGACAGGAAAGCAATTATTGCTGCAAAAGAAGGATTAGCCAGCTATTTAATATAAGGGATCACTTACTTATTCCACACCACAATTAATCTTTCTATTGATGATAGCACGTTGTCCAGGCCCTGAGGCAACAAAACAGCCCCACACGGCACGGTAGTACAGCGGTTAGCGCTCTCGCTTCACAGCTAGAAGGTCCCGGGTTTGATTCCCACCAGGGACGGGGCCTTTCTGTGTGGAGTTTGCATGTTCTCCCCGTGTCTGTGTAGGTTTCCTCCGGGTACTCCGGTTTCCCCTACCACTAAAACATGTACAATAGGCCAGGATGAATGAGAGTGTGTTTGAGAGTGCACATGGGGGACGACGGATGCAAATTAGCCCAAGGCTACAATCCGGTGTGGCTTGTTTACATGCATGAGACCCATGTATGTTCATCAACATGCACTGTCCCGACCAAATAAATAAATAAACAGCTCCTGCTCCATATTTCACAGTGAGGATAGACACTCACGATCAGGATGAATCTTGGACTATTCCTCTTAACAAAACTGCTGAAGATTTCTGGGTTCTGGATACTTTTCCCACCCTCGTCTGTAAATGTTTACACGTTATGGCCAATAAAAATATGATAAATATAATAGTTTGGGTGGTATTAGTTTAAGCAGACACCGTTTATTCCTTCTTATGATTTTAATACAGATCAGACCACATTTTAGGACCAATTTAGGCAGAAATGTGAGAAATTCCAAAGCGTTCACATACTTTTCCCCCCACTGTTGTTCAGCAACTCATACTACAAATATTATACTATGGCAGGGGTAGGCAAGTTTGCTTAGAGGAGGGCCGATTTTCTTAATCGTTAAGATCTTCTTAATTGCTAAGAAATGTAAAGGAATTGACTGTATCTTTCACATTTTTGAGTACTTTAACCTTTTACCCTCACCTTAACCGAGCACATTATCTCCAGTTCGGCTTTAACCAAAACTACAGTGGGATGAAAATGTATGCGAACGCTTTGAAATTTCTCGCATTTCTGCCTAAATTGGCCATAAAATGTGGTCTGAGCTTCATCAAAATCATAAGAATGAATAAACAGTGTCTGCTTAAACTAATACCACCCAAACATTTACATTTTATCATATTTTTATTGGCCGTAACATGTAAACATTTATAGGACAGCGAGGAAAAAGTAAGTGAACCCAGGAATCTCGCTGCAGTTTTGTAAAGAGGAATGGTCCAAGATGAATTCCTGATCGATACAAAAGAAGGGTCAGCCAGCTATTTAATACAAGGGTTCACTTACTTATTCCATGCATGTTGTTAATATCTTAGGTCTTTCTGCCAAATATCTTCATAAAATTATTTTTTTCTATTGACGATAGCACGTTGTCCAGGCTATGAGGCAACAAAACAGCCCCACACCATGATTTTCCCTGCTCTATACTTCAAAATGAGCATAGGGTTTTGATGTTGATGTGTTGTTCCATTTGTCCTCCACACATGACGTTGTGTGTTCCTCCTAAACTGTTCAACTTTGGGTCCAACAGTCCACAGTATATTTATCCAGTAGTGCAGTGGAGAATCCAAGAGCTCTTTCGCAAACCAAAGTTGCTTGTGTGTGTTACTTGTGTGTGAACTTTCAGTAAAAAATTCAAAATAAAATCGTAAAGAGCTTTGTGAGCATGTCTGTGAAAGGCGCTATACAAATAAAGTTCTTGTCCTTCGTCATTGCTTTGTTGTCTGCGCCTCTGTTGCTAGCTACGGTATTTTCTGCGTGTATTCCACTCTCAAATGATGAGCAAAATCGGGGGAAAGAAATCGAGCAGTGTGTCCTCAGCTTAAGGGAATGAACTGGCGTAGCTTAATTAAAAGATGCTAACATTTGTGTAAACTAGAATCATATAAATAACCTGTCAATGTGTCGGCTTCATTGTTCTCGAATTTGAAGTCATAATTTCAGATGTAGGACAGGGGTCGGAGTGATTCTATTGTTGATAGAAAAATCCAAATAGGAAATACACACAGGTTGACCTTAATATTTATTTTCAGGGGCGTTCAACAAGTCCACCGCGTTAATCTTATTGCACAAAGTCCTTTCAACGGACAACAGTGGCACCTTTGTGATAGGGACATGCCACCACTGTTTCATACTTTGAGCAGACTGTGGATTTTTGCCTGATTTTATTAGTTCCAAGCTCAATATCGGGGTCCAGACAGGCCTTTTGGATCGGTTTATCTGGAGCGGGGAGTTTTTTCGTTACATAGGCGCATTCCTTTGAAAATGCCACCCAAAACATCTGAAAAACAGGGTTAAAGCTATGTTCAAGCCAATAGCAAAAGTACTTCCTGTTTATCACCAACCATTTACAGTAGCTTCGTCCTTTCTGCCCCAGTCTGCTACAATTACTAATCGATTTAACTAGACATGCATCGTTTGTACTCGTGAAGTGATGACCCAAGCGGAAACAGCTAATGCTAACAAGCTAGCTTTGGTTTGCTTAAATGTTAGCCAGTGGTGAACCAGCAGGGCCCTGACCAAATGAAGAAATTTTGTCTTAATATATTTCATTTGTATTTCATTTGTATAATGTACAGTTGAGTTGCTTATATTGGTATTGTTGAGGTCTAACTGTAATTTCCTTCTCAAAAACTGCCTTAAACACCTCCAGCGAGCTGCTCCTCCTCAGGGCCTGCTGGACAGATTGAGATACCCCTGTGTTGTGAGGCCGCACACATGACTGACAGAATTATCAGCCAATCAAAATTCGACATACAATCACAGTGCGTCCCCCAGGCCCCGCTGTGTCTCAGCAGCGCCCCCTTTGTTTTCCTCGCCTGGGAAAACCGCTAATGTAACTGCACATGGGCAAGATGTTCCAATCAGAAGTGCAGCTCAACTAAACCAGATAAACAAATATTCTTCTAGTGAAATGAGGATGAGGACATGTGGAGTGGATTTATTAATCACGGATATTTGGCGCCGCTTTGATAGCAAAGTAGCAGGAACGACAGCGGGTCTCAGACGCCTGGCCCCTGACAGGAGAGGAGTTTCCCCACGTCATCTGCTGGGAACAGGTACAACGAGCGCCAAAAGGCATCCCACAAAGCACCAAACTGTAAGTTTAGTATTTGAGTTGATCTCTGATGTCTCGTTCTGTTCGACAAAACATCTCCTCAAAACAGCCGCCTGTTTCCACGTTATAAAGCGCTCGTCTCCACAGTCATGTGTCATGTGTTTCTGTATGTTATGAGTGTTCCTGAAGGTTTTTGTTTGGGGGCGGAGGCATTGCTGCTTTGGTTTACATTGTTGGTACATCCTTTGGCGAACAAATGTCATGTAAAAAGCAGTTTTATCCATATTTATCCCGTTTGAGTGAGTGAACCCACAGGCTGGTACTGAAGGCCCTGACTGAAACCACACGGAACGCCACTGAGTTTAGCTCAATATTATCTTGCCACTCTCATGGAAGACAACTGCTGATCACCAAAACAAGTCAACGCTGAGTTAAATAGAACAAATGTATGTTTGTTTCTGCTTTTAGGCCTGTGGTATTTGTGACACTTTGTATTCTCAATCATCCAATCAATATGTAACATTGTAGCTATTGTTCCTATAGACAGACCTTAATGTTAGTTTTTCGTACCTCACGGTTTCGGCTACAACTGTGGCCTTCCTCAGAGGTTGTCACGTGATGCCGAAAAGCCGAAACCGTCAGGTACGAAAAACTAACATTAAGGTCTGTCTATAGGAACAATAGCTACAATATTAATTGAAGACCTAATGAACCTAATCGGACAATATGTGACATGTTTTCCCTCACAAACGTGTGTTTAACAAATTTTTCTCACACTTCTGCCACAGACGACTGAGTTGCGTCTCTTGGCAGGATCTTTCACCTTGGTTTTCTTGCTGAAGAGCCAGAGCTTGGACATGACTTTGGGCGGGTTCAGGCTGGACTCTGATGTGGCGGGTTTGATTCCCTGAGAGTAGTCCTCAAACTCCACGTCTGTGGGCCGCTCGAAGCCCGACTTGTGGTGCTCTATGAAGAGGATGGAGTCCTGCCACACACATCACACACAAGGATACGAACAGTTAGAATGATGAAAAGGCGGATAACCAAATTGATTAGAGATTAATCACCCAAAAGGCCTAGAGTTAAATGAGTAATGCTCTTAGACTTCTTTAGTTGCTTTGGACTCCAGGCATTTAGGCGTGTTGGGCTCACTGATAATAACCTTCAATGTGCCACCTGCATTTATTCTCACTACTTTGGCACTGATTTAGCTCCATACATGTGCTACATTTTTGACACTATTGACCCTCCATACGTTTGTCCATCATGCTCTGTGTTAACACAAAACGAGATGGCTGCTGACCATTGGACACATTTTGAAGATGAAACAGTCTAGTTTTACCCCCAAGTATTTATGTAATATAGTTTGGAATGCATAGGCGATTGAGTAACACTCTTGGACACAAATCCTCAGCACTTTTCACACACGGTTTCCCAGACACCGAGGAGGCTCATACCACTAACCCTCCTCTTTCCAACGCAAGTCTCGCTCACTTTTTGTTCTGGAGATGCTGGATGTCCGAAGGTGTGAATCTCAATATGAACTTTACTGGTGAAGCGACTGGAATGTTGGTTTATTCAGTTTTACAAAAGAATTGACATAAAACACATCAGATGTTGAGAGCCTGTGTTTAATGTGCATTTGGTGATATCTATTCGTCTAACCACTTTGGATCTGGTCCATGTGCGTACTGCCCTTGTAGCCGAGTGCAGAAGTCGACAAACTTTATTAGAGGTGGACCAATATATCGGCTGGCAAATGTATCGGGCCGATATGTGGGGATTTTACAATATCGATATTGTAGAGTGAAGTCAGGGCTTTAAAACAAACGAACGTCCTCCCACAACTTCCTAGGCCTCAGGGGAACAAAGAAACATCGTGATGAAAACTGGTTAACTACAAGTTTGTTAAATACAAGTTTCACCAACTAAACCTCAATATGGACAGGCTGTATGTCATCGCCGAGTTAGTTTTAACCTCCGCAATTGCATTTTTGATTGCAGCGCAAAACGCAGTGACTAGCATGCTAATGCTAACGGCAACAAATCAAATCTGGGATAGAAAGTAAAAATAAATAAATTGGCCACTGCTGGAGCATTCATGTTTTTAAATTGGCCAAAAATATCGGCCATGCATATAAAAATCCCAAATAAATCGGCATCAGCCTTAGAAAAACCCATATTGGTCAACCTCTAAACTTTATCACTCCGTAAGCTACTTTAGGCTAATCTTTAGGCTAATCTTATATAGGCTTGATTTTTGGGGGGTTCAAAGCACAACAAACTAGGCTGGGAATTAGACATTATAAAGATCCCTCTGAAAAATCCTTGAAATGATTAAGCCCGACACAGGACAGCTTGGAGTCTGTAGAGCTACTAAAGACAACCCAATACATTAAAAGCTACCATTGAAATTTCAGTCTGATTGCGGTGGCTCTTGCAGTTGTAGTGTGTGTGTGCGTGCGTGCGCGTGTGCGCCTCAGACCTGGTTGGCGTTGATGCGTGTTCCCGCTGAAGTGATGCCTTCCAGACACTTTGAGATGATAGGGAGCACCTTCTTCTCGATGTCGGAGAACTGGCAGTAGCCCTCGGCCAGTCGCCGGATCCTGCGCTCGTCCATGCCCTGCAGCTTCTACACACAGCACAGAACACACGTTTATGACCCTTTCAGACCCGCTCACAGGCTCGTTTGAGGATGTCCAAACTACACACAGAGGCCTATTGCTGTCTCAGAATTGACCTTCCCGCTGTGGGGTAAGGTAGGAAACTTTACAACCATGGGATCTTTTGTTATTATGGCTTTTGCATGTATTTGGTGAAAATGTCAAACACATCTTTACCACTATCTTACACTTTGTCATTAAAAAAAACAGTTAAATAAAAAAAAGAAATTCTGTAGTTTCACAAGCTCCTCCCACACCTTCCTCTTGCTCCCCTTTGCTACACAGCTGTTTCAATGAATAAAACTTTTTTTTAAACTAGTGAATGTCAGACGGACGACCTAACATTTTGGTCTTGTCAATGAAATATCCCCCATTAATAAGACAGTAATAGTGACATGTCCAATACCAATAGACAGATTTCAATGCTGACAAACATTAGACACATGACTGATGTGTGCAGAAACCACATTCTTCCAATAACACGTATCAGTTATTTATATTATATCAGTCGTTTACGTGGGATACGCACGAATAATGGCAATGTATGAACCGCTGTTAAGGCTCGAAAATAGTTCAAAGTACGTCGAAAGCTTGTCACCTGAGGAAGCGGCACTTATTTAAAGCCACATTGCGTAACATTTTACCCAGTAAAAAATATTGAAATACAAGCATTTATTTTATGTCAAATATTTTCATAATTGAAAAATACCTCATAAATGTACAAACAAACAAGTGCCTTTGCTGTGAGCGGCTCAGCTCTCCTCAGACATAAATGTAACTTTACCGGGAGTGGGTACGTCTCCAGCTTGTTTCCATGGAGATGTGACTAAAGTCAGCAGAATTTGAGGTTTAAATAGGTTTGGTTCTCATCCAAATCAATTCTTTGATTAACCACTGCATTTTCGGTGTTGAGCTGGACATTAGGAGAATATTTTGTACTGATGGCAACAGTATAGTCCAGAAAGTTACGCAGTGTACCTTTAAGGAAACTCACTTTAAGGTGTACATTTAGGTCTACAATTATGCAGGCCAACGTTGGCTATGTGGATGTACTTCCTAAATACTGCAATTCACTTTAGTCTGGAGGGGTGCAGAGTCATGTCGGACCTACACCACTAGTTACAAGATAAATCTAAAGACCAACCGCATCCATGTGCCAACACACTGGAGCGTGGTGCGTCATGGCACTTCAAAGGCTTTTCTCAAACCGTGCAGCACTTTAAACATTTATCACAAATAAAATAAGACACGTAGATCACTGATGCAAGAGAGGGGAAATGTGTCTCATTTTTTGCATGTTAATAGTGTGTTGGCGACAGACAGTAGTTTCCCTGCTCAGGCTGAATGTGGATCCTGACGATAGTTTCTCTTTATCAGCTGCTCCTCTTGACCCTCCCAACAAAGTTTACTGTGGTCTCTTTGTGCGTCAGGCATAAGAGACCTGACTGTGTCACCGCAGAAGCACAAAAAACATGTGTTTTCCTCGCCGCGTCTGGATTCAGCAGATCCCAATCGTGCATTCTTGATCTCAACTTTGGACCATTTGTCTCTCGTTTGACGCACACACCCACAGGTGTCGTCTATTCTTCTGAAAAGTGTGCGCACCTGCCTGTATGTTAGCAAATTGAAGTCCTGGATTGTTGGTACTTCTATTTGTGCAATACGATGGCACTGTGTTGTTTTTATACGAAAACAATGCAATACCGTTTTCCTGTTGTTTTGCACCGGGCCTGCACGCGCGTGCACCTAATTTAGTATGCATACATCACATGAAATCCGTCTATACTGCAGTACGTCTATGGAGATATTGCCCCCTCTCTAAGTCTAAAAGTGGCCTTGAACAGACGAAATACTAAGTGCCTTCCCCTTTTTCTATTCAAGACATGTTTCCTCTTAGTTTCCCAGCACTTGAATTAAAATGAGTAACAATACACCCTGGCAGGATCTGTTGTTTTTTTATACGACTAGCCTGGCACAGACCGAAGCGAGTTGTGTACATATTGACCACGTGTTTGCAGCGAGCGTTTGAGAGTAACATCATAGTCAACAAAACTAACTTCAATCCGACATAACAGACCGTTAACCTCTTCAAGCCCCGCCTTAACCGAGCACAAGAGTCAAAACAAGACGGAAACAAGGATGAAAACACGCAATCAAAAAGCGACGAAAAACAGTGACAACAACGCAAAGAAAAAGCTTGGATGAGTTTTGTAGGTCTTGGCTTTCAAATGAGGCGTTACCCTGGCCTAGAGGCTGTAAGCTTCAGTCGAGGAGCTTTTAGATTTGGGTAAAGCCGAACTGGAGAAAATGCGCTCGGTTAAAGTGGGGGTTAAGCACAACAGATCATGGTCACTTTTAACCGGAACAAAGTTAACACTATATATAAGGTTTTGCTTGAAAATTGAAGGCGAGACACTGCAGTTGAACAGGGAAAAATGTAAAAAATAAATTAAAAAAATGCAGTATATATTATGTTGACGATCTACCAGAGGTGGGAAGTAACAAAGTACTGTACTTAAGTAAATTTTTCAGGTATCTGTACTTTACTTGAGTATTTAATTTCCTGACGACTTTTTACTTTTACTCCTTACTTTTGAAACGCAAGTATCTGTACTTTCTACTCCTTACATTTTCAAAACGGGCTCGTTACTTTTCTTTAAAATCACGCGCCGTTTTTTCTTTTTCTTTCCCCCGAGGCGGCCGCGCCCACCCGTCTTGTCAGCGCGCGTGCCAGAGTGCAGATTTTTTTTTGTCTTTTTGGTTTCGGTTTAGAAACAGACGGCATCTCCGCACACCGGGGGAAGCTGCTGAAGTAAACGCGCTGCTGTCAGAGCACGGACGCGTATAGAGCAAAGGAACCAGCGTCACCAGTGCGGAGGTGAGAGAGATGGACATGAGCGCTTGCACGTGCAGCCGTGGTGCAGGGACAGACAGCATGAACATAGCCTAATACTGACCCGTTTGACCGCGGTCCTGCTGTGATTTTAGTGTGAGCTGCACAGGTCCAAACTGTTCTAAACTCCAAACTTAGAGACTTAATCTGCCTTTGGTCTCTGCTGTGAATATGAATCAAAGACAGTTTCAGAAATACAGGCCATTGGCTGATATAAGCGATTTGGGGGCGTTTTTATTTGTTTTACTATATTAATTTAATCCTTTATTTATACAAGTTTGTCCTTTGAGACCATAGTTTGACATGATATGACGTCTAATTAGTCAGAGAGACCTGTTTCAAACACCCCAACCATCACATCTAATATGGGCTCATAGGCTGCAGTTACATCGGCATCTTTTACTCTTTTTTTGTAAAAATAATTAAATAAATGTTTTGAAAGCATAAAGAAAAAAGACAGGAAAAAAACAACAACAAATGTTCGTACAGTGCAGCTATGACATTTGTTGTTTGTTCTCACATATAGCTTCAACCAGCACATATGAACAAGCTTAAATTGAGTAAAACAGAGCCTGAATAAGAGCCGTAAAGCCATCTGGATAATGTTTTTAATCGCGTTTCTTTGTGTTTGCTTTGTTCTTTAGTACATTTTTGATGAAGTACTTTTGTACTTTTACTTAAGTAAACTAGTTGCAGCTGTACTTTTACCGGTGTAATTTTTTACCCGAGTATCTGTACTTTTACTTAAGTACAGAAATTGAGTACTTTCGACACCTCTGAAATCTGCACTATGAAAATTAGTTTTAAATTGGCCGGCTTCAGAGAGATTGACAAAGGAGGAATGTGTGAGGAAGGTCATCAGCACAGGGCATGATAACGTCAGTCTGCTGCTGTTAAACGTGTCTCTGCATGTGTCCAGATTGTGATGTTTTTTTTAAATTTTCTAAATATGGTTGGTAAAGCTAAGACAGCCCAACTGCAGCAAACTTGGACCAACAAATAAACAAACTGTAATCTGTAAGAGTGAATAATGTCATGATATGTGTTTGGAACAGTATAAAAAGTCATGCTAAAACTGAGGGGATTTTACAGAGATTTTGACAGGGGTTTTAGGTGTAGAATCCATGGGACGATTCAGGATGTAGACTTATGAAGAGTTTCTTTTTTGCCAGATTTAGCTCTTTTAGTTAGCTTTCTTCCTGTAATGATTTTTTGAAGATTTTTAATAAACACTACTTTCTACAGTTGCTCCAAATCCGACACGCCTCTGTCTTCCTTCGGTGGGTGTTTCTGTCGTACTGATTGTGATGTTTTTTTGTAAACTTTTGCCCGGCTAACATGTTGACATTCCATTGCAAGCAAACATTTTGGTGAGGTTACATCTGGCACGGTCAGGAGCTGAGGCAGAGCTGGTACATACACTCAGTACGGCCTTTCCTGAGACCTCAGCGGTATCCACCTTATTCCTTCGCCCCATGAGCCTTTGCGTGAAGTATGGGTGGGATTTCCTGTTTGTTTGCATGTAGACCCGTTCACTCTAATCCACTTTTATGAGCTTTAGACACGTAAACTATGAGGGAACGCGAGCTTTCACAGCTGAGACGAAACTACCAGATGCGATGAGCTGCTCACCATAAACTTGTGAGCAGCCTGAAATGCCTGAAAATCGCACCGTCGAAGAGTTTTCTGACCCATGGGCCAACCTCTGTGGCTATCTTCTACTTCTGCGATCTTTCACAAAGGATTTACTCAGATGTGGTAGTTTAGACTTGGAGAGTGGATTGTCAGCATAAAAACACTTTTTGTTTCGTGTTGATGGGTCAAATATCTGCAGAGATCATCACATTTTCAGATTAAACTGAGCTACAGTTTATGAGCCTCATTACATTACTCGGAAACACGCCACATCTGTAGTTTAACTGGGTCAAAGGTTTTACTCAAAAAACATCCGAAAATAGTTGGAAGCTCTTTCCATAACTAAATGTATGCACTCTATGAGAGACCCAGCTCTATGAGAGACCCAGCTCAGCTTGTCATGATATGACAAGCTGAGCTGGGTCACAGTTTAAGCCCAGCTTTAGTCCAGGAGCACGATCCAAACACTGCATCTTCCAGAGCCACAAATGCCACTTTCTATGGGCAGGGAGATCTTTTCAAATGTTACAGAGTCTGATCGTTTATTTCAAGATGATTTTCTAAACCTCTATGTGAAACAAAAACTCGCCCTGGAAACCACTGGAAACCAATGGCTCAGAGCGACTTCCGGGATCTCACCGGAAATTCCTCCCATCCCTGTTTCTACATGAGCCACCACAGGAATAAGGAGGATAGAAATCAATTTGAAACTTCTGCTGTAGATTATTGTAGATTATGTGAAAAAAAATGCTAATGATTTTGATGACCAAATCTAAATAATGGATATAGCCAACAAAGATTAGCTCAGAGCGGATTTTAGTTCTTAGGTTTTAGCAGATTTCGCCATGTGCTTTACAGTTCAAAACTCAGCAGAAATTAAATATTGAAAAACGTGTATGGAAAAACCTTCTAAATATTGTTATGTAAAAGTAGAAGCTGTAAATATAACTGGAGTGCAGATGTTACAAGAGAGGAATGAAAAAGTGAGAAAGCAGGACCCAATATTTTGTAACGTCTGTGCATGCGTTTGTACATCTGCGCCGTCTTCCAGAATGGAAATAATAATATTTGGATTACAGCGTCACCTCAGTCGCCTTTCCTGCTACACGTGGATACCAAACATGTAAATATTTGTGAATGAATAAGCGCAGGAAAAGCGAAGAAGCGCTGCAATCTCATCATTGGCCACTGTGTGAAAAATCAGTGTTTGGTCTTGCCTTAACCCAGTGTTCCCTGCTTTGACTTTGCTATTTTGTGATTTATCATTTAGAAAAACATTTAAAAAAAAGTGCCACATGCACTTAAACAGCGATCGCTCTCACGTTGAATATCTGGGTTAAGTCGGTGTAGTAGAAGTACTTCTGCTCCTGGTTGTACTTCTGCAGCTGGGCGGCGTAGTCGCTCCGGCTCTCCTCCGCGATGTGGGTGCGGCTGTGGGCGTAGTGTTTGGCCTGAGAGCACAAAAGCACAGATTGAAACATAGTCTGGTCCAGGGCATCTCTGTCTCTGTAGATTATCTCCCAAGTAAAGATTGAACTAAAGGACAGACGTCATGATTCGGCATTACCTTCTCCACGTCGAACTTGGTGGCGTTCAAGTCGTGTTCGATCTTCTCGGACTGCTGCGTGGCCTTGTCCGCGTCCACCCACTCTTTGGCGAAGCGCTTTTTTGTCTGTGATGCAAAACACATCAGATGTTGAGAGCCTGTGTTTACTGTGCATTTGGTGATAGCGTCTAACCATGGAGCTACTTATGTTTCCATGAGTAACTGTATCCAGGTACAGTTACTCATTCACTTCAGGGTACTTAGTAGACTACAGTTACTTTCTTGATATCAAAGGAATACATCACAGTACTCAATCATTCAATTTCAGTTTCATATTAATAACATTAACAAGAACGAAAAGATCAAAACCGCTGGGGAAAGGTTTAGCGCTGTCCTTCCTGACTGTGGACATTCTTTTTTGCAATTAGTGGTAAATAATTTTGTAACACGCATATAACAAGTGTAACCTAAACATCTTCTTAATCATACCGCCGCTTTTATGTATTAATATAATGCAAATCAACGTGAAAGTATTCTAAGTATTTAGAATACAGGACTTTGATTAGACAATTACTTTACGATTTTTTACTTTACGACAAAAGAGCAGTGTATCAGTCGCCACGCCGCCATCTTTAATGTTTTGGAAGAGTGCGTGGTGGTGACAAGTGACAGCTTCCGTCTCTTGGTGCGTGATTGGACCGTTACAGGTAACATAAGCCGTCGTTCCACATAGCGCAAACCGGCCGCGCACGCCACGATCTACGTGCACGTATCGACCCAACCCCGCAGACCTTTCTGTTTCCACCACACACACACATGCATTTGTTGTGGGTGGAGCTGCACGCTGTACAGATCATCATTAAAAGTTTTTAGAGTCGCGATGAAAACAAATGTGGACAAATGCTGTCATCTGGTGGAGTTATGGAATCATTCAGAGGAGCCAAGCTGTATTAAAACAGAAAAGAAACCACTAAATACAACTATGAAGGTAAACTACATGCAAATGTTATGCTAACACCAGCTAAAGCTGTGCTAACAGCGGCTAAATGCTAATATCAGCAAAATCCCTTTTTAGCACAGCGGTATGATGTTGTGAAATATTAAATCCGTATGACCTGCGTGTCAATAGTGAGGGCTGTCCACTCTCTCGTTGCCAATCAGAGGCCAGCAGTCTGTTCACGTCACAATAGACACGGGTTAGCCCGCTTTGGCCACAGCCAGAGGTCGGTCCCAAAACCTATACCTGGTCAGACCGGTTTGGCACTGGCCTTTGTTATGGAAAAGCTCGACAAAGCGGGTGAAAGAGCCATTCGGCTGACACGCGCCTGCATGTGGAAAAGATCCTATACAGTTCTTCTTTTGAACAGAAAGGAGGAGTGTCTGGCAGGCCAGGCAATCTTAGAGTAAGAAGAGCACTCACATTCTCCAGCTGTTTGAAGCTGCTCTCCAGGTTCTGCTGGGCCTTCTTCACGTCTGACAGATGCTGCACACACATACACAGAGGAGTTTAATGACTTACGTTTACTTTAGTAGCATTTTTGAAAGCAATCATATGTCATTTGATCAGTAACAATTTGAACACATTTGATGAATTGAAAATAAAACTATATTTAAAGCAGAACTAAGTAACTCATGCCCCTAGAGGCCATAAGCGCCACTGCAGGTGTTGTAGCATGTTCAGAATCAGAATAGTTTTTATTGCCATTGTTTGAGAACAGGTTCACAAACTAGGATTTTTTCTTGGTGCAGACGTGCAACATAAAACATATAACACAGAATTTAGATAAAAATAAGCTATAAAACATTAAGAGAGGGGTCAGCTGTGATCCGACCCACACGCCTCCGGGTCCTAGAGGTGAACAGGTCCTGGAGAGATGGGAGCTTACAGCCAATCACCTTCTCAGCAGCATGCACAATGCGCTGCAGTCGGTGCTTGTCCCGTTCTGTAGCGCCGAGGTATCACACGGTGATGGAGGAGGTGAGGATGGACTCGATGATGGCCGTGTAGAACTGCACCAGCATCCTTGTAGGCAGCTTAAGTTTCCTCAGCTGCCGCAGGAAAAACATCCTCTGCTGGGCCTTCTTGATTGCCTCCCATTTGAGGTCCTGGGTGATGGTGGTGCCCAGGAAACGGAAGGAGTCCACGATAGAAATGGGGGTGGGAGAGTCTGTCAGGGCGAGGGGGGACGGTGGGGCTGTGTCTTTCCTGAAGTCCACGATCATCTCCACTGTCTTCTGGGCGTTCAGCTCCAGGTTGTTGTGGCTGCACCAGGACGCCAGCCGGTCCTCCTCTCTCCTGTAGGCGGGCTCATTACCGTCCGAGATGAGCCCGATCAGGGTGGTGTCATCCACAAACTTGATGAGTTTAACGGACTGGTGACTGGAGGTGCAGCAGTTTGTGTACAGGGAGAAGAGCCAGGGGGAAAGTACACAGCCCTGAGGAGTTCCAATGTTTGTAGTCTGAGTGTCTGAGACGATTTTCCCCAGCCGCAAGTGCTGTCTCCGGTCCGTCAGGAAGTCAGTGATCCACCTGCAGAGGGAGTCGGGCACGCCGAGCTGGTAGAGCTTGTCTCATAGCAGTCCAGGGAGGATGGTGTTGAAGGCAGAGCTGAAGTCCACAAACAGGATCCAGGCGTAGGTTCCTGGGGAGTCCAGATGCTCCAGGGTGAAGTGGAGGGCCAGATTGACTGCGTCGTCCACAGACCTGTTGGCTCTGTAGGCAAACTGCAGCGGGTCCAGGAGGGGGTGGTGATGTCCTTGAGGTGGGGCAGGACTAAGTGCTCAAAAGACTTCATGTCCACAGATGTCATCGCCACCGGCCTGTAGTCATTAAGTCCTGTGATCCGTGGTTTCTTAGGGACAGGGACGATGGTGGACGATTTAAGGCAGGACGGCACGTGGCATGACTCCAGGAGGTGTTGAAAATGTCTGTGAAGACGGGAGCCAGCTGATCCGCGCAGTGTCTCAGGGTGGAGGGGGAGACACCATCTGGCCCGGGGGCCTTCCGCGGGTTCAGCTTCAGGAACTGCCGACGCACTTCCTCCTCATTGATGGAGAGAGCAGGAGGGAAGGAAGGTCTGTGGTGGCCTTTGATAAAGTGCTGGGGTCGTTGACGGTGGGGGTGATGATGGGGGGAGCAGGGGCAGCTGGAGTGTCTAGAGGGGTTTCAAAGGCTGATGGGAGTTTGTGGCGGCAGTAATGTGTATTCAGACCCTGGGCGAGGGACAGGTCGTTCAGAGCCCGGGGGGCCTTGGGCTTGTAGTTAGGGCTATTACTAAGCCCCCGCCACACTGCTCCAGTGTCATTAGAGGAGAATTGTTGTTGGAGATGGGCTGAATACACAGATTTAGCTTTCCCCACCTCCCTGCTAAAGAGGTATCTTGCCTCCCTGTAGTGGTCACTGTCTCCATTCCTACAATTGTGGTTTTCTGGCCAGAGACACCAGGGGGAGATGAAAGACCCCCCCAATCCTCCCATTAACACTTGTATTACCCCCAGAGGGACTACGAAAAGGATTTATTAAGGTAAACAAGTTACTTGGCACCGCTTTAATTCCTAAATCTTTAATATGAAAAAATTAAAATCACTCCATGATATGAAAATCATGAACTAGCTTGAGACTTCTTGGAGTGGGAGGAGACACTTGAAGAAGGCGGAGACAGTTGAAACCAAGTGGCATCATCTCACACAGAAACTACAGCAGATATTCTGAATTACTTAGTCCTGCACGACTTTTTAGACGACGGCGCAACTTTACAATGTCGTAGAAAACTATAACCAGATGATTTTTGCACAATACCGCCGTCCCTTTAAATAATACTACCATCCCTTTAAAGCTGGGGTACCTTATTTTTTGGTGTTGTAGAATACATTTAATTTTGCCACCTCAGAGTATGTTGTAAACACAGTAAAACACAGACCTTGCTGTATTGTCTTCACCTAAAGTTTTATTGAGCAATGGATGATGAAGTCTAATCTAAATTAGTGGAATTTATCTTGGGGTGGCCCCGCCCCTGCTTCACTTTGTCACCACTCAGTGCTGTATATGGGTGTGAAATGTGCATGTAATTACATTGTTTGAACAATGTGAATACACAGGAGGGACTGTGAGAGCTAGAAACCAGTTTGGGCTAAAACAGAAAATGTCACTGTTTGAACAGGAAAAATCAGGTACCCCAGCTTTAAGTACGATGAGTGTGTGACTGACTATGAAAATGCCTTTAGCGTGAACAGGCACGTTAACACAATGGACCATAGTCTTACGCTCTTGCGCTCCTGCTTGATCTCCTGGAGGAACTTGGTGAGCTCCACGCAGATGGCCGTCATCATGTTCTCGGCGATCAGCTCCCTCTGCCCCGCATAGTCGTTCAGCTCGTTCAGGATGTCTTGGAAGGACGCGTGGTTGCTGAATCTGAGGCACAAGATTTGAACATGTCTCCAGTGTTATCCTGATACATCTACGGTTTAGAGGATTTGTGACTTTTCTCTTACTTGGATTCTTGCTCCTCTTTGCTTTCTCTTTTGATGTACTTTTTGGTCAGATTCCTGGAAGAAGCACAGAGTTATTAGATGTAGACACTGAACATAATCAACTACGGTCAAGGATAAAAGCGGTACAATGGAGCGGGGCTTCCCAAACATTTTGGACCACAAAATATCTCTAGACCCCATACTGTAAAATGGAATTAGCATTTATAACAATTTCAGGAGCAAAACATGTGAAATCTGGTTTATAATGCTTGTTTTTGGATACTGTTTTTGGATATTTGGCTTAATTCCACAAAAATGTACTGTTTTCAACCAAAAACACATCAAATTCAATGTTCGTATAAAAAGAACATTTTCTTTTCGTCTTCAAACGTCTCCACTCCAGTGACTGGCACAATATGATTACATTGCCTGTGTGTGCGGTTATGCAAAGTGGCTTTGTATTGTGGATTGGACTTTACATGACATTTGTTTGAGACCGGATTTACTGGAGTTTTACTTTGTGCACACACGATTTCACATTGAGGCGTTTTCCATCAGGGCCTGTTTGGCTCTATTCGGGTTTACACACTTTCCCACCTCGTGCTAAAAACAACGATGTCCAAACGTTTGGATTTTTATTGAGGGATGCATACAGACATATGCAGACAAGAGGGTGGTAATTGGCAGAAGGTAGTTCCCTTGTTTCAGAGTTCAAAGCAATGAATCGGTCGACTACGTTTCACACCTAAATGTTTGCAAATAGATTATTGTTGTCTATCATTTAGTAAACTTGTAGTAAAAAGTAGAGATTATATTGGGCTGATATACAGTACATGTATTTCACAATATCAGCTGTAAAAGGCCAATAGCTCTAGAACTGAACGTGATAGAGACTTCCCGTTTTTTTGCATTGGAAAGAGCTCAGTCATAGCTGTAAAATTAGCCCTCCCAGAAAAATCACAGTGATTTTTTTTTTCCAATGAGGGCTGTATACTAAATATAAATAAATAAAATAAAAATAAAAGGTCACATTTATATAGCGCCTTTCTACCTGCTTTAGGCACTCAAAGTGCTTTACATCAAGGAACCAGTCACCCATTCACACTCTCATTCATACACTAGTGTACGCAGACACTGGTGTATGGGGTGAAGTGTCTTGCTCAAGGACACAACGACAGTGCGCACGAGGGGCACAGCTAATAGCGATGCTACATCCGTGGCGGTTGTGGCTGCTAATTCCTCACAAGCTGCCAACCACTGCTAACCGCTACTTACGCTGCTAACTGCGGCTAATCGCTGCACTTCTCTTTAAAGGAACAGGCCACCATTTTTCCATACTGAGATATGTTCTTACCTTAGCTTAGAGGAGTTGATGCGTAACTGTATGGTCTTTACGCGTGCGCTCAGTCACATAAACAGAGCACAGACTGTGTTAGCATATAGCCTCTTCTCCTCCTCCTCCTCCCTGGGTGCATACCTATGTTCCCCGGGTCCTATGTTCCCGGGTCCTATGTTCCCCGGGTCCTATGTTCCCCGGGTGTGATTTTTTTTTTCTGTAGGTGAGTCATGAGAGTGAAATGTCATACATATATCAATCAGCTTAACCCTGACCCTGCCCTAGCCACTAACCTTAAGGATAGTGGGCTGGTGCCTAATCTTAATCAATAGAAGTGGGGGAACATAGGTACCGGGGAACATAGGGCTGACCCCCTCCTCCCTATGGACTCAAACGCGAGTGAAGTTAGAAGCGACCAAGCTCTTCCACGTTTCCCTATTTAAATACGGTTACGTGAAGAGTTACACGATCCAAGTATAGTTACACAAAATTAAAATGTGTCGATTTTCTAGGCAATGCGTAATAATACCTTAGGAGCACTTCGACTTTACTGCACGGACGTCGAAGTGCTCCATGTTTTAATTTTGTGTAACTGCACTTGGATCATGTAACTCTTCACGTAACCGTATTTAAATAGAGAAAACGTGGAAGAGCATGGTCGCTTCTAACTTCACTCCCGTTTGGGTCCATGAGGAGAGGAGGAGAGGCTAAATGCTAACACCGTCTGTGCTCTGTTTGCAGGACTGAGCGCACATGTAAAGACCAGACAGTTACGCATCAACTCGTCTAAGCTAAGGTAAGAACATATCTTAGGCCCAATCTCAATTCTCTTTTCTACCCCTACCCCTAGCCCTTGCCCTTTCCCTACACCCTGAACCAAGGGCTAAGGGCGAGGGTTGAAAATACCACCCTAAGAAATGGGACAGCCCTCCATTTGACTGCATTTACTATTAACACAGATGATTACGGTTATGTAAAAAATAAAAAAAAATAAAAATAAAAGCAAGCCTACTTGCATGTTTCTACTGAACCAGTTTATCATTTGACTGATGCGGTTTTGTAACACCTAAACAACAGGACTCGGTCTCAGCCCAAACCCTACAGATTTTCATCTATTTCTGCTACATTCTCCTCCCCCTTGTCCGTGTGTTGCAGCTTCTACCGCGGGTCGCTGTGGCTGCAGCCAGAGCTGCGAGAGATCAGCCCATCCACTCATGTAGCGCACTCAGCGGGGACAGTCAGAGGTAGACCCGCTCGCACTGCGCACAGGGCGGGGACAGGCACCCGCAGCCTCCGCTCTGAGCCCCGGGCCTGAGTGGAGGCTGTCGAGGTGCGCTCAGACCGGGGACAGACCGCCTCGGACCCGGGCTCAGAGCACAGCGGCGCGGGGAGAAATCGAGCGCAGCAGCGAGGCACTGAACCCCCTCTGTCATGTCAATAGCGACGCATCAAAAGTTTGGGAGCGTTCGCAGCAGCAAAGCGAAAACGTAGAACTGACACGTTTATAGCAATGGACTGTTCCAATTGTTGCTCAAAGTGAATAAAGTCATGAACGAAGCGTTCTGCAACTTTATAAATGTTGTAAGAGTGCTTAATGATGATATTCGTGAATTCATTTCGCAGCTTATTTCTGTGTTTTGTCAAACTCCTCCTACCCCTTCGTCTGAAGTGTGCATCTGAAAAACCCTCGCTGGAAGGGCTATGTGGCCCTCTCCCTCACCCCTACCCCTCACCGCAAAATAGAATTGGGACACCCCTTCGTCTCTCGTGAACGCGCACAACGAAGGGAAAGGGCTAAGCGGAGGGCTAAGGGGGAGAATTGAGATTGGGCCTTAGTATGCAAAAACGGTGGCCTGTTCCTTTAAGCTGTTTGTTTTCTCTCGTCTCTGGCTCGGCATTCCTGAATAGCTTTAAAAATTCCCTCAGAAAGCTCAAGTAACGAGAAGCAGGGCACTGACCGTAGCTGCTTGGCGTAGTTCTGTTCGATCTCGGTCCTCTCCTTCACAAACTTGATGTAGCGCTCCACCAGGTCGAGCCCGGATTGCGTGTGCTTGTCTATGACATCGTACTGGTCCTGCAGAGCGAGCACAACAGCGGCATTAATGTTTCATCAGCGATGGAAACATTAGAATAGAACATTTTATGAGGGCACACACACACTCCAAGTATCTTTATGTAGCATTGAGCGACAGAGTGACCCTCACCCTATACAGCAGCAGCACACATCAGCGTGCCATGTGGGAAGGTTTACACAACAATGTCATCTGCCCCGGCAACAAGGACAGCCCCTCCACTAGCAGACCAGAGAGAACCAAAACAAGGCCCATAGGAATAAATCTATGAGAAATTCCAGGGGGGTCTGTAGCAACATTCTTCTAAACAAATACCTATCATGGGAGGCAGGATATGCAGCTTCCGTAAAAGCGAGGCCTCTTGTGAGCCAGAATTATCCAGCGGGAAATCAAACCTCAGTACAAGACTCATGCTTTACAACTGCTTTATACCGCTTAGCCTCAATATATTTTCTACTATAAATAAACAAATGTATAAGCTTGCATTTAATAGTATAAAACATTTGTGCAATGGTTTCCAGAGCCACTGGGAACAGCAGAAGTTACAAAGCAGCCAAGGACAGGCAGGTTTGGGGAAGGGTCCAGACAGTAAAACAAGTTGGAAATCAATCTTGTGCGCATTGTGCGTTCAGCTGAGAGGGTGATTGGCTGCAAGCTCCCATCTATACAGGACCCATTTAACTCCAGGACCCGGAGGCATGTGGGTCGGAGCACAGCTGACCCTTCTCACTCTGGACACGGACTATTCACCTCTCTCCCCTCAGGCAGACCCATAAAACCCGCCACTTGAATAGTTTTTTCCCCACCGCCATCAGACTCATGAACAAAAAACAAGACCCAATAACAGACTCATGGAATCTGGCCTGTTGCACTGTGTGGTGTGTCCACACTTAGATCAGCTGCTGTCAATTTATCACTTTATACACAATATGCAAAGCCAATCCCGCTGCTGTTCTATGTCAAATTGTTGTTGTCTTACCATATTTTACTTCTTACTGCTTATTTTATCTAAACTCTGTATTATATGTTTTATGTTTAATGTTGCATGCGTTCACCGAGAAAACAAATCCTACTTTGTGAACCTGTTCCCAAACAATGGCAATAAAAACTATTCTGATTCTGTGACGTACACCAGAGTGGAGGTCGGCGTTTGGAGAGTTAGAACTTAAAAAACAACAACATAAGACCCCTTTTTGTCTAAAGCTATAGGTGGTCAAAATATAGGCCCTCAAGAAAACACCTTCTAGATGTTAAGTTCCAAAGTCTGTTAGCAAAGTCTGGGTTTGGACCTCTGTGGAAAATGCATTGTAAACCCGAGCCCTATCAACTGAACGGTGGACTACTTCTTTCAGCTCACAGTCCTCACAGTCCTCCCGGTTATCCCTCCATCGTCCCCCCACCTTTGCATCTTGTGCTTTGTGTAATCAGCTGGGAGAGGGCAGGACTTGTCTGACGCGCTCCGGCCCCGGGACTGGCCCATGGGACCGTCCGTCAGTGGGTGGAGGCTAGCGCTATCTCACCGCTTAGGCCTCTCCGTGTGCTCTTCCAGTATTTCCTGCAGTAAACATGGCGTCACGGCACAGGAACTCACCCCCCACCTCCCTCCCTTCTCTCTCTCTCTCTCTGGCTGACCCCCGGGGGCCCAAACCACAGCACAACAGATAGGTGGGGTCCAGTTGTGTGTGCTGTGTTTGGGTCCAAGGACACTTGGGGCTCCTCCCTGTGTGAATGTGCATGTGTAGAGGAGAGACACTAGAAAACAATGTAGGAAGAACCTGCTCCACTGGTTTCGGTGTGGACTGGGTTTAGCAGGACTCAGGTGACATGCACAAATAATTCCTTCCAAGGTATTTATGGGGAGAGACATTCAGCAAACTGTCAGAACTGGAACCCACAACACGAGGCTACACACTTATGCAGAGTTTTTAAAGCAAAAAATGTCAGCCAGTCACACTTACTGCATTTGATTAGAGTTTTAGGTCTTTGGAGTGGTCCACAGACAAACCACCAACCACAGACAACCTTAACTAGTGCTGAGGTGTGTAAAACATCAAATGTTATCTCCCTGCTGTAGATTTGTTTTTTTCTTTTGGTTTGTGTTAATGTCTCTGAACGACAGTAGTCCAGACTATTGTTGCAGTCTGTAGGCCTATAATAGCCCATCTCAGAGTCTATTATTGAACATTACAAGCCTTTCAGTCATGTGACTTTTGTTGTTATGACCTCTGGCTAGTCACTAGCCAGACGTCTCCAAGCGGGTTCATACACTAGCTGCTAGTGTATATCATATCAAGCTATGCCTCTCCACTGACTGAAGTCAAGATGTTACATCCAAAAATAGCTCACCTTATGCCCATGTGCAGAGCTGATGCTTAAAAGAAAAACCTTAGGATTCGATGGTTATAAACTGGAGAGTTATGTTGCGTTCATGTGGTCCTCTGGAACTGGGGAAAATGTTGGAAAATGCACATAAACACTCACTCAACTGGGGAAAATGACTGGGAAACTTGGGTCAAAACAAGCTACCCGACTTCCGCACCTGACTGTGGAAATCAGCTGTAGTTAAACTGCAGACTTTCAGATGAACAGTGTAGTAATTACAACCGCTTGCATGTGTGCCTCTCACTTTTTAAGGGACCAAAAGTAATGGGACATGTGGCTGCTCAGCTGTTCCATGGCCTGGTGTCTGCTCTTCCCTCATTATCCCATTTATAAAGGAACAGATGAGACGTTCAGAGTTCATTTCAAGTGTGATATTTGCATTTTGAATATTGTTAATTATCAATATGAATTGAAGAGCTATCAAGCAAGCCATTATTAGGCTGAAAATGAAAACAAACTTGATGTGGATGTTCCAATATTTATGGACCTGACTGTACGTTTCTTAGTTTAGTGTGAGCTGCCGTCATCCTCAGAGTAACATAATTGCGAGTGAAATGCTTGACATCAATGCTAGTAAAAAGGTAATTTACGAGATATTTTTTTTAAACTACAGTTTAGCTTTTTAGATGCTAACAACACATTTAAATGATTAGCTGAGCTAAGTCCTATTCAGTGATAAAGACCGTTTTTAATTGATGACATAAAAATCCCCACTTTCCCACAAAAAAAGCACATGAACACAAACCAACTGGTGGGCAACAATGTCACATCTCAGGAAAATGAGCCCCCCAGTCCACATGAACGCAGCATTACTGACACCACTCAAAAGTTGCAATGCCTGCCCTGGATAACATGGACACAACTGCTGAGCTACAGGCTGGACAAACTTCTCCAAGAGAATGTACCACACTCCAAACATCTAGCCTTCGATACAACATGTGACAAAGGTAAGAGCTAAACTATTACTGTAGTTTTTCTCTAAGAGGGCTCATGTGAGCCGCACATGTGGACGGGCTAAATGCTACATGCTAACCACAGTAGAGCAGTTTAAACTGACTGCCTGAGGCTCTGTTGACCCTACACAGTGTAAAAATCACAGAGAGAGGGTTTTGTTTCGATGCAATCATTTAGATTGAAGAGTGGAAGCAGATCTTTGGCAAAATCCTGTTGTCTTTGCCTTATAAACATAGCCATGTGCTTGTTTGTTTACAGAGCCACGTGCTCTCTGGGGACATACTCTTCTTGAGCATCTTCTTGGACAATGATTATGTTCACATACAAGCCCTATAGTAAACCAGTTGTCCTTTATGTTCACCCTTAGGAGCAATATCATTACATTTTACAACATAATTCCTCTAAAGTCCATAAAACAGAGGCATAATATGTTTTTCAAATCAAATCCATTAGACACAGAAAGGAACACACCACAGTAAAGGCACCACTCGGTCTGGGAATCGAACCTGGGACCTTCATCTCTGTCCCTATGCTTCTGCTCGAACATGACATTTTGCGACAGCCAGATTTGTATGCCATAAAAATAGCAGAGTGCTTTGTTTACTTTATCCACAGACTGGCACATCCCTGTGTCCCTATCAGGACTGTGGGAAAAGCTTTACAGGATTGTCAGCATGGGAATATCTGCTGTTCAGATGTTCCATATTGTGCATTATTTTGATTTTCCAAATACCTTAGCTTAGTTTTTTCTTACTACATAAGGAGGAGAAGATGAAAACAATTCAGGCCAAAGTTTTGTGTGGTCTCATGGACTGGAGTTAAGGAGTTTAAAGGTCCTAAAATATGATCAAACCCGGGACCTTCTTGTTCTGAAAGCACAAGCCCTTAACCTCTTAAACCCCACTTTAACGCAGCACATTTTCTCCAGTTTGGCTTTACGCAAATCTAAAAACTTCTGACAGCCTACAGGCCAGTAACGCTTCATTTGAAAGCTAAGACCTACAACACTGATCTAAGATTTTTTTTCCTCCTGTTTCCATGCGTTGTTGCTGCATTGTCATCACTTTTTTGTTGCGTTTTTGTAACTTTGTTGTCGCTTTTTCACATTTTTGAGGCCGACCGATATGGGTTTTTCTAAGGCCGATGCTGATATTTTGGGATGTTATTTGGCCGATGCCGATATGCACGGCAGATATTTTTGACCGATATTTTTGACCGATCCAAATGTCTGGCCTATAATCCTGTAAAAACAAATACTTGGCCACTCCAGCACTGGCTGATTTTATTTTATCACTTTAGGTGATCCAATCATAGTTTCTGTCCTAGCTTTGATTAGTTGTTAGCATTAGCATATTGTTACTAGCCGCGGCATTTAGTGCGGCGATCAAAAATACAATAGTGGAGTAGGGGTGGGCCATATCGTATCGCATATCGTTATCGTGATATACGTTTTTGATATCGTTGTCATTTTTTATATCGTGGACACGATATAATTTATGTTACGCTCAGCTCCATCAGAGCAGCATAAACACTGACTGTAGAACACGGGGGCAGGTGCTTAAACAGTGAAATGAAATGAAGGATGTAAACTGCTTGAGTAGATCATATTTGCGAGAATTAGTATGCAGTAAAAAAAAAAAAAAAGAATAAAATATCACTGAATTAATCTTCCCAATAGACGTAAGGCTGGGATTTTGAAGTAATTTGTCCATTGTCAGTTATATCGTCAAATATATCGTTATCGTGATATTTCTTTTTTATATCGTGATATACATTTTAGGCCATATCGCCCTGCCCTATAGTGGAGGTTAAAACTAACTCAGCGATTGAATTCTCCAGGTTCTGTGCTTCAAAATGACATGCAGCATGTCCATATTGACGGAGGTTTAGTGAAACTTGTGTTTAACAAACTTGAAGCTAAACAATTTTCATTGCGATGTTTCTCACCTTCCCCGAGGCCTGGGCAGTTGTAGGAGGACTCGTTTTGCTCTTTCCAATGCAAAAAACAGGACGTCTATCATTTTCCGACCTGGAAATATCTAGACCGGCCGATAGCCGATATTGTAAAATCCCCAAATATCGGCCCGATATGTCGGCCTCTAAGTGTAATGTCTTACAACGTCTACAAAACTAACTTTTTTTGTCGCGTTGTTGGCGCGGTTTTGTCAAATGTTTGAAGCATTTTTGTTATGTTTTTGTCTCTCTTTGTCTCTTTTTAGTTGTGTTTTTGTAGTTTTTTAGTTGTCGCATTATTGACGTGTTGATTTTTTTTCACTTTTTTGTTGTTGTGTTATTGTTGCTTTTCTAGCATGTTTTTGTTCGCTCTTTTGTTGCCAATTTGTTTTTTTGTTTTTTCGTTTTCATCACTTTTATGTTACGCTATTGTCACTTTTTATTTTGTTGTCTCTTGCTTTTCTGACACGTTTTTGTTGCTCTTTTGTCACATTTTTGTTGCGTTTTCAGCCCCCTTTTCGTCGCTATTTTGACGCTTTATTCCAAGAAGCTTTCAGATGTGGGTAATGCCAAACTGGGGAAAAGAGCGCTCAGTTCAGTTGGGGGTTAAGAGGTTATGGGTTCTTTTTTTTTACAGAAGAAATGGAGAATCATAACAAGTCTGTTCATTGTGGCGTCATGGATTGGCTAGCATGCAGCAAACTGGAAGTGGAGGCTTGTTTTCATTTGTCTATAAAATGGCATTCCTTTGGCCTCCTGATGAGATGAGTTTCTTATTTTTCTCACTGTGTTTACGTTACACTGACATTACTTCATTATTCAAATACATACTATGGACTTCCTGTAGGTAGCACAGCATTTTGACATCATTACTTTTCCCCCCTTGTGCAATCATTTTTGACATATTTCAGAAGATTAACCTCCCAAGGCCTTTTCACACCAATGGGATAATCTGACGTCTGGAGTGGCTGGGCAGGCTTTTGTGGATGAGAGGTTTTTGTGGAGAAAGTTGGAGGTCAGTGGAGTCGCCCTGCAGATACACACTTTTGCTTGAGGGTTTGGTTTGAAAAAACGTCAGCCCGTTCAATATCAGTAGCGTTTTTAAAGCAGTGCTAAGTAACTTGTTCACCTTAATAAATCCTTTCCGTAGTCCCTCTGGGGGTAATACAAGTGTTAATGGGATGATTGGGGGGTCTTTCATTTCCCCCTGGTGTCTCTGCAACTTTCCCTGCACCGGGTCGGAGCCACCAATACCCACTAATCGAATCATGAAGAAGAAGCTAACAGGCTAATGGGCAAAGCTAACTGCGGGCTAGCCCCACTTAAACAGTATTTACAGCCAAGTTTGAGTGAAAGAAAAAAAGATTTCCATTGTGTAACTGGATGTACAACATCCCTCTCTCCCTTTGTCTTTTCTGTCAGCGTAGTATTTACAATTAATGAGTAAAAAACGGCAAAATGGTACGACACCTGCAGTGGCGCTTATGGCCTCTAGGGCATGAGTTACTTAGTACTGCTTTAAACTTTTCTTGTGTCCGCCTGGACAGTTTGACTAAATGACATTACTAGAGGTCTTACTTATGGTAAACAAATGGTAAATGGTCACATTTATATAGCACCTTTCTACCTGCTTTAGGCACTCAAAGCGCTTTACATCAAGGAACCAGTTACGCATTATACACACCAGTGTAAGCAGACACTGGGGGCAAGGTGGGTGAAGTGTCTTGCCCAAGGACACAACGACAGTGTGCACCTGTGGGATTCGAACCGCCGATCCTCCGATCACAAGACAACCCATGATAGTATATAGTGTATATATAAAGATATTACTTTCATTTTTGAAATGGAAGATGTCAAGGCATCTGCACTGATGAATATGCTGTTTCAGCGCTCAACTCCAGCAATGACAGCTTTGCTCTTTTATGTTTTCATGAAACAATAAAGAAGTATATGTATTAAATGAGTGTATAGGTAAACTTTAACCAATTATGTAATGATGAGAATGAGATATGTGCGCTGGGGCCCTGCTGTGTGAGTGATCATTTTCATAGTGGATCTTTGACATCTTCAGCCTTTACTCTGTTTTTTTACATCCGCAGCAACAGCTCCATTGTCTGGATTGTAACTGTTGCTAATGATGGAAACGCTGCTTAAATCTTAAACTACAGTGTGGACAGTCAGTTAGAGCCTAAGCTACAATAAACGTGGTCTAAACTAGTCCTAAACCAGGTATAGTCTTTGCCAAATCACACCTAAACAGGGACAAAACTTGGACTAACCCAGCTCTGAACCAAGATGCAAAGAACTAGGCTACTAATCCAGGTACACAAAACCAGACTAAACCTGGGCTACAGGGGGTAAAACCAGGATGGAGTAAATCAGTTCAGAAACGGGACTAAACCTGGACTATAAGCCAGGTAGTATTTAGCTTGTAGGCTACGAAATCAGGTCTAAATTGGGAGTAATTCAAGTGTAGCCTAAACTAACCCAGATTTGAACAAAGATTGAACCAGATGATAAATGTGGTCAAAACTGGTCCTAAAGTGGGATTAAAACGAAGAGTAACTTTGACAAAATTTCTACTAACCCAGATCCAAACCCAAAAAGCAAAGGCTTGGTTAGGCTATCTTAACCAGGACTACACAAAACCAGGTCTGAACAAAGACTAAATCAGTTCTAGGGAAGGATGAAATCAGGATGAAGGACTAAATCAGGTCAAATCAAGTCTAAACCCAAAGCTATACCTAATCTTAACCAAAACTAGCCTTCAAACTAGTACTAAGCCAGTCCTTTCACAACAGGTTTAAACCAGGACTAGACAAATCCAGATGAACCTGAACGAGGAGGAACAAACCAAGACTAAATCCAGGACTAATCCAGGTGTAGCCCCAAAGCTACACCAAAACTAAACCAAAACTAGCTTTCAAACTAGTACTAAACAAATCTAGATTCACCTGAACAATAAGGCCTAAACCAGGACTAAACCAGATTTATAATAATATTATAAGCAAGGTAGTATTTAGCTACCTAGTATTAATCAATCAATCAATCCAATGGTTTTGTACAGCCCAATATCACAACAGGAGTTGCCTCACAGAGCTGCACTAAACATTAAGGCAATAAAACGAAACAGTAAAAAATACAATGTGAAGTCCAGGCAAATAAAGTATCCAGGCAAACATTAACATAATGTTTGCCTGTAATGTTTGCAGGTCTACACCAGGGCAGCTGTGGCTACAATAGTAGCTTACCACCATCAAGTATGGAGTGAATGAATAGTGCAATGTAAAGCGTCTTTGAGTGTCCAGAAAAGCGCTATATAAAACCGATGCATTATTATTATTATTATAAAGTCCAATTGAATAGCGGCAGCAGTTGGTGACGAGCCGCGTGGGTGTCCCCCGTCCTTAGACTCTCCAGCAGCACGGTGAGGACAAATCCAAAAATCCAGGGGGAGAAAAGAGAAACCTCGGGGAGAACCACAGAAGGAGAGATCCACTCCCATGGACGGACAGGCTATAGAGACCCAGGGCCGATAGCCGAGCTATTAAGCTCAGCTACTAAATCAGCTACTAAATCTTACGTGGTTTGGCTCCTCCACCACTTTCTAATTTTGTAAATCTGAGCAGGATTTATGTTTAAATCCAGAATCAAACTTGTGTACATCACCATTAATGTGTTTTAATTCTTGCTGTGCCACGTGCCTGCTGTCATTGTTATTCTGTTTGTGTGTAATTGTCCATGGTGTTGATGATGCACTATGTGTAGTGCTTGTGCCGAATGTTGCCATAGGCTGTGTGTGAGATCATACTTGGGGACTGCAGATGGAAATTAGCTCCAAGAGTTAAAGTCTAGTACAAAGCATTGTTTCATATGCTGATTAATGCTCCTCTACATGGTCCCTGTCAAATAAATTAAATAAACTAAACTACTACTGAATTGGTTACCATTTTTTATAAGCTAGTAATGATTGTGTACCGTTTGCTGCTGGCAATCTACATCCTGCCAGGGATTACGGTTTAAAACTAGCTCTAGAATCCAAATAAATTCATAAAATCAATTAAAAAAATAACCCAGGAACAAATCTAAACCAAAACGTTCAGGCTAGTACTAAACAAGGCCTATTGATGCCAGGACTAAATTAGATTAACCTGAACAAGGCCTAAACCAGGACTAAACAAACCTAGCATAACCTGAACAAGGTCTAAATCAGGAGTAAACCAGATCTAAAGTGATATTATAAGCCAGGTATTTAGCTACATTAAGCTTGTGGGATACTACATCAGGGACTAACCCAGGTGTAGCCCAAAGATACACCAAACCAAAACTATAGCCTTCAAGCAAGTACTAAACCAGGCCTATTCAAACCAGGACTAAACACACCTAACCTGAACGTGGTCTCAATCAAGACCAAACCAGGATTTAAAATCCAGTGGTTAGCGCTCGTGCTTCACAGCTAGAAGGTCCCGGGTTCGATTCCCACCTGGACGGGGCCTTTCTGTGTGGAGTTTGCATGTTCTCCCCATGTCTGCTTAGGTTTCCTCCGAGTACTCTGGTTTCCCCTACCACTAAAAACATGTACAATAGGCCTGGTTGGACTGGGCCCGGACTCAGTGGAGAAGGTGGTGGAGCAGAGGACACTCTCCAAGATCAGGGCGATCCTGTCCAATCAGAGCCATCACCGTAACTCGATCTTCTCCCGTCAGAGAAGAGCTTCAGACTCCTCTCTCTGAGATGCTCCAAGGACAGACGGACTTGATCCCTCATCAGGCTTTAGAACAGAGCCACTTCAGGGAGGAGGACGAGAGAGGGAAATGTCTTGCAATGCCTTAACTTCTCTTGATGCATTTATTGCTTTTTTTGTGTGTGAGCAAGAGACTAATACACAATTTCCTTCGGGATCAATAAAGTATCTATCTATCTATCTATCTATGATGACTGAGAGTGTGTTTGAGAGTGCAAGTGTGGAACAATGGATGCAAATTTGCCCAAGGCTACAATCGGGTGTGGTTTGTTCATTAACATGCACCGTCCCAACCAAATAAATAAATAAATAAATAATTAAACAGGACTAAACCAGATCTGAACAATAACATACGTGAGGCAGGATTAAGCTTGTGGGCTAATGAATGAGGGACTAATCCAGGTGTAGCCCAAATAAAAGCTACACCAAACCTAAACCAAAACTAGCATTAGTACTAAACCAGGACTAAACTAACCTAGATTAACCTGAACAAGGCCTAAACCAGGACTAAACCACATCTAAAGTAATATTATAAGCCAGGTAGTAGAAGAAGCTTGAGGCACCTTAAATCAGGGACTATTCCAGGACAAATCTAAACCAAAACTATAGCACGTCAAGCTAGTCCTAAACCAGGCCTATTCAAAACAGGACTAAAGACACCTTGATTAACCTGAACAATGTCTAAACAAAACAAGGCTACAGTGCACTAAAGTAAAACTACAACTGACTAGTCCTGAACCAGGTATAGCGAAAACAGACCAAACAGGTCTGGACCAGGACTGAATCGAAACTGCAGTATTCAGCCAGGCACCAGCCCCGAGTTAACGTGGACTGAACAAAAGAAAGAAAACAGACTAAACCAGTTCTAAAACACAAGAGTAGCGTCAGTCTGCGTTATTTATCAAGTGTTGGGTCCAGGCCTAAGCGCTGATAAGAGCGTATCAGGTACTTTTCTCTGCCGTTCCTCGCGTAAAAGGTATGCGGGCAGGACGACACTCCTCCTGGCACTGTGCTCCCCTTTACGCTCCAACAACAACAACAACAACAAAAAACAACAAGTACAAGAATGCACCACCACAACAACTTTAACGTAAGTCCCTCGGGATGTGCGTAAAAAGCGAACGCGGTGTTTTTGCGGAGGTGCCAGCTGTCAACTTACCCACAAGTCCGTTCCCCAGTCCATGTTCGCGAGGGCTGTACAAGTAAAACCTTCTCCCCCTCTGCGCCGGCGGTGAGAGCGAAGAGAGTCGGCTGCAGCGATCCAAGGGAACTCTCGGCGGTTTTTCCGGAGCTGCAGGCGGCCCGAGAGTCGAGGAAATGTGGTAGGGAAAGGAAGTCGGTTTACGCCTCTCGCGCTCTCGCCTGTCCTATTCCTCCTCCTCCACCAGGGCGCACGAAGTTTAGTGCCAGACAAGCGCTTTTACGTGACTTTTTTTCTTCTTCTGCAGCTCAGGCAGGAGGAGGAGAGGCGCACACAGTCGGGGGGTATGGGAGGGGTCTGCTTCAGGACGGGACCGGGGGCTCTCTCATCAGCGGAGGAAGTGGAGCGTCCAGAGATGTGTGTGTGTGTGTGTGTGTGTGTGTGTGTGTGTGTGTGTGTGTGTGTGTGTGTGTGTGTGTGTGTGTGTGTGTGTGTGTGTGTGTGTGTGTGCGTGCGTGCGTGCGTGTGTGTGTGTGTGTGTGTGTGTGTGTAGCCCACTCAAGATATTTCCTTCCTTTCCTTTTCTTTTTTCCTGTTAGACATGTTATAGACATGTAGAGCCACATTTAGTAATTACACATAAGCGTAGGCCATGTAATAACAGTTCAAAATGTAATAAAACTGTAAGAAAATCACATTTTGTAATCATTTTAGTTTATTTATTTATGTGAGCAGTATACATTCTGCTCAAAAGGAGTGGGCTTATGAGCGTCTACCCCCAAATAAAAATAAATAAAAAATAATAAATAAAAAGGTTCATTTCACAATAATACAAAAGTACAAAAGGAACAAAACAGAAAGAAAACAAAAGAACAGCAAAAAGTATATGCACTCAAGATGGTAATTACCTTAAGATTACATGACGGAAACTCTGTACTGTATACATTCCCAAAAGGAGTAATGCTAACTACGAGGCAACAGTGATAAAACTACCTAATGAAAGCATGAGCAGCATTCACACATTCACACATACACACAATGTACACGCACCCTTTCATGAATTAACTTTATTCTATAGAAAATTACATTATCAATCATATTTAGCAAACACATATTGTGATTAGTCTCATTGGCAAAAGAGAATTTGATTTCAATGCGGCTTATTAAACACAGACCAAACTTACAAAGCACTGTTTGAACTGTTTATATAATTTAACAAAACGAAGCACAACTACAACAACGGTCTCGTTTCATGTACGATGTCTAGAACTAAGCAAGTAACAAAGGGCAACCATTAATGTATTTCTTTCAGATTTTTACATTACATCACACAGCATTACCGAAACTCACTTGTTTTATGTTAAAAAGGCACATTAATATACATATATTACACTCCGAGATCGTGCTACTTCCCGGCTGTTGTTACCATCCTCAGTATAATATTAATTTTTGTACAATTTTTCTTCCTTTTTTTTTAAGTACAATGTGTTATGTAATATGTAAGCCCTACATAGTGTAGGGCCTTAAAAATCCAGGGTTTTAGAGTGAGTGAGTTGAAGAGGGCAGTAGCTCCTCAAACCCCCACCCAGCTGCCCTAACAGCGGATTTTGTAGATGATGTTCCTATGCTGTGTAGTGCATTAAAAGATTAGGTTTATGAGCCCATTGGGAGGGGCCCTCTCTCCTACCCTAATTCTTTTTTTGTAATTTTGAGCAATAGACAACACTTAGTTAATGTAAATAGATTTTTCTCCTTTTGCAATAATGTATCGTAATAAAAATGTGTAGGTTATGTTACACTTTACAGAAATGTATAAAACGTTTGCAAAGCTTTCCTCAGCCACTCCCAATGTCCAGAGCGTGTCGGTCCCCTTAACGTTCCAAAGATCCCACGGGGCCCCTCCAATATTGTGTGTTGTTTTACAGCCCAAAACTCAAAGCGCTACACTGTCGTCATTATTCATTCACACCTCAGAAGTGTCAAGTTACTATTGTAGCCACAGCTGCCCTTGGGGTAGACTGACGGAAGCGAGGAGACCAGTCTGTGCCATCGGCTGCTCCGACGACCACCACCAACCACTCACACACACACTACATTCATCCTGGCCTATTGTACATGTTTTAGTGGTAGCCAGAAACCTGAGTACCCAGATGAAACCTACCCAGACGCAGGTAGAACATGCAAACTGTAAAAAACCCGAAGTTTGATGGGATATTGGAAGTTCAGATGATTTGCATTATACACCACAGGAACCTGTATGCAGAAGAAGTTCACACAATATTTATTGGACAAAGCCTTTGACTGGCAAAGTGAGGGCAGAAAGACACACACACGGGTTTCTGCAACAAAACACAAGAATAAGGTAGTAACGCAAATAGGCAGTATAATAATAATGTGGAAGGAAGGCCGCCCCATGTGAGGATGGACAAAAGGGGACGGTGAGTGGGTGCAGGCTTCTTATAGTGATTGCAACAGGTGAGGGTAATTAACTTGATTACTGGGGAACCAATCCAGAATGAAGGAGGAGGAGCAGGAAGTGGTGTCAGTGAAGTGCAGGAAGTAAAGTGAGTGTTTACATGCATGAGACTCATGTACACTGTCCCGACCAAATAAACCAATGAATAAAATAAAATAAATAATCGATGTGACAAATGAAAACCTTTACAACACAAACTCCACGCAGAAAGGCCGAGGATTGACTGCCACCGGGTCGGAGCCACCAATACACACTAATGGAATCACGAAGAAGAAGCTAACAGGCTAACGGGCAAAGCTAACTGCGGGCTAGCGCCACTTAAACAATATTTACAGCCAAGTTTGAGTGAAAAAAATGATCTCCATTGTGTAATTGGATGAACAATATCCCTCTCTCCCTTTGTCTTTTCTGTCAGCGTAGTATTTACTCTCATGGACAATTAATGAGTAAAAAAACGCAACATGCTACAACACCAGCAGTGGCGCTTATGGTCTCTAGGGGCATGAGTTACTTAGTACTGCTTTAATTACAAAATGAGGTTTTATGACACGAAGAAATTACAATTGTATTTGTTATAACGTAATGCGGTGTTATTAAAAAACTCCTTCAGACACTTTTGCCTTAACCTATCATGAATGTGTAGCCCTAAGTTTTAAGATGACATACAATGCAGTTGTGTTACATGCCACAACTGTACAGACAAATACTGTACATGAAAAAAAAGTCCACCACAACTTTAATAAGATCACCATCATATGTATAATAATCACGAAGAAAATATAACTCACGTTACTTGCTAAATGTTAGTGAGTAACACTAACTTCCCAATCCTTCATCCAACTACCACTAATTGAACTTATTTTAATCAGGAAGTCCCTTGAGATAAATCTGTTTTTCAGAGACCTGGCCAACAGCACTGTAAAAAGTAATTAGCGGGATTAGTTTAATTAAATGTCTAAACTTTTGCATAATACTCCAAATTTGAGTTGTTTTGACTAGTTAACGTTTAATTGGGCCGACCGACGGAGATTATTTCACCTGTTCTGTTATTTTAGGTTGATTCATCTGCCAATGGGGTAAGGAAATTGGTCTTATCCCACTGGCAGTTTTACTTTCTTATTTCAAGCGAGATTGACCTTGGAATCTGTCTGAAATGTCACTAAACTGGCAAAGTAATCTTGGTCAGATCAGGAAAAAAGTCTAAATTAGTGCCGCTCAAAACAAGACAGATTTCCCATTCAAGTCATTTAAACCCATGCTTGATATTTACTTTACACTGCAGAAAGTAATTTAGAAATAGGTACCGTTTTCTAGAAACTAATCAACTAGTCCCTTATTTGAGACACACGTTTGTTTTGTCATGTTTTAGGGGTAAACATATCTGCAATGAATTGTATATATTGTCTTATATTTTATTCATGAAATGTTTGACAGTGTGGCTTTAACAAATAAAAAAGCAATAAGTAACATAATGGTGTATTAGTTTTGCTTGTTGTGTGCCCTATTAAATGTGTGTGTGTTGTACAATATATTTCACAATAATGTATACTGCTAATGAAAAAAAAAAAAAAAGTTTCGTTTCCAATGTGGAAACGAAACTTTGACCAGACCAGACAGGATCAGAATCAGTTTCTTTTTCAGTCTGGTTTCCAGAGCTCTACACACTCAGATCCTCTCCTTTATATCTATGTATGTCCATAGACCTTCTCTGGACTTCCTTTTTTAAAAATCTTTTCAGGACAAAAAAATAATACAAAGTGAGGCTATGAGCAATGGTTGCTTTAAAAGTGCTATACTACAGGTGCCCTCTGCTGGTCACAATGACGCTTCACATGAATATAAATGTGGACTAGTTTCACATCAAAAGATGTGCCAAACTTACAAAAAAATAATCTTTATTCACCTGCAGCATCATTCAATAAAGTCCCCTACCTCAGATTTGAATAATGGGCTGTACTGGCCACACTCTGCCACTAGATGGAAGCAGACACACATGTATGGGTTCCTAAATCCAACAAACATTTAAATGTTTCTTCAATTTGATCTAACTATTTCGAGAACAGACAGGAAGATGTTCCTTTATAAGACATATAATCATCCAGCTAATTTTATAATCCTAAAAAAGTGCACAGTCTGAACTCAGATTGGCGTTTTAATCTACCTGAGCAAAGAGGTCTTTTTTTTTTTTTTTGGTTTAAGGCGAGTAACTGTGGGTGAATGGGGCAGTTCTACCCAGCCATTATCGAGTCCATCCTCACCTCCTCCATCACAGTGTGGTACCCTGGCGCCACAGACCGGGACAGGCACTGACTGCAGCGCATTGTGCATGCTGCTCAGAAGGTGATTGGCTGTGCGCTCCCATCTCTCCAGGACCTGTTCACCTCCAGGACCCGGAGGCGTGTGGGTCGGATCACAGCTGACCCTTCTCACCCTGGACACGGACTATTCACCCCTCTCCCCTCAGGCAGGAGGTTACGGACTATCCAGACTCATACCTCCCTCCTCTTGAACATGTTTTCTCCTCCACCATCAGACTCATGAACGATAACAAGTCCTAATGACTCTATATCAGACTCATGAACGAAATAACCTGATCCAGACATTTGCACAGCTCTATTGCACTATGTGGTATGTCCACACTTAGATCCGCTGTGAGGATTAAAGCAGTCGGAAAGTTAGTCCTCCTGGTTGAATATAAACGCTCGAGCTTTATGAACGCGGTCACAGAAGAAATGCAAATGCACATGGTTATTTCACATAATTAAAGGTTAGCCTGAAGTGAGCCGGCACTTCACCTCCTGCCGGCACTCTGAACTGTACACTCAAGCTAATCTCTGAGTTTGATTTGCACAGCCGGGGGTTTTCTGGTATTACTGGCACATTCCGTAATAATAAACCACTTGAGAGTTTAAAATGTGAATTACTGGAGATGCATGTTTGGTGTATTTACCATTTGTTTTCTCATTGTGTGTATACAGTATATATCTAAGTAGGAAAAAAGACATAAGAACATAATTATTATTTTTATTATCTCAACTGCAAGCTCCCAACTTCCAAGGTCTCATTTTGAATAAAGGATTTTCATTTGAATGCAGTGATAAACTATTTCCTCTGTGATAAAGACACATGATGACTCATAATGTGAAAAACGAAGAAACAATAATTCCTTCATAAAAGAGAGAAGATATGACTCAAATTTAATTCCCCTGGTCTTTATTTTTCTTTTTAGATAACTTTTTCTTTTTATCTAATATTTCAGACCCAATAATGCTCAAGAATGGACATTTTGTGCCCGCCCAGATGATGAATTTGTCGGTCGTTGAGGCACATGTTGTACAGACTCTAATATAAAGTAAACCAAACTGCAGGAAGACAGTGTTATCAGTATTGGGCTGGGTCATAATAAAAAGCTCATTTCGGGTTTAAAATCGCAGACTCATCATGACATACACAGGCGTGGTAAGATGTGATTACCATTATTGTGCTTGTCATTATTTTTACTCTAAAGAATTGCCTATCGCGTTTCAGCCCTAACCTAACGGCGTTTCATCAATAAAGATTTCACTTTTAGTTAGTGGTCGAGCGATATGCATGGGTTTTTCTCAGGCCGATGTCGATGTTTTATGTATTAATGTTTGACAGTGCACTTTGAGCTACTTGCACATATATTCCAATGTGGTTTTATACAGCAAATGGCAATTAACTGAATCTGAATCTGAGTACTTTTGGCTGATTTATAAAAATGTCTTGATGATGATTCTTCTTGAACTGTAAAATGTGTCAGTGTGGCCTGTAAGAAGGGGCGCTTTATTAGGGGCATAGGGCTGATTTATTCAGGACATTCATGTTCAGTAGGTTCTTCAGAGGGAGCTCGTTCTAAAAGACAAAAATCTGCAGAGTCCAAAAACTGAAAACCATAAGTCAGCAAGCAAACGTTTGCAACATGAAATGTATAAAATACGATCTCAGTTGCAGGAGGACTCATTTTGAAGCTCTGACTGAGTTCTTTCCAATGTCTCTCATCACTTTTGGTTCCGGAGATATCGGCCTTTAAAGTGACAGTCTGTAATTTTGCAAAGGGAGGAAAGAGTGAAATTTGATAGTAAACAATAAAATTCCTCCCCTCTTTAACCTGAAAGCCCTTCTTAGTTTGCAAAATGAGGAGATGCGTGACCAGATGTCCTGCATTGTGCGGGACAGCACAACATTTTTCATTTAAATCCCACAGCACGTAAATTGGAGCCATGTCCGGCATTCAACTCTGCTGCCGCAGAAACTTTATTTCATTCCTCAGACGCGGAGAGAGCGCTCAGCAGGATCCTCCGCTCGCCTCCACAGCAGACTGTGACAGCCAATAGCATTGCGGTTTGACGTGTTAGGCTGTTTCTGATTGGATACTCTACTCTAAAGCCCGCCTCTCACTCGCTGGCGCGCCTGTGCAGACTGCAGCTGCAGACCAATGGCCGCTGGCTGCTCTGCTTCAGGACCACGACACTAGGGGCCGCCATTGCTGTAGTACCTCCATATAGTCCCCCATTGGAAAGCATTCTACTTTAGACACGTTAAAAACAACTTTAAAGCCTGGTTTCTAATTTTCCTAAACTTTCTACAGCTAGATATTGCTCCTGTGATAACGCTGGGTTAGTTACAATTAAAGAAACCAGGCTGGTTTTCGTAAGAAACATTTTAGAAATCTCGTATACTAATGAGGGCCGGACCTTGATTGACAGGCCGTTAGCATTAGAGCTCATGGTGCGGGCGTGGCTACGATCAAACTACGTACCCCCCGAGGGCCGAGTCTACAGTGAAGATCCCGCCCTTATGCCCTTTTTAGGAACATGCTCTGTCACAGCAGGGGAGGAGGAGTCTGTAAATCCGCCATGATTTCCCCTTTGAACGTAGTTATTGTGGCAAACGGGGAGGAGTGAGGAGGAGCTGTCTATTATTTTTTACAGTCTATGCTGCAGACTCCAATGAGAAGTCTGCGAGGGAAAAAAATGTAACTACGTAGGGGAAAACTTTCTTTCTCTGTGTTTTACAAATATAATTGATTTCATCACCACAATGTCCGGTTGGTTCATTACCATTCTGTCCGTCTGTATCTGGAAGTCCCACAGGATCTTGGCTCGATCATTCTCTACCACCTTTGGAGGTGTTTCCCACTTTAACCTTGGGGTTTCCAGCCCATACTCTGCACAGATGTTCCTGTACACTATGCCAGCCACTTGGTTATGGAGCTCCATGTAAGCTTTCCCTGCCAGCATCTTACACCCTGCAGTTATGTGCTGGATTGTCTGATCTGGGCCTCTGGTGCTCAAGGCCTGCTCCTGTGCAGCCATGATGAGTGCCTCTGTGCTGTCCTTCAGGCCAGCTCTGTCCAGCCATTGGTAGGATTTCTTGATATATATATATATGATATATATATATATATATATATATATATATATATATATTACTCACTTTACATCAAAATGAAAGACCAGGTAGATTTGTGCACATTTTAATACATTTGTAATAAAGACTTTCAGACTATCACTTTAATCGCCGTTAGATTGGCCAATAGCTGATAATGTAAACATGTAATGTAAAATACCCAAATATTGGCCCGATATATCTGCCGACCAATATATATTGGTTGACCTCTACTTTCCATCATCCTCTTTTGGTTTAAAACGCCTCTCCTAAACCGTGCAGAGAAATATGGTGGACTGGCTTTAATTTGTAGTCCACAGTTTTTGTAGAAATGTGTGGCACTGACCTTTAAAAAAAGTTTAATTAACAGGTTAAACGTGTCGTGCATGAGGCAGATTCTTTATCCAAATGAAAGAAAACCAAAGCGCCCAAAGAACAAAAAAATTCTAATGGATTTTAAGTTTTTGGAGAGAAAAAGGCACGCTGAATGGAACAGTTGGCCGTTAACCGCATAACTGACAAAAATCACTATGGTAATCGGAAAAAAAAAAGTATAATAGAGGTTATGTTTATGTTTATTTAGTTTGTGTTATCTTTTTTTTCCTCCCCTGTCCCTGAACTTGTCATGGGTCAAGGTCCAGTGTAACTAAAAGTAATAATCAAAAACAAATGCAAAAAGTATGATGGTGCTCAAATGGAATAACTGTCGCTGCTAAGTACTTTCCTCTAACAAAAGTAGAGGAACAAAGGGAATGATTTGTCCTAAAATAACCTTAGTCTGCTCCATAAATAAAAATGAAACAAAGCATTTGACCAAAACGACTTCTTAAACCACACATTTATCCTCTTTCATCCAGCGTTCTACGGTCCTGTCAAGCCTTCTGTGGGTTTATTTTCTTCCCCGTGACGGAGGTGGGATGACCATTTTCACGCCCCGTTAGTGTCCCCTTCTCCCCGGGGGCCGGACGTTGGACCAGAGTAGTGTCTTCCACTTCAGCGTGCTTAAACAGAAGGAACACCGCGCTCGTCCCTCGTGGCCATATAGCCTTTAATTAGACTCTTTACCGGGCCGTGTCCTCTGGCGCGCTCTGTCACAAAAGCGCATAAACAAAGCGCAGTACCTTGTTGTATGTGTCAGTGCAGGAGCTGTCCCGGGGCGAGGCGGAGGAGTCAGTCATTTGTTTTGGTGTCGTAAATGGTGTCGCAGACCTGGCTCTGAGCTGCAAAGGAGATGCCAGATAAGAGAAGTACTGGGTTTAATAAGATCTGTTTGGGGTTTTGGTTTTGGTTCTCGAGACGAAAATCCAATTAAAAAGCAGAATGAGCCTCACACCTTGGGTTGTCAGATCCTGTCGCTAAAACCAATTTGGACTCATGCTTCCACAATCCCAGCACCAAATCAATTCCTCATAAGTTACTATATGAGGCCTCTAGTGATTAGAACTGGGCGATAAATCTGATTAATTTGCAGTGAGATTTTATAATCTCTATGGCGACGTCTTCTATGGTGGAGTGTTTTTAAAGCCCGTAATAATAATAATAATAATGGATTTGTATAGCGCTTTTCAAGATACCCAGAGCGCTTCACAGCTCATTATTCATTCACTCCATACTTGGTGGTGGTAAGCTACTGTTGTAGCCACAGCTGCCCTGGGGTAGACTGACGGAAGCGAGGCAACCAGTCTGCGCCATCGGCCCCTCCGACCACCACCAACCACTCACTCACTACATTCGCTACACTGTAAGAAAAATTAGTGTAAATTTACGGTATATTACCGGCAACAAAATTTGCCAGCTCTTTACCGTAAATTTACGATATTGCTAAAGTTCTTAAAATAACAGCTTGGAACCGTATAAATGTTACAGTATTGAACCGTAAATATTTCTATTTAAACAGGGGATTACCGTAAGATGTTCTTGTAGGAGAATTCTACATAACGATGATCGAAAGGTTGGTGAAGAATAGGCAGCAGTCGGATGTCTTATACAGGAGAAGTTTTATTGCCATCTTTGCGACCCCGAGACATGAACTCAAGACATAGCACAGTCCTAACATTCAAATCTGTCCATCCTTCCACATCAAGAGAGTTAAGTAAACCTGGTGCCACGTAGGCACTAAGCATCTACCACTGGCAGTGTGCCACGTGAATTCTATGCCCTGACAGTGTGCCACGTGTATTCTAGGCCACAAGTCATAGAAGGCCAAATTGTACTGTTTTGGTAGTACGATATGATAAGGCCATGTGTGAGGGCCGAATTAACTCTATAATTCCCCATCAGTTCTGGCATAATTTGACGGTGAACTACTGTAATCATATTCAACGGTAAACTACAATATTAATTACCTACGGCATCATACTGTTAGAAGTAACTGGGCTTTTCAAAATAAGACTTCAAATGCAATTCCTAGGATCAGTGCTTTATTGAACATTTTCAAATGAACACAGATCTCTGAAAATCAAATGTAGTATATCAAAACATGTTATCCAAAACATTTGAACTACAAATCTGCAATTTTAAACATTTTGAAAAATATGTTCCAACATTCCAACAAATGTGTCTGTTAATTAAAAGAAAGTGAGTAAGACATGTTTAGAGAAAGTTTTTTCCTTTTCCACCAGTTAGATAAATCCCCTTCTATAGACAATAAGGTTTTTAATCAGGGTTGCCACATTAGGATTGACGGTCACTGTTTTACTTTTCTTTTTTTGCTTTTTTTTTTTACCAGTTTCCCAGTTGTCTTCAAAATGACATTCTCTTGACCTGCCTTGGAGCCCTTTTCGGTGTTGATACCAATGAAACATCTGGAGACAAATAAACACAAATTAATGAGCACATATTTATTTAGTTTAATTTCGTTTTATCACAGTAGCACTATGCATTTAGATTTTGATATATTTTGCATACCTCTGAATGAATTTTTAAGGCCATAGAGACTTCCTCTTGGTTTTCAAAGTTGAAAAGATGATATGCAGAATGACCACACTTGAGGCCAGCTTTGCCTTGGCAAATCACCTGGCCCTCAACACTTAACATCCATTCGCCAGGAACTGAAATAAAATTGATAATATAAAAGAATGAATCAGTACAAATTTCATTCAACCGATAGACAATGCTCCTGTCTATTAATGGAATTCAAGCCAACCACCACCCATCCAGTATTTAGCTGATGTTCAACTGCTGTCAAACAGAAATCCAAACATTCGTATCTGAATTGGGCGGTGCTGTAGGCTGAGGAGCCTTTCTGTGTAGTGTTTGTCTGTACTACATATAGAGAAAACATTTACCTTATTTCTCAAAAGGAAAGCAATGATCCATGTGAAAATCCTTCTCTGTCTTCCTTCTTCAAAAAATATTTTAAAAAATGTCAGGTAAAGTAAGCTGCAGCTCCAGATGCCTTATGATTGTCCTGAAATTAATTGAGATCTTCAGACGACAGGAGGCCTGAGCATGTGTCTGAGTTGGATAAATATTGTATTATACTGTAAAATTTAAACTTGGACTTCCTGAACATATATTTGTGTCATTTCCTGTGGGAATTTACGGTAATCAGCTGTTTCTTAAGAAAACGGTTTATTACTGTAAAAAATTGCCATATTTTTACGGTTATTTCTTACAGTGTAGGCTTCCTGGTGTTACCAAACGGTCTCCCATCCAAGTACTAACCAGGCCCTTCCCTGCTTAGCTTCCAAGATCTTGGATTGGGCATAGCAAAGGCGGTATGACCACATTATATCAGTTCTGAGCCGTTCTGCTCAAAGTGTGTTTATTAGGCCGAGCTGAACCGGTAAACCACGGCGTAAATTGAAACTGAAAGTTTGTTTTTTTAAATAAGTTATTCCAACAGCTGCCAGCAGGAGGAGCCCCAGTCAAAGTCTTCACCAAAAAAAAGTTACATATCAGTGATGACTGATCCACCAAAAGTATGTTTTTAAAATGTCCACTTTAGTTTCTTTCGTTTATTTGAGCAGGAAAAAACACATTTTCACAGCCAGATTGTGGTGAATTTGTGCACTCGTCAACAAAACATGATGTTGCGGTTTGTGACAAACATTTTCACTTCAGAAAACATAAACTTTTCATCAACATCGTTACAAAGCACTTTACAAAGGACTTTTTTTTCTTTCACTCCACACAAAGTTCCCACCGAGCGAGTTTCTCATCGTTTATTATCCAACTCTAGTTTTTGCAGATATTTTTTGTATTTTATGTATAGTACAGTATTTACCAGTGTGCGAAATACCCGTCAATATTCGGGGGGTCCTCCATCTCCGAATTGTTGCACAATACAGATATCAATTTCTCAACATAGCCTTTGCAATGTTGTGCGTTGTTACAATGCAAGCAAACAACTGAATAAATGTCAGGTCTATCGACACACAGTGCACTTGTCGAGGACTAGGTTTTTTTTCTAAGATAATAATTGGGGACAGAGACATGAGGTAGTGTAGGACTACAGATGGAAATTAGCATAGTGCTGAATCTGGTGCAGCCATATTTTTAATGTAACCGCACACTGTCCTTTCAATAAACTAAACTAAACTAAACTAGGCTACAGGCCAGCACACATCATCTGATGTGCGTCAATGTGGGATTTCAACACACACTGGAGCGCGCAGCATCACGGAACTTCAGAGGCTTTTCTCAAACCATGCGGAGCTTTAAACACGTGATTTATACATTTATATGATCATGAATAAAAGAAGACACGTATGTTCGTGTTCTAAGAGAGAGAGAGAGCAAACGTGGCTCTTTTTTGCAGCGACAGACACGAGTTTAACATGCTCCACCTGAAGCATGAGCCCTGGCGTGGGTCTATGACGGTCTCTTTGTCTGTCCCTATGTGCCTCTGCAGGATGGTTAAAGGCATGTGTTTTCCTCCGCGGCGCCGCACATCTCTGCAACCTCGGTGCGCGTTGGGCTTTATGTTTGTCGTGTGCAATGATTAATGAAGAGTGAGGCGTCTTAAATATGAACAGTTCTTTTAATTGTGGAGCAAGTACCGCATGTAGAGCGCCAGGCTAAACACAAGAACAATCTGGTGCGTGATGACGTCAATGCTACAGTGGCCTGCAGGCACACATCATGACAATGTTATAGCCTATAATAACCATGAAGTATGCCGAAGACGAAAAGGACACACACAGTCGCACGTACACATCTTGTATAACCTATCACGGCCAACCCCAGCTCACGCTCAACCCACGCCCAGCTCACATACAATCAACATTCAATCACCAACAGGAAACAATTACATTCCACATAAGTATACAGTGCCTTGCGAAAGTAACAGACAACTGTGAAGTGAACGCAAAATGATACATGATTCTATTTTTTTTTTAATAGAAAAGTGAAAAGTGGGGCGTGCATAAGTATTCAGTATTCAGTATTCAGTATTCAGTATTCAGTATTCAGTATTCGATAGGTTAATTTTAACCATTTTGCGTCTAAAATAACTTATATTTGAGCGGCATCAGCTTCGTGGCTGTAAGCTAACGCAGCGGTGGAGTGATCTGCGAGAAAATAGTCCCTCAAAATGCAGTAATTCATGTGATACAAGGTCAGTTTTATTTAAAAAAATTATTCTATTAACACAGACATTTATATGGTTAGTCTGGTGTTATATGTGATTTACCTCAGGTGCACTGTGGAGTGAGTCAGACTGTTTTTTAATGCGGTCTAGCGTTTACCATAGACCTGCTTTAGCCTTGTTCTAGGCTAGCGCAACTAGACTCTTCAAATATAAGAACTGCATGAATTTAAGAAAAAAATTACTCCAGACATCAACAACACTCTGGATAACTAGGAAATGAGGCCCTATGTCAAAAATCCCGAAGTATCCCTTTAAGTCATGCTGTATGAATACTTATGCACGCCCCACTTTTCACTTTCCTATTTTTTGAAAAATAACAGAATCATGTATCATTTTGCTTTCACTTCACAGTTGTCTGTTACTTGTGTGTGAACTTCAGTAAAATATTACGTTTATGGTTGTAAACATGACAAAATGTGCAAAAGTTCAAGGTGTATTAGTACTTTCGCAAGGCACTGTATGCCTTTGTCCAGCTTTGAATATTCATTTTCAACTACTACAAGCTTTGTGGCAGAACAGTAGCAATAACGGTCCACCACCAGGCCATTCTCAATTCAACGTGGCAACCCCTGGGCTACAGATGAGTGTCCGCAGTCGTTGGTCGCGTGTTGAATCATGAGGCGGCTGTGGAAGTGCGTGGAAGGAATACCTGATGCCCTGTCTGCGCCTCAAACCGCACTAAATGACACTGCTATTGTGGCACAGTGAAGTTGCCAGAGGAATGCATTAGCAGGCCCTGTATCTGTACGGCTCTCCACAGAACAGCTTTATCCTGCGTTCAGTGCAGGGACTATGGAAGCACATGACGACTGCGTGGGAACATTCTGACACCTTGGTATTCGTACTTAAGACTACTTTTGGTTTATAGTGGTTTACCGGATGTACAGAAAAATGTGAGTATGAAAGTCCCTCCTGATTGGACCCGAGTCTGGTTCACAGCTTGCCTCATTGGTCAAAGTGATAAGCCGGGGATTCTGATTAGTTGTTGAAAAGGAAGGAAAAAATTAATACAAATAATTTTACTTATCTTTTGCCTGAAAAAATCCTGACTCACCTCTGTACAATTGACAGGAAGCGGAGTAAACCAATCAGTGAAGAGCAGTCAGCGGTTCTGCGTTGATATTCAAACAGGATAACAAATCACACATTTCAGACCCAGGCGGTCAATTATTAGCACTCTATTGAATTTGTGAAACATTTAACCTTACAGACTGTCACTTTAAAGCCGTGCCTCAAGTACCTGTCTGTCCAGCGATCATATCATAATAAAATCCTGCAGAGGTGGGAAGTAACGAAGTACTTGTACTTTGTTACTGTACTTAAGTAGATTTTTCAGGCATCTGTACTTTACTTGAGTTTTTTTTTTTGCGACTTTTTACTTTTACTCCTTACTTTTAAAACACAAGTATCTGTACTTTCTACTCCTTACATTTAAAAAAAATCAGGTCGTTACTTTTAAAATCTCCAAAGGTAAGCGACAACACGACGTAAACAACGTAAACACCCGGGCCAACCAGCGCTGAAAAACTAAATCCAAAATTTTGGTAGTTTGCTTTTCCCCTTTTATGGGGCTAGTTCCATTTTCCCATTGTATAGTTCTTTGGTTATAGTATAAGCTCCAAGTTGTTTGGGGTGTGTTTGCACTTTTACAGTTTTTAGTTTATTTAAGTTATAGGAATGATGAAAATACCACATTCTGCAGGCGCTCTTAAAAGATCTTACGGGTATTACTACATTATCAGATGTGCATATAGCTTCACACAAAGTGACATTTATTTTGTCCTGTGCAGCAGTACTCTGAGTTGAGTAGAGTAAAAAAATAAAGAATTTGAAGGAAAATATCGATTTACTTTGTACTTTTTTACTTAAGTACATTTAAGAGTATGTACTTTTTTACTTTTACTTAAAGGGATACTTCGGGATTTTTGACATAGGGCCTCATTTCCTAGTTATCCAGAGTGTTGTTGATGTCTGGAGATATTTTTTCTTAAATTCATGCAGTTCTTATATTTGAAGAGTCTAGTTGCGCTAGCCTAGAGCAAGGCTAAAGCAGTTCTATGGTAAACGTTAGCCCGCATTAAAAAACAGTCTGACTCACTCCACAGTGCACCTGAGGTAAATCACATAACACCAGACTAACCATATAAATGTCTGTGTCGATAGAATAATTTTTTAAATAAAACTGACCTTGTATCACATGAATTACTGCATTTTGAGGGACTATTTTCTCGCAGATCACTCCGCCGATGCCTTAGCTTACAGCCACGAAGCTGATGCTGCTCAAATATAAGTTATTTTAAACGCAAAATGGTTAAAATTAAATCGACACAGACATTTATATCATTAGTCTGGTGTTATAAGTGATTTACCTCAGGTGCACTGTGGAGTGAGCCAGACTGTTTTTAATGCAGGCTAGCGTTTACCATAGAACTGCTTTAGCCTTGCTCTAGGCTAGCGCAACAAGACTCTTCAAATATAAGAACTGCATGAATTTAAGAAAAAAATATCTCCAGACATCAACAACACTCTGGATAACTAGGAAATGAGGCCCTATGTCAAAAATCCCGAAGTATCCCTTTAAGTAAAGCAGAGGTCGCAGTACTTTTACTTTTACCAGAGTAGTTTTGTGCACAAGTATTAGTACTTTTACTTAAGTACTGAACACTAGTACTTTTGACATCTCTGAAATCCTGTTTAAAACCTGTTTGTAATCCAGGGCCTGTTACTTTCATAAGTTTATTGAAGACTATAATTCCTCTGATCGGAATGCCTGGGTCTGCAAGGATTTCATACTTCTGCAGGCTCCGTTTGACTCGACGATCTGCTCTTCTGTGTGTTGGACTCCTCCTGTTCATGTAGGCTAATATCGCGTTCTGTCTGATGCACTGTTCACATCGCTGCCTGGCATGAATCGCTCGCGCAGGTAATTATTTGCAGGTTTGCGCACCTTCACATTGACAATACACAGAAATCACCCGCACTTGACGCTTTAGACGTGCTTGATGTGATCATACTTTAAGGGACCATGAGTGCTTACTGTAGCGGTGAATGTCAGTGTCATTTCTAAAACAATCTCAGTTGGCTAAAGTTTTGAACTCCTCCACAGACTGAGCTGTGCGCACATGGAGGGGCTGGCCATTCCACAGAGTAGGGGCCACTATGCTGAAAGGGAGCCTGATCTTTGACACACACTAAAGGAGCTGGTCTGCAGACCTCGGAGCTCTGGGAGGAGAGTAAAGCTGCATTCAGACCTAACATGGCTCCCGCGGCTTGTGCAGATGATTACTGTGTATTGTCAATGTGAAAGGCGTGCACATGTGCAGTAAAATACTGCGTGTGGTGGCAGGTGCTGAAGGGTGGTGTGGATAATGCTGTGTGCGCGTCAGCTGTTCAGAGCGGGTGAACGCGACATTAGGAGTGAGTGGAGTCTAACACACACATTCGGGAAAAAGGACATGGGATCTGTCTGAATTTAGAGCAACATAGTGAAACGGAAACACTGCCTGGAAAGAGGAGGACAAGCTTTATGACAAGCAGCAGCTCTGGTTTGAAATGCCTTTCCCGAGCCCAGGCATTCTGATCAGAGGAATTATACACTTCAATAAACTTATGAAAACATGGACGCAATAAAGAACGCACTGGATTACAGACATGTTTTTAAAATGATTGTATCATGACATGAGGCTTGACAGACAGATACTGCACACTCCAAACCCACACATATTAAAATAATATCCGGGAGAGGCAGGACGGAAGAAAGAGGCGAGATTTGCGTTAAGTGTCCAGTGTCAGAGAAAGGCAGTAAAACTATTCCATTCTCACCAAAGCACAAGCAAAGAATCAGGGAACAATTTTCATTCACATCTTAGTGCTCAGCAACAGCTGCTCTTGAAGTGAACACAGGCGAGCGACTGATTTAAAGTGTTTCTGCCAACAAATAGAAGCAGTAATGTGATTTGACCGGTTAGGTGTGTACGCACTTTAAGGTTGCAGTACTTTTTTCAGTGCTGTTGAATATTTCTATATATGTTTTTGTCATAATAGGCTTGAATGATTGTATATGAAACTGTGTTGATTGTAGTCTGTGCTATTGGGCGGACATTTTGCTGTATCGTTGTTGTTTTTACTCTGATATCCACTGGGGGGCAGTGTGTTAGAGGTCGGGACGCGCAGAGATGATGCAGAAGAAGTGCCGATAAGGAGGAGCCTCCACAGAGCTCCAGAGCTTGATTGACAGGCTCTAAAGCCAGTCAATGCACTGAAAATGCTTCCACTATTTTGGGCTGATATATAAAAACCTGCGGGGTTAAAAATATTTCCCTTACCCCAGCGTTGTCACATGAGTCATAGTGACATTTAGAAAAAACAACTCTTTGGAGCCAGGATTTTAAGCTGTTCTTGGGACGTTTGAAGTCCCATTAGAATCCTATCTACCAAGTGTCTTTTGGAGGCGCCCCTGGCCACAAGGGGGTGGTATTACAGCAATGTCAGCTCCCCGCAATAATAGGGCTGGAAAGTCTCGTACCAGAAGCACTTCCGGTTCTTCGCTCGGATACAAACAAACAACCAGCTGTTCGAGGAGGCGGCTGAATTGAATAGTGCAAAATGCTTTCATGACATAGCGAGTGATTAGCCTTAGCAGTTCAACACAAAATGCCAATTAACGCCAGCTGGAGACGACCAGCACATTAAGGCACGTAGGTCCGTTGTTGATAAAATAGTTTAGAGGCAATTTATACCAAAGACTAGAGTTTATTTTACTTTTTCTTTTAGTTAAAACCTCTTAACCCCCACCTTAACCGAGCACATTTTCACCAGTTCAGCAACAAGCATAACACACAACAAAAAAGCGACAAAAACGTGACAAAAAAGTTATAAAAACATGATAAAAAAAGCGACAAAAAAGTTATAAAAACATGACAAAAAATCAACAAAAGCCAAAGTGATGAAAATGTACTTGGTTAAAGTGGGGGTTAAGAGGTTATGACCATATTTAGTTCGTGGTTTGTTTCACAGTAGAGGTGTTGCCCTCACACACGGAGCTCCACATGTCCAGTGACAGGGGAATACAAAAAAAAAGCGAATCAAAGGCAGAGGAAAAGGCAGGCGGGCGTGTCGACCCTCCTTGACCAAGGCGTCTACAGATATAAAAAGCGCATGTCACTACGAGTATAACTTACTCGAATATTATCACTAAATAGGACCATGCAACAAACCTGAGCGGGGCATTTGCCGATCCACTCAGCGACTAGCATGGCCGTATACGAAGTTTTTGTCCCAGTGACGAAATGTGTCCAAAATAACACTGAAAAAGCCATCAGAGCGTATGAAGTCCGCGATATCAGTACAGGACAACCAGCGTGTGTTGTTTGTTTGTATCCGTGGACGGAAATCTCGCAAATTCTCGCACTTCCGCTTTCCAGCCCTATAGAAAGCTGCAGACCCGGAGCCGAGACAGATCCACGACGGTGAGGCGATCTGCCATGATAGTGCGCCCTCTCTGGTAGGAGCAGATCCATGACGGTATTATTTGTTAATATTTTATTGTTTTACAATTATTGTTAGAGTTAGTTTACAATCATTAGGATTAGGGGTAGGTTAAGATTAGGGTTAAGGTTAGGTTAGGGTTGTTAGGTTTAGGATTAGGTTAGGGTGGTTAGGGTTAGGTTAAGATTAGGATCGTTTAGGAACAAAAATAACAAGCAATTTGTATGCTGTTCAAAGTTATGTTATCTTTATTAATCAACAGATAATAGAATCATGAGAATTTAGTTTTGTTTTCATGAAAAAATTTAAATAACTCTACTAACACGTGCGTGATGTAGATCAACATATCAATCAACATCAACCTTCCTAAAAGCTGATCGGTCTAGATCCGCCTTATCCAGCAGAGGGCGCACTATCACGGTGGATTCCCTTCACGGTAGATCTGTCTCGGCTCCGGGCCTGCAGCTTTCCCCCACTCACTCCCCTGGTTTTCTCCAAGTCTCTTTGTGTCTAATAAGCCTTGATTTTTTCAAAGATAGAGTTGGATAAAGCTGGCCCTCACAACAGATCCAATATGAAATATGTCAAATATGAAACGAAAAAAGTAAAAAGGATTGGGTCGTTGGAATCACTTAAGAAAAAGACTCATTTTCCTTTCATTTCCAAATTCCTGATACAGCTCGTTTTGATTCACAACATTCAAAAGGCATACATCTTTACAGACGTAATCTGTAATCAAAGGGGCATCGAGTCTACACTTAGATGTAATAACTCTGATGTCCGGAAGCGCAGTTCTTTGCCGGAACACATTGATTTCTATTTGAACAGGTCCGTGATGACTCATTCATGAGCAAAAGCCGCGAAACGCAGGCAAGACGGCTAATGCAGATTGTGCATATGAAAGTGCTGATCAATTGATGAAACAAAGACTGAAGGGTGAACCGAGGAGATTGGGATGACGAACGAGAGTTAGAGGGGGTTATTTATTCATGGTTTTGTGGATTTAAGTGGATTCTATCATTCATTTAAAGTCAGATGACGCTTGTGCATTACTGGAAAAACAGTGACTGTATAATGCTGGTTGGTAAGGTCAAATTGCTGTTGTGAGGCCGGTGAGAACTCAAAGAAAGAGTGTCTTGTTGTTTTAGTGAAGGTTTAAAGAGTGACTTCACTGCTGTGTAATTCAGCACGGGCGTCAGTGTCAGCTAATCTTGCTTTACTTATGCTGTACCAAGCTTTACGTTCTGTAGAATAGGGCTCCTTACTTAAATGGCACTGGATGAATGATCGGGCGAGGAGGTGGAGGATAACTGAACCTAGTTGTATCCCATACATCATTGTGCACACCAGACTATTTTTTCAATCTTGGGTTTTCATGAACACTTGACCAAATGTCATGCTTGTTTCACAAACTGAAGTATTGTTCTACTTATCTGTAAAAAACAAATGTATAGGTACATTAAACCCCACACAAACCCGCTTTATGACATTCAACACGCCTTACTTGTATTTCATGCACAAACGTCGAAGTAGGATGACAAACAAACTTAAATTAACTAAGGACTGTAAACTCCGATGTGTCTCCTTTCTCATCTCTCCTCTTATGGGCTGTGTCCTAAACGGGGGCGGCACGGTAGTACAGCGGCTAGCGCTCGTGCTTCACAGCTAGAAGGTCTGGGTTTGATTCCCACCAGGGACCAGGCCTTTCTGTGTGGAGTTTGCATGTGTACACTGTGCAAGGCAAGTATATTTGTATGGCACATTTCATGTACATGACAACTCAATGTGCCTCACAGCAACACCAAAAAACATTAGAAAACACACTAAAAAGCATTTAAGAGAACCATCAAATTATAGCATCTAAGTACTAACACTAGCAACTAATCCTTAACCTTTCATGGGGTCAACTGTTGGATCTCTATGCAGTTAGTGAACTAGAGCTTCAGCAGCATTTGCCCAATTCGACCGTCCTTACCCAGGGGAAGGGGAAGTGACATCACCAACAGCTGTTCTTCTTCTTTAAGGTCATTGAGGAAATTAAAGCAGTACTAAGTAACGTGTTTACCTTAATAAATCCTTTCCGTAGTCCCTGTGGGGGTAATACAAGTGTTAATGGGATGATTGGGGGGTCTTTCATCTCCCCCTGGTGTCTCTGGCCAGAAAACCATGCTTGCAACTTGACTGCTACCGGGGCGGAGCAACCAATACACACTAATAGAATAACGGAGAAGAAGCTAACAGGCTAACGGGCAAAGCTAACTGCGGGCTAGCGCCACTTTAAACAGTATTTACAGCCAAGTTTGAGTAAAAAAAAAAATTCCCATTGTATAACTGGATGTACAACACCCCTCTCTCCCTTCGCCTTTTCTGTCAGCGTAGTATTTACTCTCCAAGACATTTAATAAGTTAAAAAATCGTAACTTGCTAAGACACCTGCAGTTGCGCTTATGGCCTCTAGGGGCAAGAGTTACTTAGTACTGCTTTAAAGCGCATGCTGCCACCTACTGCCACAACATAGTCTCCAAATAAAGAGCAGGTTTCATAAAGCTACAGTATGCAAATTAGCCATGTGGCTTAAGTTTCTACTAAATGAAGCAAAAGCACAAACTGCCTTCATTTAGGCCATTTACTGAGGCAGCTCTTTAAAACCATGTGACTGTGCTGTGGTGACTCTAACATGTATTTCGTCACTTTTATAAAGTTTGGCTTGTGCAGAATCTTTTTTTTAATTATTATTATTAAATGTGCACCTGTCAATCAACAGTGGTTGTGCATGAATCACTCGAGGGTGGGTCGTGGGTGGTGGCGGTGGGGGGCAGGGCGGGCATGTGGCGCAGTGGCTTATGGGATGGCACATAGCTCCTAATCGGCGGTAAGGGACCACCAGAGATCCCTATGCTAAAGTGGCTATGATAGTTAGCATACAGGCCACTTTCCCTAACTCCTTCCTAACCGACAGCCCAATTCGGACGCTTCTTATCATGGCGGACGCTGACGCACATCTGGTTTGGTGTAAGACCTCTTACCAATTTACTAATTTCTGATGGGGCCTTCCTCTCTCTTCCCGCATCTGCACACCGGTGGGCTAGGCTCCGCCCTTAAAGTGCTTATGACACATTTTTACTCAAACATATATTTAAGATTTAGCTTAAATTTGTACCCAGTTTTCTTTTGTTTGACCATGTTTGTGATGTTTATAGTTTCACGTCCTTATTGGACATTGACAGGAAGTGACATAGATAGAGGCAACAATTTTAAACTGTTGCCGTGCCAACCATGTTATGTCAATGGGAAAAGAGTGAGTCTGAAATAAAATGATAATTATTACTTACAACAGATGTTATCTATCTAAATAAGGATGCAATAAAACCTGTCATATACACTTTGAAGGGCCAGCATGCCAGTCTGTAGACAGCCACCCTGGGTAGTGGGGGAAAAAATGTATTTGCGTCTGACAGACAATCATCACCACCAAATAAAACAGAGAATAAGATGAAGAGTGCACAGAGCTTATCATTAATTTGCTGAAGCAGCACTGGACAGAAGTCCATTCTTCAGAGAGAAACTGGAGAAATAATCATAAGATCAGAAGCAGCTCAGTCCGCCTCAATATAACAGCATTTATCATGAAATCATACACATAAACCAATCCATAAACGGTGTCTCTTCACAAGCTTTTGCCCACTTAACAATCTGCCTCATATTTCCGGTTTCACAGATAATTTAGGATCCATAATGAAAAGAAAAGGCGATGAAACAGTGTGGGGTTACGGCACAATGTCGGACTTTTTCACACAATTGTTCCTCTGATCTGATCCTCTGAATCTGCCTGGTTTAAAAGCAAAAAGTCAGGAATTCTGGCAAAGGTTTAGTCTTCTGCAGCTGGTGTCTCCTCCTCTCCGCTCAGCGCGATGAGCAGCTCTCAGATGGGGAAGAACAGGGGCGGAGCTGACACGGGCAGCAGAGGGACTGGGGCCCACTGGGAAACACACAGGATTTTGACAGTACATAAAAACAATAAATCTTAACTAGTCTTGATTGCAGCTATTAAAAAAAATCAGTGTTGCTTTTATTTTTTATTTTTAGGAAAGTATAATCATACAGTAGACAGTTCTGATCACTGTATAAGGCTGATATAAACAACATATTGTTGCCTAAAATACACCAGATTGCATAAAATTTTGATCTGATTAAGAAAAAAAAATCCTGTAAAGGACTGGCTGTTGCTCTAACTTTCTGAGAGTATGTCAAACAAGCACACCTAAATACATGTTATTCTGTAAAGTAATTAAAAGTAATATAATACATGCTGTTACATATACACAGCCTTTCATAATCAACATGTAGCGTTCTTAGGCTTCTAGATTAGATCTGTAACTTACCAATGACCTGATCTGTACCACAAACCATGAGTACTCATTCACTAGGCTCAAATGGGTCAACACCTCTGGGACATAAAAAAGTACTTTCCTTACCTGGATTGTTGAAGCCCTTCGAGAGGAGTGCAGGTTTTGTTTTGTTTGTTCCAGAACCGTGCAATTGTGCAGCTTCACCTAGCCCTCATCAAACATGGATAACCCAGCTATTGCCGGGGACTGATTGCATCCAAAGCCCTTCGTGTTTACTCGAATTGAAAGTTAATCCTGCCTTACTTATCCTCCAGTTCCTCCCCGCGAACATTAAAAACCATGGAGATCACTTGGCAAACCCTTCTCCAAACAGAGATCATAGGAAATCATTGACTTGTGTTTGTGCAGTGGCTGTACGGCTAACACTAATCTGTCACTATCCCTATTTGACCACTAATTCTCCGTGTTATCCTCTTCATGTATTCATGTAAAGAATGGTGTTTTTCCATTTAAGAAGTGCTAATGACAAAAGGCCTAGAATGGGGGTCAGCCCGATGTTCCCCGGGTCCGATATTCCCTGGGTCCGATGTTCCCCGTACCTATGTTCCCGGGTCCGATATTCACCGGAGGGGGGGTCGACCCGTCATTTCGACACCCCACCATTCCGACACCCCGCCAATCCGACACACCGTCATTCCGACACCCCTCTATTGCGACATCCCGCCAATCCGACACTTTTTGGTACCGCTATTCCGACAATCGTTTTGAGCGTGTATGTTTGCCCTCGGCTTTTGTCCGTGTTTCGTGAGAATAGCTGATAATGATGGAGGCTTATTAACGATCCTCATGGCGGTAGAGGAGTCAGCTCAGCGTCTCCTTCCCTGTTCATCCCCGCTCTGAGCGTCCCCGCTGTCGGCCCATCTATGCGCATTTCCCAGTCCCTCTACAGCGGCTCATGAGATAGTTTTGGGCAAAGGCAGTGACAGGTGCGGCTAGTCTGTATTTCACAACAAAGCGCTGAAGTCCGCAGGAAAGACGCCGCGCACTGTCTCAAGGCTTTAAAGAGACTGAAAAGTGGATGCGCCGCTCACAGCGCTGACCAAGCCACGCGCTCCCCTTCGTTCAAAACATTTCCAAAAACAAGTCCTTCTCCAAGAAGCAGCGCGCATGGGGGTGTGTATGTGTGGGTCACTGTGCTTTTACGCATAATGGACACGCATATGACGCGCCCCACGGACAGTGCCGCGTAATTGTGCCATAAGCCCTGATTACTGGACATGTTGGCATGTTTCCTTTGCTGCTCTTCCTAATCGTTCTCATTTAATATGGATCGTTTTTATGTCAACTGCATTAATAACACAGCGGCACAAATACTGTTCAACATCATTCAATCACAGTGGCCTCAGTGGTGCCTCTTGGAGCATCAGACAGCCGACGCACAGTGCGTAATGAGCGCATGACAGGCGGCGGCACTGAGAGAGGAGTGATGCATGTGTTGCCCCATTCGTAAAAAGATTCCCAATTTAACGTGGATATGGCTGGAGTGCAGCCGTCAGAAAAAAAAAAACTTGCTGAGAGCTAGGAGCGGCTATGGCACGAGCCGCTGCCCTTGGCTCTCCGCACACCGCGTGATGGAGTACGGACTCCTCCAGCATCAGCTATTCTCAGGGTTTTGTTTTGTGCTCAGAAAACACGCTATTGCGCACGAGCGCGAGAGGGAACCGTGTAGAGACATAAAGAAAATAGCACTGCATTATCTGGTCCTAGGCTCTTGTGATCGTGACACTTCATTTTCGAAATCTTTTGTCTTGTGTGAGTGGATGTGAGCGTAAATATAGTTAATTCTAGTAGGCCTACGTATTTTTGATAATTATCTTTTGTGTCGGAATGGCGGGACGTTGCACAAAAGATAAAAGTGTCACCACTCCGACAAAGGGGGGGGAAAATGCCGGGACGTTTAATAATAAATGGAAACACCGCCACTCGACAATTAGACCTCAACGTCGGAGTAGCGGTGTGTCGGAATGGCGGGGTGTAACCCCCGGCTGCGGGTCTCGCTCATAGACATGTTATTGCTGCGCGTCTTCATGCGCCCAACAATCAAAGTCCTGCTGTAAACTCTTCTAACCGATAGGCCTATAGGCAGTAAACACTCGCCTCTTTCTTCTCTCTTCACCGCCTGGCACAGCACGGCCCGGTACGCACGGATAATGGAGCAACAAGCAGCTTGTTTTCACTCATAACTAGCCTACTGATAACTTATAACATATTATAAGCCTTGTAGATCTCGCATTGTAATGGCCTACAACATTTTTGTACAACCTCAGAATAAGCACTTGTCACAGTTCAGAAAAGTAAAATTAGCTACACCAAACTCACCCACAGCTGCTTTTCTTTTTTAGAAACAGATTCCCTCCGTTTATCCACACAACCCGTTGATTGCTTCGTTGTTGTAGCTCGACCATGTTTTTCTCTTGTGATTGTCCGTGCAGCCCCAGCATACTCCATCACGCGGTGTGCGGAGAGCCAAGTGCAGCGGCTCGTGCCATAGCCGCTCCTAACTCTAAGCAACTTTTATCTGATGGCTGCACTCCAGCCTTATGCACATTAAATTAGGGATCTTTTTACGAATGGGGAAACACATTGCGTCCTCACTTCTCATTACGCACTGTGCTTCGGCTGTCTGATGCTCCGAGAGGCACCACTGAGGCCACTGTGATTGAATGACGTTGAACAGTATTTGTGCCGCTGTTTTATTAATGCAGTTGACAAAAAAAACAAAAACAAAAACAACGATCCATAGCCTATAATAAATGAGAACGATGAGGAAGAGCAGCAAAGGAAAAATGTTAACATGGCCAGTGATCGGGGCTTATGGCACAATTACGCGGCACCGCGGGTGGACCTGTGAACACCCACTTTTGTCCTTAGCCCACCCGACGGTCCTTATCATTCACTTCACTGCCTCTCCCAGGACAGAGACATCTGCACGACCTGCACCTTTGTCTACAGGACGCTCACATCTGGCTGTCTCTGTGCAGATTGTTGCATTGTGCGCTCTGTTCCTAAACTCGTGTCCCCAACCCGTCGTCCCTTCTTGCTCTTCTTAATTCAGTCACGGTCGCCTCAGTGTGGGGCATTTGAAGGCAGACACACAATGCGTAATGGGCAGCGGCATTGAGAGAGGAGTGAGGACGCAATATGGAATGTAAATGAACTAAATCATAATAAACAAATGTGCTGCCGAGACGCAGGACGTAGATGTTGAACACCGGACACTGCGGCCGCGTTAACCGGTAGCTTATATAAAGTAAACACAATAATGGACGTTGTTTTAGCAGTATTGTTTCCCCCATTTAATAGCCAATAAACGTTTCATTATGTTCTATTGAATTCCAATTGTATTTAAAAACGGGAAACACAATTAATCAACCATAAATTGTGTTTTTCCAAATTTATTTTGAGACGGAATAACCGATCGAAGGCTACACACATTTCTCTGATCATTGTAGGCTAATATTATTATTATAAAAAAATAGTTTTTTTCCCGTTTTTAGTCCAAATCAGAAATGCATCAAATTAAAGTTCAAGTTATAACGCACGCGCACTTATTATTCATTAATATCTCAAAAACGATAAGAGCACAATCTATTTTTTTTTTACAGCAAAACTGACCTATGTTTTTGTAAATGTGAGTATAATGATGGGCTCCAGGTTATCTGTCCGTGGGGCACGTCATATGCGTGTCCATTATGCGTAAATGCACAGTGCCCTCAGCGAAATCGCGTGTTTGGAAAAAACTATAGGCTAACAGATGGAGCTATAGTTTCAATCGTCTTTTTATTCATTTTATTCAGTCAGAGATGTCAAACAGCAGATGCCTGGGGGACAGCTGGATAACATGCCCAAAGTTAGCCATAGACACAATGTGCGATCAGCTGAAATACACAGACAGCGAGAGGGAAAAAGAAAAGTAAATAGGCTGATATTTCCTCTCTATAATCACAAAAGGTGGCACGGATCACATGCCGTCTTCGGTGGAGGAGGAAATGTCAAAGGACACACGGGGGAACAGCGGGACTTGTCTCATTGTTGAAGTCCTGATGTTCCCCGGGTCCGATGTTCCCCCGTCAATACAAGTGGGGGAACATCGGACCCGGGGAACATGGAGATGGTGCTTTTGTTTACATCTAATGAGCTGCTGATCACACGTTTGGAAGCACCTATAGACTTCAGATTCAGAAAACGATGCAGAAACTGTCACAGAACTTTACTCTAGCCTCCCCCCCGGAGTTTGAAACTAAAGCAGGATCTGCTGACCTGACGCCGTGTGACAGGGCTCTCATCAAGTTAGGAAGAAGCTCCATCCTTATTCCGCCTGCTCCCTACTTGTTCATTCAGCAGCATTATTTTCTCCAAACAGTCCCGGCCTGGCACGTGTGCTTGGGCGCTGCCGTTGTGCACGCATAAGGAATGGAAGTTTATTTGTATAGCACTTTTCACATGCCATAAGTCACCCAAAGCGCTTTACATAGTGTCAGAAATGAGTTCATCATTCACTCCACAGGCAGAGGTGGGTAAGCCACGTATGTAGCTTCAGTTTGCCCTGGGGTAGACTGACAGAAGCGCTCTCACGACTGCACACATCTGACCACCACCACTGAGAGAACATTTATGAAGGATAAATGGAAGATGTCCACTACCAATAATTATCACTTTACTTAAAAAAAGGATGTATTATTCTTATAGCAAATCAATCTTCTTGGCTATAAAGAAATAGCCAATTCTGGCAGTGACTTGTAATAATAATAATAATAATAATGCATTAGTCTTATATAGCACCTTTCCAGACGCTCAAAGTCGCTTTTACAATTTGGTGATTATTCATTCACTCCATACTCGGTGATGATAAGCGAGGCAACCAGTCTGCGCACATCAGCCACCACCACCAACCACTCACTCACTCACTACATTCGCTAGGCTTCCTGGTGTTACTGAACGGTCTCCCATCCAAGTACTAACCAGGCCCTACCCTGCTTAGCTTCCAAGGTCTGACGGGATTGGGCACCGCAAAGGCGGTATGGCCACTTGTGTCTGTTGCTTCAAGTATATAATTGTGTTGGCGCAGGAAAAATGAAACAAACCTCCACACCTTCCGCGCATTCATCCAGGGTTCGAGGAGCGCATATGTCACATGTGTGTACGGGCGCACAGGCCACTAGCAGGAAACAGTGATCAGCTAAATGTTTGTCCAAAGATGATTTTTTGATCAAATCCGAAAGAAGAGAATATCGCTCCAGCAGAAATCCACGCGCGCACGGACTGGCACTTTGGAGACGCCCGTGACGAGAGGAACTGGTGAACAGTGACGAGCCTCCTCAATACGTCGTGCACAAACCCCACGGATTAAGGAACAGACTCCTGGAGCCTTTCTAATGGACAGCGACTGTGAACTGCAGGTCAATGTAGGAGAGATACGGGACACAACGCCACAGGTAACATGTATTTTCTTTATAACCTCACACACCGTCAAAACAAAAACAATTATGATTTTATCTTTGTGCATGATCCAGATACAAACATTTGAACACGTTTTTAACGCCACATTGGTGCGCAAACTGCGAAAAATGACTACTGCACTCACTAAACAATAACATTTCCATTTTCTCTGCCTCAAATTTTGCATATTAATTAGGTGCCATGTGCTACATTTGCGCAGTGGCCTCATGGCATTTATAATACAGGCAAATATCAACTGCACTGGCTTTTTCCTCCGCTTTAGTACGAACTATCGTGTTTGCACGTGTGCAAACTGCAAACGCTTAGTTATTCAGGCCCCAAGTGTTTCTGCACGAGGGTATTACAACATTATAACATGCTCAAAATCTGATTTTACCGCTCAGTCTGACCGAACATTGACGTGTTTGGAATGAAAATGACGTAAGGCCGTAGCCTCCGTACCCACAGCTAATTCGGTACACTACACCTGTCTCCTCTTCTTATCTCGCCTCCTCATTCTAATCCCTCCCGCTGTCCCATGGGTTTATGTCACACAGATCCTCCACAGCAGTAAATAAGCACCCGGCTGAATTTCAAGTGGATTTTTTACGTGCAACCGGTGACTGCTGAGCTCTGTGCCGCCGCTTTCGACACGGTCCATTCAGTCTCTGACACATGCTCGGGTGAGGATTGTAGGGACAGTAGAGGTTAGTGTGGGGTTAGTTTGAAATCCCCACAGCGCAAGAAGAAGGAGGAAAAAAAGACCAAAAGTCAGCTGCAGGCGGTCTCTTCTTGGTTGACTCGACAAACTGCAGAGTTAACTCGCTGATACAAACAATAACACGTTTACAAGTTACGACAGTGCCATCCTGAGGCACACAGGTTTGTTCAATTGATCAGCATCAGGTTTTAGTTACAGTGGATAGGGAAAGTCTACACAACCCTACACTTTCCCCACATTTTGTCATGTTACAGCGTCAGCATTTTATATTGCATGTATTTCAGAGTTTACAGAGTATTCACACTGTTTGCTCTGACACTCTAAACTGGGCTCTGGAGCATCCTTTTCCCACTGAGATGTTTCTACAAACTGACCAGAGTCCACCTGTGCTAAATGAAATTGATTTGGAAAGACACACACCTCTCTATAAGGTCACACAGCTGACGGAGCATCTCAGAGCAGAAACTAAGCCCTGAAGTTAAAGGAACTGTCTCTGGGACAGAGGAGGTGACCAAGACCTCGATGGTCTCCCTGACCTCCCTGACCAAGGCCCTTCTCCCTTGATCGCTCAGTTTGGACAGACGGCCAGCTGTAGAAAGAGTCCTGGTGATTCTGAACTTCTTCCATTTACGAATGATGGAGACCACTGTGCTCTTCAGGATCTTCAATGACGCAACCATTTTTCTGTTCCCTTCCTGTCTCTGAGTCTACAGACATTTCTTTTGAATTCAGGACTTTTCTGCTCTGAGATGCTCCGTCAGCTGTGGGACCTTATAGAGAGGTGTGTGACTTTCCAAATCAAGTCCAATCCATTTAATTTAGCACAGGTGGACTCTGGTCAGTTTGTAGAAACATCTCAAGGACGATCAGTGGGAAAAGGATGCTCCAGAGCCCAGTTTAGAGTGTCAGAGCAAACAGTGTACCTATGTTTTATTTTTAATACATTTGTAAAACATTCTAAAAAACTTTTTTCACTTTGTCATTATGGGGTATTGTGTGTAGATTGATATATTTTTTTTAAATATATTTTGGAATGACGCTGTAACGTAACAAAATGTGGGGCAATTTACGGATCCAATATGACAGCAGCAGATGTGATGCCATCTTTCGATCAAGCTTTAGACCGTGTTCTAAATAGTTTAGCTCGAAAGTTTACAGCGGGTATGTCATACGTCATCGGATACGATTGGCTATGGCTACGTGCAGACGCATGAGAGACATTCGTAGCGCCCAATAAACGGCTATGGACAATCGTACACCACACCTCTCCTACGAGAAAATGAATTGTGTGATATTTAGTCTGACGTTCGCCAGGCTAGAGGTGTGTAGACTTTCACTATCCACTGTACATCTATCTGGTACGTTACAATGCTTTATTTAGACATAATTTCATTCTTTATTGATTTAGCTCTCACACATGCTCATTCATAACCTCATTAGTCCATTCAGCCGTATGCCTGTCAAAGCATTGGGCAAAGGTTCATCCTGTAACATTCATGCAGACTTGAGATTTTACACAACATACATCCAAATGGATGATGGCGTTGTGATAGATGCTTGTATTAATATGTGCAAGTCCCTTTTATTGGTGTCATTTTAGCTAAGTTTACTTAACCTGATGAGCTAATTTTAGATGTATCATAAGAACCCTTATTTTAGGGGATAGGTGAGATAATCAACCATTTCATCTTCATATGTGACATTGACCACATTAACATGCTTTTCTGGTTCAGCTGCAGATCTGAGGGTTATAGGAGTGAGGCCAATTTCAAAGCTTACAGTTTTCTCCCCAATAGTGCAATTTTCTGTTTTTCTGTTTAGAAAACTATGCATTTGTAATGGTTTCCTGGTAGTTCAGTGTAATATGTATAAAAAACAAACATTACAATTGATAGTATTTTTTCAATGACGAACCAAGGTTTATTGTAGGGAAATGTGTTCTCTGCGTTTGACCCATGCTTTGATGCCGCTGGAGCAACCCATCAGGATCCGTGGGTGACTGCAGTGCAGTACCCGGGGACCCATCTCCAGATGTGGAGTCAGGCAGATGGTCAGTATCACCTGCAGCCATGGTTTTAGTGGTAGGGGAACCGGACTACCCGGAGAAAACCTATGCAGACACAGGAAAAACACACAGAAAGGACTCGATTGGGGATCGAACTTGGGACCGTCTAGCTGTGAAGCTAGAGCGCTAACCGCTGTGCCACCGTGCCATTGAAATGAAAACTGAACTGACCTTCCCGAGGTTTAACATACTGGCCGTTTCTCAATCTGTGTACTTGTGTGGACTTGTGTGCTCGTGGACTCGTGAAACGTCATCACGCGTGGCCCAAGTCCTGTTCCAATTCAAAGTTTGGGTAACGCTTTAGAATACAGCCCGCAAGTTCCAGGTGTAAGTACGTGTAACAAGAAAGTAATTACACATATAAGTACAGGTACTCTTACAGCGTGTAACAAGGGGAACAATGTGTACCAAGGACGTACAAAGTGTAACAAGGCGGAACAATGTGTAACAAGGAAGTACAAAGTGTAACAAGGGGGAACAATGTGTACCAAGGAAGTACAAAGTGTAACAAGGCGGAACAATGTGTACCAAGGAAGTACAAAGTGTAACAAGGCGGAACAATGTGTACCAAGGAAGTACAAAGTGTAACAAGGGGAACAATGTGTACCAAGGAAGAAAAGTGAACAAGGAACAAGTGTACAAGGAGTCGGTAACAAGGCGGAACAATGTGTACCAAGGAAGTACAAAGTGTAACAAGGCGGAACAATGTCTAACAAAGACGTACAAAGTGTCACAAGGCGGAACAATGTGTACCAAGGGGGAACAATGTGTAACAAGGAAGTACAAAGTGTAACAAGGGGGAACAATGTGTAACAAGGGGAAACAATGTGTAACAAGGTAGTACAAAGTGTAAACATGTAACTACGTGTCAAGGTGTAGTAAAGGTATTCAAAGAGCAATTAATGGTGCTGAGCTATCACATAGTTGTGGCAAAAGGGAATGTGGTATTATTAATAGTGCATTCATTTTAATGTTGCAGGACAACAGTATTACTGTTGTGAAAGTGAAGACATGACTCCAAGCATTTTTATTGATTGTTTATTTTTTATAGTGAGACACTGTTGCCTGTAACAAGCAGAAACAAGAGTGAACGGAGAAAAATAAAGTGAAACAAGGGAAATTACCACGTTATCACTGTGCAAGTATACTGTAAGCGATGTGTAGGTACAGGAGAGCACGGGCTGTAAATTAAAGCGAGACACTGTTGCCTGAAGAAATCAGAGAGGATTGATTTGGTGCTGGACGCTGCCAGGAGATTTTAAAATGTTGATGGTATCACTGGGGAAGAATTGGACAGCACTTTAAGGGAAGGGTATGCACAGGTTACTGGAATTGACACGGCGTAGAAGATGGGAATGACTGGTTTTGATTTTGGTCATATTTCACTGTACTTGCTAAAACAAACAGTATTCAGAGATCCAGTAGGTGGCGGTAATGCACTTTCAGTGCCATCTGCCATAAAACTATCAGAAGAAGAAGAATGCAGCGTCAGAGTATCAGTCCTGGGGGGACAACAACAGCCTCTAAACAATCATCTTTTTTAAATACCTTGTACATTTTTGTCTAACTGTGTACAGTGCCTCTCGAAAGTACTAATACACCTTGAACTTTTGCACATTTTGTCATGTTTACAACACTAAACGTAAAGATTTTATTTTTAATATTTTACTGAAACTGTGAAGTGAAAGCAAAATGATACATGATTCTGTTATTTTACAAAAAATAGAAAGTGAAAAGTGGGGCGTGCATAAGTATTCATACAGCATGACTTAAAACTTTGTGGAACCCCTTTTGCTGCAATAACAGCAGCAAGCCTTTTGGGGTATGACTACAAGATTTGCACATGTAGAGACTGACATCTCTAGATGTCAGCAGTTTTCAGGTCTTTCCACTGATTTTCAATAGGATTTAGGTCAGGACTTTGACTGGGCCATTCTAACACATTAATGTTTGTTTTTAAACCATTCCATTGTAAATTTAGCTTTGTGTTTAGGGTCATTGTCCTGCTGGAAGGTGAATCTCCGCCCCAGCTTCAATTCTCTTGCTGACTCCAGCAGGTTTTCCTCCAAAATGTCCCTGTATTTGGCTCCATCCATCTTCCCAACTATTCTTACAATCTTCCCAGTCCCTGCTGAGGAAAAGCAGCCCCATAGCATGATGCTCCCCCCACCATATTTGACACTGGGGATGGTGCACTCAGGACGATGAGCAGTGTTGTTCCATACATAACGTTTTGCATTTGGGCCAAAATGTTCAATTTTTGTCTCATCTGACCAAAGCACCGGTCTGTTAGTTTAGGTGGACCCCCGTGTCTTGGTAGGTTTGCAGTGGTGCTATACTCTTTCCATTTCCGAATGATGGATTGAACAGTGCTCCGTGAGATGTTCAAATCTTGGGAAATCTTTGTATAACTTAACGCTGCTTTAAACTTCTCCACAGCTTTATCCCTGACCTCTCTGGTGTGCTTCTTGGCCTTCATGATGTTGCTTAGTGACCAATACACTCTGACCATAGCTCTGAGGCCCTCACAGAACAGCTGGAATTATACTGAGAGTAGATTACACACAGGTGGCCTCTATTTAATGGTTAGGGCAAGGTGTGAACATTCTGCAGTCATTAGGAATGTAATAAAGGCATTTAATGCACTCCGAATAATGCTGTATGAATACTTACTGTATGCACGCCCACTTTTCACTTTTCTACTTTTTGTAAAATAACAAAATCATGTATCATTTTGCTTTCACTTCACAGTTGTCTGTTACTTGTGTGTGAACTTTCAGTAAAAAATTCAAAACAAATCTTCATGTTTAGGGTTGTAAACATGACAAAATGTGTAAAAGTTCAAGGTGTATTAGTACTTTCGCAAGGCACTGTATGTAAGTAGTAGCGGCAGAACACGAGATGGAAGTATATCCAGACAATGTTGTGATCAGCTATACAGACCCACATGCAACCCACACGTGGCATACACCAGATGATATTCCAGATAAGCCTTGCCTGGCAAGTGGAGATCTGCATGTTTTGGCAACAAAGATACAGAACTACTTCTTCTTTTCTCGGGGAGGTTAAAGTGACATCGGTAAGTCTATTGCAAGGATTCCTAGATCATAAGGTAGCATGGAGCTAAAATTGGCTAAAGCTATGACGCCATTTTCTAGGACAAAACGAACCACTGCCGAGGGCTGTGTGACAGCAACGTTGGAGAAAAGCAGTATAAAGCAAACTGTGTTGCCTTTAAGGCAGTTTATTCTTTAATAAATATCTCAGTAATTTAATAGTTTAAAAATGTTGGAATAAGTTAAATAATCATTGTGATCTTGTATAAATAAATAATTCATGTTTTTCTATAAGAAAAACATAAAAAATATTATCGCTAAAACTACTTCCGGTTTCGCTGCACTACTTCCGGTTTCGCGGTCTCGAGTGTAAACAGAAGCCATGCTACATGTCAGGAGCAGTCAGATGGCAGCTGATGGATGGCATCAGCTGCCATCCACCTTAAAAACATTAATAAGGCAATGCTGTAAGTTTGTACATTGTTTTATATCGTTGTTTAGCTTTATATTTTCGTATTATATCTGTAGTTTATAGGATGAGTGCATTTTATTTTTATAACTGCATCAGCCGTTAGCTGACATTGTGCTGTGCTGTGTTTGCAGTTTTCACCGTCCAGTAAAGAGAAAATCAAACTAGTACAGTCTCCGAGGTTCTTTGCTGGTGGTTTAACTGCGTGTTTCGTCAGACACTACACAAACGTCAGTAGCTTTGAGAGGTATTTATCAAAACAATGATTAATTAGTGGTGTAATGCTATTGATGTTTTTGTTCTTTTTTAAATAGAGGAGCATTTTAAATGTTAACATTGCGTTTTGTTCTTTATTTACTTCTGCAGATCCAGAGTCGCACACCACCCTCAAGTACCTCGCTGCATTGGATCGGCAAAAGAGTCAACGGAATCAAAATGTGGATTTCAGAGGGAAATCTGATTATGACCATGTCATTAGTACTCCGTTTCCTACAAACTGACTAGATTTAAAAGACTCGATGCCTGTTTCCCCAAAGCCTTTTTTGTTTCTTTGTTTAGGTAGATAAGCCCTGTGTTAAGCAAGTAATTTAAAAGTTTAAGTTGTGGTTGTCATGTGAACCTTTGGGAGCAATTTTGCGGAAATATGCCAATTGTGAATATAGGTTACCATTGTTGTTCCTTTGCATAAAGGGAAAATCTAGTCCACCTCAGATTTGAGTGGCGTTTATTTATTTGACATTTATTTATACAGAAAGTCCTACTAGATTTCAAAATCTCTTTTTCAAGGGAGTCCTGCCTCCGGAGTGGAACCTATTGTTTGTAGTTGTAAGGTAAACGAGAGGAAACCTATGTTAGCATGGGAAAAACATGCACATCCGCACAGAAAGGATCCGTCTGACTTAGGAATCCAACATGGGACCTTCTAGCTGTGAAGCAAAAGCACTAACCGCTGCGCCACCAATGTGACATGTACTTATGGTGTACATGCACTTTGATAGTGTGATCATTTTTGAAGATTTGTTCTACTTATTTTTTATCTGTTCACTCTTGTTTCTGCTTGTTACAGCACAGTGTCTCGCTTTAATTTACAGCCATGCTCTCCTGTACCTACATTAGTTACAGTATACATGCAAGTGATACGTGGTAATTTCCCTTGTTTCACTTTATTTTTCTCTGTTCACTCTTGTTTCTGCTTGTTACAGGCAACAGTGTCTCGCTTTAATTTACAGCCCATGCTCTCTGTACCTACACATTAGTTACAGTATACATGCACAGTGATAACGTGTAATTTCCTTGTTTCACTTTATTTTTCTCTGTTCACTCTTGTTTCTGCTTGTTACAGGCAACAGTGTCTCGCTTTAATTTACAGCCCGTGCTCCCTGTACCTACACATTAGTTACAGTATACATTGCACAGTGATAACGTGGTAATTTCCCTAGTTTCACTTTATTTTTCTCTGTTCACTCTTGTTTCTGCTTGTTACAGGCAACAGTGTCTCGCTTTAATTTACAGCCCGTGCTCCTGTACCTACACATTAGTTACAGTATACTTGCACAGTGATAACGTGGTAATTTCCCTAGTTTCACTTTATTTTTCTCTGTTCACTCTTGTTTCTGCTTGTTACAGGCAACAGTGTCTCGCTTTAATTTACAGCCCGTGCTCCTGTACCTACACATTAGTTACAGTATACTTGCACAGTGATAACGTGGTAATTTCCCTGTTTCACTTTATTTTTCTCTGTTCACTCTTGTTTCTGCTTGTTACAGGCAACAGTGTCTCGCTTTAATTTACAGCCCGTGCTCCTGTACTACACATTAGTTACAGTATACTTGCACAGTGATAACGTGGTCATTTCCCTTGTTTCACTTTATTTTTCTCTGTTCACTCTTGTTTCTGCTTGTTACAGGCAACAGTGTCTCGCTTTAATTTACAGCCCGTGCTCCTGTACTTACACATTAGTTACAGTATACTTGCACAGTGATAACGTGGTCATTTCCCTTGTTTCACTTTATTTTTCTCTGTTCACTCTTGTTTCTGCTTGTTACAGCAACAGTGTCTCGCTTTAATTTACAGCCCGTGCTCCTGTACCTACAACATTTAGTTATAGTATACATGCACAGTGGATAACGTGGTCATTTTCCCTTGTTTCACTGTTTATTATTTTTCTCTGTTCACTCTTGTTTCTGCTTGTTTACAGGCAACAGTGTCTCGCTTTAATTTACAGCCCGTGCTCCTGTACCTACACATTAGTTACAGTATACTTGCACAGTGATAACGTGGTAATTTCCCTTGTTTCACTTTATTTTTCTCTGTTCACTCTTGTTTCTGCTTGTTACAGGCAACAGTGTCTCGCTTTAATTTACAGCCCGTGCTCCTGTACCTACACATTAGTTACAGTATACATGCACAGTGATAACGTGGTAATTTCCCTAGTTTCACTTTATTTTCTCTGTTCACTCTTGTTTCTGCTTGTTACAGGCAACAGTGTCTCGCTTTAATTTACAGCCCGTGCTCCTGTACCTACACATTAGTTACAGTATACTTGCACAGTGATAACGTGGTTATTTCCCTTGTTTCACTTTATTTTTCTCTGTTCACTCTTGTTTCTGCTGTTACAGGCAACAGTGTCTCGCTTTAATTTACAGCCCATGCTCTCCTGTACCTACACATTAGTTACAGTATACATGCACAGTGATAACGTGGTAATTTCCCTTGTTTCACTTTATTTTTCTCTGTTCACTCTTGTTTCTGCTTGTTACAGGCAACAGTGTCTCGCTTTAATTTACAGCCCGTGCTCCTGTACCTACACATTAGTTACAGTATACTTGCACAGTGATAACGTGGTAATTTCCCTAGTTTCACTTTATTTTCTCTGTTCACTCTTGTTTCTGCTTGTTACAGGCAACAGTGTCTCGCTTTAATTTACAGCCCGTGCTCCTGTACCTACACATTAGTTATAGTATACATGCACAGTGATAACGTGGTCATTTCCCTTGTTTCACTTTATTTTTCTCTGTTCACTCTTGTTTCTGCTTGTTACAGGCAACAGTGTCTCGCTTTAATTTACAGCCCGTGCTCCTGTACCTACACATTAGTTACAGTATACTTGCACAGTGATAACGTGGTCATTTCCCTTGTTTCACTTTATTTTTCTCTGTTCACTCTTGTTTCTGCTTGTTACATGCAACAGTGTCTCGCTTTAATTTACAGCCCGTGCTCCTGTACTTACAGTATACTTGCACAGTGATAACGTGGTCATTTCCCTGTTTCACTTTATTTTTCTCTGTTCACTCTTGTTTCTGCTTGTTACAGGCAACAGTGTCTCGCTTTAATTTACAGCCCGTGCTCCTGTACCTACACATTAGTTACAGTATACTTGCACAGTGATACGTGGTAATTTCCCTTGTTTCACTTTATTTGTCTCTGTTCACTCTTGTTTCTGCTTGTTACATGCAATGGAGTCTCACTATAAAAATAAACAATCAATAAAAATGCTTGGAGTCATGTCTTCACTTTCACAACAGTAATACTGTTGTCCTGCAACATTAAAATGAATGCACTATTAATAATACCACATTTCCTTTTTCCACAACTATGTGATAGCTCAGCACCATTAATTGCTCTTTGAATACCTTTACTATACCTTGACATGTAGTTACACGTTGTACTACCTTGTTACACATTGTTCCCCTTGTTACACTTTGTATTTCCTTGTTACACATTGTTCCCCTTGTTACACTTTGTATTTCCTTGTTACACATTGTTCCCCCTTGTTACACTTTGTATTTCCTTGTTACACATTGTTCCCCTTGTTACACTTTGTACTTCCTTGTTACACATTGTTCCGCCTTGTTACACTTTGTGCTTCTTTGGTACACATTGTTCCGCCTTGTACACTTTGTACTTCCTTGGTACACATTGTTCCCCCTTGTTACACTTTGTACTTCCTTGTTACACATTGTTCCGCCTTGTTACACTTTGTACTTCCTTGGTACACATTGTTCCCCCTTGTTACACTTTGTACTTCCTTGTTACACATTGTTCCGCCTTGTTACACTTTGTACTTCCTTGGTACACATTGTTCCCCCTTGTTACACATTGTTCCCCCTTGTTACACTTTGTACTTCCTTGTTACACATTGTTCCCCCTTGTTACACGCTGTAAGAGTACCTGTACTTACATGTGTAATTACTTTCTTGTTACCCGTACTTACACCTGGAACTTGCGGGCTGTATTCTAAAGCGTTACCAAAGTTTGCTTCTCAGCAAGTTCACTGTAACTCCCCGGATGAGAACTTGCTCCGCCCGTTTTACCGAGCAATGCATCAGAGGAGGCTTGTGCGTACTCTGCCAGCTATATTTCCCACAATCCGTTTCGCTTTGACCACGTGGATCACCGCGAACCTCCGCCTGTGGCCCCTTATCCGCGCGCACCGAGCCGCTCCAGCTGATCAACAGCTGATCGTAGCATGTAAATAAACACGGCTATATGACCCATTTCATCCCCAGAGAAGTGTCTCCTGCTCAAGACAGTTTTACTGGGTTTCTGAGCAGAAGTGTTGAAACAACTTTGGTCATACTTTCCTTTTCTCACAACAATCAGCAATAGATTAATTTAAAGTCGTATAGTATGTCATGAACAGGTTATTGAGGACAAACACATTTTATTTTGACATTGTTTTATTAAGGGGGCACTGGAGACAAATCTTTGTATGGGAACTTCAGAAACAGTTTCAGTTTTTAAAAATGTATATTTTACCTGTTTTTGTATTATTTCAGTTTGCACATAAGATATATATTTTTAATTACTTTACACATAATGCCTTATTTATACTGTAAATACGTAATGTGAAATTGACTAAAATGTACACATTTTATTTTGTTTTCTACAGAAGTTTGTAATTGATGTTTTTAAAACATCTGTCCACTTCGCCTGCAGTGTCACCCTTTTAATTTCATATGAGGTGATTTAATATTATAAAAGCTCACAGCCCCATGTTCATGAGCTACTTCCTGTGATGTCATTGAGTTCACTTGTTCCAAATGCTGAAATAGCCGAGTCCACACTCGTGAACTCCTCAAGTCCGTACTCCGAGTCTGCACCTGCAAGTCCGTACCCAGGAGTTCACAAGACCAGAGTCTGCACTCCGAGAATTGAGAAACGGCCACTGTCTGTAACAGAAGGTTAATGGACGACACCACTGGTATAAGACAAATACATGTGATGCACATTCTGTTTTTCCCTCCATAATTTCACAATGGTGGCAATTAAAGTGATAGTCTGTACGTTTTTTTTTTTTTTTTTTACAAATATATAAGATATTGGGTCTGAAATTTGAGATAACATAAGCAATATTAAAAATCGTATTTTTTCCAAAGTCCCTCCCTTTGATGATTTCAGCAATTGATCAGAATCCCCGGGATACCACAGTGACCAATGAGACGAGCTTTTTCTGTGAACCGGCCTGTCAGGTCCAATCAGGATCCTGCTCTCCTCATTTTGCAAACTAGGAGAGGCTTTCTGGTCCAACAGGGGAGGATTTTGATTGTTTACTTCAAAATTTCACTCTATCTCCCCTCACTTTTCAAACTTACAGACTATCACTTTAAGACGTGTCGTGTCCATAGACATAATGTAAATGTATCAATGCTTATATATGGACTTTTGTTAATGCTCCATACTTCATGAAATTGGGCAAAAACTAAAAAAGTCACCAAGTAGGAAACACCGACACAGAATTTTGAATGTAAACAAATACAAAAGTACATATATAAAGTAAGAAAAGTACTACCAGCTCTTAAAAGTGTGGGTGTTGCTGTAATAAACAAAGCCCCGAAGTCAACAGATGTCACAGAGCACTATAAGCAATTATGGCACCAATGAAAAGAGGAAATTTTTGTTATTGTTCATTCCTAAAGCATGATTTTGGTTGTTGTTTTGAGAAGCAGACTTTGTAGAAAGCGGTAGGGGTCAGAAGGTAGTTGTTTAATAATGAGGTGAGACTGAAAACAGAACCTGAAGGTGGCAGTAGTCCATGTTAGTGGCCACTGAGTGAAACCCCAAAGAACAAGATGAGATGATTGAGTGCAGCTGGAGCCTCAGAGAAGCCCACTTCATCATGGTAAATGTGCTTTTTCATTCTCTTCACGTTTTGGAGCATATACAAGTAGTCTCTAAGCTAATGAATCAGTCCAGTTATGTTGACATCCCTGTTAGAACATAATGCCAAAGTAATATGGAGAAATCCTGACCCTAAGACCCAACTAACTGCAGTTCCAGTGTGCATAGGGCAGCTCACAATTATTGCGGGCCTCGTCTGCGCACTTCTGGCGCGGCAGGTTCTGGTGTTAAAAAAAACAAACAGCGCAACATGGGTCTCTTCAGCTTACAGGCCAAAAACCAAGCATTGTGATGGTTCATGTTGTTCACATTATAGACAGAAAGATCACGCTAAGCAGAAGGATATTGTGGAACAAATTTTATATAATATATTGTGCCTACTTAACAAATTTCCAGATGCCCATTGTAAGCAACAAAACAATCTAACTAAAGAGTTACAATGTGAAAAAAAGGTGTCCTTTAATTACAATAATTATTAAAAAACAATGGAATCTAGTGACAAAATCCATGTAAGAGTACATTTGTTTGAATGTCTTTATTATTTTACAAATATTTCAAAAATTTTCTGCCTATTCGTTTCTTTGCCATCATTTAGTGTAGAGGATGTAACCTGAAAATGAAAAAGATCAGTTAAAGGGATATTTCAGGATTTTTGACATTGGGCCTCATTTCCTAGTTATCCAGAGTGTTGTTGATGTCTGGAGATATTTGTTTTCTTCAATTCATGCAGTTCTTATATTTGAAGGGTTTAGTGTCGCTAGGCTAGTTTTAGGCTAGTGCATGTCTATGGTATCAGTTAGCCTGCATTAAAAACAGTCTGACCCACTCCACAGTGCACCTGAGGCAAATCACGTATAACACCAGACTAACCATATAAATGTCTGTGTTAATAGAATAATTTTAACCATTTTGCATTTAAAATAACTTGTATTTGAGCAGCATCAGCTTCGTGGCTGTAAGCTAACGCAGCGGCGGAGTGATCTGCGAGAAAATAGTCCCTCAAAATGCGGTAATTCATATGATACAAGGTCAGTTATATTTCAAAAATTATTCTATTAACACATTTATATTATTAGTCTGGCGTTATAGTAAGTGATTTACTTCAGGTGCACTGTGGAGTGGGTCAGACTGTTGTTAATGCAGGCTAACTGATACCATAGAAATGCACTAGCCTAGCGCCATTAAGCTCTTCAAATATAAGGACTGCGTGAATTTAAGAAAAAAATATCTCCAGACATCAACAACACTCTGGATAACTAGGAAATCCTGAAATATCCCTTTAATATATATAAAATATTGGACTAGTTTCCATCCAGTATGATTGTCATTTTTCAACCACACGGACTACTACACAAAAACGTTGTAGTTTTATGGAAATGCCGTCCTCTTTGGCTTTGTTTACGCTTCTTTTCATTGACGTGCCAGAACTGAAACTTTTCCGCAAAGCATTATGGGGATTCAAAAGTGCCCTATGGTTCCCAAATGTGTTTGCATGAAGAAGCTGCTTAGATTACCTTCATGTCTGGGGTTAATATGATCTGATTTGAAGCATTGTTTTAACATCTTACCCCCAGCCTTAACCGGGCGCATTTTCTCCAGTTCAGCTTTACCCAAATCTAAAAACGTCTCCACCAGAGAGCAACAGAGTGACGCCTTATTTGAAAGCTAAAACCCACAAAACTGAGCGTAACTTTTTTGTTTTGTTGTTGCCACGTGTATATCATTTTGGGTAAAGCCAAAATGGGAAAATGTGCTCGGTTCAGGTGGGGGTTAAAAGTTAAAATAACTAACATTCATTGATCGCATTGTCAATTGTCACTCTTTTTTGAACCCCCCACCTGAACCGAACTTGGCTTTACCCAAATCTAAAAGTTTCTTGAAAAAAGTGTGAAAATGGTGACAAAAACGAGCCGAGGATGAAAACACAAGAGTGACAAAAACATGACGAAAATGGGATGAAAATATGCGACTAAAAAGTGATAAAAATCTGTTGAAAATGTGATGCAAAAATGTAAAGAAAAAAGTGACAAATGTGATGAAAAAGTCACAAAAATGTGATGCAAAAATGACTCATTGTATTTAAAAAATGACTAAAATGTGATCACATTTTAAAAGTCACAAAAATGTGACCTTGGTGAAGCTGAACTGGAGAAAATGCACTCGGTTACGGCGGGGGTTAAGAGGTTAATGTTAGTTTATTTGTCAATCCTCATTGTCTGACATATGGGAATTTCTCACCTTCCCTCTCTTTGGTTAGAAAGTGCCATGCCATTGGTCCGACAACTCATTAGTCCAACGTCTCATTATTCAGAAAATGTACCATTGAGCAGAGGTGCCATTAGTCCGACATCTCTAACCCAGTTGTGTTGTGGAGCCATATACAACCATTGGCCCAACCTTAAGGTCAGTGGACTCTTACCTGAATCTAATTTTATTTTTCAACCGCTACTCAATGGGACATTTTCGGACTAATGGGTTGTCGGACTAATGGGCCGACCTCGATTATAAAGGTGAGGAGGGCAAACATCGTCTTGAACGCCCCTCATCATTGAAATCCCCTGTATGGGAACATTTTGGCTTCCCTGTCAAATTTCATGATGATGGAAAGAGGTTGGATAGAGTGCACGGCTCCTGTGTTGTCTGGGCACAAAATAAAACCTCATAATGAAAGATAGAGGCTTATTAAGGATCCTCATCAGCTCAGTGTCTCCCCTGTTAACGCCACTTTCCCTGTTCATCCCCGCGCTGAGCGTCCTCTATGTCGGCCCATCTATGCGCATTTCTCCGTCCCTCTGCAGCGGCAAAGGCAGCGACAGGTGCGGGCTAGTCTGTATTTTACAACAAAGCGCTGAAGTCTGCAGGAAAGACGCCGCGTAGACTGTTCGAAATGTGCGTTTTACACTCAGACACTGGAGCTATCGCTGAAGGCTTTAAAGAGACTGTAAAGTGGATGTGCCCCGCCCACAGCGCTGACCGAGCCATGCGCTCCCCTTCGTTCAAACATTGTCCAAAAACAAGTCCTATATCCATGAAGCAGCGCACATAAGGGTGTTTATGTGGGGGTGTGCAGCTGCAAGAGTCCGGACATCAGCTGATTTGATCATTTGATTTGAGTGTGTGGGGTTGGGGAGAGCAGGCTGGGCTTTATTCATTTAAAGTTTCACTTTGGCTTCTGTCCCACAGCCTCATTTAGCAACAACCTGTGAATTACAGGTACAATCCTGTAGGCCTATTGCTTGTTATTGAAATAACATTTACTACACAGTTTAGGTTTATAATCTATTTAATTGTCTGAGACGCATTTTATATTATTAATATTAGAGTTTTTTTTATTAATGGTCATTGGTCCATGTTTAAAGGAAGGAGATAATATGCTTTTGCTGATCCGAAAAATGATCCGATCCGAACCGTGAGTTTTTTGATCCGTTGCACCCCTATTGTCGACAAAGCCACAAAATGAAGAAACATTAATTATGGTGAATACCACTTGCCAAGTACAAAATTGCACATGAACGCCACGTCATCTCGTTTTTTCCACTGGGAAACTGATGCCCAAGTTCCTTTTGAACACAACACAGTGCAGCGATAACACATTTGTATGTCTTTTAGCTGATTGTTATGTAGCCGACACTATGCATTTAGTTATTTAGCTACTCAATTTCAATATCGTCTCTTTTTCCACGCTTGTCCTCTTGTAAAAAAGAGCCAAACTCTTTTTTTTTTTTACAAGAGTTTTTTTTTTTCTCGATCAAAGCGGAGTAGCAGTAGTTCAGCAGTTTGTAGACAACTTTCTCATGTGAATTTATTTGTTAATAGTGTGTTGTTAATATTTCACTTTGTTACGACACAAAAGCACTTGAACACAATGCACTCGTAATTTCCTCCACACAACTGGAAAGGATCATCTTTACCAGAGCACACAAAGGCTCATAACCACAACATTCCCAAAGGTCACTTTTAAAGATTTTCTCTCACATATGATTGATCGGCCAAAACATCGGCCACAGCAGTGTGAAATGACTGTCCTCACGGTCGGACTGACGTGGAAGCTACGCCTTTTTCTTAGCAACACCAGCCAACACCAACATAAACTAATGAGCGACTTCACTCAAATCATCACATTCCTTGAAATGATTGGTGCAAATGTCCTCAAACGCCATGCAAACAGAGACCAGGCTACCAGGATTATTTAGGTGTGGATTCGGCTGCAATTAATGAGTTTGTCACGCGCTTGCCTGGTGACTGTGCAATCTATAACACCTGTGGGCTTGAAGTATGTCACCACACCCAATGTAACATCTGATGGGACTTAAAGTATTATGCTTTTTTCAATCACATAGCACCAGTCTATAGCATACTACAATGATGACGTAACCTTCTGTTGGTCTGTATATGCAGTAAATTAAAATAACTGTCTTGAATAAAATTGCTCTCTCAAAATGGCTGTACTGAACGTCTTGAAATAGGCCTCTGTCTCTTTAAGAAGCTTTCCGACACGCCCCCTTCAGCACACTGCTGTGGCATCTAAACAACACTACTGTGCGGGGAGGGGGCTCTGCTGAGCTGAGGAGCAGTGGTTGGTGGCTTGGCTGGTGACGAAAGGTCCAGAGGCGTCTCCAGGAGGTGGGGGCGTTCCTAGGAGGACTGAGGCATAGCTACACCTAAAATGGCTGCCGTCTAAGTTTTTACTGATTACTCAAAAATATGTGAATGAGCCAAGGCAACACTCCAGGCATGTGTTTAATGAGGGAATGACATAATAACATGATATAAAGCTTGAAAAAGTCGATTTTACATAATACCCCCCTTTAACATCTTTGGCCCTTTTGAAGAAGATTGTTGGATGACTCTCTCGAAACGTCGGGCAACTATGTTGAAATGTTTTAAACTTTCAGTGTTGCTTGTCACGCGCTGTTGCTAAAGGAATAGGCCAACGTTTTTGCATACTGAGATATGTTTTTACCTGAGCTTAGACGAGCTGATGCGTACATGTCCGGTCACGCAAAAAGACCGAAGATGTTGCTAGCATTATTTAGCCTCTCCTCCTCCTATGGGGCCAAACGGGGGTGAAGTTAGAAGCGACCAAGCTCTTCCACATTTCCCCTATTTAAATACGGTTACGTGAGCAGTAATACGATCCAAGTATAGTCACACAAAATTAAACATGTCGATTTTCTAAGCGGATAAAAAGTGGAACTATATTGTGAGGCGTAATAACACCTTGGGAGCACTTTGACTTTACTGCGCAGACGTCGAAGTGCTCCATTTAAGGTAAGAACATATCTCGGTATGCAAAAAACGGTGGCCTATTCCTTTTAAGCCACACCGCGTAGAATTTTACCTAATATATAAAATTGAAATAGAAGCATTTTATTTTATGACAGATATTTTCATCATTGAAAAACACCTCATTAATGTACAAACAAACATGTGCTTTTGCTGTGAGTGGCTCACCTCTCCTAAGACATGACTGTAACTTTACCAGGAGTGGGTACGTCTCCATCTCGTCTCCATGGAGATGTCGACTAAAGTCAGTAGAATTTGAGATTTAAACAGATTAGGTTCTCATTCAAATCCATTCTTTGATTACCCACTGCAGAAATAGCATTTTCTGTGTTGAGCTGGTCATTAGGAGCATGTTTTATACTGATGGCAATATAGTCCAAAATATTACAGTGTGCCTTTTTAAAATGAGCCTAGTTAGAGATGTTGATGTCGATAGTAATTTTACACTGCTGTGGCCGATGTTTAGGACGATCAATCACACGTGAGAGAAAACGTTTAAAAGTTGCCTGTGAGAAGAATTCTCTGGGAATGTTGTGGTTAGTCACACATTTGGAGCATGTTTCATCATTTTGTGGCTTTGTCAACACGCAACGTTACTAAAATGTTACAGATTACTAAAATAGTTGCCATTGAATTGATTAGTTGTTTCAGCCCTAATCTCTTCTGATGGAAAACAGTTCATTGGGTTTTTGGTCGGTGTGTTAAACGAGATGTAGTCATACAGAGGACGGTTGCAAAGTTCAGGCACCCCGGGAGAACATTTCTGTTAATTTGAACAGCGAAGGAAGAAGAGGGAAGGATGGATTCAATTACCCCAAGTATGGCCTCCTACACCATCGACTGGAGAGGGCGCCAAATTACACAGAATTATGTTGAAATCAATATTGTTTTTATTGTTAAAACTAAAAATCCCATAATGCTTTGTAGCTTTCTACCCTACTTCCAATGCTTAAACCACAGTGGGTTGGGGGCTGTCCTGCACTCGCGGGGCGGGCGGAGTCTCCACAGAGCTCCAGAGCTTGATTGACAGGCGCTAGAGCCAGTCAATGCACTGAAAATGCTTCCACTATTTTGGACTGATAAACAAAAACCAGCGTGGTTAAATAGTTCACCTACCCCAGCGTTGTCACATGGGTCATAGCGACGTTTAGAAAAAGAAAAACTCTTTGGAGCCAGGCTTTTAAGCTGTTCTAGGGTCTGAAGTCCCATTATAGTCCTGTCTACCATGTGTCTCTTTGGAGTCGGCCCTGGCCACAAGGGGGGTGGTATTACACCAATGTCAGCTCCCCGCCATGAGGACCATAGAGAAGCATGTTCCTCGCCCATTGGTTGGGGGATAATTACATATATATGTAACTTTGCTTAAAGGGAATTGTTTTTTAAAATTCTTGTTTCCAGTTCAAGTTGAGATTGTGTAAGTACCTGGACAGAGGGGACCGCTCGGGGGTGGTGTCTGTGATCCAGAATGAAGGCTTTGGACCCAGAACCCTGACCCAACTGCACCAGCTGGTCACCGCGGTCAGTTACTTTTTATTACTTTTTATATTTAGCACTCACAAATAACGTGTGCGAGAGTTTCGGGTCATTATGAATGGTTTCACAGAGCAGATTTTCTACGAGAAATTGAAAACCTGACGTTAGCAGTTGGCACCTAGTATGAAGCTATTGTTAGCATTCTGTTATTTATGTATTTATACATAGAAATAAAAAGGAGAAGCGGCGTTTGATCCTAAAGTATGTGGACATCAAGTAGGCTAGTCCAGAAAACCTTTTAGAGCCCATTAGCTTGCCCCATTCTCTAGCCGTTAGCATTAGTCATCAAACATTGCAACTTATGAATCGTCATCATGATCCAGATTCTTTAAGATGCTGTTAACCCTATTGCCACATTTATGCTAGGTCAAGGTCAAGTTGGAGATCATTAATGATGACATCCAACTTAGAAACTAATGTACAGATTTGACTTTAGATCAGAATTGGGATAAAGTGTCCTCTGAGCTAAATGCTTACACAAATTCAGTCAAGTTTCTGCTTTTTGTGGGGTCGGATACACACTTAATGGCCACTAGACATCATTTTCTAAGCTGTTAATCATAAAGAAACCACAGAAATGATATAAAAGCCATGAAACGGACAACACATTTAATCCTCACCATACTTCAGTATTACGCCTGGCTTCTCTATTTGTATGGGGGTAGAACGCTCAAGTAAAACAGGATGGCCTACAATGTGTACGTATCTGTAGGAACAGGCTCAGATGGAAATCATAGAAATGCCTTTAGCTATGTGTTGAACTACTTATCCTCCTCTCCATGTCTCTGTGTCTTTATTTGGTAGAAAATACATCCATAATTCAGCATTTGCTAAAGTAGTAGTGGAGAAATAGGTCAAGGTTGTTCTTTTTCCCTCTTAGTTTTCCCTCCTCGACTGTGGTCATTTGTGGGCGTTCCCTAAGACGTCGCCTGTATCTATCCCGGGCGTTTGACTTGAGAATCTTCTACTTTCAAACAGTCCGATCGTGCTGATGGACGGTGTGTTGCAGGAGCTGTCCTCGGAGCGGTTCGCTCGTGTCCAGCTGTTGGTCAAAGCGCTGGAGAAACTCAGCGAGAACGAGGAGAACCTGCAGCATCTGCTCAACTCCGGACTCGCCTCTAAAGTAACCCGGGCCCGACTAGAAATATTCATCCTCGGGCTGTCATAATGAATCAGTTATTGGAGCTCCTTCGTCCAACCCTTTTCGAAATCTGCTCTGAGTTCCTGAAGAAAATTTGCCATTCATTTTGCTCATAGACTTTACGGAAAAGCTTAAAAAAAATATAACTGAAGCCATGGGCGAGGCTAGCCCGTTTTTAGGGGACAGAAATAAGTCAAGCACCCCTAAAATTATAGGCCCAATAAAAAAACTGATTTTTAAACACGTTCAGATGTAAATTATACCTAATGTAAATAATGTTTTGTAAAGTATACTGTAATCAGAGTCAGACCACCCCCTTTGCAAATGTTTCGATCCATTTAGAGAGCACACCGCCTTCTCCTCGCCCTCCCCGTCCGCATCTGTGTGTCTGACAGTGCGCTGAGAAAATCATCTAACAATTTAGTTTTAATGAATCGGTGTCATGGTAGTTCCTGAACATTAGTAGTTAACGCCTAATCGACGACTGTTTGATTACTTTCTAATTGACATGTGCATGTGTCTGATGGTCCGTCTTGTGTCCTGGCAGCTCCTGTGGTGGTACAGAAGTGTGCTCGAGCAGCTGACCTGTGACCTCTCCCAAACCCCAGCCCTGCACAGCCTGACCGAGGCCTTCTTTGACTACTTCCTGGTGAGGAATCTCTAACGCATATCATATCATACAAAATCAACTTTTGGAGCTTTTATCTACGTTCTAAGAATTGATATTTCAAAAAATACAAGAACTACGCAGTGGTGTGCCGTCAGGGCCTTCTCCGTTAGCCTAGGCCAAATGAGGAATAGTGGTGGTGCCTCCGCCAACAAACAAAAGCAAAAACCTTCGGGAACACTCGTACTACCATACGGAAACACGCGACACATGACAGGCGGAGACGAGCGCGTTATAACGTGGACATTTTAGGAGATGTTTTGTTGTTGACAGAGCGAGACATCAGAGATGAACTCAAACGCAAAATCAACTGTAATAAAGGGATTATAAACTTACAGTTTGGTGCAATGTGAGATGCTTTTTTAGCACTCGTAGTCCTGTTCCCTGCCCGAGTCCCAGCTCAGCTGACGCGAGAAACTCTTCTCCTGTCCGGGGAGCCGAGCGTCTACGTCCCGCTGTTGTTCCCGCTGCTTTGCTCTAGAAGCTCGTCATAATGAAGGGGCGCAAAATATCCGTGATCAGTAAATCCACTTCATTTTGCCTCGTTCGGACATTTCCAAGAGGAATATCGTCTTGCCCCTGCGCGGTTACATTAGTGTTTTTCCCAGGTGAACAAAGCGTAGGGGAAGCTACTGAGCTACTGCAGGCCCTGGAGGGCGTACTGTTAATGTACATAGAATTCTGATTGGCTGATAATTCTGTCAGTCACGCTGGCTGTCAATCATGTGTGTGGCCCATGGTGTGGCCTGACAACACTGAGGAGGAGCAGCTCGCCAGAGGTGTTTAAGGCAATTTTTGAGTAGGAAATTACAGTTACACCTCAACAAAACCAATACAAGCGACTCAACTGTACATTATATTAAATACATTAGAAATTAAATATACTATTGAGACATTTTACACTTTTTTTCTTCATTTGGCCAGGGCCAGCAGAGAAGGCCCTGCTGGCCCTGACTGATAACCTACCAGGTTTCCAGGAACCCAAGGTAACAACCATAGACTGTTAAAAAGAATAGACAGCTCCTCCTCACTCCTCCCCGTTTACCATAATGACCACTTTCCAGGGGGAAATCATGGCGGATTTACAGACTCCTCCTCCCCAGCTCTGACGAAGCATGTTCCTAATAAGGACAAAAGGGCGGGATCTCACTGTAAACTCGGCCCTTGCGTGACGTGTAGCTCGCGCAGCTCCAATGCCAACAGTCCGACCTCCGTTAAGTAGGAGATTTAAAAAAATATATTTCGAAAACCAGCCTGGTTTCTATTTTTTTGACTAACCCAGCGTTATCTCAGGAGGAATATGTAGCCATATTAAGTATTGAAAAAATTGAAACCAGGCATTAAAGTTGTTTTTAACGTGTCTAAAGTCCAATGCTTTTCAATGGGGGCCTAGCGGCCAAATGGAGGTACTATAGCAATGGAAGAGCAATGGCGGCCTCCAGTGTTTGCGGTCACAAAGCAGAGCAGCTAGCGCCCATTGGTAACAACAAAGGCCGTATTAAATAGACTTGTGGCATCTTTCATTGTGGAGGATATGCTACTCCTGACCTGTTACATAGCGTAGGGTAACTTGATGTTTGACTTCAAACCTAGAATTTACATGACCCTGAATTTCAGGTATGATGTTTTAGAATAATGCAAAAGTGGTGTAACTAGTAATGTAACTAAGTTACCTTCCAAAAAAAGTAACTAAGTAATGTAAGGGATTACTTTTTTGAGAAGTAATGAGTAATATGTAATGGATTACTTTTTTGAGTAACTACCCCAACACTGCTCCTCAGGGCCTTCTCCACAGATTCTGCAGACCCTGTGTTTTCAGGCCGGTTGACATGATTCGTGTGTTTCCGTATTCTAGTACGAGTGTTCCCGAAGGTTTTTGCTTTTGTTTGGGGACGGAGGCACCGCTGCTTTGGTTTGTGTTGTTGATACAGCCTTTAGCGAACAAGTGCCACACAAAAAGGCAGTTTTATCCATACGCCTGTTGTCGATCAGTTTATATGCGTTAGACTGCGTGAACCCAGGCTGCTATTGAAGGCCCTGACTGAAACCCCCACGGCCCGCTACTGGAACTATGTGATTAAAAACTACTACTGCTGCTGCGACTACTCGCCTTGACTAACTCCCTGTGCCATTGCAGGAGCTGGCCAAACCCTCTGTACACGGTAAGAGCATAAATCTACTCATAAGAAATACAGTCCTGATCAGAGGTTTAAGACCAGTTGAAAAATGGCAAAAATTCACATTTTGCATGGTTGGATCTTAACAAAGTTCCAAGTTGAACTTCACTATGCAACAAGAAGAAAAAGGAGTGAGGCACACATTTGCTCTGAGTAAAGCTTTTATTGCGAAAAACAAATAAACTAAAGGCTGTTTTTGCAGCTGATCAAAAGTTTAGGACCACATGCCTTTAAAATGGACTCATTGGACTCAATTTATATAGCGCTTTTCTACCTTTATTAGGCCCAAAGTGCTTTACAATAAGGAACCAGTCACCCATTCACGCTCTCATTCACACACCAATGTACGCAGACACTGGAGGCGAGTAGGGTGAAGTGTCTTGCCCAAGGACACGACGACTGTGTGCATTTGCGGGAGCTGGCATTCGAACCCACGACCTTCCAATCAAGAGACGACCGGCTCTACCAACCGTCGCCCCATAAGAGGCCGAATCTGTGCAAAAATGTGGATTCGGGGTGATTCTCTGTCAGGTTTTCACACTATCATGACGTCCTGATGGCAAAGGCAAAAACGCAGTAAAACAGTCATTCTGAATGTCTTAAAAGATCCCGCGGCTTATGGAACAAAAGAGTGAAAGACCCAAAATAAAGAGTGATGGGATTTTCGGTTCTTTTTTGTGAACTGTTTCATTTGGATCGGCTCACCAAAAAGAGTGAGTCTTTTGGCTCCAAAATGGCTCTTCCTTTTGTTTCATACACAGTTTAAATTTCAGACAAACTTAGCAGAGATTTTGATTCATGGCTTGTAAACTATAATCAAGACAGAAATGAAAAGGATTATTGCTGTTATATGGCTTACAGTGGTCTGTGCCAACACATTTAAAGTTGTCATGTATGTAGTGTACTGTTTTATTTACAGTAAAAATCCTCAGTGTTTCTCCCCAGTCTCTGAGCTGCTGCAGTGGACTCAGACTGCAGACAACACTGAAGTCTAAACTTAAGCCAGGACTTCTGTACTACTAACTTTAGGTGCTTTTGTAAAACTGCCCGTTTGGACTTTGTAAGAAAGACTAAACATGGGGCATTGAAAGGTGGAAAATAGTTCTATATGACCCTGATAGTTTCCAACGTTACTGGCATCACAAGCAGAACCACCCGAGAGGTTTTTTACACCCCACAGTAGTAGAGTGGAACAATCAGTGGAACAATGGAGCTTCAGGTGGTGCAGGGGCGTCAAACAACTGCGATATACTAAGAGGGTAAAACAGACTGAACATGTTAAAGGTGGGTACTGGTTTCTAGTTACATCATAGATCTGTGGGAATCGTCCATCTGAAATCGTGCGGTATAGACCACTGTGAGCTAGTATGTCTTTTTAACTTGCAGTGAGCCAGCTGCGTGTGCTCCTCCAGTATCTGAGCCGCACCGCCCTGGAGCCCACGCTCGTCTTCAGACTTCGGCTGGAGGTAACCACATCGCATGATCTCCGTGTCGCTACGTCACTAACCCTGTGTTCCCCAGGCCATCCGGACGTTCAACAGCTGTCTGGAGTCCTGCAGCCCGGAGCAGAGGAAAGCGCTGCAGGACCATCGAGACATCAAGTGCCTTCTGTAAGACCTAAACCATATTATAATATTGTTCCATCAAAAAAAGACCACCTTGAAGTATTGTTTGAGCTATAGCGGTTTGTCAAACTGTGAACATGTTGAATTTGCGAAGACCAATGCATTACAAACTGCCTAATAGTTTGTAGCTAATTTATTATAATTATAAGATGCTTAGAATTTACTACAAAATGTGGACATGCGAAAAGGTCTTTGCCATACTCATACCAGTCCAAGCACGGCAGTGTTGATTTCGTCGACTGACATTATTTCGTCATGATTTTAGTCAGACTGAAACTAAATTAAAAGTTGTTTATGAAACTAAAATCTACATATATTTTTGTTGAAGAAAATATGTCTAAAGGAAAGATGACAAGAGACTTAAATCAAACTTCCAATGACGAGATGAGCCTCATGTCAAAGGAACAGCTCTGTGCTTTGTTCATATGGTTCATATGATTTATTAATCATGAATTAAATCAGGAAGGAGAAATACACTTTATCAGCACACGGAGAGGAAAGCTGCACAGGAAGGGGAAGACGGGCAGAAGAGAGACGCACTTTGATACAAAGTTGATCCATTTTGCCTCGTCAGAGCAGTAATCCAAACATCCTGTCATGCCATTTCATTAGAAATACCAGTTAATTTTCTCATAGGAGAGGTGTGGTTTACGATTGTCCAGAGCCGTTTATTAACTTGTGAATACGAATGTCTATCATATGTCTGCACAGCCACAGCCAATCGTATCAGATGACGTATGTCGTACCCGCTGTAAACTTTCGAGCTAAACTATTTAGAACACCTCCGGGTCAGGTCGGCTCACAGTGGCGGCTCGGCTCAGTCGCAGCGGCTGAGGACTAACACCTGAACACTATTTCGTTATACGCTTGTAGTACAATGACAAATAAAGCACTTACTTATACTGAGGGGTATTTCATTTTTAACACCTTTTATTAAATGGCTGGAACACATTTGAAACTAAATTTATAGAAATAAAACGCAGTGGTAATTACAGAGCAGTAAAAGTAGGTCATTGACTTTTGCGTTTGCGGCCTGTGAACAAGTATTTTAATTTATTTTCCCTGCAGTCATTGAGCCCGCTTTTTTGGAAACATTGACCTAAGAAACAGTCATTCATTTGTACAACAACGAAGTTGTACTTCATTTCATTTTTTTATTTATCAGGACAATGTACAATTACATAATGCTCGTGAGCAAAGATGCTTGTACCAGACTGTAGCTTTGTCAAGCTAAATTCAATCTGTAGTCCTAGAGGACAAAAGCAGAATTACAAAGTGCAATATACAGTGCAAATAATCATTCAGTCATCACCATCACATCCATAAGAGAGCCTAAGACACATCATTCCTTTTCATGTTCATAAAATGGACTACAATTACCACACACAGTCATCACTAAACAGACGCACAACAAGGCAGAGTCTCAAACCTTACTAAATATAAAACATCCTGTCCTGGTAATAACGTTCGAGCACGTTCTTGATCTTTTAGATTTCTTTTTAGGCTATACAGTTAACCGAATTAAATGAATGCTCACATCTCTGGTTGTTCATGAACCATGCTTTCACTTCTTTATTGAAAGCTCTGAGATCATCTGAGCTCAATATTTCAGGGCGTTCGTTCCATGCTTTTATGGCTATGTAAGAGAAAGCAGACTGTGCAAATGCGGATTTGCGTCTGGGAATACTACACTGCCCCCTAGAGGTTGTTTGTGTTACCCTTGTTGCTGTATCTGCTGCCCAATGAACGAATTCTTTGTCCATAACCTGGCCCCACCTCCACTCAATCTTGAAGACCAGTTGGATGTGGGAAAGAGAAATAAAGTTATTGAAGTTAAGCATTTCATATTTGCTCAGAATGTGACTGGTACTTGAAGTATATCTAAGCACAGCAATGCAATACTTGCATTTTGCCCCATCATTCTCGGTTGTAAAGTGTTCCCACGCTGTGCTTTTTCTGGCCTGCATCATATTGGAAAATTAGCCATGTGATGGACTATTTCTCGTGGACAATACAAATGTCTGGGAGCACTCTGGCGGTCTCTGTATATTTAATGCCACGCCAAATTATAGACACAATTTTTAACGGTTAACCATGGACAACCCTAGTCTGAAGCCACTGATCTGTGTTTTTGACAGGTCGGACTTGGCAGCAGCGCTCTTCACAGTTGGAGGCAAGTTCGCTTCTTACTTTTTTTTTTTTTTTTTTTTTACAAATCGTTCCAAAGTAGTCTACTTTTCTTTGAAATTGAATGCTCAGCCTGTGTTCAGATTACCAGCTGCAGGCCTGCCTCGTGGAAACCCTGTGCCGCCTCACGCTCAAAGGGGACCGTCCAATCCGAGCCAAGGAGTGGTTCAGTCACGAGGTCAGCCGTGCCTTCATCGCAATCCGCAACGGCGTCTTCGAAGCGGTGAGTCCTGCGTCTGTCATTTTCGGCGTTTAACACTGTCAGTAACATGATTACTTGGATGTTAAAGTCCACAAGTCCAATAAGACAGCACAGCGTAATTACTCTTAATTTAGAATCAGAATAGTTATTATTGCCATTGTTTGAGAACAGGTTCACAAACTAGGAATTTTTTTGGTGCAGACGTGCAACATAAAACATAACACAGAATTTAGATAAAATATAATCTATAAAACTTTAAACTATAATGGTGCATCCACACCAAGCGCCTCTTGGGCGTCAAAGACGCGCCTCAAGTCCGTAGTTGGACGCTTGTGCTTACTGAAGTCAGACGCTTGTCACAAATGTCACAGAGCGTCAAGACGCCCTGGCCGCGCGTCAACTCAGAGTCTGTTCGTAGCCATCTTGGAAACAGCTTGTGCCTTAAAACTACAGTTGTTCGGAGGCTAACTACTGTAGTCTCCCTCTTTGCTCCTGCCATGTCCTATGGATCTTTAACTATACCCCATGGTCTACACAGGATCTCCCAGTATTTAAGCTCATATCCAGCCCATACGGTTAAGGGACATTGGTGGCAAGTGGCTATAAGCTAGGTTAGCCGGTTAGCTTTTGCGATCGCATACAGCTCATTGTTGATTTAAAAAAAAAGTGTGTGCAATAAACCACAAATGCGTCAAGCCCATCTCAGTGTGTGACCATCATAAAGGCTGTTCTGTGTAGTTAAGGGCTTTATTGACGTGATTAGTGCATAATACTTGTTTTCAAGGGGGTCAGTGCGAGCTATCTGTTTGGGCTAGCATAGAAATAATTATAAAACAGATCGACTACGGCCCGTTGTAGATAAAATGTGAGCAATAAACTTAAAAATCAACAAGCCTGGCTCAATGTGTGATCATTGTTACACGGTTGCTTTATGTAGATGGGCTTAATAGACTTTATTCGTGCATATTTCTCGTTTTCACATCGATTGGAGATTTAGCTTGTACTGTAGCATTAGCTTTGGGAATGCTCTGTGCATCATCAAGACCCAAACACATTCCCAGCGCAGATCCAGCCACTCAAATACGTTTTCTTGTCGCCGCTTTTAATCCTGGGTGTTTAGGTAAAAGAAACACTGATGTGTGTCTTTGTAAAAGTCCCAGAGCTGCTGTAGCCCCGGTTCACAACACGATAATCCTCCGTGACTTGTTTACATCTGCGGGCAGGCAGAGGATCTGCCCCAGACCGACGGTGGCACAGCTACAGCTTACGTCACTGTTGGAGAAAGCTCCTGATTGGAGCTCCCGCTCGCGAATTTCTCCAAAAAGTTCAACATTTCCCAACTCTAGCGTCGGCCGCCCCGGAGGCGCGTCACGCGCCTCGGACGCTGGAGGCGCGAAAATCTTCAAAACGCGCCGCTCAGGAGGCGCGTCACGCGCCGCTCAGGAGGCGCGTCACGCGCCGCTCAGGAGGCGCGTCACGCGCCGCGGGGCCTCTTGAGGCGCGTCCTCAATGTATTTTAAATGTAAACCTGACGCTTTGGAGGCGCCGGAGGCGCTTGGTGTGGATGCACCATAAGGCTTTAGCGGTCATGCATAAAAAATATTAAATAAGATACAAAATAAAAAGTAAAATATGGTAAGACGACAGCAATTGACATAGAACAGCAGCGGGATTATATTTACAGATGTGTATGAGTATAAAGTAAAGTGATATAAAGTGATAGCAGCAGATCTAAGTGTGGACATCAATGAGTAAGTTATTACGTCTTGTTATTGTTCATGAGTCTGATGGCGGAGGGGAAAAAACTGTTCATGTGGCGGGAGGTACGGGTCAGGATAGACCGTAGCCTCCTGCCTGAGGGTGAGGGGTGAATAGTCTGTGTCCGGGGTGAGAGGGGTCAGCTGTGATCCGACCCACACGCCTCCGGGTCCTGGAGGTGAACAGGTCCTGGAGAGATGGGAGCTCACAGCCAATCACCTTCTCAGCAGCACGCACAATGCGCTGCAGTCGGTGCCTGTCCCGTTCTGTAGCGCCGCGGTACCACACTAATTGTTCATAATTATGACTTTGATGAAGGAAGAAGTCAGCCTAAAGAAAAAATCACCAACAGCCCATTTACCTGCTCAATGTAGCCGCTTCTTCTGTACCTTTTATGTATGATTTATTATTTATAAGATATATACACACAATATTCAGTGGGTTGCGTAAGTGTCCGTCCCCCTTTTAACTTTTCGACATTTTGCCACACTATGGACCACAAACATAAATATATTTAATTGAAATTTTATGTAAAAGACACACACCAAGTGACACATAATTGTAAAGTGAAATGAATGGTAAATATATATTTATATATTTACATATATACATTTTTTTTAACTTAAAATTTCAAATACATATATTTATGTTTGGTCCATAGCGTGGCAAAATGTCAAAGTTAAAGGGATGGGGGGCAGATACTTGTGCAACTCATTATGTGACACAGAGCGATGGCATCAGCTCATGTGGACTCACATGCTGCAGGCTCCGCCCCTCTCTCCCCCTCAGGCACTACAGTCTGCGCCGATACATGGTCTGAGGGGACTTTATCTTTTTTCAAAAAAAGATTTCCCGCCCAATGAAAGCGTATGAACGCAGAAAGCATGTTGATGAACGAATGTACAAACATTAAAACAAATCTCAAAGCGATGATCAGAGGATGAGGAGAGCGGCCGCTTTCGGGAAAAGTCATCTTCACAATGACACTTCTGCCTTTTGTCAGCCTTCATCCACATTGCCAATACTTATTTTCAATACTTAGCCTATCGAAACTAATTTGTTGAAATACTAATACTTATTTACTTTTTATAATGAAACTGACTAAAACTAGAGCACAGAGATGATTGGATGTTAGAGGAATTTTAAAGAAAAAAATTACACATTTTGGATCCTACAATCGCTGAGTAGGAGCGCACTTTGTCATCTTGCAGCTTCTAGACTTAGCGCATTTAAGTGGGATGTACGTGCTGGGCAAAAAAATCGATTTTATCGATTTTGTAGCTTAAAACAATTTTATTTTGCAAACTCGAGTTTTTTTTCCACCACAGTTTTTTCGGACTTTTTCGCATTTCGTCCTTGCGGGTTACCATAGCGCGGTGTGAGACAGCCTCCTCCCCCGTGTAACACCGTCAAAACAACAACATGCGCGATGGAAAGTGATTACAGAGATTAAGAATCTAATGATATGAATGAAGTTTGTCCCTTGAGTTGCTCATATTTGCGAGGAAAAGGCTCAGGATTTGCATCTTGGATGAACTCTGACAAGTTGCACCACTGCCTTGCTAGCTAGCTAACTTTCCTAACTTTTAGCCTGACGCTAACAACACGGTGAAGAAAACCACAATGCAAACGCGGTTTAAGGCTAATAATATCCTTCTGATCTGGAGCGCTCACGTGAAGTCTCAGGACAAACTCATATACGTACTTCTCTCTCCCTCTCTCTGTCATGTGTGTGTGTGTGTGTGTGTGTGTGTGTGTGTGTGTGTGCGCGCCCCCCCCCCCCCCCGATCGGGACAGAGACGCGACAAACAGGGAAATAGTGGATCCTTTGAAAACTACAATAAATTTGACTCATGTTGCAGAGGCACATGTCCCAAACGCGTTAATACTCACAGGTCTATCCTCAGGCTCCTGACAATAAAACACAAGTAAACTGCCCAGAAGCAGGTGAACTTACAGGAGCATTTTACTGTGATGGAGATGAAATAATATTGCTACAATTATCTGCACCTTCATCTTATCTTCTGTGTTCTTCCAGATAAAGGTAGAGATTTAAGTGAATTTAGATGAATAAAGAGAATAAAATAGCTGTATAATGAATTTACCCCATTGTCTAAAGGCTTTGTTTTTGAAGTATTTTGTCAGATGTATATCATATCACCCTGCCCTAATGCCAGAGGCTCATTTACTTTTTATTTTGGGATTGTTTTATGCATTTTAACTCTTGAGGACAATCACTGCAATAAAGTGGCACTTTTGACAATATATCTGAATCTGATCTGTAGTCATTTTTAAGTGCATTGGAAGAAAAAAATCGAGAATCGAAACTCGAATTTTTCTTTAAAAAAATCGGAGATTTTCTTTTCAGGCAAAATCGCCCAGCCCTAACGTGAGGTGGAGACACGATTTTTCCTCCAAGCAGACTCCGCGGCCGAGAAGGGGGAGGGAGAGGGGCTGTGGGGGAGTGGGGGTGAACATGTGCATTTGTTTTGTTCAAGTTTTACGGCCAAGCGAGGGCCGATCCGTGCCACAGCGGGACCGGCATAGGCTCTTTCTCTCAAGACACGAACATTGTTTAGCTCACGATGGGGCTGATAAAGTTTTTAGTTTGACCTGTGAGAGCCTATCATGCTTAAGAAAGAACTTTAATTTTGCACAACAGACTTGGAAACGCTCTGTTAATTCTGCCTCAGAAATAAACAGATTAAAACACACATGTCAGACATTGAATTTATTCTTATATCGAATACGGGAGATGAGTGGAGGGCTCCAGCAGCCTCGCAGGCCTTCCCGCTCAACTCTCAGCAATTCAAAGTTTCATACCGGCTTTATGGAAAAATAGGCACGCCCCTTCTTGTCCTCCACAATACAAAACTTTCCGCTACATCATAAAACCCAAAACCCAGCCCCACCCTTCAGTCAGGGTGGAGTAACTGGTATTTTTCCGTTCGCTGGTGGGAACTCAGTCATAAACTTCAACTGCTTCCTGAGAGGGCATCTGGTTTTGCGGTAACATTAAGTCAAGCTTCAGTGCTCAGAATGTTTCCTTTGCGGGGGTTTAGTGGCTTTACAACCCAACAGACAGAAGATCTACATGTTCATGACAGCATCAACTGTGCATCATTGTCTGATTGTTTTCTATTTTCTCTCTTCAGGACTGCAGACGGTTCCTGAATTTCCTCAACAGTAACCATGGTGACCAGCGGAGGTCAGCCGTGTGTCACTTTTGGATGCGGTGCCTATTGTCCACGTGTGTATAATCTTTCATGTCCCGTTCTCTCTTCCAGGGTGTTCTCATTTCCCTGTCTGCGAGCCTTCCTCGACTCCACAGAGGTATCCTAATGTTTCAGTAACAGATGAACCAGACATTTAATTGTTTTTTGTCTTTTATTTCAGCTGTGCCGACCTCAAGAGGAGAACTTGGAGGAGTTCTGGATCGACTTCAACCTGGACTCTGCGTGTCTACACTTCTTTGTGGACGATCCCAAAATGAGCGAGCCGGTCAGATTGTTTTTCATCCCAGGCTGTTTACGGTTTTGCAAAGAGGTGTCGGTCCCCTGACTTTGGAACTGTGTGTGTTTTCTGTGGCACAGCCTTCCATGTGGGAGACCATCCACGTCCTGCGAACTGAAGTGAACCACTGCAGCCTCACAGGTGCGAGCCGTCCACAGGTTTTGTCTGTGAGCTGATGTTTAGATTTGTCGATTCTAATATTGGCTTTTTGAGATTCGCTTGCGAGTTACTGGTCAATCTACGTTCCTAACCCCGCCTACCTGGTCATGAGCTCAAAGTAATTACAGAAAGGACGTTTTTGAGTTTAAAAGCAATCATAATCTCTTAGAAATAGGGTAAGATGGGTCTTAATTGATCTCACAATGGAGACATTAACTGGTTACATCAGCTCTCAAGAAACATTTAAAGGGTGTCTTTTAAAAACATTATTTTGAGCACCTCAGCTTTGACATTCTATAATTTGAAAATATGTCTCTGTAAGAATGAAATGGTAACAATGAAATTCTGGTGAAAGAGCTGGTGAAGATCTTGACTGGGGCTCCTCCTGCTGGCAGCTGTAGGGATAATTTTCTTCAAAAATACCTGAGTGGTGGCTGCGTGGTTAGCAGCTCCAGCAGTGCGTGATGAACACACTTTGAGCAGAGAACGGCTCCGCATCGATGATGTTGGATTGTGGGTTTTAAAAATGTGGAGGACAGTTTTTGATGGTCTATAAACTAATAACGTTTGCACTTAAACACTACCGCTTTAGAAGCACTTCATGCACACTTTTGACTTGCACAACAAGACAAAGATAGACGGTGATTGTTGTAAACTCGGAGTGGGAAGCGTGCGCTTATGTTACCTGTATCGCTGCTCTAACCGCAGCCTCACAGACTGCTCTTCACGCAGTTCGTGCTCAGACAGACAGAGGGAGAGCTGAGGGCAAACATGACTTGAAAAAGCCTGTCGCCGACTCCCTGCCCTCCAACAAACTACGAGTCCATCCTGACATAGCGGTCCGCACGCTTTAGTGTAGAAGCGCCCCCCCCCCCGTTGCGAAAAATCGTAATCTCGTAGTGCGCATGCGCAGTGCTTCCAGTCAAAGGTCAATCGGGATAAAAGCGCTATCTCCCAGTAAACCCAATGTAAAATATGCATGAATAAAGATTGTTTTACAGCCATCAAAACTGTGGTACATTAACAGATCATCAAAACTATGTCAAGGGTGAGTATCTGTGCTTCCACGAACATTATTAAATGTCGACTTATTGGCTGGGGAGATTCTTTCCTGAAAATTACACACTAAATATGAATGGTACTATAGAAAAGCAGAAAGTAAATCATCTTTACTTTTATACTACACAATGTATTGGCCTACATGAACATGTTTTCTCTCAGCATTGTATGGGGGGAGGAGGAATTACGAAGATTGTGTATGAAGGAAAGGCTAAATGGCATATGCCTAGAAGTTGAATAAAGTCATGCAGCAAAGGAAACAATAAACATACCCTACAAAACATGTGCAATAGCACCTTATATGCGTCCTGTTCAATGATCACATGCTTTTTGTGTAATTTGTTGGATCTTTTCTGATAACGCACTCTGTCTTAAAGAAAATTGACTTTGTACATGGCACTGAAGTAAAACATTTCCCTCACCATCCAAATGTGTAGAAACTGAAAGCTTTTCCTTGTTAATGATCCAACAGAATCAGAATCAGAATTGGTTTTATTGACATTGAACAGGTTCACAAAGTAGGAATTTTCTTCAGAGCAATCGTGCAACATGAAACATAAAACGTAAATAATAAACTATAAACACTTTAAAACTTAAAAGGGCATAAAGTAGATCAAAAATAAAATGTGATAAACAACAACAAGCCGTCTCCTTAAAGGGACTTGTACATAAGTTTAACCACAAATAAATGTATACAAATTTAAAATGTCTTTCTCATACATGCTCCAGCAATGCCCTGGTGAGTAGAATGAGCCCTGGCCTTTTCACCGCAATTGCCTCTATATGCCTGTAAAGTCACTTAAATAGTTTATGCTCGGGTCGAACAAGCAAACAGCGTAATGCGTAATGCGCGTTCACGCTCAGCTGTAGCGTTAGCTGTATCTCCTCTATACAGACGCGGCCGAGCGAGTGGTAACTTCGGAGGGATGGATTTAGCGGAGAATAAGAGGAGACCGGCTTCAAGCACCATCGAAACTCCAGCCCAGACCCCAAATAACAAAAAGAAACAAAGAGTTTATTCGAGTGTGACAAAAAAAAGGCGAAAGGCGAAAGTGGAGTCTGATCGGCGTAGGCAAAGAACCAGAGTAAACATCGGAAAATGTTGAGAGAATCTCTCAAAAGACCCGCAGCTTATTTTTGCTTGAAAGGTAAGAAATGATGACTAAATACGTGGGGGAAAAGTGCTGTTGATGCTTCAAAACAACGGTGTCCGACTGTCCGTGCATGTTGTACAAACTTCACTGAAACAAGCCATAAAATAATCATATTTGGAAGTTACCAAAATAGTTGATCTAATAGTTGTATACCTACAGAGAAGTTGTGTAGTATTAGTAGCAGACTAGTAGTGTCAGTAATAACAGTATTGTGCTGTACCTACAAAACATTTGAGTAGTAACAGTGGTAATGGTGCTGTATTTACAATGGCAAAAATAATGTTGCTAATGTTAGCTTTTCTTGGCCGCAAAATAAGCATGACTGTTCACGGATTTATAAGCAGTGAAACGACTACAAAAAGTGGACATGTGCCGTTTACAATATAGTTTACGAGTTAGCTACGCTAACTTTGGGCCCAAGAAATTGAGACGATTTTGGCTTTTCCTAGTAGCATTTCTACCGGTGGAATTATTTTATTATTTCAATTAGGCCTGCGTTTATGCATACAAAGTATACGAGTATTTTTTTTCCTCCTTCAAACGTCAATTATTCGTTTATATGTATGGCTTATTCACTCGACTCACTTTGCTGCATTTGCTCAAGTATTTTATCTTGGAAAACATTCACTCAAACTGATTTGGTCTAAATATCTTACAAAACAGTAACGTTTCTTACCTCAGTTGAAGTCAAACCTGCAAATCTGTAAATTGACCAGGACGGGACTGTTATTTCTGGTGTCGTAAAGCCTGAGCGCCTCATGCACGAGCTTATCATCGAGGCTGCAGTTACGCGTTTGGCCTGAGGGGGCAATTGCGAGTACAAAACTGCTAAACTCCACAGAGCCCCTTTAAGCCCCAGTGGCGGACTGCAGTAAAGTGACCCTACACTTCCAGACCCACGGTAAAGTCTGTCGCGAACATGATGCTAATTTCACCGATGTCACGGCACAAGCACATCGTAGATGGCCAGCAGCAAACTCCATCTATCTCCACGACCCGTTTCACTGAAGGAATTTTCAAGGATCTGCCAGAGTTTCTCCGTCTTGTGTCTGCCACCAACAAGTCCTCTAGCCGCTTAGCGATAGCTCGCGTTTCCACACAAATAACTTCAAATTAGCAATTGTCCATCGTCTAAAACAACGCGACTCATCTCTGTATCCTCCAACTGAGCCTCTCACTCAGTTGAGTAAGTTTTGAATATCATACAAACATATAACAAATCATTTAAACTACATTTATCTGCACACTCTCCTCTTCATATATGCTTCAGCGCTGTCAAAACATACTTCCGGGTCAAATTTATCCCGATTGACCTCTGAGCAATCCCATAATTCATTGCACCAATTGAGATTACGAGTTCGCTTATTGGCTTGACGGAGAATTTTAACCCTTGGCGTGACAGCACCATAGACATATTCATGACGGAGTTACAGACTTCTCCTCCCCAGCTCTAATGAAGCATGTTCCTAATAAGGGCATAAGGGCGGGATCTTCACTGGTCATAGCCACACAGCTCCAATGCTAACAGTCCGGCCCTCATTAGTATACGAAATTTCTAAAACGTTTCTTACGAAAACAGCCTGGTTTCTTTAATTATTACTAATCCGGCGTTATCACAGGAGGAATATCTAGCTGTAGAAAGTAAAAAAAAAAAAATGGAAACCAGGCTTTTAAGTTGTTTTTAACGTGTCTAAAGTGCAATGCATTCCAATGGGGGACTAGCAGCTATATGGAGATACTACAGCAATGGCGGCCCTAGTGTCGTCGTCGCAGAGCAGCCAGCAGCCATTGAACAGAACCAGTGAACTTTTACAAGCCTCAGCCCCTGCATAGTTTATTTACAGGTCACACGCCATGACTTTGATTATCTTTTTTTCTCTCTTTTGAAACGGCTGCACAGCGAAGGGGAGCAAGAGTGGGAGGGGCTTATGAGGATATCATGTAAAAATCCTGAACTGTGAGTTGAATGTGCCTTTGTGTTGCAGACATAAATGGGATGTCAGTGCTGGTGATGGACCTCATAAAGCCCATGCTGCTCGATAACTTCAAAGGCCAGAGGCTGGAGCTGAAGTTCGACGGGGCGCTTCACTCTGAGCTAAGCTGCGTGATTGGTCGAGTGTTCAAGGTGTTGTTCCATGAAGCCCAGCAGCTTAACAGTTGCTTCACCTCAAAAGCAACTGTTGCTCCAGAAGTCAAATGTTTCCACATTTTTTTAGATTATTATTATTTTTTAGACTTTTGAAGAAGCAAGAAGTTTGATCAGCAACTACCGACCTTAACGCAATGGTTTTAAATGAGAGACATAATGTAATGCTTAAAAATACAACAAAATAGTTTTGGTTCTTGAAGTTCCAGATAAATATTCTTTCGGCTGATTGGACGCAAACATTCTTTCATGTTTGAGAAAAATAAGCGCAATGGGAAATTTACCAAAAAACAAAGTTGGGTTTCAAGATGGATGGGCACCGTTAAGTTCCATCGCTGTCAACATATTTTCAAGTATGTGTTGCATAATTGTTTATTTTAACCATTCAGCCTTGTCTTCCATAGAAACCATTGGTGCCTGTGTCTTCCATGCGGATCTACCACAACAGAACTCCCAAGAAGAAGAAACTGAGAGGTTAGATTCACACATTCTGAACCGATTTTATGAGCGGTTAGATAAAAGAACAGATTTACATGGTTGCACACCTTCTGTTTGGGTTTCAAACGGATAAAGAGTTAAAAAGTAAAGTGTTTATGTGAGCTGTTTCCATTGCAGGAAATGTTTAAAATTGGGCATGTTCCTCTACAGCTGTGGTTGGTCTGCAGTTGACTTTTACCTGGGGGCAATTGGCAGACTGCGCTAACACTGTGCTAACAGTCCACTCAAGACTGTGCAGGCTGTGCAAGAGCTAAAAACTTATCTCAAGTTAATCTTTAGTGAGGAAGCAAAACTTGCTGGGTATCGCTTCGTTATGGAGCAAATTTTTGCAAGAATGCAGTTTTCTTTGTATACCTTGAATGACAAAGTGTATCGTGCTTGGCTAGCTTAAACTATAACCATGATGATAATAGTAATGCATTAGTTTTATATAGCGCTTCCAGACGCTCATAGTCGCTTTACAATTTCGTGCATTATTCATTCTCTCCATACTCGGTGGTGGTAAGCTACTATTGTAGCCACAGCTGCCCTGGGGTAGATTGACGAAAGCAAGGTGACCAGTCACCAATCGGCCCCTCAGACCACCACCACCAATCACTCACTCACATACTACATTCACCCAGGCTTCCTGATGTTTCCCAAACAGTCTCCCATCCAAGTACCGACCAGGCCCTTCCTGCTTAGCTTCCAAGGTGTGATGAGATCGGGCAGAGCGAAGGCGGTATCGCCTTAACTTCTTAACCCCCACCTGAACCAAGGACATTTTCTCTAGTTTGGCTATCTTATAGCTTCTTGAAAGACAAGCGTCAAAACAGCGAAGCAAAGCAACAAAAGAGCAACAAAAAAGTGACAAAGAAGCAACAAAAGAGGGACAAAAACGTGCTGGAAAAGCAACAATAACACAATAAAAAGGCACACAAAACAAAAACAAAAAAGCAACAAAAAAGATGTGACAAACGCAGCGACAACGCAAAACAAAAAAAGTCACATCAGTTTTGTACTTCTTGGCTTTCAAATAAGGAGTTACTCTGGTCTAGAGGCTGTAAGCTTCTGTCGAGAAGCTTTTAGATTTGGGTAAAACCGAACTGGAGAAAATGCGCTTGGTTAAGGCGGGAGGGTAAGAGGTTAAATGAGTTATCGGCTAAAGATCCTGGTTTTTAAGTCTGTTAAACGTCTCACTAATTCCCCATTTCCAAGTGAGCATGGCAGCGGGTTGGGATAAATGTCAGTCAAACATTGTTAATGCATCAAAACTAGAAATATTGGGTCATGCTGTAAGGCCACACCATCTCTGTAGAACAGTCTTTAACCCCGATTCCATAATAATTGCTAATCGCAACACACTCAGTAATGCTAATGCGGCTAGTGATCAGCAGCTTATAAATCCTCTCACTGAGGAGGCTCTGCACCTGCTGAAGCACAATTATTGCAAGGGTAGACATAGCCTACCTGCGCAGTGCATCCATGATAGAGTAGAATCGAGTCCAACGGCAGTAATCCGAAGCACTAAAGTATTTTGTTTAGGCATATTAAGTAGCCATGAGCTCCGGGTGCATCTCAGCCTTTCAAATGAATACGAATATCGAACTGGGAAGGCTTTAAATGCCACTAGAACTTAAATGGCACGCGTCTGTCACAGTGAGAGTTCTAATACTGCATCTGCTGCTATGGTGTTTAAATCGCTGGAAAAAATTTCAGATTTATGTACCCGGTAGCTGTTCTATTGTGTTTGCATGCGCTCAATATTGTTATGGCACTATTTACAGGTGAAACTCGGAAAATTAGAATATCGTGCAAATGTTAATTCATTTCTGTAATTCAACTTAAAATGTGAAACTAATACATGATATAGATTCATTACATGCAAAGTGCCATATGTCAAGCCTTTGCTTGTTATAATGATGATTATGGCTACAGTCCATTTACAAAATATCCTAATTTTATGAGATTTTTAATATGAGGTTTTACAAGCTGAGCCATAATTATCAAAATCATAACAAATAAAGGCTATACATATCTCACTTGGCATGTAATGAGTCGATCATATATTAGTTTCACAGTTTGAATAATGGAAATGAATGCACTTTTTAACGATTCTAATTTTCTGAGTTTCACCTGTATGAGTTAATCATTTGATCGGTTGTACAAAAAACACATTCCTTAGAGATCCATTGGGCAAAACGACTCATAAACATCCAAAGACTTTTATCTTCGCGGAGACTCCACCCGGACTCTGCTTTTGAGAATGAGAGTGCAGGCTGCAGTGCAAGGATGGGTTAAGTCACCTGCATTAACTTTCCTTCCTTTTGAGACATTAACTATGGGTTTTGGCTGATAATAGATAGGCATAAAGAAGGTCAAACTAATTAACAGTGGAACTGGAAATCATTTCTAGGGTTGTAGCGCTACCGTTTGATTCTAACGTTATACATGGAGTCAATTCCCTGGAACCGTTCCCTCTGTCATGGACATTAAAACTTAAATAAAAACAAGCCTCCAGGCCCTCCCTTCACTTTTTTCATTTAGTTGCTTCACTGAAATAAAACTATGATTAATACTTACCACAGAGGTAAACAAAATGATTAAAAAACCCTTTCTTTAATTTCTGTTTGCAGTTCTACCACTGTCCTCTCCAAGCAGCGATGAGAATTCCGTGATTAAGGTAAGGGGTCATTTGAACTAGTCTTACACATTGTGACTACTCTCATTTGTGTAGTCCTCAGAGAGGAGCCGAGCAGAGATCCTGTTTGATCAAGTAAAACACTCCACGCCAGTCTACAAGTGTGGTGAGGCCCAGCTGCTCTATTCCTCAAATCTAATCTAAAGGACTATTCTCAAACCCGGGTTTATGTATTGTTTTTTTTTTAGGGAACCGTTTCAAGGAGGAGGGACCTGATTGCTTCTTGTCACCTGTGAAATCTTGTTTTGTTTTTTAATCGTTTTTATCACTGATAGATATTTTCATTTACATGTTTTCTCTTGCAAACAGGAATTGTCTATTGATAGACCATTCCCAGATCCTGGTAAGTCATTTACAAAAATGTTTTGGCTAAAGAATGTTCCTTGTCTTTTTCTTCCATGCAGAGGGGTTGGTTAATCAAGCCTAGGATTTCCTGTATTATGAGGGTGACTTACTTTTCAGCGTGGTTAGATCAGTAGCAGAGCCAACATGTGGAAGGTTTAGTACCTGAGTTTAACTCATTGACTGCACAGAGGTCAGTGGTTTAGTAACGTTGACTGCCATTGACGTTTATAGATGTCAGTTATGTTTTTCAGTGGGAACGGATGCAGTAAAGCCTTGTGCAACTTCCATGTAAAGATCTTACTTGTAGACATTATTTTATTGAGTCAGCAGGTGGCAGCAGTAGTCTTTGGATGAAGTGTGGAAGAACTGTTTTATAGAAGGAAACCTAGGGCTGGGCAGTTATGGAAAAAAAAAAAATCACGATTATTTTCCCCATATTGATCGATTTAGATGTTTTTTGTTTAAAAGAAAAAAGCAATTAATATTAGCGTCCAAGTCACTGTCACGAAGTCACACATCCAGCACATGTGATTCTTTTTACAAAAAGCTCGTTTTCTCAGCTTTTTGGTCAGAAACTGGCGTTTTCAGTGAAACTAACCTATATTCAACTAGTGATTACGGAAGAACGAAACAAGCTAGAAAGAAACTTTTTCTAACTGATGAAAGTAGACAGTCTGGTTTCAGATTTTACATAGTCATAGTACACAATATTCTGTGGGTCTTGAAAAATCAATGAAAATCATCTAAAACGCCGGGCAATATGGGGTTGGCTGTTCTGAAATTGGCTAGCAGCCAATGAGTTAAGCTTAGTATCTTCTTTTTTTTTTTTTTTTTAAGAATTATTCTTTTTAAATATTAACCAGCGCCTAACTCTGAATTTGAAAATGGCTGTACGTCAAGGACTTAAGAGGGAATTCTTTTTTTTTTTTTAACCTTATTCCCATAATGCAATGTTGTTGCCCCATCAATAACGTATTTGTAGTCGTGTATAGAACCATTCTGCACATAAAACATCAAATGACGTGGCACATTCCCCACTTTTAACTGAAGTTCAAATTCTAGCTTCACAATTGCAGTTGCCAACATAATTGTGACACTCATTAAAGGCCCTATAACCTTTTCTTTTTTTTCTTAAGGTTCCAATTTTCCTAAAACATTTGTAGCATCCCAATTCTTCGTGGGGATGCATTCATAAGCACGTTTCACTTTTCAGGGTTACTTTACCTGAAAGCTTGCCTGCAAGCACACAGTATTATTTCCACAATTATATTGAGTTTACAATATTATTATTCTTATACTGTATATTTAATACAATAATTATAGGAGGACAAAACACATTTTGTTCCTCTATTTTAACTATGGTCTGTCTTAAAGCTGCCCTAAGAAATGTCTTTTTGTCAGGTGTAGTAGTGAACCCTGCTCCGCCCCCTCACATCACCTGGCTTTCCCCCGTCACCCACGCCTCTCACTGCCCTCCACACCATAGACCACACGCTGCTCTGATTTCATTCAATGAGATACGGACATCTCAATATTAATCTTGTGTGAAACACACATTTATCAATGTTTCCAATCTGTTTGTAAACTTCTGCTATACAGGTGAAACTCGGAAAATTAGAATATCGTGAAAAAGTTCATTTATTTCTGTAATACAACTTAAAATGTGAAACTAATATATGACTCATGGCATGCAAAGTGACATATGTCAAGCCTTTATTTGTTTTAATTTTGAAAATTATGTCTTACAGCTTGTAAAAACCCCAAAATCAAAATTTCAGAAAATTAGAATATTACATGAACAACATTATTTTAAAAAGAGAAATGTGGGTCCTCTGAAAACTATAATCATGCATATGTACTTAGTATTTAGTTTGGGCTCCTTTTGCTTGAATGCCTTAATGTGGTTGCGTGGCATGGATGCTCTCAGCCTGTGGCACTGAGGTGTTCTGGAAGACCAGGATGCTTCAACAGCGGCCTTAAGCTCTTCTGCAGTGTTCGGTCTCATGTCTCTCATCTTTCTTTTGGCAATGCCCCATAGATTCCTATGGGGTTCAGGTCAGGTGACTTGGCTGGCCAATCAAGCGCCATAATCTGATGGTCATTTAACCAGGTTTTGGTACTTTAGGCAGTGTGGGCAGGTGCCAAGCCCTGCTGGAAAAGGAAGTCGGCGTCTTCATAAAGCTTGTCTGCTGAAGGAAGCATGAAGTCTCTAAAATCTCTGGTAGACGGTTGTGTTGACTCTATACTTAATAAAGCACAGTGGACCAACACCAGCAGAAGACATGGCTCCCCAAATCATCACAAACTGTGGAAACTTCACACTGGCCTTCAAGCATCTTGGATTGTGTGCTTCTCCTTTCGTCCTCCAGACTCTGGCACCTTGGTTTCCAAATGAGATGTTAAATTTGCTCTCATCAGAAAAGAGACCTTTGGACCACTGAGCAACAGACCAGGGGTCTCATTTATAAAGCCCACGTACGGACAAAATGAGGCCAAAACCTTCCGTACGAACTGTTCTGCGCCAAAGGTGGTATTATAGAAATCAAACTGAACGTGAAACATTACGCACCGCCACACTAGGTTTGTACCTGGCGTACGCAGTCCGCACTTTCAGAAACGCTGCAAACACACGAGGAGAGGCGAGGGAAAACAGCAAGGGGAGGTCGGATTGAGGAAATGAAGTCTGTGCACATTTTAAACTGCTCATTTCTTTATTTCTACAGGAATGATTAAGATCATTAAAAATAAAATCTAGGAATCAACCGTTGGCTTGTGTAGTGTTTCAATCTTCGTTATATACTTAATAAAAAATATTGTAGTAATGTGTGACACTCAAAGACGTGCACGCTCATGACGCTCATGCACGGACACCGGAGCGCACTGCCGCCGGCTGCGAGCGAGAAGCAGGAAGGATCCGAGCCGCTCTGTGCTTTTAACCAAAGTCTGACCAACTCCTGTGGAGGCCGTGCTGAGGGCTGGTCCAAGGCACAAGTCCATTCAGAGACGCTGCGTAATTACGCGCTGCAGCTCCACAACCTCCCTCTTTCTCATACCACCCGGACTCTGCTCCTCATTCATGCCCAAAGCGAACCGGTGCCTCATCCCCACTGCACGTACAGCGAGCTCAAAAAACAATAGACTATCTGAGTGATTCAAAGCCCACCGAGCTTATTCTGTAGTTTCAGGAAATGTGAGCTCCGTGAACAGCACTGGGAAATATCACAATCAGCGTCTAAAAGGCTCTTCTTTACGTTCTAAAAGTGTATTTCCAAAAGTGTTATTAATGAGACTCTGCACTCTGCCAGTAGGTTACTTGTGATCAGAGAAACAGCGGTAACATGTCAGTAAAGATCCACCTCGGCCTCTGCCGTCACTGCTGCGGCGTGTGGCCCTCCCTCTGCTCCGGGGTCTCGTAAACCCTCTCATTATCGCCTCATGTTTAGGTAAATCTCATTCATAAGTTACTTTGCATATCCTTATAGGTGACGTGGAGGCGTGCAGGGGGCGTGACGTGAGGAGGGGTCATGTGCGCACATTTCTGCTCCAGGTGGAATTGTGAAGGGGAGTTTACGTGGTGCTGCGCGTACGGAGGGTTTCATAAGTCCAATTTTTTTCTCCGTACGTGAAGTTTGGGTTTGCTCGTACGGACTCTTATAGGCAGATTCTCACGGACAGTTCATAAATGAGACCCAGGTCTTTCGTTCTTTAGCCCACACAAGATGCTTCTGACGTTGTTTGTAGTTCAGGAGCGGCTTAACAAGAGGAATATGACATCTGAAGCCCATGTCCAGGATCCGTCTGTGTGTGGAGGCTCTTGATGCACTGACTCCAGCCTCAGACCACTCCTTGTGAAGGTCCCCCGCTTTTGAATGGCCTTTTTCTGACAATCCTCTCCAGACTGCACTTGTGCACCTTTTTCTTCCACACTTTTTCCTTCCACTTAACGTTCTATGAATGTGCTTTGATACAGCACTTTGAGAACATCCAACTTCTTTTGCTATTACTTTTAGAGCCTTACCCTCCTTATGGAGGGTGTCAATGATGGTTTTCTGCACAACTGTCAGGTCAGCAGTCTTCCCCATCATGGTGAATTCTACTGAACCACTGAGAGACCATTTAAAGTCTCAGGGACCCTTTGTAGGTGTTTTAGATTCATTAGCTCACGACAGGGTGACACTTTGATCTTACAAATTTTCTGAAATTTTAATTTGGGGGTTTTTACAAGCTGTGAGCCAAAATCATCAACATTAAAACAAAGGCTTGACATTATGTCACTTTGCATGCCATGAGTCTATATCATATATTAGTTTCACATTTTAAGTTGAATTACAGAAATAAATGAACTTTTTCACTATTAAAATTTTCCGAGTTTCACCTGTAATCCTAAACTGTTAGCCGCTAACTGTTGCTCCGTCTGCTGCTTCAAACATTTGTGATCTCTTGTTCACGTGTTTGTGTTTGCATGGTGCATGTGGGGGTGAGGGAGGTGCACCCTTCTTCTTCTGCGGCACAAAGTTCGCTGCTGTTAGCGAGTGTGGCACATCTAATGATGCTTGATGGGAATGCAAAGATGCCGGACCGGCAAAACGGAGTAGCTTTAAAGGCACTATACCTTTTTATTTTCTTTTTTTCCTTGCAGTGGAACAAAAAACATTTGGATACATTTTATGAACTCTCAGGCTAGTTTTCTGGCATTTCTGAAAAGTGATCCTGCAAGTTGTGAAATGCGCCTATAAACTTGCTGGGAATCTTTGGGAGTGAATTTTTGCTTCAGATAATTAAAAGGAGCTGAACCCCACTGTGATCATTACATGTAACATTTGCTTGTGTGACTCGCTTGTTGGTTTTATAATGTATTTATAGCTGCAGTTTTGATTCTGTCCCTTTTTATACTTAAATAAAATCGATGCTGCCTACTTTGTGGTAGTAGATAAAATGAGTCTAGCTGTTGAATGAGCCAAGGAAATGCTGGTAATCTACTGGCTGCCTATTGCTAATACTAATGTGCGTTCGAAGCATACTTTTAAGCTGCAGTGGAAAACAAATAATGGTACTTTTTAATCAGGCTGACATGTTAGTGAGCAAGACTGACCATTTTCATGTGACAGCAAATCAGTGTGTTTGCAGTTGTGCCTTTTAGCAGGACAGGTAAACTCCCTTGTACGACTGGTGCCTTGATGTGTTTGTCTGCGCGAAATCCAACGTATACAAAAAGGAATGCAGGAAAACGGATGATGTGATTGATTTAATTCATTCATTTTGACCTATTTCCCCCCCGCAGTTCACCCAGTGTGCTTTTCAACCAGCGAGGAAGATTCTGTGGATAAGGTATGGAATAAAAATAATTGGATCTCAGCAAATAAAAATCTGGATTTCAACTTGTGGTGAAAGCATCCTGTGTCCGTAACAGTAGGTTGTTTGTTACGAAATCGATCGAAAGCAAACAGTGAATGAATAAGTAGGGCCTACTGTATGTTTAAACCTCACTGGCTCCTTCTCTTAATGTTTACAAAATGGAAAAAAGGTACAGGGCTTTTAAATATATTTATCTGTAAAGACAGCTCAGCAAATCCCTCATGGGAAAATACCAGGACTGGAGGGAACCACTGTGCTTTGTTACGGTCCTTCTCAAAGAACTGTACGTGCTTCCATTGTGACTGCGAACAATAGCCCCAAACATCCTGGGTTTAAATCCTCTTTTCTTTTAGGGGTCTGTTAGAAGGAGGGAGGGGCCTGACCTCACAGATTTAATCATTTTAATAAAAGCACTTTCTTTTGCAAACAGGAAATGGTGGGCAGTGTGAGGAAGAGACCCTTCCCAGACTCTGGTAAGTCATTTTTCCCGAAATAAAATGTTTTAGCTGAAGTTTAATCACTTAACCCCCGCCTGAACCGAGCACATTTTCTCCAGTTCGGCTTTACCTGAATTTAAAAGCTTTTTTGTGCCTCATTCGGATGCTAAGACCCGCAAAACTGATCTACAGGTGAAACTCAGAAAATTAGAATATCGTGAAAAAGTTCATTTATTTCTGTAATTCAACTTAAAATGTGAAACTAATATATGAATAGACTCATGACATACGTCAAGCCTTTGTATGTTATAATTTAATGATTTGGCTTGCAGCTTGTAAAAAGCTTGGCCTCTGAAAACTATAATCATGCATACAGTATGTACTTGGTTGGGCTTTTACTTGAATGACTGCTTAATGCGGTGCGTGGCATGGATGATCAGCTGTGGCACTGCTGAGGTGTTATGGAAGACCAGATGCTTCAACCAGAGGAATACGACATCTGAAGCCCATGTCCAGGATCCGTCTGTGTGTGGTGGCTCTTGATGCACTGACTCCAGCCTCAGACCACTCCTTGTGAAGGTCCCCCACACTTTTGAATGGCCTTTTCCTGACAGTCCTCTCCAGACTGCGGTCATCCCTGCAGCTTGTGCACCTTTTTCTTACACACTTTTTCCTTTCACTTAACTTTCTATGAATGTGCTTTGATACAGCACTTTGAGACACTTTGTAAACTTCTTTTGCTATTACCTTTAGAGCCTTTCCCTCCTTATGGAGGGTGTCAATGATGGTTTTCTGCACAACTGTCAGGTCAGCAGTCTTCCCCATGATGGTGAATTCTACTGAACCACTGAGACCATTTAAAGTCTCAGGGACCCTTTGTAGGTGTTTTGGATTCATTAGCTCACGACAGGGTGACACTTTGAGCTACAATATAGTTTTATAAATTTGATAATTATGGCTCACAGCTTGTAAAAACCCAAATTAAACATCTCATGAAATTAGAATATTTTGAAAATCATTTAAGCCATAATCATCAAAATAACAAATTAAGGCTTGTTATACCATGGTCTGGGTGAATACTCGATTCTGATTGGCTGGTGAATGCTAACAGGCGTGCATTATTTTGGTATAACCGCATACGTAGTCCGGTAGTTAAATCACTGGGATATCACTCCGCTGCGGGCATCGCCATAGCAACGCATAACACAGCTGAATCAGACAAACGCTTAATTAGTGACTGACATGAACGAATGAGATGGATTTTGAGGTTAATTTCAAAGTTTTTGGGCAAAACAAAACTTTTGATAAACGGGAAATAGAGGAGAGCAAGCAGCTAGGTTAGGCTTCTGTTCATAAAATATGAGCTTTCCATTTCTACTGAAAACGGTTAAGGCACTATTCATTATTTTCAGAGATAAAATGACCCCTGCACTTAAGCATATTTGGCTGGATTAGTAAAGTCACATCTAAAAGTTTCAGTTTGTGGGCCAAGGTGTAAGTGACACTTCGCGGAGTAACACCACTCCGCTGCGCGTCGTGGTGTTCTTGACTCCGCGTCGTGCATTATAACCGTCTAATGCACGGCTCCGAGTTGTTTAATCCTTACATATGTCATTTTACATGCCGTGAGTCTATCATATATTAGTTTCACATTTTAAGTTTTATTACAGAAATAAATGAACTTTTTCACGATATTCAAATTTTCCGAGTTTCACCTGTAAACTGATCTTTTTCCTCGTGTTGTTGCCATGTCGTTCTTGTTGCGTTCTCATCCTTGTTTTGTCACTTTTTGTTGTGTTTTCACCCTAGTTTTTTTTTTCGTCACTTTTTTGTTGCTCTTTTGCATTTTTTTGTTGCGTTTTCCTCCTCGTTTGCGCCACTTTTTTCTTGCATTTTATCCTCGTTTTCATTGCCTTTTCATCACCTTTGCCGCTTTTCATGGCTTTTGTCATATTTTTGTTGTGTTTTCATCATTTTTATCTCGTTTTTGTTGCATTTACGTTTTTATTTGGGTAATGCCAAACTGGAGAAAATCTGCTCGGTTTAGACGGGTGTTAAGAGGTTAAATGATTTCTTTCACCACTAATCTGTTTGGACTGCGTTTATAGGTTACACATCAGACCTCACAATGGCCAAACCCAAGATCAAGAGAGTGCACCCCTCCCCAGAGGCCGCGAAGTCGCCTGTGGACAGCGCCGGACCCTCGGCCAAAGACGAGGAAATAGTAAAGCACTTGATCTTGGAGACGGAGTTCGCGTTTGAGGATTCTGCTTATGGGGATGGGCTTATGGCGGAGGAGGCGGGGTCTTTTGCAGCGATGTCGGAGTTTGCCGCAGAAGGGGAGGAGGAGCCGGTTAAAGAGGGGGTGGAGTCTGGTCAAAAGGAGTTGGGGAAAGAAAGAGCGAAGTCTGGTGCGGAGGCGGAACCTGATGCAGAGAGGGTGGAGTTTGGTGCAGAGGAGGAGGAGCCTGTTGCGGAGGAGGAGGAGCCTGTTGCGGAGGAGGAGCGCCTGTTGCGGAGGAGGAGGAGCCTGTTGCGGAGGAGGAGGAGCCTGTTGCTGAGTTGGAAGAGCCTGTTGCAGTGGTCACGAATTCTAGAGTGGAGGAGGAGTTTGTCAAAGAGAGGGCGGAGTCTGGTGGCGCTAAAGAGGAGGAGTCTGTAACAAACCGGGTGGGGTCTCCTGCAGTGGAGGACAAGTCTGTCAAAGTTAAGTGGGGTAAGTGCATACAGGATTTAACTAGCTTACTGGAAAATTGCTGATCTATTTTATTGTTTGCTGTTTGTCTCATTGTTGATTTGCAAATTGTTCATTCTCTCATTCAACAATTCTTGAAGCTCCATTCCATGAGGCGACACCTGGCGGGGAGATAATATTGGGCATTATTAAAATGTATTTAATTGAAATGACAAGAGGTTAAGTTCCGGCACATTGGGTAATTACCAAAAATAAAGAGGACATCTTACAAATAGAGAATATTAGAGCGCGCAGAACTTCTTGTTGATTTGCCAAAGCTGCGCTTGACTGAATCTGCTGTACAGAGGGAAGGAGGAATAAAATGAAAAGAGTGGCGGTGGCAGCAGCAGCCGTGCGCACAGTGAGGGGAGAAGCTGGTTGATTGTGCCTCCTTGATAACGTGCATTACAAAATCAAGAACTCTACTCACAGAAACAACACTTTTCTCTCGCTTTTAGCCACTTTTGATTTGACAACAACTGTATTTCCTCACAGTATTTCCTCTATCAGCCCATTATTAATACTGGGGCCCCAGCAGAGGGACTATTCACCTTATTCCGCCCCGCCCACTTTTGCCTCTTTTTGCCACGGATCAGCACTTCCATTGTCTTGACACTTCCGGAATGCGCAAAGCCCATTCATTAAGCGGAGAACGAGGGAAAATGTTCGCCGCTGAAATCGGATGTTTAGTGAACTGATTTGTGTAAAATGTTCATTTGGACCAACAAGTCAGCACTGTTTCTCTGCACGGCCTTAAAACGGCTTTTCCAGTCCTATGTAAACTGATGGGGTAAAGAGGTGGTCACTATTCATGGCCGCGGGAACTTCCATACATGTCCAGCTGAGGGCACTGACATAAAAAGAGATCAGGATATAAACAACACATTATAGCCACGTGGTAAATGGTCAGTCTTCCCCAGGGTGGCTGTGGCTACAATAGCTTACCACCACCACTTTTGTTTATGGACCCCAGCAATACACTTCCGATATATTTTGGTCCCAAGGGAAATTTCCCCCTCCCCACACAGTAGTGTTGTTTAGATGCCACAGCAGTGTGCTGAAGGGGGCGTGTCGGAAAGCTTCTTAAAGAGACAGAGGCCTATTTCAAGACGTTCAGTACAGCCATTTTGAGAGAGCAATTTTATTCAAGGCAGTTATTTTAATTTACTGCATATACAGACCAACAGAAGGTTACGTCATCATTGTAGTATGCTATAGACTGGTGCTATGTGATGGAAAAAAGCATAATACCCCCTCTTTAAGGCTGACGAAAACAAAATATGTCCCCTAATAGACGTCACCTAATATGCTCTACTAAAATGAGAGAATGCTTACATTGCATTCTCATTAACATATATTTGTGGCCCTAATACTGTAATACAGGGAATTTCAAAATGCAAATCAGGTGCGATGGAGCCATAAAAAGCTATTTCCTAACTTGCACTTGCTATTTATCACCTGTCTTGACAAATAACTTGAGCCTTCTAGTCCAGAGTACTACCACCTCCCACTGGAAATGACGCTTACTTGCCTCACTCACTCAGTTACTCAAACCTTTTAAACAGTAACAAAATGGCAGAACCGTCTTGAGAAGTTACTGGAGCATAAACTATTACACCCCAAATGGACTCAAATTGAGCTCTACTGCTTGGCATAAGTCTATTTGCACAGCTCCAATCTACACTGGTTTGATTCTCGCGACCTAGTGTTTTTTTAGTGAGTCAGGTTATTGGGGTTCCCACTGTTTCAAACCTAACCCAAAGACTTGTCTACTTTTCAGAATGGTCCGCTGAGTCGGCGGAGCAACTGCCAGAACAGATGGATATACAGGTGACTAATAAGGACATGTTGGGCACAAATCATCGAAAATCAAACCAAGCTTTTTAAGAAGTTAAAGATGGGATATGTTACATAAGCTCAGAAAATAAATGGCGGGTAGTCGCTAGATATCCATTTTGTTCCAACATGTCTACCTAATATCCAGAGATTTCTACATACCCTGACTTTGACTGCTCACTTTCTGAACTAGGCACTGTTCCAAATGCCTGATCTCATTATTTATGTATTTTTCTTCACAGAGCCAGTCACAGCAGGCTGAAAATCAAGTGCTCAGATTTCAGACTGAGGTAAGGCTCCCCCGGGACACTTCCTTTGCATCAGTCCAAATCCCCCTGTGGCAAAATCTCAAAAAGCCCCAAGATATCAAATACTCTAGGTTTGGCCGGTATTTTTTATATATATATACATGCATTTCCAATGACATCACGCATAGTTCCAACGGCCATTGTGAGCACCAAAGTAGAATTATGCAGTACTACAACATGTAACAATATCTCAACTCTGGATGAAAATGAAAGACAACTGAATGACAGTGGTATTTTTATGTCCTCGTAATCATTGCTCAAGAAGATAACCGTTAAAAGACGGAACCAGAGATGCACGTTTATGTGATATAACCAGCATGTGGAACAGACGTGCAGCGCTGTCTGTCGAGCCACTGCAGGATTTACTAAAGATCTGCTTCACTCAGACTAAATGAACTCATCAAAGAAGACACAGAAAACCTTTCTCTGGGATTTTTACATTTGTCATGTCAATAGAGTCTCAGTCTGAGTCGTGTTTAAGCTGCTTAAGACGTTAGCATGCTACCGGTTGGCAACTGTCATCCAACTGTCAATGGCTTCAACACGATATTTAGTATTATTGGTTTATTTGGTAGGGACAGTGCAAGTTAATGAACAAGCCACACCGGATTGTAGCCTTGGGCTAATTTCCATCCGTCGTCCCCCATGCCACTCTCAAACACACTCTCATTCGTCCTGGCCTATTGTACATGTTTTTAGTGGTAGGGAAACCGGAGTACCCGGAGGAAACCTACGCAGACACGGGGAGAACATGCAAAACTGTGAAGCACGAGCGCTAACCACTGTACTACCGTGCCGCCAATAATAAATACATGCGATAAACACATGTGTGGCTCACATCTATGAACACTGAGGAAATACTACAGTAACAGCTCAGCTCTGAGCTCTGTCACATGTTGTATCCAAGGCTAGCTGTTTGTGGCTTTCCGTTGGAGAGGTCAGAGCTGAGCTGTTAAAGCTAAATGCTAACTGGTAGCATGCTTACATCTTGAGCAGCTTAAACACTGACTTACTGGTTTCTTCACATAAATGTGCATCTCTGGGGTCGTGTTTTTATTGTTCTGTAATGATTACGATGACATAAAAATGTCACTGTCATTCAGTTGTCTTTCATTTTCATACTGAGTTGAGATATTGTTACATGTTGTAGTACTGCATAATTGTACTTCGGTATTCAAAATGGCCACCATAACAACAATCACATGACTGAAAAGCGTATATATACATAGATAAAAAATTTTAATAGAGTCCCGGCCCCAATATATATATAATTAATTAGAGGCTTTGTAATTAATCGAAATTAATCGCATATAAATATTTGACCTGAGAACAGTGAGAAGTAAGTTTTTTCATAAGGATTTTTAGTATACCATTGAATAATGACTGAATACATAATTAAGCAACAAAATATTGTTTATTTTTGTTCAACCAAGTCCAACAGACCAGTGCAATATTGCCATTAATTGTGCGTCTGCAGGAAAAAAGGAAACTGAAGTGTGGAAAGCAAGTGTGGCGAGGGAATTAAGCCATTTTTCAGAAAAAATTAGCTTTGTACGTAGACGTGAAATCAATCCCAGACTATGCGGGAAGCAAATTGGCATCCGTCAAAGTTTACATAGAGGGCATGTGCTACTAAGTGTTGGGTAATGTTGCTTTTAAAAGTAACTTGTTAAGTTAGCTCGTTTTCTCCTCTGGAAAAGTAGCATGTTACATTACTGTGCTACTTTATTATAAAAGTAAAGCGTTGGTGGAGTACTGGTACGTTACCAGTAATAAACATCTATATACATATGTAAAGGGTGTTCTTAAAGCTTGCACATTACAAAGTTCATTGAATTGGTAATAATAAACATTCGACATACTCAACTTGATTTAGATTGATTGTACAGCTTTCCAGAACGCCATAACCAGCTGCAAGTTTGTTGTTTACATTGGGGACCGATGCTGCCAAAAGCAAAGCGTTCTTGTTTGGGGGGCCAGCTTCACCGTGGTTTTCCTCTTTTGCTTCGCCACCAGTGCTGCGTTGTCCTTTTTCGCCAGTAAGTTCAAAATAATCTGAGTACTTCCACGATGTGAACGCGCTCGCTGAAAACTCTGCCTTGTTGCCGACTTGCTGTAAAGTTTTGGAGGATACAGTCTGCACACGAGCACTGTCGGTCTGAGCAGCACTGCAGCAGCGGAAGAAATGAGACGAGGGAGATCAGGGCCCAAACTAACGACGTTACTGATTTGAAAAAGAAACTAGTGCTAGATTACCTGCAACTGCAAAACTAACGCGTTAGCTTACTCATTACTCTGAAAACATAATCAGAGTACTCTAATGCGTTACTAAGTGGTAATATGTTTTGCCCTCCTCTGTGACACAGTAATAGAAAAAATACTGTGCATCTAATAATTGGGAATTTGTATCAATTTCATGAACTTGTGGGTGAGTTTGTGACAGTGACCCTGAAATGGTGACAGTGACCCCTACAAGTTCTTAAATGAGCTTATAAACTCATCCCTGAGAAGAATTAGGAAGTTAGGAATGTGTTGGGACACAACTAACAATTTAATTGACTCACTCCCCCTTTGTCTTGTCCTTGGGCAAGACACTTCACCCAATGCCTATGTGTGAGTGGTTGGTGGTGGTCGGAGGGACCGTTGGCGCTGATGTGAGCAGCCTCGCTTCTGTCAGTCTACCCCAGGGGAAACTGTGGCTACTAAATGTAACTTACCACCACCAGCATGGAGTGAATGAACCCCCCACCCTTTCATGTGTAAAGCGCTTTGGGTGTAACTTGTGTCATATGAAAAGCGTTATACAAATAAGATTCCCTTTCCCCCTTTCATTCTTTGCAAACACAAACAATCAGGTATAGGGCCTTTAAGAGCCCCAAATCCATCACAGGAACCATTGTAAGCAGATCTGAAATCAACGTGTGTTCATCGAGGCAACATTTATTTATTAGCTTGCCGTTAGCAAAAAGAGAAAGCTTGTATTCACTGTTTTATTTCGTGATTCCCACTACTGTCTGCGGAGGGCGCTATTCATCTTATTCCAGAAGTGGGCGCCGCCATGAATTGTGCCCGCCCCTTTTCTCTTATCAGTTAACATAGGACTGGAGAAGTCTAGATAAAATCAGTTACAACACGAAAACAAAGCCGATTTCAGGCCACGCAGAGAAACGGTGCAGTGTTGACATGTTGGTGCAAGTGAACATTTTACACAAATCAATCAATGAACGGGCTTCGCGCTCCACCGGAAGAGTCAATGCAACGAAGCGCTGAGACGGGCAAAAAGAGGCAAAAGTGGGCGGGGCAGAATAAGCCGAATAGGCCAATTCGAAATCCTTACTAGCCTAATCTCTCACGCCGGTCTCTTCCATACGTTCTGTAGACATTATTTAAAGTTATAAAACCTAAAATATCACTGCTTAGGCACACACAATTTATCCGTATGTCCACGTTCGCATTAAATAGATGAACCCCTTACATGTCGGTTCTGCCCGCTTACATCTGTTTTCTTTCTAGGGCATGACTGCAGGGGTTGCTTGGAAATACGTTTTTGAGCTGGAAGGTGGCGCTGGAAGAATTGCAACGAGTCAACTATCACATAATTGTAATAAACTAGCACTGTTTTAGGACCTCGTGTGTGGAGTTTGTGTCAGTGACTATGTTCTGAACCTATTTCTGCTGCTAGTTTCTTGGACGTGGAAGGCCAAAGAGTGATGTCCTTCTGTCAACAGCAAAGGCTCAGGTGTGTGCTCTTGATCCCTTTAGCTCCACATGATGTCTGTCAGCACTGAATTAAGCGTATTTTTCCTCCGACAGGTTGGAAGCTGTGGAGAGAGGAAAGTGGCTCTGCGGAAAGAAAATAAACTGCTTGTCACATTGACTTTGTGTTGATTTGCGTATGTTTAATTTACAGTGGTGACTATTGGAGTTAACAAAGGTTTAAATTGTGCAATATTTCTCACTGCCCCACAGTAACAGTATATTGGATTCAGTGGTTTTATTCATAGAAATCACAGAAACGCTGTGAGCTGTTTGAGCGCGTTCGCTACAGAGCGTACTTCTGTTAGCCAACGTCTTCCCGGACCTGTTTGAGTTCCTCACTTCCAAAATACATGCTTGGTCAATGTTGAGCCAAGTTGCGCATGTGCAAATACGGGAGAAAAAGTATTTTCCAGGTGCGTTCACACCTAACGCGGATCCCACGACCGGTGCGGGTGATTACTGTGTATTGTCAATGTGAAATGCTCGCACATGTGCAAGTGTGTGTGCGTGTGTGGCGGAAGGTGTGTTAGAGCAGTGTCAATCAGCGGCAATATGTGTCAGCTATTCAGAGCGGCGGGAGGAGGCAGAGTCCAAACACACATTCAAGAACAATTTATTGATCATCTGAATTTGGAACAACAAAACCACCTCTACTACATCATAAAGACACAAGTGAAATGGAGACACTGTCTGAAAATATTAAATCTACATGACAAGCACGGTTGTGGTTTAAAATGCCTTTCTCGAGCCCAGCATTGGGATCAGAGGAATCATACACTTTAATAAAGTGATGCTGCCTACACACTGAACCGCACACTTGAAAGTCTTGTAATCAGACGCTCGTATGTGTTCACCTCAGGCAGAGCCACTGCTGCGCGGTTCTATAGGGGAAAAAAACTGTGCAGCTGCTGCTAAGCGCTACAATGTGAATGAAAACGGTTTCCTGATTCTTTGCTTGTGCTTTGGTGACGGTGGAACAGTTTAACTAGCCTACATTTCTCTGACACGTGAGGCAAATCTTTCCTCTCTCCCTCCCCGGATATTATTTCAATACGTGTGGGTTTGAGTGTGTAGTACCTGTCGCTCCAGCCTCATGTCACGATAAAATCCCCTTTTAAACATGTTTCACTATGTTTGGGTTTGAGTGCGTAGTAACCGCACGATCCGTGTGGTTAGGTGTGTAGACACCATTATAACTCACTGTGACATACGCATGCTATTTTAGTGCTATTGACGGCTAAAGGCCCACCCAGTTCTATTGTGTTACTTTGAAGGCCTGACTCGCACCCGGAGCACACTGCTATTTAATATGCGTAAACAAACTGAGGAACTTTAGCTCCCGATGACAGCTGTTGGGCTGATTCTGCCAGTTCTAACTGTATTCTAAAGACGACATGGGAACACAGCAAATGCAAGAGTAGTAATTATTTTCTTGCAATAATGTTTTAGCAGGAGCAGAGCCTCCTCAGTGAGTGCATAAGCTGCTGTGGACGTTAGCCTAGCCGCGTAAGCATTAGCGAGTGTGTTGCCATTTGCCGCGGTTATGACTGTAGGTACTACAGTGATGCTAGGGCCGTACAGCATACACAAATGATAAATAATGATTCAAATGAGTGACCAGGCAACCAAGTGATGCTGACCTTCGCTTTTTCATCTCCGCTTTGTGGGAGTGTTCCTCAGGCTCAAGCTCAGCCATTTTCAATTCTACTTTACGATGCTTTTAGGCGATTTACTATCCTGCAACTATTTCTACAGCTTTGGCACATTTACACAGATTTTTGACCGATGTTCGTCTCAACTTTTACACATTCTCGTGTTTGCCCATGCGCAGCTCCAGCATTCTACTCTGCATGCATGAGTGTTGTTTTTGGCAGCCCTTTTAGTTTTAGCCTTGGGCTGCTTCTGAATTCCTCCAATAATGGCTCCTATCCCCTTGTCACATGATAAGGTCAACTGTTAGATCCCTCTGCAGTTAGGAACTAGAGCTTCAGCTGCGTTTGCACAATCCGACCATCCTCACCCAGAGGCGGAAACAACAGGGGAAGTGACATCACCAACAGCTGTAGTATTGGATTACAACAAAAACATCCCTACTGCAGTCACTGGATTTAAGGACTCAAACATGAACTACAATAACGATATGAAGCCACACAGAAGGCAAGGCAAGTTTATTTGTAGAGCACAATTCATACACAAGGCAATTCAAAGTGCTTCACAGTTGCAGAAAGAAAAATTACAAGAAAACAGATCAAATCAATAAAACATCAACATAAAGTTAATCAATGACAGTAAAAGGCAAGAGTGCAGATAAAATACTTTGTTTTCATATGCACGGGTAAAAAGAGCTGTTTTCAGCCTGGATTTGAACATTGTCAGAGTTGAGGCCTGTCTCACATCCTCATGAAGACTGTTCCAGATTTTAGCTGCATGAAACTGAAATGCAGCCTCACCGTGTTTATTATTGACTCTGGGAACCACCAGGAGACCCCTCCCTGAAGTTCTCAGGGCCCGAGATGGTTCATACGGCTCTAACATGTCAGAGAAGTACTTTGGTGCTAAACCATGAAAAGACTTGTACACAAGCAGAGCTGTGTACAAGTCAGACAGACGTCAAAACAGACTACGATAAAAAGCTGATTCAGGGTGGGGGTGTGGGGTGGATTGGCTGCACATTTTTTCATCAACATGCTTTCTGCGTTCATTCGCTACGGTATTTAAAGTTGTCCTTTAGAAAAGGAAGTGTGATATCGCTGTCAGACGGTGTTCTCCCACTCTGCTCACAAGCTCTGTTCTCCCATTTTCGTCTCGTCTCATTGACATAAACGTCTTGTCATGTTTTGGTCAACAAAGAGCTAATTTTTAGCTCCTTGTCATCTAAAAAAGGTACGTCAAGGAAATGCTATCGTTATCGTTGGGGATGTCCCAATCAGGTTCTTTTGCCCCTAGTCTGAGTCAATTTAAAAAAAAATATATTCATATAATCATGAAAATATATTTTTTAAAATTAAGAACTCCAGAGAATGCCAATAATGCAAACCAATAACCGAATAATTGGGTGGCTATTAAGAATGCAAATCAAAAATCAAAAAGAAACTATATACAGTAATTCAACTTTTGGATAAAGACGGTAACTCTACATAGACTGTTTAGATTTGGACCAAATCTGTAATCTGCATTTAGTTGTTTTCTCAAGTAAGCAAGACTCTTAGTTTTTAAAGTGTTATATAATTTTACACAGAGGGTGATCTAAAATCCCATTCGTGACTAAAATGTGTTTGATTAATTGGCAATGAAAATAATGTACAAAACTATCCGGCAGTACAGAAAAAAAAAACACAGCAGTAATGTGGCCAAACAGTTAAATAACACCATATATTTGTCCAAAAGCTAAATGCGCCATTTGTTAACTTTAAATTAAGATAGAGTGACCGCATGTCGAGACATTTCCCCTAGTCTTGAGCGTAGTAGGCCAGGCAAAGCACAGCTCTCGTCTCCATCACGGAGTTTTAAACCTCCCTGCAGAAATACGAGGAGGGTTTCTCTGCTCAGTGCGGGGTCTGAGTAGCCATGGTTCAATCACATGTGGCGGTGTAATAACGATAAAAACAGCTGTATGTTACTTAGCACTTTCTCCCTGTCGGGTCTTCCCATTCGGACTCCTCACTCCTCGCTTAAACCATGCAGAGTCAACTGTAGGCTATCGGGGATGTTGTTTTTGTTCTGCGCTGGTACTTGTGTGGATTTGGCAATTTCTCAGACGAAAGGTGACCGCGACGCTGGGCCATGGGAGAGAGGAAAGTGACGAAAAGTGGTTTGTGATGGCTCGAAATCTGATCAAAAGTAATGAGAATGGATATTCATATATATATCAGAGTCCTGATCGGGAGGTAATGTCAGATTCCAAATGAGTCTGTAACCATGTGATCGGGACATCTTTAGTTATCGTCTTCGTTGATGAAAACAACACTGTTGCATACAAATGAATGGTGATGAAAGGCCCTAAATCAAAGCATGTTGAGGTATGTCTGTTTCATGGCATTTATATAATTTACATGGTTTCTCTATCATTAATGGCAGGTGTTAATGTCAAGCCCTGCACCCAGAGGTATGGTTGCCAAAGTACTTGATTCCATGACTTGAGTAGAGGTACAGTGTGTTGCATAAGCATCGGCCCCCCTTTAACTTTTTTAACATTTTGCCACAATATGGACCATAAACATAAATAAATTGAAGTTTTATGTGAAAGACACACTAAGTGACAAACAATCATGAAGTGAAATGAAATTTATACATGATTTTAAACATTTCTTGTGAATAAAAAACTGAAAAGTGGGCCCCCTTTCCTTTTAGTGCAACCAATTGCCTTCAGAAGTTGCCTGATGATTTCTGAATGATCACATGTTGACCCAATGTCTAAATAGAGTCTACCTGTGTGTAATCTAATGCCAGTTCAAATACAGCTGCTCTGTGATGGTCTCAAAGGTCTGTTAAGAGACTATTGGGGAGCAGAGAGCATCATGAAGTCCAATAACACACCAGACGGGTCCGGGATAAAGTTATTGAGAAGTATAAAGCTGGGTTAGGTCATAAAAACATTTCCAAAGCTTTGAACATCTCTCAAAGTACAGTTAAATGCACCATCCAGGAAAAGAAAGAGTATGGCATCACTGCAAACCTACCAAGACTCGGCCATCCTCCTAAACTTACTGACCGAACAAGGACCGCACTGACCAGAGCTGTTACCAAGAAGCCTATGATGACCCTGGATGAACTGCAGAGAGCTACAGCTCAGGTGGGGGAAACTGTACAAACCCGTGTGGTGGAGCCATTAGGGGGCGCTCTGGGAGTGGCCCATTTACTTTAAGAGGTGCGCCAATTAGTATCAGGTGTGGCGCTGCTGGAGCACACTGTTTTGACCGGGCTGAGAAATCTTACCAAATATCCATAAACTGTGAGTTATTCTGTTTTTCAGTTTTTTCCATACTCACATTGATATATCAAATCCGTTTATTGTAGTACAACGACATTTTTACGTTTTGGCATTTTTACTTTTTTTCTTATGCGCATTCAGCCAGCCAACAATGCGCCACCATGTGTGTGCTCTGAATCAGCCACAAATCTCTTAACAGTACGATGATTACACATAATCTTTCATGAATATCGAATGTTTTCATACCAAGTCCAAGGCATTCAACTATTCACGCTTTTCATCAGCAGAGAGATCCTTTTTCTTTCCCATATTGCTTGAAAATGGTGGTCTGCTTAATGATGTGGAACAGCCTTTTTCAGTAGGTTTCCCGTTAACTGGACTTACCTGACAACTAATCATCCCAGGCGTCTGAGATTGATGTCAGTGATTCAAAGAGCCCTGAGACACAAAACCATCCATGAGTTTCATTGAAAAACTAGTTTTTTTTCCTTCATGACACTGAAATACAATTTGCATAATCAATTGGAACACAGTGTATCTGCTAAGCTCTTCCCAGAAGATGGTGAAAGACTGTTGTGGAGCAGAGGGAGCTGCGCAGGAGGAAGAAGGAGGAACTGACCAGTGAAGGACACCACGCTCTGAAACAGGGACAAACCCATGAGGCACTGCACCGTTTCAGAGGAGACTGAAGACAGCAAGGTTTCCTCTACCTCCGGGTCAGGTTGGCCCACAATGGCAGCGTGGCTCAGTCGCAGCAGCTCAGGACTAACACCTGAACACTATTTAGTTGTACGCTTGTACAATGAAAAATAAAGCACGCACACACGTACTACTTATGATCAATAATAAGGTTGATCATAATCTAGACCATATAATTAGTCAAATAATAAAATACACATAGCCATAGGACAACCTAAATTAGATAAACATTCAGTGAAGCTCTTATTTCCTCATCCAGTTTCTCAATCACCAGTCCATGTAAGTATAGATGTCTGCCACATGATAAAGCAGCTCAGAAATACACTGGCTGAAGGAGGTACGCGGAAAACCTAATTAGGCAAGATTCAAATGGAAACATCTTGTTAGGCTGAATGAGCTCCAAGCAAAACATTTTCGGCAAGTTGAAAATGGCGCATATAAAGTGGAACAAGCAGAAGATGAAGGTGAAGCTGGCAGCACAAGTTTTCAGCACCAGTGTTACAGACGCTCTGGAATTTTACAACAAAGAACTGCAAATGGAAACAAACTTCCTGAGAACAATGGATGCTGCCTATCATTCACAACAGCAGGGACCCATTTGGGATACACGGCACCACTAAGAGCATCAAACAAAGACAGAACTGTAACCACCCTGCTAGAGGAAGAACGTACATTATTGTCTTCATTGTTGGTGCCAGAAGTGCACAGAACATCTTTGATGATGATGTCCCAGTTTTGATTTACCTACCTCCTGCCCTACAAGCTCAGTGACGACCATGCGGTGGATTCAACAACAATCCTACATCATACAGATCATTGTAACCTACAAACACATTTGTTTTAATGTGGTCACAATAATAAGGGAGAAATGCAATAACATCTGAGACTCCTATCCTTCATTTTCCTCTCCTGATGTTTACAAAAAAACATCTGTAGGAATAATTGTGGGTTGTAAAGAAACAGAGCGTTTTCAAAGCATTGTCAAATCAGCCTTTGGTAAACTTCCCCAAGGACACGGGCTGTTTGCAGTGGGTACATACAGTTCTATGTTCCCTGGTTCTAATGACCACACATTTCTAGAAGTCCCGCTGTTCTCCGGTACCACACTCCCCTCCTGAGTTTGGGGGAACAGTAGTACCTAGTAACATCAGTATTAACAGACTCTGAACCCTCAAATCTAAACCTGGGTCTCATTTATAAAGCCCACGTACAGACAAAATGAGGCCAAAACCTTCCGTACGAACTGTTCTGCGCCAAAGGTGGTATTTATAGAAATCGAACTGAATGTGAAACATTACGCACCGCCACACTAGGTCTGTACCTGGCGTACGCAGTCCGCACTTTTCAGAAACGCTGCACACACACGAGGAGAGGCGAGGGAAAGCAGCAAGGGGAAGTTGGATTGAGGAAATGAAGTCTGGTGCACATTTTAAACTGCTCATTTCTTTATTTTCTACAGAAATGATTAAGATCATTAAAATAAAATCTAGGAAATGAACCGTCGGCTTGGTGTAGTGTTTCAATCTTTCGTTTATATACTTAATACAAATATTGTAGTAATGTGTGACGCTCAAAGACGTGGACGCTCATGCACGCTCATGCACGGACACCGGAGCGCACTGCCGCTGGCTGCGAGCGAGAAGCAGGAAGGATCCAAGCCGCTCTGTGCTTTTAACCAAAGTCTGACCAACTCCTGTAGAGACCGTGCTGAGGGCTGGTCCAAGGCACGAGTCCATTCAGAGACGCTGCGTAATTACGCTCTGCAGCTCCACATCCTCTCTCTTTCTCATACCACCCGGACTCTGCTCCTCATTCATGCCCAAAGCGAACCGGTGCCTCATCCCCAAACCCCGACTGCACGTACAGTGAGCTCAAGAAACAATAGACTATCTGAGTGATTCAAAGCTCACCGAGCTTAATCTGTAGCACTGGCAAATATCACAATCACTTCTTCTTTACGTTCTAAAAGTGTATTTCCACCCTGACGAAGGCGCAAGCCGGCACGCGTTAGTGTGCTTTTTAATGTTTCTGGCCCATAAATAAAGCTTTTTCTACTTTTGCAAATGATGAGTGCCTGGACCTGATTTTTCTCTGTCCGTTTTTCCATACGTTTTAATGATGAGACGCTGCACTCTGCCAATAGGTTACTGGTGATCAGAGAAACTTGTGATCAGAGAAAGAGCGGTAACATGTCAGTAACCCCCGGCTCACATTAAATCCGGTTAAGGTCCGGTGCGGCGTCCGCAGACTTAGAAGTCATTAAAACCAATGTTGCACACTCACACTGCTCTGTGAAGTCCGGGTCCGGCTACCGAGGCCATCCGGCGGCTACGGAAAGAATCCGCAAGAAGTCTATTTTGCCGGAGACCGGAGCCGCAACGGATCAAGCTGACGGTAAACACGAGCCAAACAGGAAGTCAGGTCTCGTGAGAAAAGAAGATCCGGTGTATTTCAAAATAAAATCTGTCCGCTCACTACTTATTTGGTCTCGTTTACCACCTGTACACACGTGTAATGTCGGAAATGTAACATTTCTCCATTACCAGTGACACAGGGCCACTAGTGTGTTTCAAAGCATCCACTTCACTGTTTGGGTCTGACAAGTTTTGTTTTTTAGATCATACAAAACTGTCGGCTTGTTGACCTCATTTGTCCGCGATTATGAGGCCAACTGAAAAAAAACGAAGAGCGATCTGAAGCACAAGGTGTGGAGATTGTTGTTCTAAGCAGGACGATGAAGAAACAAGGCTCATGTTCATTTTGGATTTAATTGATTAATATAACCTAATAAGGTTTATTGGGCAGAAACAAGGATAAGGACCATGGCAAAGCTTTGGATAAGCAAACTATAAAACAAATAAATAAAATGTATGGAGAGAAAAGGGCACTTCAGGGGCATGGGGCAAAAGGGGCAGGTGCTCAAGCCCCATCGACCCACCCCCCACCCCCTGCCCGGGCATTTGGATCTGGGGTTGGAGTGACTGGGGAATACATGGGAAACAGCTTGCTGTTTACCCAGGGACCGTGTTTCCACAAAATCCCAATCGCTGAAACCTCCAGAATCCACAGACTTGTGGCGAACTATAATTTCTAATAGTATTTGCTGTTTTGTTAAGCCTCCTTCTATGTTGCAGGCTCCCCCCTCCTCTCTTTCATCTGCAAGACTGACATAAAAATTCCACCCAAATAAATCTCAAAAAATGCCCAAAATCCTCAGGTTGGGTTTGATCCGGCAGCCCTGGTAACAGGCACATGCTACATTTACTTAACATTTTTCCCCCAACATTTGATTAATGATGTGTGAAATCCTTTGAACAGTATAATTTATTGTCAGTATGCTATAACGCTTCATCTCAATTTTTAATGCTGAATCCAGAGCTTTACCATGGTTGTTACTATACAGTAGGTACTGCTCAATAAATGTGATTAGCCTATACATCAATCCAAATGATGCACTGTCCATTGGTCCTGCAGCAAAGCGGCGCTCAGAGAGAGCAAAACCTGGTTTATAGTCAAGCGGCCAGCTCCACCTACCATTCATCGCTTTAACTTCTCGTTGCTCCTCTGTGTTCTTGTCAATATTTAACATATAAAGTGAAACCACAAAGCACTAAATCATAGAAGAAGAATCAAGGAGTTGTCGTCTGCTTCCTCGTGTTGCGTAAGGATCCTGAAGTGAGAGTACGTGGTGGCTCCTGCACACAGAGCAACAATCTCTGCGTCTTGTGCTTCAGGTTGAGTTTTAGCAATCTGCCTCATAATCACGGACCAACGAAGTCAACAAGCTTAACGTTTGTATGATCTAAAAATAAACCTTGTATGGACGAGAGCACTTTTACCGCTGCATCCCGACAGCTGACTATTTTGTCCCAACATCTCTGCTCTATTTCTCTTAAAACAACATGAACTAGCCCCAGACATTCTCACTAGTCGATGTCCTTTTCTGCAGCCCCTGTTGTTTTCAGCCACAGTCCAGTGATGAGAGCGAAATGAGGGAGACAAACGGTTGGAAAGGCCATTGTGCCCCCTAGCTTTCTCTGTTTCTCCCCACGTACGCTATTACTAGTTCCCTATCTCATTTTGGGCAGAATTTGGGCAAGTTTGGAAATAATGACAGGAATACTCTCGACTAAAACGATCAGCCAGCAGACATAAAGAAACAGTTTCAAGTAATGGAAACAGAAAATGTGGCAATTAAACCAAAATGGCGTGTGGTATTTTCATGTTTCCAGATGACTACCTCTAATGATGTTACCAGTGTGTGACAGCTGCAGAATTCCAACTTTTAAATAACTTTTCTTTCAATGAGCAGGTGAGTGAGGCTTAAAATGGATTTGGCACCGCACTTGCACGTAAAAGTAAGAATAAAACTCAAAAGAGCTACTGGAGAAAAGTCACTCAGAGAATAATTTCCAAATGTAATTCAGAGTTAAATGGAAGAGCTGGCATGCATCGACAAAGGCTTTAAGCAAAAAAATAAATAAAATAAAAGGTGTCAAGAAGATGTTTTGGTTTGATGTTGCATTATTAAAGCAGTACTAAGTAACTTGTTTACCTTAATACATCTTTTCGTAGTCAATACAAGTGTTAATGGGATGATCGGGGGTCTTTCATTCCCCCTGGTGTCTCTGGCCAGAAAACCCCAATTGCAACTTGACTGCCACCGGGTCGGAGCAGCAATACACACTAATGGAACACGAAGAAGCAGCTAACAGGCTAATGGGCAAAGCTAACTGCGGGCTAGCGTCACTTAAACAGTATTTACAGCCAAGTTTGAGTGAAAAAATGATCTCCATTGTGTCATTGGCTGTACAATATCCTTCTGTACCTTTGTCTTTTCTGTCAGCGTAGTATTTACTCTCACGGACAATTAATGAGTAAAAAAACGCAACATGCTACGACACCTGCAGTGGCGCTTATGGCTCTAGGGTGCACAAGTTAGTACTGCTTTAAGCCCCTTTTCCTTTAAACATGCTGTGTGTTGAAGTTGTAGCGTCACCAGATTGATCTCCCGTCCTGTGGTGCATTAAGTTTCACTGAGATCTTGCATTGATGACGGGAGAGTCGGACCACTGCGCATATCCTTCTCCAGCACATCTCAAAGATCCTCAATGGGGTTAAGGGTTAATGCTTCAACATCTGTGGACTAGACAGGTATGTGTCACAGCTCACTTTGCAACATGATGGGATTTCATGAAACGTTATTCTCAAATCTGTCGGCCATTTGTGTCAAGAAATGTCCAGCTGTATTGATTATTGGACTGTGTTTCTTATCGTCCTTCATGTTTGACATTAGTGAACCTAGACCTGACCAACAGCAGTAACCCCAGATGTCCCTCAACCCTGTGCTCCACTTTGAGTAAGTGCCTTATTTGTCATTGTACAGCGAAATTGCGTTCAGGTGTTAGTCCTGAGCCACTGCGACATCCACTGTAGGCTAACCTGACCAGCAAGTTTTTGGAGGTCAGGGAAACCGGAGTACTGCCTCTGCACCGCCTCCTGGGTTTGTCCCTGGCCCTGTCTGAAACCACGTCCACCTTCCTTTTCCGACGCACTAACACTCGAAATTCACGTTCCCGCAAAGGAAAGGTCTGTCCGAAACACACCACGCAGTGAGTTATAATTTCTGTAAATTGAGCGTAATGAAAACATGAGTAATAATGATAAAGAAAGGTCTTTATTTAGATGAAAGCAATGTGAACAGCTTTCTTAATATAAAGGAAATGAAGTAATATCAGTTTCTTAAAGGAACAGGCCACTGTTTTTACATACTGAGATATGTTCTTACCTTAGCTTACATGAGTTGATGCGTACCTGTCTCGTCTTAGCTAAGGTAAGAACATATCTCAGTATGGAAAAAGGGTGGCCTATTCCTTTAACAACCAACTTAACATATTAAGATTACCTGAAATACTATAGAGGTTTGTTCATTGTAGAAGAAGAACTTTATTTATATAGCGCCTTTCACAGACATACCGTAAATGCTCTAATGTAGGCCGGGGCCTTTATTTACTCAAGCGCATTAGGACCAGGGGTCTCATTTATAAAGCCCACGTACGGACAAAATGAGGCCAAAACCTTCCGTACGAACTGTTCTGCGCCAAAGGTGGTATTTATAGAAATCAAACTGAACGTGAAACATTACGCACCGCCACACTAGGTCTGTACCTGCGTACGCAGTCCGCACTTTTCAGAAACGCTGCAAACACACGAGGAGAGGCGAGGGAAAGCAGCAAGGGGAAGTCGGATTGAGGAAATGAAGTCTGGTGCACATTTTAAACTGCTCATTTCTTTATTTTCTACAGAAATGATTAAGATCATTAAAAATAAAATCTAGGAAATGAACCGTCGGCTTGGTGTAGTGTTTCAATCTTTCGTTTTATACTTAATAAAATATTGTAGTAATGTGTGACGCTCAAAGACGTGCACGCTCATGTACGCTCATGCACGGACACCTGAGAGCACTGCCGCCGGCTGGAGCGAGAAGCAGGAAGGATCGAGCCGCTCTGTGCTTTTAACCAAAGTCTGACCAACTCCTGCAGAGACCGCGCTGAGGGCTGGTCCAAGGCACAAGTCCATTCAGAGACGCTGCGTAATTACGCTCTGCAGCTCCACATCCTCTCACACACCACCCGGACTCTGCTCCTCATTCACGCCCAAAGCTAACCGGTGCCTCATCCCCACTGCACGTACAGCGAGCTAAAAAAACAATAGACTATCTGAGTGATTCAAAGCCCACCGAGCTTATTCTGTAGTTTCCATTGAGCAGAGGTGCCATTAGTCCAACATCTCTAACCCAGTTGTGTTGTGGATTAGAGAGACATATACAACCATTGGCCCAACCTTAAGGTCAGTGGACTCTTGCCGAACCTAATTTTATTTTTCAACCCCTACTCAATGGGACATTTTCTGAATAATGGGCCGACCCCTGCTGAAACAGGTAAGCTTTGTTGTAATATGTTAAAAACCTCAAAAATGTGATTTTGACACTGCAGATCCCCCTGTTGGCAAACCCCGCGCAGACAAGTAATAAGCTGCTGTCTTTGAATGCGCGAGCAAAGGAAGCACAGACGGAGACGGAGTCAGAGAGAGAAAGAGTACGGGTAATAAATTATAGATGCCAGGAACCATCACCTTAAGAGGGTGAAAGGCACATGATGTAAAAGAGTGCATTTGTGACATAACTAAAGAGGCCCTGCCATTCTCCAGACAAGTATTGAAGACATGCATCCTGCTGATGTGGGGAGAATCCCTCATTCACCCGGTGTGCTGATTAAATTAGCGCCATGAAGCCAAACATTATTCTGGATTTCATCAGTCTGTTCAGAACTCGAAAGAGAGCTGGTGAGGTGAGCTCACAGTAATGGCATACACAATGAAGAGTGGGTTTGCTTAAAAGCAGGTTGGGAACGGCAAGACATCGCTCACGATAATGATGAAATATACAGTACGAGCCAAGAGCATACGCATTACAAAGTATGGCCACATTATAATCGTAATAAAGCATTCTAGGCAGTTGGTAACCCATCAGCCACATTTACCCAATGTCAAAGTTATTGCAGAATACACAGACCTTGGAAGATTTTACTTGGGATTATTTTAAGCATGTTACATTTACAGCTTCCATGCAGCACCAGGGTTTTTGTTTATTTTCTTGGCGACTGAGTGGCCTACCTTACTTCATCTTAACTTCTGCGTTGTTATTTTGAGTTGTATTTCATTTCTGTGTTTATACAGTTTTTTAGTTGTGATTGTCGTTGTGTCCTTAGGCAGACACTTCATCCCTTGCCTCTGTGAATGTGATGTGTGTGGTTGGTGGTGGCCCAATTCGTTGAATTCCATTAGTTTGACTAAATCCAGTAAATTGGTAGAGAAGCGTCGAATAGGGCTGTCTGTTAGGAAGGAGGTAGGGAAAGGAGCCTCAATGCTTCCTATCATACCTCCTTTAGCACAGATACCTCTGGTGGTCCCTCACCGGCGATTAGGAGCTATAAGCCACCGCTACCAATCACCCCACCACCCCAGCCAGTAAATGACCTAAATGAAGGCATTGTGTGCTTTTGCTTTCATTTAGTAGTAACTTAAGCCACATGGATCATTTGCATACATTGCAGCTGAGGAGAACACCAATGCGGCTGGTTCTCTCTGACAATGAACCAAAGGACAGGATTTGGTGGAATATTTGACCAGAGCTTTTTTTTTTTTCTGTGATGAGGGCTGTAGATGTGCAAGGAACCAGAGTACCCGGAGGAAACCTACGCAGACACGGGGAGAACATGCAAACTCCACACAGAAAGGCCCCATCCAGGTGGATATCTAACCCGGGACCTTCTTGCTGAGAGGCACGAGTATGACCAGTGGTGCAGCGGCACAAACGTAGTCTGGTGAGACCAGAATGAGTCCCCTCTATATTTTTTTACATAGCGGGGAATCAGTCTGGAAACCCCACCCTCTTTGGCGGCATCAGAAAAATTAAAACGAGCTTGTGCAATCAGATTTTTATATTTGCGTCACGTCCTCAATACCAATCTACGAACGGCACATGAGAGAGAGAAAGAGCATGTCTCTAATCAGTGGTAAATAACACATTAACAGTAGGTGAGTTTCGTAATTCATAATCTTGCGTGAATATTAACGCAAGACCGCTAATAACGCCGCATCAAAGGCAGACGCCCATCCTTGCAGATTGGTTTACTCCGCTTCCTGTTTGGCTGCGTATGTACCGCTGTGGGAAATATTGACGCTGCGGTGACCAGACTCACTCGCTGCCTCAGTGGTGAGTCTGGTTCCCAGGCTAGCACTAACGTGGTTTACATCAGTGCCTTGATGTAAACCACAGAGTTCTCCCAGTTCATACTTAGTTGGCCACTCACTCATACTGAGCTTCAGAGGACTTCGGAGTGCACCAACTCTCGTTTGTACAGAAATATTCAACCTCTTTTACAGTAAAGTTTGGCATTGTATCCCTCATAATGTTGGAGTAACTAATGTGGCAAAGGAAAAAAGAAAATACTGTCTGAATCGCCGTCTAACGTATTAAAACTGCACCAAATGAGTGAACGCTGTAAACGCGACATCAGTGGGGAAAAAAAGGACCATATGCCCTGTTGTGTGTCAAAATATAGCGCATTTTCCTACGAACCAGGAAGACTAAATTAGCACAGTGTTAGCATTGGTGGTCCGTCCTGTTCATGTCTCAACTTTGTTATGAACTCTGTCCTTCTAATAACTCAAGTGAACATTCGGTGTGTGTGGAGAGGCGCAGACCTTTGCACTGAAAAAAGTATAACAAAATTCGACGTTCTGCTACCTTTAGAAACCCTAATAAATGCCTTCTAAGACCAACTCTACAAAATTACCACAGTGCTCTGCCCGTCTTATTCCTATGTTTGGAAAACAGCAGTTCAGCGTCTTCACCCCGTCAACAACCCCAGCCTCTCTCTGTGGCAGCATCCAAATGCACCAAAGTGGAGTTTTGAAAGCCCCACGCCTCTCTGCTGTGTTGTGTCTAAGAGCGTCCAAGTTGTCAGGAGTTTTCTGTCATGGAGCTCTTTGGCCTGAACTTTAAACACAGTCTTTTGCTCCGTCACACCAACCCTCACACACATAATGACTGCATTGCACTCCACTCCCCATATGGCTGCTTATCCTATCTGCCATGGGATAATGTGGATAAAACGGCCTATTTTCTCGAGCTACAGTCTTTAAAGGGCGTCAGAATGAGATGGAACAAGTTATGACAGCTCATTTTCTCCTCGGTGACGTGCAGACATTTTGCCAACAAAGTAAGTAAACAGTAATTCCAAGCAGCTGCAGCGCTCCAGGAAGGGGCAGATGGAGAGGGATGGAGAGGTGAGGCTGTGTTGATGTTTGTGTTCCAGAGGGCAGGGATGGGATTACGGCGGAATCTTGGGGTGTTAGTTGCCATGTTCTGCCCGACTCCAGTCCATACGTTTACGCTGTTTTTACTTGTCACTTCAAGAACATTTCTGGACAGACCGAGACATGTTTTGGTTCAGATTTGAGCAGGTGAACAGTAGGGATGGGACGATACACTTAAACTCACGATACGATGCACCTCGATATGTCAGAGTCACGAAACGATACGTCATGATACAATATCAAAAAAGAAAAAATATTACTGTATAATAACAACTTGTTTATTTTTGTTTCAGTTGCACACAGGGAAACACAAGGCCTAACAGGCCAAACACAAACAAGAACACTCCCTTAGTGCTGCTCTAACCCTACAGTAGGTTAAGTTATCTCAGGACTGGTTCTTCTTCAAAAAAACTAACATCAAGATGTAACATCAACATGTTCTGGTGTAATCAGTGATCTTTGAGCAGACACAATGTCTCCATTCTCTCACCTTTGGTCCCTGACCCACAGTTTGGGAACCGCTGATTTAAAACTAAAACCTGCACCTGACGGTCTTACTACTGAGAATTAGCCTGTGAGTAGCCCAATTAGTTTTAGACTGTGCACATTAAGAGAACCAGAGTTACTGTAAGTAAACTGTGCTCATGAGAACCGTGTGGATTCAACTCCTCTTTGACCAGGCCAGTAGAACGACTTTACTCTCGTCTATTCACCAAACTACTGTCCTGATCCTCCGCTAGAGACAATAAGAAGAGTTTAAATGAGTGTGTGGCGATGCAGCCCCGAGTCCGAGCAGAGAAAACATGAGAGCAGCGCCCGGGACACGGGTGACATGCAGGCGCACAGGAGGCGAAGTGAGCACCAGGAGACAGACAGACAGACAGCTAAGCGGGGACGCGAAGGGGAGAAGCACTCGCTCCTCGGGAGTGACGGGGGGAAGGCGGTAGGTCTCTCCTGCTCATCCACTTCAGCAGACTGCTGCGTGTTGGTGTTTTATGTGCCAAAGTAGGAGGAGTGTGAGTGAGCGCTGTCAGAGAGCCTGTCCCGTAACAACGCGTTGATTAATAAATGAAAAAACATCGTAGTTTGACTGAGACTTACGGCTGCGGGGGCCCTACGCACCTTGCGTAGTTTGCGTATAGGAAAAACCGGCTCTGGTTTGGGGGCAAGGCAGTTGGTGCTAATGCTAATATTTGTTCGCTCGCTGTAGTCTGCAGTGTTGTTGTTGCAACACGCGCTGTGACCTGTGACTTGACGGGACGACGCACTGCACCATTCCCCGGATATATATATATATATATATTTTTCATTTAATAATAATAATATATCGAACTTGTAGAGCGCTTTTTGGACACTCAAAGACGCTTTACATGAAAAAAAAAAAAAAAAAAAAATGTGCGATCCATTTTTTTCGAACTCGATGCATTTCGTCACGTTTTGTATCGCGATATTTCGCCAAACGATATTTCGTCCCATCCCTAGTGAACAGGCTTGAACTTTAAGCATAAACCAGACCCAAGCCTGTACACATGATATGGTATGTTTTATGTATTTGAACAGTCCCTAAATGGATCTAATGAGGACCTGCAAGCTGAATTTCTCACGGTATTTGTGCATTCACAAACACAGAAGAATCCATCTTGAACCCATCCCACCTTCACCATCCAGGATAGATATAGATACTAATAAACAATGCGACAATGACGATGAAAAGCCTGAGGGGCTGCTACACACGACACAAACGCACATAACATTAGCAAAACTAAATATTTAATGGATTTCGATGCTCTTAATCCAATCAGCAGTAAATGCCGCTCCAAAAGTGTGTCCTCTCTCCAAAGGAGTCAAACTGGAGCGCTCCCAGATTGACATCAGTGCAAATGTTATTAGCACTGAAATATCAACCTGGCTCTTGCCAGGTTAGGCTATATCTGCCCAGATCACATTCTTTACGTTTGTGGACAGAGAGCTTTCTTCAGGCCCACTGAAGTTACTGGAGAGTGCTTGGTAGTTTGCACGGACACCAACTCTAGAATGGAGGAGTAAAGTTTGTTGGAGTTGTAAGAAATATAATTGTATTTAAAACTTATAAACAACCCGTTCGGAGAAGAACAATGTGATCTTTGTCTTATGATTTTGCTTGTGTCATTGTTAGATTAATGTCCTACCTTGAAAAGTACTGGCAGATCTTTGTTAGCCAAAATACAATGTTAGTGAATAAACAAACTTGTTTTGCTGAAACTTGCACGCACTATCTGAGTCAAGGTTAGTTTTTTGCGTCTGGATTAGATGCAGGACTAACAGTATATAATGCAAGGGCAGACTTACATAGACAGACTTCCAATCAAATACTTGTTAAGATGTAACTTGTATTTGTGCTATTGATTAAATAAAGACTTCTTCGAACAGACACCTTCTCATGAGTTTCTTATGTCCCGGAGCGGAAGATCCTACAGAGTCAGCGACGGCACATCGGTGGTGAGTGACAGCGTCAATATCGGTTCTATATAGTCGGGTGCTGTTGCCCGTATGCTGTTACTGTGAGGCACTGGCATAGTTTAACTGTGCAGGCGGCGTAAGAGAAATTTAAAGGTTGGTGCTATTTGCGCTGCCCTCTGCAGGTCTCCACAGATAGACTCGGGCAGGAGGGACAGGGATAGGCCGCCTTAGCCGCCACTGCTTCTATGTAATACAGGTAAAAAAAACAGAGATTACCGGTTTTAAAGATTACCCGAGTGTCGCATAATTTACGACATGGCTTCAATTGTGCATGAGATACAACATCGCATTATGTTGAGCTTTCAGATTCCATCTATGGATTTGTGCTTCTTTGATAGCACGGGCATTATTCCAAGGATTCATGCCAGGTTTCATCTGACTCAAATTGGGTAAGAGGGGTTCAGGGAGCGCGAGACGTCATTTCCACACACATGGATTGGCCGCCATGGAGTCCAGCCAGACCTTAACCCCATTGAGAATCTTTGGGACAGGCTGGAAACGCTTTGCGCCATCGTCCAAATCTCGCACCATCAAAACAAGATCAATGCTGAAAAAAAAAAGAATGCAACACTGGACGTAAATAAAAGGGCCAAAGTCAAACTCATGCATCCCTTGCGCAGCATCTTCCCCAGATCATGTAAACCGTGCACAGCTGCTGCAAGGAACCGACAATAACGACAACATCTCATTTCCATTTCACTGTGATGAGTGTTCCTTTTATATCGGGTACATTTAGTTCAGTTAAATTCATCTTTGTGCGGTGCTTAAGGAGTTTTAAAATGCTAACAAATCATCTTCCTCCATCTGTTCCTTCTTTCATCTCAAATCTGATGAAAAACATGCAGTTTACAGGAAGAGCGCTACAGTGGTTAGAAAACTAAATAGTGTTTAGTTTTTTTACAGTTTTGTCCTTAAGCCAGTCACCGCAATTTATCGGTCACAGCCCACCTCTCAATTATGCAGAAGTTATCCTACTCAGTTTCCCGATCCGGAGAGTCTATGCATTATTCAATGACCTTAGGAATCGGATTTGCGTATTTATAAAGGTAAGACACATTCAACACGCAAAATGGGCAGACGACAGGAGAAGACAGAGGAGCCGAATGGAGGTGGGAACCCTCGTCGGAGAGGTTGGAAGCCGATTAGTCTTCCCGTGCGTTTGGGAAGTCAATGTGACCAAGGGAAGAGTTGCAAATGGCCTGGTGGTTCACGGTGATGGTGTTCCTGATGCGCCAGGATTAACCAGAGGCGACCGCGTGTTTGGGAGCCCGATACCAGCGCCTCCTTCGGGAGCCAGAATAAGCTGGTATGTGTGTATGCTGGAGTACCTGGTGGTTTCTGGAGACGGGTGTGGAAGTCCCGTCGAGTTCCAGTTCCTTTGATTTCCTGCTGCCTTTCTGCACACGGTTGATGCTGTCGGGGCTACTTAACCAAAGCGCGCTGCACCTGACAGTGACTGTATATAATGTGGTGTTGACATGTGGATGCAACAATTGTTACATGTGTTGACTTTTTGTTTTTCTTGTGTGTTGAGAAATGAGGACTACTCTTTGATAACAGAACTACAGTACCGGTCAAAAGTTTAGAAATGCGTTATTAATTGCTTTTTCTTTTATTTCAAGACTATTTACATTGTCAATTCTCACTGAAGATACATATGGAATTATGCTTTACACAAACAAGTCAAAATAGCCGCTTTGATTACGACTTTGGACATTTTCTCAGTGGGCTTCACGATGTCGTCCCCAGAAATAGTTTTCACTTCACAGACTGTTGGAACTCATTGATAAAATGACAAAAATAAAGGGTGGCCATTTTAAAGAAATTAAAATATAAAACATAGGTCTATAGAACCGTGCGTCGGCTACAAACTCCATTTGCTATTTTGGTTTCTCTTTATGATCATGCGTAGAAAGATGTCCAGCAACCAAGGGTTCACGCCACTCTTTTGTCTGTTAGAGACAACATGTTTTTTTTTGGTAATTATATGCACTTGGTAAGGGTTTGAGAGATAAAACAAATAGGTTATTTGACAAACTTGATTTGAAACTGTCACAGTCATGTCATCATATATCGCTAAATAAATCGAATTCAAACCATTTTCCTAACCTAAACTTTAATTCTTTTCCTGTTTCTAAACTTAAGAATTTTCCAGCATCTGGCCCTAACCGTAACCAGTTCGATATTGTCCATATCAAGGCAAGGCAAGGCAAGTTTATTTGTAGAGCACAATTCATACACAAGGCAATTCAAAGTGCTTCACAGTTGCATAAAATTACAAGAAAACAGATAAAATCAATCAATAACATAAAGTTAATCAATTACAGTAAAAGGCAAGAGTGCAGATACTGTAAAATACTTTCAGTTTTCATATGCACGGGTAAAAAGAGCTGTTTTCAGCCTGGATTTGAACATTGTCAGAGTTGAGGCCTGTCTCACATCCTCATGAAGACTGTTCCAGATTTTAGCTGCATGAAACTGAAACGCAGCCTCACCGTGTTTATTATTGACTCTGGGAACCACCAGGAGACCCCTCCCTGAAGTTCTCAGGGCCTGAGATGGTTCATATGGCTCTAACATGTCAGAGATGGACTTTGGTGCTAAACCATGAAAAGACTTGTACACAAGCAGAGCTGTTTTAAATTCTATTCTCTGAGTGACAGGTAGCCAGTGCAGAGACCGGAGCACTGGACTAATGTGGTCGTATTTCCTGGTTCTTGTCAGGACTCGAGCAGCAGCGTTCTGGATGTTCTGCAGCTCTAACAGCTCGTTTAGAAAGGCCAGTGAAACATCAAACACACATGACGACAAAATAGCAGAGAACCGTCCGACGGCATAGTAGACATTTTGTAAAACATATTTTGAGTTATTTCACCCGACTTTGTTTATAATCCCTTGTGTTCAAGCACAGTTTAAAGGGACTATACAGAGATTAAAACTGTTAAAATGATGTATTTTCCTCCCCCTACATGTTCCAGCCATGTCCTAATGTGTAGAATGAGCCCAGAGCTGTTCACCACAACTGCCTCTAAAATCTTGCACTGTCACTCAAAAAGTTGTTAATTTGGGTCCGAATTGCCGTCATGCACGAGCTTAATATAGAAGCTGCAGTTACGCGTAAAGGCTTGAGGTGGCAGTAGTGAGTAAAAAATGACAAACTGCATCTAGTCCCTTTAATGTCCTCAATAAGACTCACACAATGTAAACCGTGTTGAAAATAAAGAAAAGCCAATACATAAAAAGTGTTTCCAAACTTTTGACTATTACTGTATGTAAGAGAAGCATTTTCTTGCCCCGTAGATTAGGCATGTTCTGTTCTTGTCTCCACTTGGTCCGCTACATTCATTAGGTTCTATTGGCCGACGCAAATCCCAACTGCACTTGCTTTTGCTCCACCGTGAAACCACTTTCTTTTCCTTTCCTGGCGGCCGTATCATTTACTGAACCGAGGGCTGATGTTCCTTTGTTGGCGATGCAATGGATAAGACTCTCCCACTCATCTCTCAGATGTTGCATCTCGTCCTGTAAACCTCTGATGTTTTCTGCTTGCTTTAAGAGTTACCTAACCAGACTGCCGGATAATAAGGCTTTCATCAATAGCTTGCAGAGCGCTGACCCAAACAGCCGAAAGAAAGAACGCTATGTTTCAGAGTACTTTCTCAAGCCACCGGTTGTTGACCGAGCTTCTGATGTCAGACTGTAGATGCTGAGAGTGCTTATTCCAGTTGTCAGACGGCAGGAAAGTGCCTTTTTCTTCCCTTTAATTCCACCAGGCCCAAGGCGGTCTCTCTTCAGCTGCACACACAGTCACTTAGCAGAGAGCACCCGAGGCCACAAAGGAACACATCACTGAGACATCCTCCCTCCAGCAAACGCTCGCTCCTGCATCACACTTTTCATCAGAAACAAACACGCATTTGAATGTGTTCCTTTAAAAAATACATACTTAACTAGTGTCTTTTTGGTATTATTGTACCTCAGAAACAACTTCACTTCTCAACCAGGGAGGCCTATAAACTGCAGAATGAGTTTCTACATAATCTCACCGTGTGTGGATGTTCCAACCTCATTTGACAGCACTAAAATTGAAGAGTTATGCGAGACACTGCACTGGGTAAAAAAAATATGAAAATGAAATTTAGATTTTTGCTGTAGATTACAGTCATAGATTGCTAGATTTTTTATTCGTTCATTGAATGTGTGATGATGCGAGTATTTTGGGATAGTGTTGTTCCCGCACGCCCACTGGGGGCGCACTATAAAAGGCCCCGGTTTCGTGTTGCTTGCCTTCTGACCTTGTGTATCTCCCGCTTCCTGTTGTACCCGGTGCTGGCACTGGGGTGCTCTTTCTGACAGGTAGATATCTGATTATTTACTTTAAATTAATCCTTTATGCTCGCCCTGATTAGTGTTCCCTCATAATAGTGTTGCTGTGGGTACCTTCACGGGAGCGCGTCATTGCGCAATGCTGTTACTTCGCAGTAGATTGGGTTTGTGGTCCCCGATGGTCCTACGGTATGCACGAGCGTCTTCCCTTAGTACAGCGCACGAGAGGTGGCGCTAACCAGTATGTTTTCCAGCTGTGATGGTGGGTAGCTTAGGCCATTTAACATATCTATAACTGTAACTATACCATTTTATTGGTGCACAGCAGTAGCACCAGTGCTGCCCATCGCTGTCTTGTCTTGCTGATAAAACATGTCTCTGTCTGCAGTTTGGGTCTGTCCAACGGTCGGTGGGGACTTGTTGGAGGACTCTCTGACCAAATATGAAATCTGTATCTCATGGACTCAACATGCATCTTTTGTTAAAGACTTTTTAAAGCAGTACTAAGTACCTTGTTTATCTTAATAAATCCTTTCCGTAGTCCCTCTGGGGGTAATACAAGTGTTAATGGGATGATTGGAGGGTCTTTCATCTCCCCCTGGTGTCTCTGGACAGAAAACCATGCTTGCAACTTGACTGCCACCGGGTCGGAGCCACCAATACACACTAATGGAATCACAAAGAAGAAGCTAACAGGCTAACGGGCAAAGCTAACTGCGGGCTAGCACCACTTTAAACAGTATTTACAGCCAAGTCTGAGTGAAAAAAAAAGATCTCCATTGTGTAATTGGATGTACAATATCCCTCTCTCCCTTTGTCTTTTTTGTCAGCGTAGTATTTACTCTCATGGACAATTAATACGTTAAAAAATCGGAATTTGCTAGGACACCTGCAGTTGCGCTTATGGCCTCTAGTTGATGCACATCTCTTATTCATTACTGAGCAATTTGTGGAACGATACCAATTATAGTTAATCACTGATTTATATTCAACATTAACACTTATAAACAGAGGAATCACGTTTTTTCAAACACTTCAAATTGAAACTGTTTATGTATCATTTCAGTTTATTTTTATATTAATAGAAACGCATACGTTTTTAACTTGGTGAAAAGTGGATGAATGGGTTGGACCATAGGTGGAGTTTGTACTGAAGAGCAAGTAGCTAAGATCACAATAACCCAAAAAAAGAAAATTACTTGAGAATCTTTACCATTTACTTTACCTAAATATTAACGTTTTCAGATGCTGAAAGCTCCATTTCACAAACTGAAACACTGTAGAGGCTAAGCCAATCAAACATCTTGACATCTGTAAATACATAAAAGCTGATAAATGATCTGAGCTTTGTTTTTATACTGACTAATAACAGTTCACAAGCAGAGGCATTTTTATGCCAACACATTAAAAAAAATAGGTTGCGTTCGCATGATGGTCACAACAAACCATGGAAATGAATCAACGTTTAATTAAGTTAAAATAAGATAGAAGAAAACTCAGTTTCCCACAAATCAAGAAAGAAGAGTATTTTTGTTGTTGATGTTCGCATTTTTGCAGAATCTTTTAGTTCACGAAGAGGCCTCACCATGTTTTAGATTACAGTTGTGTCCCTGGATTCCACGACGGGGCACAAATATCAACTTTTTATCCTTATAAACTATAAACTATAAAAAGTTGCATAATGCACCTTTAAAGAATTATCTGTTGTAAGTATTTTAGGATGTATTGATTGAAAAACAAATCTAGATTTTTACATTATTTGTCAGATTACAATACGTTAGTTTTGCTGGGGTAAATACGTTGGCTATTCTACCCACCTCTGGTTATCACAGACCAAAGGAAAAAATTCTCATTGTTACCTTTTTTCTAAGGTCCTCATGAAACGCTTTAATTTCTGTTTGAGCTTTGTCACTTGTATTGTGGCTGGAAAAAATCTCTTTCAGGGGATCGTCGTAGAGAACCTTGTCTTCTCTGTCCATGAAGCCATAGTAAAGGACCTTGTAGACTGGAACCAACCTTTGGGCGCTGATAGCGACATCATACGCGGACAGCCAGCGATGCTGAATAAACCTTTTTGGAGTAGAACCCGGAATGCCTAAAAACTCTGAGATCTCCTCGAGGTAGGCCAACTAAAAAGATACAAAAACTGTTAAGGATTAATTTCAAGTCAAAATGATCTGTATAGTGGAAAACTTTTACTGACCTGGTCTGTAGCCCATTGATGATCTGTATGCAGATCGCCAAACATCTTTTCTAGGTGATTGTTGAAAGGAGCTGCAAAAACCTTTGCTACATTGTGAATATGGTGGCAGCTATCTCCATCAATATCCAGAAGTGTTGGGCATTGGTTCCCTCGTATTCTTCTTTCCAGTCCCATCTTACACCCTCGCATTACAGCACATGAGTCCATCAGCATGCTTACCAGGTTGCTCCATGGAATGTTATCTTTGAAGAACTTGTCTAGCAACCTAGGAACAGATAATACAAAGTTAATCTGTCCTGTTCCTTTTTGTTCATGTATATTATCTTTATCCATTTATCATGTAGGTATCTATCTGTCCGCCTCTCTGTCTAAATCTATATCTATATCTATATATAGCTTATGTATTGAAGTAACAACATGAAATGAACATTTAAACAATGAATAAATAATAAAAACCTTTCTAATTTAACTGCGCTGCCTTTTAAAACCTCCAAGGTTCCCAGGTGTTCCACATCTACATTCTTGCTGTTTGGGTTGAATTAGCTGACAAGAATGGATAGCACCTTTTTATCACCATTTGTAGTGCTTTCATCAAGTTTTATGGAAAAAGGGTATTGCTGCGTATTTGTAAAAATCCTTTGTGAAAATGTAAAACCTAATCCATGAACCATTTTATAAGCTGCTTACATGCGCAACAACTTCAGTCCACTTAGTGCAGCTTTGTCTGCAGCCAATGTTTTGGCCAAGTTCGTCATCACTGGGGCAAACTTGAAAGGTAGAGAATGTTCAGCCAGAGTAGCAAGAACCATTGCCTGGAAAAAGAAAACAGTACATTTATTAGACATATACAAGTATTGCATTAGACCAAGAATTTAAAAAAAATTACACACAACACTTTTAAAGATCATCGCAAAAGTATAGTATATATTAATCATTATCTCTAATTTTTTCCCTCGCTGAAATATGGGTACAGGTATTCTTGCCCTCATTGCTTCAGGGCCCTCGGGGATACCTTGATTAGGATGGTCTTTAGGAACAACACTGGATGTTGTCATGATGGTACATATTTTCTGTACACATCTGTTTGACAGTGTGCCAAAAGAGCATGCAACCCCTTATTGCCATAATGAATTTCTTTTGAGCAGATACTACAGTTAGCAAACCCTGCTTTATCAATTTTTCTGAAGTAATTAGACAGTGGGAAACTGTACTGCACTCCCTTCACATCAGCTTTGGCCTCCAATTTAAGCCAGGGCCAGCTCCACCTGCACCTGATGCCTGCTTCAAGCTGTGCTATATGAATAGCATCCTCCTCTTTAAGCTCTCTCATTCTCGAATAAAAAGAATGGATCAAAACTGTTGCATGTTTCTGACTTTATTTCCATTATCACTAACATCAGAAGCAAATCCCAAGCTCGCTCATCTCAAATGGCATTCACTAGTTTGAAATAAAAAGACATCAATATTTTTTTCTATTTTTCTGTATGACGCAGCTTACGTGTTTAGATGAGAGTCCTCCTCCGTAGCACCTGGAGCTCCACCTCTGTTTAACTCAATGAATGAATGAATGAATGAATGACGTTCCCCTCTTCTGTCGTATGCTCCTCACAGTCCTGAATCTTCTCTCCATCAAATGTCCACGTCCTGGGACATAACGGTCTGTCCAAGTCAGCGACGATTGTCCCAAAGTGTGAAATAAACAAACAAGCAGTAGCAGACGAGCTAGTTAGCATCATATGCTACCTCCAGAAAGTCCGTTTAGATGTAACTTCTGACTGAAGAAAGTTGTCAAAGTCCATTAGTTTGACTAAATCCTTTCACCTCCTCTCAGGCAACAGCACGAAGATTCTCGGGTCTCTCAAATGAGAAGTTTTTCCTCCGATCGTCCGTGAGCTCAGAGCTGCTCCCAACAACAAGCTACTCACGTTTGTTTACAGTAGACGCTTCCTTGTCTTTCACCTGTTAATCGAGAATTATTATTGCCCGTCCTCTGATTGGTTGAATTAATGATATGTAGTGACGTTTTTATACCATATTAGAGCGCCATTGGTTAGATAGCGAGGGCGCTGTTCCTCGCCGCCCCAAGCATAAAACTACACATTTATGATGCTGTTGCGGCACACGATGAAGCTGGCAGACAAAATGACACGCTCTTTCCCCTCCGCTCCCCCTCCCTCCAGTGTATAAAACACCTGTACAGAATACAGTCATGATTTTTTTTATTTGCAAAAATTGATAGGAGGGGCGGCGCCCCACCGCCCATAATGGACCAGCCGCCACTGGTAGACATGGATTTACATCTAGTCTGTGGTCATGTCAAGTTGAGTCAGCATATTCAAAAAAGGAATCCAAGTCAGTTCAAAGTCATCTAGTTTTCCTCTGATCTTTTTTAGAAGTAGTAAGTAGAGAGGCGTAATTTTCCGAGAGGGGTCTGGCTGCAGACCTCCACTCTCAGGACCCTGCCTTGCAGACCTCCACTGTCAGGTCCCCTCCGCTGTCAGGACCGGACCGGAAGTGCATATTGAACGGAAGAGGGCAGCATAACGTGTACAGCCTGCCGGAAACCATTAGAAGAAGAAGTGCATATTTATTAGTTTCCCATACTATATTTTTTCTTATCTTTTTTAAGCAGGGCGTGCTGGGACCTAATTTCAGCCCGGGAATGTGGAGAAGACCGGCCCGGAATTATGGCTCCGTAATAGTGCTGGATCGAATACCACACATTGACAATTTTCTAACAATTTCTCTTTTCACATGGGCCGCTGCACACACAGTCTGAGCCTGATACAAACCCACAATCAGCACAAGCTATGTAGATAAAAACATTTATTTGACCACTTTTCTACCTTTCACTGCCTTTTAGTCTCTTAACTCGCGCAGACACTTGTCTCCGCTGGATTGGACTGCACCAACTTGAACTAAAGCGGAGGGGTGTTCCACTTAAACACCCCTCTGAGTTAGTTCAATATGAAATGGTATCTCCCCGCCGCAAGAATGAAAAGTTCGATGCGAATATTTTTCAGATTTTCATTCATCAGTCGTTATTTTGATAGATTTCCATGACAATTACGCTTGTGTTACTTCATTTATATCTGGAACAGCAGCTCATGCTCCTGCTGCAGCCCAGTTAAAGCCTTTAGGCCTGGAATAGTGAGTTATTATTTCATTATTTTATTCTGATGGCCCCTCTGTTTTTAAGTCAACGTGATTACACGTAAATAATACTTACATATTTAGACATAAATTAATGCGCCAAGAGCTAAAGTGTGCTCACATAGAAAACTAAACAAAAATTGAAACGTCATCTTGTTCAGCACTGGGAGGCGCCCGACTTACCCACATGACTACCAGACAAGTATCTGTAATGTAATCATTGTGTATTATGAAGCGTAGAGGAGTGAGATTTACCTAACGTACTTCTGGAAGCCAAGCAGCCTCCGTTACATAGGCTACTCCTGGAATACTTGCTTTTGAATCATATTTACATTATATACATAAAATATATTCACATGGGGAACGACAAATACGTCCTCCGGTATGCCTGCTTTTCATTTTGGAAGGGGAGTGTGGAGGTCTGCAGCCAAACATGAAGGCTACTACTTATAGTTGCTTTTATATCATATTTTTATACATATATTATACATTTTTATATCATATTATCATATTACATAAAATAAAGCCCAAGGAACAATGACAAATACGTGCTTCCAGTATATCTGGTTTTATTTTGAAAGGCTTCGAATAAACTTCCGGTCCTGACAGCGGAGGGGACCTGACAGTGGAGGTCTGCAAGGCAGGGTCCTGAGAGTGGAGGTCTGCAGCCAGACTCTCTTGAATTTTCCTCATATATTTTGTCACAATTGCTACAGATGGTGATTCCCAAATATTTGAAGCCCTCCGTACACCATTTAAAAGGAACTGGAAACAGACTTATGTAACAGTTTGTCATGTTGATTGGGACAGCTTCACTTTTAGAGTAATTAATTTTGTATCCCGATATAGCACTGTATTTTTTAAGATTAGCCATTAGCGAGGGAAATTATTTGATAGGTTGAGATATAAATACTAGCAAATCATCTGCAAGTGCGAGCTTGTGCTCTTCCTTTCCAATTTTTATGCCGGCAAAGGATATGTCTGATCGCAGGGCAATAGCTGGGAGAGGAAGGGCAGCCCTGACGACAGCCACGTGATAAGGAGAAGGCGTCTGACAGAACCCCATTTGTTAGTATCTGCGACCTGGGGGCGCCGAATAGGGTCTTGATGAAACACAGAAATTTGTCACCAAAATTCATTGCCCCCATTGTCTCAAGAAGAAAGCTTGGTTCTATCCTGTCGAACACCTTCTCGACGTCCATAGAGACGATCACTGCGGGGTGGTCATGTTTTTGTGTGTGCTCTATAATATGAAATAGTCGCTTAACATTATCTGCACCTTGTCTGTTCTTGATAAAACCCGTTTGGTCTGCATTAATCATTTTTGGGACTACATTCTCTAAACGTTGTGCGATGATTTTCGATAAAATGTTATAATCAGAGTTAAGGAGACTGAGGGGTCTATAATTGCTGCTCTTTTGTGGATCCTTTCCAGGTTTTGGAAGTAGCGTAATAGTTGCCAAGTCCAGTGTTTTTGGAAGTGTTTCTTTTTGGAATGCCTCTCTAATCATGTTTGTTAGAGGTGTTAATATTTTTTCTGAGAAGGTTTTGAAGTATTCAATTGGATACCCATCAGGTCCTGGGGCTTTATGATTTTGTAAAGATTTGATCTTCTAATACCGCTTCATCTAATGAATTTCTATCTGCATCTGTTAGTTTAGGTATTGATAATTTGATTTCAGTTTCCGTTGACTGCTGTGTTTTGTATAATGTTTCATGAACATTTTTGAATTCCAAGTTTATGTCCTTAGAGCCTTCTAAATACTTTAGCTGCCAGGCAAGCAATTAACTTGCTAGTTTTGTTGCCAAACTCATAATAATCATATTTAGTTCTTGCCATGGCTGCCTCAGCGTTACTGGTGCAAAGATTATCATACAAAGTCAGTTTTTGGCTAACTAGTCTCCCTCTTTGCTCCTGCCATGTCCTATGGATCTTTAACTATACCCCCATGGTCTACGCAGGATCTCCCCAGTATTTAAGCTCATATCCAGCCCATACGGTTGAAGCGACATTGGTGGCAAGTGGCTATAGGCTAGGTTAGCCCGGTTAGCTTGTTGCGATCGCCTACAGCTCATTGTTGATTAAAAAAAAAAGAAAAAAGTGTGCAATAAACAACAAATGTGTCTATCCCAGCTCAGTGTGTGACCATCATAAAGGCTGTTCTGTGTAGTTAAGGGCTTTATTGACATTATTAGTCGATTGGCTTGTAGCAGCTTTGGGAATGCTCTGTGCATCATCAAGGCCCAAACACATTCCCAGCGCAGATCCAGCCACTCAAATAAGTTTTCTTGTTGCCGCTTTTAATCCTGGGTGTTTAGGTAAATGAAACACTTTTTGTAAAAGTCCCAGAGCTGCTGTAGCCCCGGTTCACAACAGGATAATCCTCCATGACTGTTTACATCTGCGGGCCGGCAGAGGATCTGCCCCAGACCGACGGTGGCTCAGCTACAGCGTACGTCACTGTTGGAGAAAGCTCCTGATTGGTCGACGCTCGCGAATTTCTCCAAAAGTTCAACATTTCCAACTCTAGCATGTCCAACTAATAAAGGACTTTTAACTAGGAATCGGAGTGCCTCGGATTTTTATTCTCTTTTTGATTTCCAACTCTAGCGTCGGCCGCGCTGGACACCCTGGAGGCGTGTCAAAAGCTTCCCACGGGCGAAAATCTTCAAAACGCGCTGCACAGGAGGCGTGGGACGCGCTGCGGGACCTCTTGACGCTCCCCGAGGCGCGTCCCCCATGTATTTTCAATGTAAACCTGACGCTTTGGAGGCGTTTGGTCTGAACACAGCATAAGAGTTCCAGATTTTTTGGTTTGGGCATGTTGAATTTCAAGTATTTTTATCTCATGTTCTAACTGTGATAATTGGTCTGAGATAATGTGACCCTTCATATAGGCATTAAGGGTTTCCCAAACAACTGAGTGAGAAGCAGTATTTAAGTTAGTCTCCAAATATATCTCTAACTTGTCTTTCATAAATTTCATAAAATCAGGATCTTTATTGATACCAGTGTCAACCTGTTGCTATTAATTAGTCAACTAATATGAATCTACCTGAGGTATCCTTTTGTACAGTGTTTAATTGAAATGTGAGGTTCTTGTTTATGAGCAATACCTCTCTAGCACTTGATGAAAACGAGGAGTAATAGACTTTACCAATCCAGTCGCGTTTCAGTTTTGTATGCTCAATGTCAGTGAGATGTGTTTCTTGGATGAACGCAATATCTGTCTCTTGTTTTTTTAAATAGGTTATGATTTTTTCCTTTTAAATGGATTATTGATTCCTTTGACGTTTAGTGATATGCAGTTTTAAATGAATGATGGCTAGAACAGGACATTTAAACAATAAAAAAAAATAAATAAAAACAAACATTAAATTAGGCTGAGCAAGTGATATCTTTGTCAACATTAGTCTAACATTTATGCGAAGAGAGAGGGGAACTGGGCTCAAACAGTTCAAGAACAAAAAAAAAAAAAAATACAAATTCAAAACACCCAAAAGAAAGAATTGGCAGTTCCAAAGCAGAGCTGTGCTCGGGGTAGACTGAGTCCCACAGAGGACTGCTTCCACTATCCTATGGTCTACACTTGAGCTCTATCTCAAAATAATATAGTTTGTGTGGTCTAAACATAACATTATTCCTCCCAAAAGAACCCTGTATTACATATTATAGAGGCTAACCTTACATCATGCTATCAGCTGCTCTTCAATCAGTCACCTTGTGTCGAAAGAGAAGAGGCGGCACACGCCAGCTCCAGAGTGCAAACACACACGTTAGCCTCACCCGGGATTGATGAGAAGCGCCGGTATCCTCCTACATCGGTGTTCACCCTCAAGATGTCTGGATATAACAACGCGTATTCCACTTCTAACTCCCGGAGTCGAGCTTTCACAGCTTCGTAAGCTTTACGCTTACGGACGACCTCCGCTGAGTAGTTGTTAAAGAAGAGGATCCTCTGTTGACGCGGGGTCCCGTTCTGGTGGTGTCTGTGTGCGGCTTCCATCACTCGGACTTTATCGGAGTAATAGTGGAATTGACAATGGCCTCTGTCCGTTTAGTGGCATCAGGCCCAGTGTGCGATGGGCGCGGTCCAGGATAATCTTACCGTCTGCGGTATCAAGATGAAGGTACTCGGGAATCCACCTCTCAAGGTATTTCACCGCGTTTGTCCCCTCTTCACGTTCTTCTTTTCCCAGTATTCTGACGTTACATCTCCGGGAGTGATTCTCCAGCTGGTCAGTGCGTTCTTTTAGTTGTTTGACTTGTTTTTCCAAAGTTAAGATTTTGGTTTCGGATACAGCTGCAGTCTGGTCTATGGTTTCCATTTGCTTGTCTGCGATATCCATTCTCGCGGCTAGGGCCTGTATCTCAGTTCCTCGGGCGGCGACGGCTTCCAGCACAGAGGCCAGTCTTGTTTCAATCATTTGTGTGACATCAGCTTTTTTTATCCACCGTGTGTGTCACGGACGTCTCCATTTTCTCAATCTGTTCTATGACTCCGGCTAATCTGCTGTCTATGACCGCTGTGAAAGCGGTCATAGACCGTCTAAAGTGTTCTCTTTGCCTCAACAACAAGAACAAAGTTCTCGCGTCTTGTGGAGTATGAATAGGCCTTTAGTCTTCTTGGACCACACGAAAGGGTAAATAAGTTGAAAAAGTCTCAGAGCTCCTGACCGTGCTGCCAAAGCGGTCGACATCTTGCCGGATCTCCTACATTTTTATTCTGTTCTAATTTTATTATTTACACTTTTTGCTCCTTACAGCTTTTCATTCATAAGATACCTCAATTTACTATTTAATTTTTTGCACATTTCCTGTTTACATGTCCTTATGTTTTAGGTTTGAGGAATAGATTTTGAATAATCCTTCGGAAAAAAGCTTAATTTTATTAATTATTGTTTCAGTGGAACTAAAGACAATATAGCATTTTCTAAAGTGTGCGATATTGATCAATTTGTGTTGGAGATTCTAACCAAATACCTGCAAATATCAAAACTGACCCCTGCATGACACAAATAAGGCTCATTTGGCGTCCTGACTGCAGCCTAAACATGCACCTTTTTCCATTTGAATGAATGAGTTGATTAAATACTAGGGCCGGGACTTTTTTCGATTAATTGCGATTAATTACTTACATGAGGTTTAATGCAATTAAAAATATTAATTGAAATTAATCACACTTTGCTTTCCACACTTCAGTTTCCTTTTTTCCTGCAGACAATTAATGGCAATATTGCACTGGTCTGTTGGACTTGGTTGAACAAAAATAAACAATATTTTGTTGCTTAAGCTTATGTATTCAGTCATTATTCAATGGTATACTAAAAATCCTTATGAAAAAACTTACTTCTCACTGTTCTCAGGTCAAATATTTATATGCGATTAATTTCGACTAATTAATTACAAAGCCTCTAATTAATTAGATACAATTTTTTAATCGAGTCCTGGCCCTATTAAATACATAACCTTAAATGTTTAGACTCTCATATTCATTCACCAGTGCACTCCAACACTGGAGGCAGGGCAGGTGAAGTGTTTTGCCCAAGGACAGAGCGCCTCTGACCTTCTGCTTCTTCTGCTTGTTAGGATACGTTTTACACAGTGAGCACACACACCCTCATCTCATTTAGTTTATTTTTGTTGATGTTTGTTTCTCTACACCTCATTAAAATCCCAAACACTTCCTCCTCTGCCTCTGCTGTCTCCTCCATACGGTCCGTAGCACAGCTCTACTTCGCATCCTTCCAAACAGCCCGAACTGCCCTTTGACTAATTCCTGCTTTGATCAATGCTCACGGTATACCTCCTAGCTCAACATTTTAATCACTGAATATTTGACAGCTATAATTTCACTAGCCTGAAACATAAAACGAGGAAATACTACTTATTTTCCAGTTTAAAGGAAACAGTTTTGTCAGCCTTGTGAATAAAGGTTAACCTGGCAACACTCAATATTGATATAGAGTTTGTAAAAATCCACTGTTACTATGGAGATCCGCCATGTTTGTGGCTGTTAGCATACTAAAAACAGTATAAAAAGTGGAGAAAAGAGCTGAGTCAATACTGGTCAATACATCTAACACCCTGTAGTGTTTTAATATGAACAATAACTACAGTATTTTACCTTTTAAAATCTCCATTATTATTGCTACTAATCCCATGATGCTTACCGAGATGACATCACAGTCCTGACCTCTATTACCTTGCAAATAAAATCCACACTGTCCCCAACCTGGGATTGCTCTGTTTTAAAGAGGGGGCAAAATGTGGTTTTGTTACACACAAGTAAACATGAATAAGAAATAGAACGAGTTCACAAATGAGAGCTTGAAAAACATGCTGCCGAGAGAGGCTTGTCAACGGTGCAGTTACGCCTCCGTGTCAAGGCGATTGTTCAGAAGTGACACAGAGGATGAAGATTTCAATGGATTTAATGATTTGGAGTGAGAGTTTGGTATGTTCTTTACGTTATAGTTATATGAACTTTTTATGTGACATTAACATACCAGACTCCTATTTAGTTTGTTGTTTATGCTTCATGTAGCTAACCATCACTGTGTTACGTTAGCATACCGTACGCTTGTGCTGTTTTTTTCTTCATTAGGTAATTTTTGACCTGTGAGTCTTATACTCCGGAGCGACTTATAGTACGGAAAATCTGATAAATAAGGAGGTAATCGAACAAGGATATGAGTCAGGGCGGTCACATTGCTGGGCGGCTGCAAGGCCTGGGCGAGAGCGAGACGGGGGCTTGAATTTGTTGTTGTTGTCGACATTGATTGTAATCTTATTAATGACGAAGCCCACTAGATATGATTTCTAGTTTATGAGCTTGTGGGTTTTATTGTGTACATGCCCTGCGTAAATATGAACTGTATCAATGAATTAAATGAATGTTGACCAGCAATGGTTTTGACAATGTTGGGTAGGCATTTAAAAGTTATCTTCCGCCTACTCCCTTTGGGCATATTGTTGTGCTTCTGTGACAATTACAACATCTATATGTGACTTTGCAGCTCAAATAACCCGAAAACATGTTGATTCTTTTGTCATATAATGCTGTGATACAGAATGTGGCTCTATAGTGGCCCTATTGCTGCGCTGACCGTGGTTTACAATTTTTCATTTTTAATCCTTAAACAAACACACACACACACACAAAAACAGTCAATGGGGTGGAAAAGTTTGTGTTTGTCCTCGAGGCTTTCCAAGTTTAGATTCTAGCTGTGCCTCAACATGAAAAAATGGATTAGCTGGAACTGAGCTTCGCCTTCAGTTGGAAAGACGCAGTGATCAGAGAGCTGCGTGAAAACAACGGCAACATCACGGCCCGCGAGACGAGCCCCGAGGCGGGTTTACATCACAGACACGCCAACAGGAGACAGAGCTGCAGGAGGAGCTAGGCACGGCTCTGGAAAACAACTGTCTCGGGGAGACCTTCCTTCTGAGGTTAGGACATAATTAAGTTCTTGAATGCAAGCTAAATGAATGACAATCCTAACGGTGATCAATCTCAATCAGCTTATTTATTTTCAGATCTACCCGTAATAGGGATGTTATATTATGAATCTTCTTACTGTTTTTTTGGTTCGTAAGATGGTTTTAATTATATTATTGAGCGACTGTGTCCACGCAATTTCCCCATTGGTCGATAAAGTCCGGATTTGGGGTGAGCGCGAGTCCAGATGACTACCTATAAGAGAGTTTTGAGCATATTAAAATGTTCTCTTCGTTGAGCGTCCACACACACACTCAACAAACCGTAGAGTCTAACAGTTTAATCTGAGGGGCAGGGGGTATTGATTATGTCTCCAAATGAAAGCCTTATCGACCAGCGCAGAAGTTTCATTAATGCTGTGACCCGCACAGACCTCACACAGCGTCCAGTCACCAGTCGTTTAACTCAAACGCCCTGCACCACCTTGTTCTGCACTTACTGGGACAAACTGGATAAAGGTTCGCACCGAAAGAGGGAGTTTGTGTAAGAGTAGGAATACAAGGCGAATAAACGCGATTTAGGTGAGGCTGAACAATTTTGGACTGCAATGTTGATAGGGGGGTTTGATATGAGGGACCAAACTGTGAACAGCTAACATGTTTGAAGTTCTCAAACCATGTACCCCCTTCATGGAATATTTGACCTTCCAAGTACCACCAGTCCTGGAAACAAAATAAGTTGAGGATTAAATCAGGTCTGAAAAGGGTCGAAAACTGTAGCCTGGCACATAGAAAATGATCCATCCATTTTCTTACGCTTTATCCGAGGCCGCGGAGGCAGCAGTCTCAGCAGAGATGCCCAGACTTCCTGATTCACGCACACCTCCTCCAGCTGTTCTGGGGGACCCCGAGGCGACACCAGGCCAGCTCGGAGACATAGTCCCACCAGCGTGTCCTGGGCCTTCCACGAGGCCTCCTCCCAATAGGACATGCCTGGAGCACCTTCGGAGGGAGGCGATCAGGAGGGATCCGGAACAGATGCCCTAGACACCTCAGCTGGTTCCTGTCAACGTGAAGGAGCAGCGAGTCTACTCCGAGCTCTCCTCCCGGGTAACTGAGCTCCTCACCCGATCTCGAAGGGTGCGCCCAACCACCCTGCGAAGAAAACTCCTAGTGCGTGTTGGTCACCGCCAGGGCTGCCCTTAGAAAATGATCCCCCTCTGTATTTTTGTTTTATACAGAAGGATTATTTCCATTCAGTGGAAAATGACCAAAACACATTGACAGTGGATGAGTTTCATGAGTTTTAATCCTGATCGAATATTAACGAAGAACCACTAATCACGCCGCATCAACGGCACATATCTGTCCTTCACTTATAGTGAGCCCTCTGCTGGAACAGCGGATCCACAACAGTATTATTTTCCCAGTCAGATGCTGAGAAACTGGTACATGACTTTGTCTCCTCCTGGCTGGATTACTGCAATGCCCTCCTCGTCGGGATCACTGGTACACTGAAAAAAGTGAAACATTGTTCATTCAATATGTTCTTTGCTATTGTCTTAAATAAAGAAAATCAAATTGGTTAGTACAATTAAAACCATATAGATTAAATATTGTGTTTTGATTGTTTTTTTTATGTACATCTAATGGTCTATTGCAAATTGACAGTAATTTACAAAAGTTAATTGATCTAATGAACAATTGAACAATTGTTCGTCGAGCCATCCAACACAGGGGGCAGCACTGACAACCGCAGCACTTGACTCTACCAATTAACGCTGAAGAAGCTGACACACCATGTGCTCCAGACTTCAAACCAATGGCCGCTGGCTGCTCTGCTTTACGACCGCAACACTGGAGGCCGCCATTGCTGTAGTACCTCCATATAGCCGCTAGTCTCCCATTGAAAAGCATTGGACTTTAGACACGTTAAAAACAACTTTAACGCCTGGTTTCTATTTTTTAAACACTTTCTATGGCTACATAGTCCTCCTGAGATAACGCTGGGTTAGTCACAATTAAAGAAACCAGGCTGGTTTTCGAAAGAAAATCTCGTACTAATGAGGGTCGGACTGTTAGCATTGGAGCTGCATGAGCTACACGTCACGCAAGGGCCGAGTCTACAGTGAAGATCCCGCCCTTATGCCCTTATTAGGAACATGCTTCGTCAGAGCTGGGGAGGAGGAGTCTGTAAATCCGCCATGATTTCCCCCTCGAACGTGGTCATTGTGGTAAACGGGGAGGAGTGAGGAGGAGTTGTCTATTCTTTTTAACGGTCTATGCTTCAAACGTGGCCAAGACCTTTTCACTCTGGACCTGGCTAGACCCCCAGCTGTTGGAACTTTTCAGCGGTAAAAGGTAAGTTACACATTTAGACTTGCAAACTTAACAAATGTGTCCTGTATGTATGCACAGAGGCAGGTAATGTAGGCTTCTCTTGGAGTTGATTTTTAATTTAACATGTTTTGGCACAAGCCTGCTAGACTGGGGAAACTAAATGAATACATTGATTGTGCATCAAATCTCTAAAATATTGTAGGCTATGAGTATTAGGTTGAAGGTTTTATTTTGGACACCAATTGTACCCTTATGATTTCTTATGAGAAGATATTACGCTAACTTTAGATGGTTAAGCGCAGCCGCCATTTTGTGTTGTTGAAATGCAACTTGGTATAAAATAAACACCATCTACCTTTACTCGTGCTTTGAGCTGACATGAATAGGATATTCCTAAACGTGTTTTGTAAGCGCTTAAACCCAGTTAACGCTGCGCAAAACAAAACCTATCTTTACAACTTTGCACTTTGAGGTTTCTTTGAAATGTAATGTGCAATATAAATAAAATGTATTATTATTATTATTATTAACTCATTTTCTGACAAAGGATCCCAACAGTTCATTCTCTTGTTAGCCTATCAAAAGCGCATGGTGGTCCCTCGCTATAACGCGGTTCACCTTTCGCGGCCTCGCTGTTTCGCGGATTTATTTTAGTACAATTTTCCATGCTTTTTTACAGCGTATGAACGGCATACACACATTGTGTTCTGCGTCCTGATTGACTAGTTGTAGAGTGAGCCTCCTCTCACTGCAGAGAGGATCTCTGTCAGTGTCAGCGCCGCAGAGTCACAGCAACACAGGCCGGGCATGAGCGTGTCCGACTCAGTGTTCACTTTCTCTGCACTTTTCCGCGAAAATAAACACCGCTAGCATGTGGCGCTCACCTCAGCTAAACACTCGCCCTCTGAAGCCTGAAACTGTTACGATAAAACTTTGGTCGTAGCTACGATTGTCTGTTTGAACAATTGCACAGCGGAGACAAGAGCAGCTCACTAAGTTACCATCCCCACATCTGTAATGTGAATCTAAAAATCTTATTAGACAAAGAAAAATGGCACAGTGAGGCGTGAGGGAGAACCCGTGTGAACTAGTGAGAAAAGTGTATAAAGTGTGTAGTGAGGGGTTTTACAGCCTTAAAACATATATAATAGTTGTAAAAAAATAAAGCTGACTACTTCACTGAGTTTGTTTATTGCGGGTTATTTTTAGAATGTAAACCCCGCGATAAACGAGGGACCACTGTAATGCATCATCTACGGGTATAAAATGTCACTATTTTATTACCTGTAATACCAAACCCTCCTGTTATGTTATGGGTCAAATTGACCTGTTTTAAAGTTTGAAGATCTAGGAAAAAGTGACAAAAGTGTTTTTTCAGTATGAAACTTCTTCTGTTTGCCTTATTTAGTGTAATCAACATATAATATGAAAATGATTCATCTCACATATTTGTAACCACCCCCTGCATGTTTATATCACATCCTGTTCGGGTCAATTTGACCCAGCAGTCAAACTGGAGGTAAAAGGGTGTCAAATAATGTCTGTGTATTTCTTTCTTTGCAACTGTGAGAGATATTTCACCCCAATCAAACACATGGGCACCTATTCCTCCAAGCAAACATTCATGTAAAAAATGGTGACATACAGTGGTCTTCATCCCCAAATGTGTGTCAGGCATAACTGTCTGCTAAAAACATAATAAAGTCAGTGCCAGGGCCCACCAGGTGTTACGAATGGTATTTTTCTGTCATTCGTGACGTTTGTGACATGACTTAACGCATCTCAATGGGATTCTTAACAGAACGTATCAGTTCGTGACATTCGTGATGTTCGTGGAGAAAGTTTTTGGCTGTCAAAAAATCTTCCACAAATGTCACGATTCACCCTCTGTTCGTGGAGTTCGCAACGGAGCGTGTCCTTTCGTGATGCGTAGTGGCGCATCGTAATTCAGCGTGAGAGCATTCGTAAAGCATTCGTGGTGCAGAATCACTGTTTTCACGCTCAGAATTGATAGAAACACACGCTACGCCGAAAAGTTAATGTTCGTATCTGCACTGTGCCAAAGAAAAGTCACAGAAAGTCGGCCAGTCCGCGCTCCAGGCCAGGGACAGCAGGTGCTGAAGTTGTACCGCCGACTTTTCTTCCTCCTATGGTCGTTCCTCCTGATGTTTGGGAGCCAATCCCTGCCACCCATATTGCCGCCCCGCTGGAGAACCCCACTGTTATATATTTGTCCCGAGTTTCCACGTGTTTGTGGAAAAAAGAAAAGGGATAGTAAGAAGTGCGCCTTTTCCCGCACTTCTTCCTGTCCCTGAATGCATCTCCCACGCTGCCTTACGCACTGACCCAAACAACAACGCGTGGTTACAGTAGCTATAACATGGATAAGTGTTAAGACTTATTTACAACTTTTGACATGTACAGTAGGCCCCATAATGTTTTGTCGCCTTTCACGCGTGAATAGCACGAGACTCACGTGTGAAACACGCGTCTTTTATTTTTTTCCCCCCAGTGATGCTGCAATGACCCAAACAACCACCAGGTGGCACTTGTGAGCAGGGTTAGGAACATTGGCTTCTCACCGCTCTTTCTTCTCTCTTCACCGGACAACTTTTCTGTGGCTTTATAGCTCAATGATAAGAAGCTAGACTCTGGTGCGAGAGGACCCGGGTTCAAGTACAGGCTATGATACTTTTGATTTTGTTGACGTTTAAAATTTTTTCTAAAAATAATTAGTAATTAGGCCAACACATTTAAAATAGTTGCTAGACTGTAGTAAACTTGTAAAACGCGCTGGGTGTCACACATGGCTGGGGGCATTAACGATTCATTCTATAAAAAGTCCACTCTCACAATATAGTTCCCCGGGGCTTTGCCATCCCGGGAGCGCGTCAGCTTTTAATATAACCTACCCTGCTCCAAACATAGTCTATTGTAAAAACGTGAAACTATCACGCAGGAGCGTGCTGGGACCTCATTTTAGACCGTCAATTTAGAAAAGACCGACCAACTTTTCTGTGGAATTATAGCTCAGTCATAACGCACTAGTATTTGGGGCAGGAGGACCCGGGTTCAAATACAGGCTATGACACTTTTGACACAACTCCACGATCAGCACCAAGTTATGAAGATAAAAATATTTATTAGTCCACTTTTGTACTGGCTTTTTAACTTTGCTGTCTCTGGTATTCTATTACCTAGAAATAGCATTCAATAGCAACACGTTTACACATAAAATACATTCTCACGATATTGCTAATAAAAATTGAACAGTAGTTGGCCTGACCAGGACTCGTACCCCGCTCGTTTTAGTGAAAGCCATTCACAACCCGCGTGCGTCACACGGATTAGTCTGCTAAACCGGCCCCAGTCATTTTCAATGGTAGTGCTAAACCCAATGGCCGCTGACTGCTCTGCTTTGTGACTACGACACTGGAGGCCGCCATTGCTCCGCTATTGCTGTAGTACCTCCATATGGCCGCTATTCCCCCATTGGAATGCATTGGACTTTAGACACGTTAAAAACAGCTTTAATGCCCGGTGCCTAATGTTTTAGAAGTGGCTAGAGCTAGATATTCCTCCTGTGATTACGCTGGGTTAAAAACAATCTGGGGCACCGGGCTGGTTATGGTAGCAATTTTTTTAGAAATCTCCTACTTAACGGGGGTCTGACTGTTGGCATTGGAGCTGCGCGAGCTACACGTCACGCAAGGGCCGAGTCTACAGTGAAGCTCCCCCCCTTATGCCCTTATTAGGAACATGCTTCGTCAGAGCTGGGGAGGAGGAGCCTGTAAATCCGCCATGATTTCCCCCTCGAACGTGGTCATTGTGGTAAACGGGGAGGAGTGAGGAATGACGGTCTATTAATAATATGTCTATGGCTAAACCACTGCCCTCCTTGCAATTACACGTTTGGCCTGCGGCGTCGCTGTTTCGGCGGCTCCGTTTTTGCTACTATTTCCAGTTCTGGCATTGGTGTCCCGTTCTTCGGAGAAACAACACGGTAAGCAACTTTTCTTCCCAGATTGGGTAATCTTTTCACTGTTTTAGTCATTTAAGTTTGCAAAACACTCTGATTGTCTCTTAGAACAGACATTTGAGTAGTTTTTATGGTTAAGTTACTGTCATGCTGTTTCAACGTAGCTTTGTTTTGTATTATGTTTTCAGTATAGTACGCTTTTTTATCACTACTATTTCATTATTACTCCTTTTCACTACTTTACACGTACGTTGAGTGTGTTTAAAGGAGACATCTACGCTCCCCCCGCCGCCCTGATTTCTCAGGCCTATTTACAAATGAATAGACCCTGCTCCAGGACTTCTTAGTCAATCCCTGCGTTTTCACACCTCTGGGTGACATGACATAAATTAACCTCTTAACCCCCACCTTAACTGAGGGCATTTTCTCCAGTTCAGCTTCACCTTAGCTTCAGCTTAGTGTAATACCCAATTTGAAAGCTCAGATCTACAACAGTGATCGTAACTTTTTTTGTCACATTTTTGAAGCCTTTTTGTCATGCTTTTGTCTCGTTTTAGAGGCTTTTTTTCATTTCTTTTTTTCTCATGTTTTTGTCACTTTTAGGCGTATGTTTTGTTGCTTTTCCGGCATGTTTTTGACGCTTTTTTGTTGCATTTTTAGCCCAGTTTTGTTGCTTTTTTTGGTCACAATTTTGTTGCGTTTTCATCCTCATTTTCCTCGCTATTTTTAAGCTTTTAGATTTGGGTAATGCAAAACTGGAGAAAATGTGCTTGGTTAAAGCGGGAGTTAAGAGAAACTACATTTGCACGTTGTATTTCTCATGAATAGATGTGTCAATCCCTGCGTTTTCACACCTCTGGGGGGAGGGGTCATGCAGTAGGTCTAATGCAGTGCTTAATTTGATCCCCCGTTTGGGGGAACGCATTCCCCCAATTCTCAGTTTTTCAGGGTAAAGGATCCGGGAAATATTTATGAGGATATAATGGTGTTTAATGAGAGTGTTCCGGCAAATGTTTTAGCCTGTTCCCCGAATCCATAACATCAGACCAAAAGTGGTCCTGAAAATACAAATTTACAAATTAAGCACTGGTCTAATGCCAAACTCTAAATGTAGTGCTAACATCTGAAGTTTATTGTATGATAAATGATTGAAGGCCAGCGGACTACATATGTTTTTTGAAGGAAATGCGATTCAAAATATAGCTTACTCTGTAAGAATTTTTTATTAGAAATGAACAATGTTGTTACATTTTGTGTAAATATGTATAACTATGTTTCCAGTTACCAAACCGGATCAGGGGCTACAACATCTACTCCTATATATAAAAAAACAACTATTTCCTGCTGTGCCAACACTATCGAGCATCCACTGAGAGGTAAGAATAAAATAAAAGAAAAATAGATTAGCACTCAACACCACAGTAAAGGGCAGACAACATTTTTTATTATTAATCTAAGCTCTGAATTCTCAGTTTCTGTCCTTTTGGCTCCTAAGATTACTTTGATTCTTGACTGTCTCCTTTTTGTTAAAGACTTAAAATGTGTTTTGTCTGTATTTTTACAGTGGGAGAACCTGCCATCTGTGGCTACATACAAGATCTTCTGTGCTTGTCTAGAGGATTTTGGACAACAGAAGAGCTGAGATGAGCACTCTTCTAAGATCATCAAAAAAACTGCAGTCGTCAGAGGCTTCAGATTGCAGGTAAATGTATGAATTTGTAAAGCCATTTGTGGCGATTAAGTTACTATGTTAAGATGACTTGAGGGGTCAGTTTGTCAGTGCAGGGCTTAATAACCTATATTTATTGGTACAGTAGCTACGTTATCTGAAAAGAAAAGTATAAACATCACCACTGAAGTAACTTAAATGATTTACCATTTGTTTTTGTTTTTTCTTTACAGAGATGTTTGTGGTGGATGACCGCGTTTCCTAAGACAGGACTGAGGCAGACCTGCTCAGGGGAATAGTTCAGAGATGGTCCTTCATACACATCCAAGGTAAGTTGTTGTAAAATATCTACACCTTAATCTCATGCCAAAGAGTTTGGTATATTTGAAAACAAATCTTCCCTCGGGACAATAAACCAAACTAAATTCTTCTGATATGTGCATGTCCTTTGTGTCTCTGCAGGACGACCGACCACAACCATCAGTTTCTGCACAGGAGGAGCTGCCCAGCCACATGCTCCACCTCACTCTGAAGGAGTTGTCTTGTCATCTCTGTGCAGCGCACTCTGGGTGTAAAAGGCTCTACAGCTCTGGGACTGGTGTCTCAGGCTCATGGTGGTTCCATCTGAGGCACTTCAGACAGGCCTCGGGTCATTACAAGATTTGCTCAATGATTTTAAATTGCACATGTTTAGCTAAGGCTTTCTAATAATTATATTCTCATAATGTTAACTCAATATTTATTTGGGGGAAAAGTCCAGCCTATTAGCAAAAAAAAAGGAAAATATTCTGTACAACTTGAAAATGTATTGGAATTAAAGGTATAATTTTTTGTTTTTTTATAGTCCGATAGTATTCAATTTCTAGTGTTGGTTAAGTAAAAATAGTTACAGCCCTTTAAAAGCATGTAAACATTTTAACAACAAGTCTATGGAGGAATGTGCAGTTAAATGTCCAGTAACTGAATGAGCTGTTGCTGTTTTAGACTTTGATGTTTCTGATCAGAACAACTTCACTACAGCTGTTTATTCACCCACTGTATTTGTCAAAATAAGACTCAATATATATATATATACACAAGCAGTAGCAAGTCAAATGTAATGCTTTTTAATGCGCATATACTATGTTTTAATGCAAAAAACGCAGGGAGAAAAAAGCATATTTCATTTCTTTGGATTTGCAAACATTTAATCAAACACAAAAGATAATTGGACAAAACATTACACTTTTAAGCAAAAACAAAAACAATTCAGCCAAAACTGCAGCTGCACATGTTTTAGACCATAAGCACAAGAAAGGCTCCCGGAAGTACCAACTGGGACAGGAAAAGATGGTCGGGATGCCGGCTCTGTCTGGACCTCTGGTTTGACTCTGGAAAACATTGAGCAGGACATGTTGTTAACCAATAGATTTGGACATTTATAGCCAGACAAATGAGTGCAACCATTTTGGCAAATGCCAATTAAAGCTCTCACTTATGGTCCCATTTTAAGTAATACTATGTTATTTTAATTAAGTTGCCATTAAATAAATTAATCACTGTTCACTGTGATTGATAAACTGACAGCATTAGTGGTTCAGACTAAATGTTCTTTCTTTAAAAGCATATTTACAAATGTACCAAATATAAAAGCAAATGTATGCAAGTAGCTATTGTTCATAAGTAAAAGTGTATCACAACATTTATACACAATTGAGTTACAAGTGCGTTTTTCAACATGAACAATATTTTTCAATTGTCAGCTTTGTATATTGTGCTGTTTCTGTTTCTGATCCAACTTAACAAAAGGTTATGAAGAGGATCACCTTGCGAAAAAAATAAATAAAATGCGCCTAAAAAACGATTTATTTTGTACTTTTTATGTTTGCTTCCCACTACTGAAAGCATTACATTATCGAACCGAAAAGCTATTTTCAAAGCCGTGCAGCCTAATCAGAAAAACGATCACGTCTTCATTAGTTTAAATTGTTGTTGTTCATGTTAGCTAATAGGCCTACTTTTTAACATTTAAACACGCTTGCCATGTGTAGGTTCGCAATACATTTTAGTACTGAGTAAAGAAAAAACTTACTTTAGGTGCCTGTTAGCGTTTATCCTAGTCCAGTCCCGTTCATTACCGTATTCTTGTCTGTTTGGCTCTCAGACCGCTTAACGGGGAAGACCTCTGCTCGTTCATGAGTCTTCACGCACACGCTCGCGCACGTCCACAGCACTGGTGACGTCACGTCATTGGAATACTTTTTAAAAATATTTTTTGATGCTTTACAATTTTTTTACGAAGAAAAAAAGGCCATGTCCTAAAAATTGTAATTGTAAAGAAATATATTTGCCTTAGTCTGAAACTCCAGATGCCCCGTGGACCATTTTACAGGCTGCTCCTTTTACATTGTTGTCTATGGCGAAAAAGGCTGTTGAGCCGTAGACTGCAATATCACGGCCTGCCACTATCACAACTCATTTCAGAGCAAATGGGGCGGACCCCCCACTGCTCTAAACATGTAAACTTAAAAAAAAAGAGAAAAAAAATAACCGCTCACGGGTGAGACTCGGCTCTCATCGTTCACTTAAAAGAGCCGGCTCTTTGTACCGACTCGTTCGCAGCGGCCCATGTAAAAAGAGAAAGCGTTACAAAAGTGTCTAAGCCGTACTCGAACCGGGGACTTTTTGTACCAGAGACCAGCACGTTGTCAGTAAGCTATAAAGCCACAGAGAAGTCATGGTTTGCAGGCAAATTTATAGATTGCCCTGAGCGGTCAAGTCGTCAGATTTATTTTAGTTTATAAATTGGTGTTCACTGAACAAAGATTATGAAACTATCACCTGGATAAAGTTGGTACAGTCCAATCCAGCAGAGATAGATAGGAAGAATGTAGTTTTAGATGAATAAAAGCTGATAACGTTACGTAATTGCACACCAGCGCACGGAGCCAAAATCAGACTGGAATCGAACCCTGGTCTCCTAGGTGCCAACCTGTAACGCTAACCATTCGGCCAGCACAATCTCACTAGGCAGAGAAAGTTTGCACGCAGTGTTATACCTAAGCGTTTAATTCGCCAGTAGAGCTACAGTGGACTTAACCTGCCACCTTGTGGCGATAAGATGTAATATGTTTCACGCAGCTGCGTGATTCATGAAAAGCGTGAGTGAAGACGACAAAACGAAATGGGGCCTACTGTAAAACAAGCGGCGATGAGCGTAGTGCAGGTGAAGACAGGCCTGTTGTTCTGGATTATGCAAAAGAAGTTTTTTTCTCCAAATGGAGCCAATGATCAACCAGACGAGTGAGAGTCATGGATAAAGAGGTGAAGAGTTCTACGACAGATCCCCAGAAGATCGAGTGCACAGTGAGTTTAGTGTCTTTATGCTTAATGTGGAGTAAAGTCTGGCTGAATGTGCCGCTGTTGCACAAACTCATTTGACATAAAGCGCGTGTGTTTATTGCTATTGTTTGTCTTAATAGATTCAGCGTTTGCCACAGTGACAGGAGCATAATGACTTAGTTTGGGGTTGAACTGTTGTGACAGCCCCATAGACTATGAAAAACTATTGCTATTCTACAGTATATGGACAGGCCCGACGCTCAGCTGGTCTTTGCAAGAGCCCAATGAGTCGGGTGAGAGCACGGCGGAGCAACACGCCTCTGCTCCGCCTCCAACCCGATTTGTGCGGCAGGTGGTTTTGTCCACATTCGCCCAATTCTTGACAGATTTCTGACAGAACTCGACAATTCCCAATGACCCGCTACACCTCGCAACAGCATGCAGCAGCGCGCCACAGCACGTAGCAGTGCGGGACACATGTTTGTGACTGTGCGTAATAATTCGTGTCATTAATCCTAACGCATGGTAACAGGTCGCAACAATGTGTGGCGGTACGTGAAACCTCTACCCCGAATCATCAAATTCCACTCACATTCGTGATCCTCGGCCACGAATGTGGATTCGTGGCATTCGTGACTTGTCGTTATGTGTAAACCCAGCATAAGGCTGGGAGCTTTAACTGAAGCCAAATATGTATTTCACAGAGCAGGAGAAAATGACCAGTAACCAGAAAATAACTAATAACCAGGGCCTTTTGTACAGCCGCCCCCAAATGTACACAAACAAAAGCCGCTATCAACAAACTTAATGTCCATCTTCTTGAAGAAGCACTGGCAAGACCACCAGCCAGGCCATAGGTCAAGTGAGGTCTTTACCTTCTTGTCGGCAAAACTAATGTGTCCATCAGTGCTGGGAGGAACCTCGGTGATGCAGCCTGTGGACAAAAGGCTCTGGAAAGCTGAGGGTTCATTACTGTAGAGCATTCTGCGTCCTCTGGAGACAACAGCAGTCTATGAAGGTAGAAGGTGTTGAAGCAGGTCCAAATGTGGTTGACGGGAACCTGGGATAGGTTCCATCTCTGGCGACTAAGTAGTTTGTATTTGGAATGGACCACTTGAGGTAGTGATCTATTGAACCGCCCCGTCAAGAGGCAGGTCACAACATCTGAGGCACTGATGCTGGAGGGGCATATCTCTGGTTGGGACGTCCTGAGAACAGGGTTATCAGCCGGAGGTAAAATCTCATTTGCAGGAGAACAAGTGTCTTGGTTGGCCGCCCCGTGAAGCTCTGGAGGAGTGAAATGTAGCTGGTCTCTCTGGCAGCTGTACTTATCAAAGGTGGCGTCAGAAGGATTGGACTTTATTCTGGTAGAGTTGGCTGCCTGCTGGTCAGGTTCTAGCAGCAGGGTGAAGGGTTTTTGATCAACTAACTGCAGGTCTCCTTCTCGAGTCTCCTGAGAAGAGTGGATGTGAACAGGGGTTAGCGGTGGATCAGTCTGGACTCCCTGCTGGCTGTATCCGCAAAATCAAAACGATCCCGTGCAATCAGATTCGTTTATTTGCCGTGACGTGTTGTTAGTGAGTAACGTTACTCACGGGACGCGGAAGTCCCTCAATAACAATCTACGAACGACGCACGAAAGAGAGAAAGCGTGTCTCCAATCAGCGGTAAATGACCAAAAACACATCGACAGTAGGTGAGTTTCGTGATTCATAATCCTGCGTGAATATTAACGCAAAACCCCTAATAACACCGCATCAACGGCAGACGCCAGGCCTTCGCTGATTGGTTTACTCCGCTTCCTGTTTGCTTGCGTATGTACGGCTGTGGAAATGTAATTGACGCAGCGGTGAGTCTGGTCACCACTGAGGCTAAGCGCTAAGCGCTCAGATCCAGTAGAATCTAGTAGAACCAACACTGTCAACTTTTGTGAATCATAAATCTAAAATCATTTAAAATCCTTAAAAGGGCCGTCTCTGTGCTGTGGTTTACCCTAAAGCCAGACTGGACTTTTTCAAGGATTCATTTATAAAAGCAAGTTGGGTAAAACAAGTTCTTCTAAAATTTTGCTTAAAAATGGTAAGTTGGAAAATTGTTAAAATCATTACAGTCCAAATTGCTCTTCTTCAGTAGAGGCCTCACCACCGCCCCCTTAAAGGCAGTAGGGAAGACCCCTGTCTGAAAAGAGCTATTCATCTTGTTTAAAAGCTCGTCATTAAAAGATCCATAGAATGTTTTAAAAAATGGGGTTGGGACCGGGTCTAAGGCCCTGTCCCAAGTCAAACCCTAGCCCTAGATTTGAGCCCTTTCCCTAGCTTTTGCGCGTTCCCACGGAGGGGTAGGGTGTCCCAAAACTTTAGGGAACAAGAGGAAGTGGCTATCTCCCCTTGAAAAGGCCCCTCCGCAGCAAGTCAGGTCAGGAGCAGACTTGCAGCCAAGGGAGTATAAACATGGCGGCTACTGGTGGAAGCGACAATTACAAATGTAAGAATATATACGCAAATAAGCCTGTCAAAATTCCAAAATGTGTTGAAATATGTTAATTAGATGTATATGCAATGGACTTTTAAGTTAGAGTTTGAAAGTCGCTATTTCACGATGTTCGTAAAAATGCCGAGTGCTTCGCCAGAGTCTGCCCGTCAATATACACTGACGGCCGGATGTGTGTCCTGGTGTGCCCCGGTGCACATGTGGATGTTTCGTGCTTATCCCGGTTCTCAATCTACTGACTCTGATTCAAGCTTTCAGTAAACAAAATGGTCTGAAGCTGAACTCTTTCTCCTGTGAGGACTGTTGCTTGTTTACGTTCTACTTATGTGACATAGATGATTATTGATTGACCTATCTAAAACAGTAATGCATCATGTTTAATTGTTTAATAGACTTGATGCAAACTATACGATCTGAATGTGTAGACCATCTTGTTTTTAGACACAATGGTAGTTGGCAGCTAAGTTGAGCCAAGTGCCAAAATTAAACAAAACAACATACCTGAAACATCCCGACCATCACAAACATACGGCGAACGCGGCTACTGTTTCGTATATTTCCTCTCCATTGATTTATCAAACGCAGATAAATCAACATGGCACCCATAACAGGCAGGAACCGGCATTTTCACACGTGAATGAAAATAGTATTTCTTGTTATTGTAGTTTATGTGTATAAACAACTGTGTATTACCGCTATTTACTAGACTGGGGTGAAATCAGACACGTCGATGTTGCACGTGACCCAAGGAACACGTTCTCTGCACCAATTTGCATACTAGTGTTGTCCCACTTCTTAGGGGAAATTCTTCACTTGCACTTCCCTCATTGAGGGGACTCTACTGTGGAGGGAACTCATAGCGAGTGTTCTCAGAGCAACTGAGAGAGAGAAATGGGACTGGGCCTAAAAGACATGTGGTGGGCCTCACTGAGGAGAAAACTTTATCAAGCATCTCAGCATTAAAGATGAACTAAACACCAGTGCCCAGCCTTACTCCACCTACAAGAAAATGTGAAAATTCTATCTAAAAGCTGCGTTGCTCGGCGGACCAGGGGACAAGCAGGGAGGCTTACAGTTGGGCGTGGTCTGGGCTGTGATTGACACATTGGCATTGGCGCCGTGACTGACAGCTAGCTAGCAATTATGGAGAGTGACAGTGACAGCAGCTTCGCGACCGAGCGCTCTTTTGAGGTGGAGGACTTCTCTCCACCTTCATCACCAGAGGTGGAGGTTGAGGAGGTTAATGTGGAGGAGGAGGCCGGCGGCCCTGAGCCATACATGTTTGAGCCGAGGTCACCGGTGCGGTCGGCACTGACGAGCCTGCCGGGGCATCAGTGCAGCGCAGAATGGGTCCCGTTACTGAATGGTACATTGGTGTAAGCATTATTGCCAATAGGTTTCTTTGATTTAATGCAAAAGAAAGGTTCATATTTACATTAAATTGAAGATATGTTCATAGATGGATTTTGTGGTATCATGCAGCCATGACTCTGTATCAACAGGTGTTTGTGTGGCAACTGCACATCATTATCCCCAGTGGAGAATGTGTGCTGTAGGGAGACGTCAAAAGTATAATTGAATGAAATAAAAGAACAAGACATAATACAATTCAATGTTTTCCTCTGCAATTTGAGCTAGCATTAATTTCCCCATTTGTGGTAGGTAATGCACATGTCAGCAGGTGGGTGTAAACACCTGTATTACGGAGCACCCAGGTTTTGAGGCAGTTGCCCTCAACCCATACGTGCTGCAGGCAGTGTATGGGACATACGTGCAGCTCTTTGGTGAGATGCCAGAGACATTGGTGCACAGGTTAGCTTTGTAGGATAATTGATTGACAATTATGTGATTGACAACTCATACTGTAAATCACCTGTTGCAGTAATTACAGGCACATTGCCTACCGGAATCTGGTCAGGTGGTGTTGGGGCTACCTAGGCCAGCACATCCGCGTGGTGATCCCGTCCTGTGCTGTGACCCGCATCAGGCAGGAGTTCCGAGGATGTGGCCTACACAGGGTTCCTTCCTGCCCTTGATTTTCATGGCCAATAAAAATAATATAAACACAATTGCCATTCTCAACATTTTTATTGCTTGTCTTGTCATAAAAATTCAGACACCTGTCATTGCTGGTTTAAAGCAATAGTTTACACACCAACAAATTCTCATTCCACCCTTATATAATTGTATAGCAAGATCAGGGGTGGCCAACTAGTCAGAGACCAAGAGCCGAAATATTCAACCTTGATCCTTTGAAGAGCCACAAAGGCACCGACCATTCACGAGAGCCAGGGGCAGTAGTTTAAACATTTAAATGTAATATGACCGTAATATTTAATCACAAACTTTATGCCTGGCCTTTTTATTTTATATTATTTTTATTTTATTTTCAATAATTGTATTAGATTTAATGGTTTTACTCCTCACCAAGATTGAAATAAATTATATTAAATAAACTGACATTTTGTGCTGTTCTGCTATGACTGGGACAGAATTAGATATTTTTATTTTTAATGCCTGATTGTGTTAGTGTGAGGGGCCCTGCCCACTGAGCCCCCTCCTCTGGTTCGCCCCTGGCCTGTGCGCTCAGTGCCTGCAGCCTGGTCCTGACTGTGCAGAGAACGCACTCCTGGCTGCACAAAGTTCATAAACTTTAATCAGGAGCCTCTGGAGGACGTCTGAGATTCTGTTTTATGTTGCATTTGTTACAGTTACAGCACATGTGAAAGAAAAGTCAATGACTTTGCTAGGGCTGGGCGATATATAGATATTTAAGATATATCGATATTTTTAAAAATGAGATATGGAATTAGACCATATCGTATATATCGATATAGTCCAAATTTGCGCTGTAATACTTGCTTCAGGCAAGCCGCTGAGCGGAACTCTCTGCACTGCTCCCAGCGCCGCGGCCCTGCCCCTCCTCAGACACTCAGACACTCTTCAACAAACAGAGAGAAAGCAGCAATGTCTGTGAAGCGTGCGGAGGAGAGCCCCTTGGTTGGTAAAACAAAAACCTGTGGCTCAATCATTTGGATATGGTTTGGATACAAATGATCAGATGAGCAACAAAACCATGCTATATACAGTGAGGAAAATAAGTATTTGAACACCCTGCTATTTTGCAAGTTCTCCCACTTAGAAATCATGGAGGGGTCTGAAATTGTCATCGTAGGTACATGTCCACTGTGAGAGACATAATCTAAAAAAAAAAAATCCAGAAATCACAATGTATGATTTTTAACTATTTATTTGTATGATACAGCTGCAAATAAGTATTTGAACACCTGAGAAAATCAATGTTAATATTTGGTACAGTAGCCTTTGTTTGCAATTACAGAGGTCAAACGTTTCCTGTAGTTTTTCACCAGGTTTGTACACACTGCAGGAGGGATTTTGGCCCACTCCTCCACACAGATCTTCTCTAGATCAGTCAGGTTTCTGGGCTGTCGCGGAGAAACACGGAGTTTGAGCTCCCTCCAAAGATTCTCTATTGGGTTTAGGTCTGGAGACTGGCTAGGCCACGCCAGAACCTTGATATGCTTCTTACAGAGCCACTTCTTGGTTATCCTGGCTGTGTGCTTCGGGTCATTGTCATGTTGGAAGACCCAGCCTCGACCCATCTTCAATGCTCTAACTGAGGGAAGGAGGTTGTTCCCCAAAATCTCGCAATACATGGCCCCGGTCATCCTCTCCTTAATACAGTGCAGTCGCCCTGTCCCATGTGCAGAAAAACACCCCCAAAGCATGATGCTACCACCCCCATGCTTCACAGTAGGGATGGTGTTCTTGGGATGGTACTCATCATTCTCCTTCCTCCAAACACGTTTAGTGGAATTATGACCAAAACATTCCATTTTGGTCTCATCTGACCACATGACTTTCTCCCATGACTCCTCTGGATCATCCAAATGGTCATTGGCAAACTTAAGACGGGCCTTGACATGTGCTGGTTTAAGCAGGGGAACCTTCCGTGCCATCCATGATTTCAAACCATGACGTCTTAGTGTATTACCAACAGTAACCTTGGAAACGGTGGTCCCAGCTCTTTTCAGGTCATTGACCAGCTCCCCCCGTGTAGTTCTGGGCTGATTTCTCACCTTTCTTAGGATCATTGAGACCCCACGAGGTGAGATCTTGCATGGAGCCCCAGTCCGAGGGAGATTGACAGTCATGTTTAGCTTCTTCCATTTTCTAATGATTGCTCCAACAGTGGACCTTTTTTCACCAAGCTGCTTGGCAATTTCCCCGTAGCCCTTTCCAACCTTGTGGAGGTGTACAATTTTGTCTCTAGTGTCTTTGGACAGCTCTTTGGTCTTGGCCATGTTAGTAGTTGGATTCTTACTGATTGTATGGGGTGGACAGGTGTCTTTATGCAGCTAACGACCTCAAACAGGTGCATCTAAATGTAGGATAATAAATGGAGTGGAGGTGGACATTTTAAAGGCAGACTAACAGGTCTTTGAGGGTCAGAATTCTAGCTGATAGACAGGTGTTCAAATACTTATTTGCAGCTGTATCATACAAATAAATAGTTAAAAAATCATACATTGCAATTTCTGGATTTTATTTTTTAGATTATGTCTCTCACAGTGGACATGCACCTACGATGACAATTTCAGACCCCTCCATGATTTCTAAGTGGGAGAACTTGCAAAATAGCAGGGTGTTCAAATACTTATTTTCCTCACTGTATATAAGGAGGCACACAATTTTGGCCCACGCAGCTGATGGCCACGGCCTATATAGAAGTGAATGTAGCGGCGAGATATGGTGTGCGCTGCGCCATGTGCTTTTGTTTACATCTCAGTCTAATTAAGGTTTGGGGTAGATCGTGGATGTACTGTGAAAATATCAGCGTTTGTAATGCTGCCACCGCGAAGGACTATTGCCTTTTCCCCGTTAGCATTGCGTTAGCCGCAACGCTAATCACTCCATTCCCTCGCAGGTATCAACCCGCTCTGATGCACTGATCATAAACTCCCTCAAATCCAGATTAACACGTCTCTTTCTCCACAGAGATGGTGAGCCTGTGCAGCTTGTAAAGAGTAAAGAGTCGTTTGTGGCTCAGTTTAGGAGGCTTATGTTTGGGAATGCTTTGGATAAAGATAAGAACTTGTTTCACAACCACTGACTAAAACACAGTTAAATCAAGGGCAAATATCAAGAAATTATTTGGGCTATTTGCACACAAAAATCAGTATGAGCTTATTGTAAATTATGTAAATGAGCATGTGGACTATTTTGAATTATATTTCATGATTATTAAGGACTAAGTAATACTTTAATAAGTCATATTTCATTGTCTCAGTCTTGTCTTAGGCTTTAGTTTAGGTATATGCAACATGAAGTTATTAACAGCAAATGGGGTAAAACAATAAATAAAAATTGCAATATTAAATATTAAAACTATTTGGCAGTGACTTTGACTTTAACATTTTATTTCACAGCTCTCACTTTGTGGAAAAAATATCGGGATATATAGCGTATATCGATATTCAACCTAAATATATCGGGATATGACTTTTGGTCCATATCGCCCAGCCCTAGACTTTGCGTATTTCCGCGTTACGATGTCGCGCTTTGCATCATATGCTTCATTAGAGCTCCGCTTTTTTCCATTTCCATTGAGGCAAAATTTCATCAAATAAAGAGTAGGCTAATCAGAAATTTGAAACGCACAGAAGCTGATCCCAGTGCCACCATCTGCCTGACTGTTGTTTAACCTACATCCCGCTATATTTAGCTTTTTAACCATGATTGTAGAGTATATAAATGCAAAAATACATAATTAAACAGTTTTTTTGTTTTTGTTGAAGTTTGCCTTGAAGTTTACTGTCCAAATGCCCACAACCCACTGAAATTCATCCCACAACATACCAGTTGATAACAAAAACAATGAAAAACACAGCATTGGGTGTTAATGGACTCATCAGTTGGATGATGAATTGGTTGATTTTATAAAGCTGTACTTTATCTGTGACATTAGTCCTATCATCAATATGCTAGCCACATGAATCGTAGTGTTGTACATACTGTGGATTAAAATTAAAAGTTTATGTACAGGCTTATGTGGGAGGGATGCATAAGCAGCATTCTACCTGATGGATACTTTGTGAGTTAGGAGCATTGTCTAGAAATAACTGGCATTTATATTAAATCTGCCCATCAATAGCCTAAGGCACATAATGTGTCAAAAAAAAAAAGTGTCAGGTGACATCACAGCATGCTAAAGGCCTATAATATTATATAGAGGTAAAATTATTTGAGGAAATGTTTGGTCTTGTACAGAGAGATAATGGACTCAGTGACTGATATTAATGATCATTTTTGTAATTCATAAACGTTCTTTTTAGTTACGACTTGTGAAAGTGTAATGCAGTTAATAGGAAAAACTGGATCCTGTGACCTCACATTCTAGAACCTGAAAACCACCAATTCCTGACAAATCGCTTTACCCCGACATTACTTACAAATTTATATTCACAATCTACACTTGTATACATTCTGCGGCAACGGTGGAGCAGAGAGAAGAGCGGGTTGTCTTGAGGTCGGAGAATTGGCAGCTCGAATCCCGCAAGTGCACACTGTCATTGTGTCCTTGGGCAAGACACTACACCCTCCTTACCTCCAGTGTCTGTGTACACTGGTGTATGAATGGGTGACTGGTTCCTTGCTGTAAAGCGCTTTGAGTGCCTAAAGCAGGTAGAAAGGTGCTATATAAATGTGACCATTTTACATTCAATATTAAATCAATGAAAGGTATTATGCAAATTGATCAACACTACATTATCATCAATATTCTGGTGGGCTCTGTTACGACCCGGCTCAGCTAGATTAAAGGAAGTAACAAAAACCAAGATGTAAAATGGATAAGTTAAGTTGTAATTTAATAAAAGGGGTGTAAAAGGTAAAGTTTAACAAATGGTAACAAGACACTCAACCAGAAGGGGATATTTACAATATTTACACAGGGTTACAAAAGGTGTTACTTAACTAAAACAACAAAAAGGTATCAATAACAAATTTAACAACCACCTAAACAACCACCAATAAGAGTCATGACTCAACAAGTGTCTCTCGATCCCATGTCACATATAGTGAACATTCCAAGAAGACACACAACCAAAATGGCGTACTGGCCACCAAGGCCAGCAGCCTACCAAAACTCGAGTGGTCCCAAGACACACACAAAGTCATTAATGACACAAACGGGACACAGACACAAAATGGCATACTGGCCACAAAGACCAGCAGCCTAACTAACAAAACAAAAACAACAAGTGGAACAAACAATACGGCGTACTGGCCACAAAGACCAGCAGCCCTGAATGTTCTTGTGGTTTCCGGCAGACTCACGCCAAGCGGCGTATTGCTGCCTTTCGCTGGTGGCTCGGAGGTACTACCCCCCTACCTCACACTCGATCACATAGTCTGGGTAGAAAAATAAACTCCAATAAAACAGACAAACAAAAATAATAATCCATCCATCCATCCATTTTCTTCCGCTTTATCCGGGGCCGGGTCGCGGAGGCAGCAGTCTCAGCAGAGATGCCCAGACTTCCCGATCCACGCACACCTCCTCCAGCTGTTCTGGGGGACCCCGAGGCGACACCAGGCCAGCTCGGAGACATAGTCCCACCAGCGTGTCCTGGGCCTTCCACGAGGCCTCCTCCCAATAGGACATGCCTGGAACACCTCCCGAGGGAGGCGACCAGGAGGCATCCGGAACAGATGCCCTAGCCACCTCAGCTGGCTCCTTTCGACGTGAAGGAGTAGCGACTCTACCCCGAGCTCCTCCCGGGTAACTGAGCTCCTCACCCGATCTCGGAGGGTGCGCCCAGCCACCCTGCGAAGGAAACTCATTTCGGCCGCTTGTATTCGCGATCTTGTCCTTTCGGTCATTACCCAGATCTCATGACCATAGGTGAGAGTGGGAACGTAGATCGATCGGTAAATCGAGAGCTTTGCCCCCTGACTCAGCTCTCTCTTCACCACAACAGTCCAATACAGCGACCGCATCACTGCTGACGCTGCACCGATCCGTCTATCGATCTCACGCTCCATCCGTCCCTCACTCGTGAACAAGACCCCGAGATACTTGAACTCCTCCACTTGAGGTAAGGACTCCCCACCGACCTGAAGCGGGGAAGCCACCTTTTTCCGGTGGAGAACCATGGCCTCAGATTTGGAGGTGCTGATCCTCATCCCGGCCGCTTCACACTCGGCTGCAAACCGCCCCAGTGCGCGCTGGAGGTCCTGATTTGATGAAGCCAACAGAACAACATCATCTGCAAACAGCAGAGATGAGATCCTGAGGTTCCCAAACCGGACACCCTCCGGCCCCTGGCTGCGCCTAGAAATTCTGTCCATAAAGATAATGAACAGAACCGGTGACATAGGGCAGCCCTGGCGGAGACCAACACGCACCGGAAACAAGTCTGACTTACTGCCGGCAATGCGAACCAAGCTCCTGCTGCGGTCATACAGGGAACGGACAGCCCTTAGCAGAGGGCCCCGCACCCCATACTCCCGGAGCACCCCCCACAGGGCACCACGAGGGACACGGTCGAACGCTTTCTCCAAATCCACAAAGCACATGTGGACTGGTTGGGCGAACTCCCACGAACCCTCGAACACCCGATGTAGGGTATAGAGCTGGTCCAGTGTGCCACGACCGGGACGAAAACCGCATTGTTCCTCCTGAATCCGAGGTTCGACTATCGGCCGGATCCTCCTCTCCAGCACCCTGGAGTAGACCTTACCGGGGAGGCTGAGAAGTGTGATCCCTCTGTAATTGGAGCACACCCTCCGATCCCCCTTCTTAAAGAGAGGGACCACCACCCCGGTCTGCCAATCCAGAGGCACTGTCCCCAACCGCCACGCGACGCCGCAGAGACGTGTCAGCCAAGACAGCCCTACAACATCCAGAGACTTAAGGTACTCGGGACGAATCTCATCCACCCCCGGGGCCTTGCCACCGAGGAGCTTTCTAACCACCTCAGTGACTTCAGCCTGGGTGATGGACGAACCCCCCTCCGAGTCCCCAGCCTCTGCCTCCTCATCGGAAGACGTGACAGTGGGATTGAGGAGATCCTCGAAGTACTCCTTCCACCGCCCGACCACATCCCCAGTCGAGGTCAACAGCTCCCCGCCCGCACTGTAAACAGTGTTGGTGAAGCACTGCTTCCCCCTCCTGAGGCGCCGGATGGTTTGCCAGAATCTCTTCGAGGCCGACCGATAGTCCTCCTCCATGGCTTCTCCGAACTCCTCCCAGACCCGAGTTTTTGCCTCTGTGACAGCACGAGCTGCAGCACGCTTGGCCTGCCGGTACCTCTCAGCTGCCTCCGGAGTCCCACAAGCCAACAAGGCCAGGTAGGACTCTTTCTTCAGCTTGACGGCATCTCTTACTTCCGGGCGCCACCACCGGGTTCGGGGATTGCCGCCGCGACAGGCACCAGAGACCTTACGGCCACAACTGCGAGCAGCCGCATCGACAATGGAGGAGGAGAACATGGTCCACTCGGACTCCATGTCTCCAACCTCCCTCGGAATCTGGGTGAAGCTCTTCCGGAGGTGGGAGTTGAAGACCCTACTGACAAAATAATAATAATAATAATAATAATAATCCGAATGATCCATCACATTCCCATTTTGCATTCTTTATCTCTTGTACTGTGCCAGTCCCTCGCTTAAAGCTTTGTGTATATCCTCTCCCGAGATGTCATCCACATCTAGAAATATTTTAGCCGCATCAAGCACCATCTCAATTCTTTCGGACTTCTTTGTCACTTCAGTCGAACAATTAACGATCATGGCCATAAACGCCAGAAACAGCTTTTTATCTACAGACAAAATGTTCTTGGCTCTCACTTCATCCTCTTGGGCTGATGGCAAGCTCTGCCCCCGTGTTTCCTTAGGCCTACGGGATTTCACGCTCTTCGCAGCTTCAGCATAACTCTCACATCTTGTATCTGTTCCTCTTGTTTCCTCCGCGGGCAGTTTACAGATCCCACTCTGTGGTTCCCCTCACAATGTAGACATTTTAAGTCGAGACTCCTCACATTCATTCTTTCCACAATAAGCGCACTTTTTGGTTCCTCTCCATACAGCTGTTGCGTGGCCATATTCCTGGCATGAATAACAACATAACGATGCTTTCTCAAAAAGTCTGACTGGATAGCTGACATAATCCAGCAGCACTCTTTCAGGCAACTCTTCAGTAAACGACAAACTGTTGTCAGAAAAAACGATTGGGACTCCTGAAATCACTCCCTGCACCCTCTTCACTCCACCAAGCCTAAAGCATTTCACACCACAGGTAGTCCCTGAACACTCTGATTTTCAAAGCTCTCTCCACTTTGTGCTCGTCTTTACAGTTGATGATCACCATTCCTGCTCGGGTCACTCTGATATATCGGACCTCGCCCACCTCTTTCCCAACAAATTTCCCAACCTCGTAGGGATCCTTAAAAATCCCATCCTCCCGAGTGATGGCAAGCATGCCCACCACAAAGCTTTCCGCACTGCGTTAAATATCAGTAGCTGAATGAGTCTTCTTCCTTTTCTTTTTCATTTGACAGTGTACATCTATTTCAATTTCACTCCCAGATTCACTATTTGACGGCATTTCCGCGAGACGAGGTCTGCCATCCAACCATCCTGGCCCAGCCTGGCTCCAAACTCACTTCCTTCCCTCGCCAGCAGCACTGAATGTTCTTTGGTGTGGCCTTTTATAGGCGTTGCTGCAGCAGGAGGTTGATTGGGGCCAGGTGTTGAGATGCCGCACCAATCACGACCAGGGACGAGCAGCCAACCAGAACCGAGCATGAAACGAGTCCTCCAATCCCAGACCAGGGCTCACACAGCAGGGTTTCCATGGAGGACAAAGGGAAATTAGCAATACACAAACGGAACCAACAAAAGGGAGGGAGACTGTAGGGCAGGCCTGGGCCATAACAGGCTCTCATGGAGGTACCTGAGACTGAGGTCCAGGGTTGCCAGGTTTTTTCAAGCCATTCTGCGGGTGAAAAAAACTGTCCGCGGTTTTTTGCCTTGCTGTTTTCAATGTAAAATTGGTTATTTCTATCTTGTTTTTTATCAAAATCACTATTTCAAATGACAAAATCTCAAATCCAAGGCTCTTTGAGCTGCTTTTTCAATAAGAGAGAGAGAAAGGGGCGGTTTCTCATCATCGCGGGAGCACATGGGCTCTGTTTACTGGTAAACAATATTGAAAATTCCTGCCGCGCCGTATGTCCGCGGTTTTTCAGATATTTTTGGGCGGGTTTGACCTCAGCAGGGTTGCCAGGTCCTGCTGAGGTCCATCCCGTCTTGCCCACACCTCTGGTTCATTGTTAGCCACGTCTGTTGGCTGACTCATGTCTGCTTTCTGAAAAGATTTTAGTTCTTATTGGCATGTCAGAAACAAAGCTATAATATAACAATGATTATCTTGCATAGTGTTCAGTGAATAAACATACGAGCAATAGAATGTGCTACATTATAACACTATTAGTCATGCAAAATAAGTTAGTGACCACATAATTATATTCTGGATAGTCTTGTATATTATCTTCTGGTGTGTGGTTCACCTTATGTGCTCTTGATAAATCGTGACCTGTGCCTGCTCACTGCCTCCTTTTTGTCTGGCCTTTCGTACTGAGCACAGAGTGGTTCAGGCACAGGTATTTTATCTGAGTGCTCTTGATACGGCACTGCATCCTGCACCACACACTCAAACAGCAGAGCCATCAGCTTGTCAATGTAGACTGGGGAAAAAAGACAAGATAATTATTATTACAATACTCATCCATACATGTCAAGCTTGTTTTATGACATACATGTGGTGGATTTGGTCTTCAGAGCTCTCTCTGTATAGTCGCCATGTTTGTACTTTGGGTACACTATGGAGTACCTCAGCTCACCGGTAGCAGTTCTGGCATGCGTTCTCATTGTAGTGCATAGCTGAGATTTGTAACCTAGAGCAATCAAAACAAACAGAAGACAACATTGACATTATTTCAGTTTCAAAGAAATATATAATGAGGCAATAAAAATAAATACTTTGAGAAGGTTTAGGTATTCATTACCTGGCCATCATTCCTTTAATTGGTGTTACAACTGTTTTAATGACAAACATAAGGGAAAAATGCAACAAAACATTTAGTCAAAAAATTAAACAATAGCCATTTTGTCTAAGAACAGTATTTTATTAAAATAAGGGAGAATTATATGTTAAATTAAGCTCAGTGTTTTCATAACACCAATGACAAAAGTGTAACACCAGTGATTATGCATCAGACATATTTGACAGCATCAGGAGAGGAACGGGTGAGCCACATCTCAGTCAGTCGCAGGAAATCAATATTGGAATCGCATAAGAGATACTCCAGTTGTTCACGTTTGGGAGTCATACTTCGAATGTTTATGTGACCGCCAAAAAGTCCACTTGGTTTACATTTGGGAGGGATTTGGCTTGATTTAGTGTTTGAAAAAAAAAACAGTTGCAGAAGTACCAGTAACTGGCGAAGTAACAGAAGTGGTGGCAACAGCAGCAGCGATATTTGAAGTGGCACTAATAACGGTAACAGGCAGGGCAGTAGTAGTAAGCTCAAACACATTGCTGTCATTCTCCTCCACCCATTCCTCTTCTTCACTGGAGTCAGACCCTGTATGAAGTAGGGCTGGGCGATATGACTAAAATATAAAATCTCAATTTTTTTAGTCATCTTGGACGATTACAATTTTAATCGAAGTATTAAAAACTACATGAATGTATTTTAAAATAGGTTTGATTTATTCAAAAATATCTTTAGCCAACAATAAATGAACACTGAGTGTATCAGTAAACAAGTAACACAAATGTTCAGCCAACAATAATTGTACTGATTTTTATATCAGTGAAAAATGTACGTATTACAAGTGCAAGAAAAAGAGCTTCATTTGCTGAAATATCACAATTAATCAAACCGTCAATAACTTGTAAACTTGTAAAGACAGCAGTGACGTGTCTTGTAAACGACCTATGAAATATTACTACCACAAACTTTGGATAAGCTTTAACTCTGGGACATCGCCTTATAATCGACATAAGCACTGTATCACCTTTGATTGTTTTAAACTGTTAGATTTCTTGCAAGAAAAACAAGCCTGTCAACCGACTCTGGCTTAAGACAAGCTCTGTGCATGTAACGATGTTTCCCCCAGTACTAAATACCCTTTCAGACGGGGCACTTGTCACTGGTATTGACAGGTACTTCTTTGCAAGCTTACCAAGTCTTGGGAAATGGGATTCACGCTGTTTCCACCATTGAAGTAGATCTGAATCGGCATCAGTTTCAGGTACCATTAAATATACTAACACTTGGCCCTTGATTTTAGCCTCATATATCTGGGTGTCAGCCCCCACAGCAGCACTCTTTTTAAAGAAGCTGCTAAGCGATTTCTTTTTCTTTGCTACAGGCTCAACAACATTACTCTGGCTCTCAGATTTGTCTTCATCTGCAGGAGTACCTTAATGCCTCTGCCATGCATAGAGCAGAGTTCTGTAATGATTCTCTCTTTTATTTTTTCAATCTGGTTCAGCTTAATGTAAGTTGTGCGGAACCTAGGATCTAGCAGTGAGGCAAAGTCGATCAGGTCTTGTGTGGCTGGATCACTATATTTAGCGTTCAGATAATTCAGCACATTTGTTGATCTGTTTGGAGCTCTGTATCACTTTCTTCTGGTTTTAGCAAACTGTTGTTAAACAGATGAAGAGTTGGCATCAGTGAAGTCATGTAATGGCTTAATGGCTTTATTTACAGATTCTAAAATGTCAATGTCCTGCCAAGTAAGCACTAAGTGTCGTGTTTTCTTATCTGCACCCAAGATTTGCTCAATTACCTTCTCCTGCTCCAGTATGCGCTCGATCATTTGCTGGCGTGACCCCCATCTTGTTGGCGATTCTGATATAAGCTGATGTTCTGGGAGGCCGAGTTCTGCTTGAACCAGGGCCATGTCCCTCCACTTCTTCCAACTGAAAGAGAAAGCACTGACGACTTTCTTGCAGACTCCTACAGTTCGATGCGATGCGATGTTTCAATGCGATCTTTACAAGCATTCCCCGTAAACAAACATAATTAAGACACAATGTCAGCCAAACCTCTGCCCTGTTGCTGCTAAGCATTAAGATATAAATGAAAACAGTTTCCTGATTCTTTGTTTGTACTTTGGTGACAGTGGAATAGTTTAACCAGCCTACATTTCTCTGACACAAATCTCGCCTTTCTCCCTCTCTCAGATATTATTTAATGTGTGTGGGTTTGAGTGTGTAGTACCTGTCTGTCCAGCGATCATGTCACGATAAAATCCCCTTTTAAACATGTTTGTAATTAGGGCTGAAATAACTAATCGATTAATCGACGACTAATCGATTATTGAAATAGTCGACAACTATTTTAGTAATCGATTAATCGTTTTCTGGTTCACACAGACTCAAATAGAGCAAAAATTACATGAAAATGTATTTTTTGATGAAAACCTACTTTGTTTTTATAGTTAGGGTCTGTAGTGTTTTGTACATTGTACATTTCATGAATATCTGTCTGTGTCTCATCCAATCAGAAGCAGAATTAGCGCCAAGAGTCTCCAACAAACATTTATTTAAGTATAGTCTAAGTTTACTCCATCAACATCTCGTCAAGTGGCGCCATTTTAGCTTCATGTGATGAAAAAAAATAGAAAAAATAACATTTTCATACACCATTCACAGTCAATCGATTAATCGATTAGTCGTAAATATAATCGATAGATTAATCGATTACAAAATAATCGTTAGTTGCAGCCCTATTTGTAATCCTATGCCTTGTTTATTGCGCCCACGTTCGTGTTTTCACAAGTTTATTGAAGCGTATGATTTCTCTGATCCAAATGCCTGGGCTCGGGCAGAGCCGGTTTTTCCTATACGCAGATTACGCAAGGTGCGTAGGGCCCCACTGCTGCAAGGGCCCCGCATATCAGTCAAATCACGGTGTTTCACTGATTAATGAGCGTTGTTACGGTGACAGGCTGTTTGACAGGCAGCGCTCACTCACTCTCCGCCTACTTTGCCACATACAACATCGAAATGGAGCAGTCTGCTGAAGAGGATGAGCAGGAGAGACCTACCGCCTTCCTCCTGTCACTCCCAAGTTCCCAACGCGTGAGTGCCTCTCCGCTCGCGCCTCCACTCGGGCCGTCTCCCGGTGTTCGCCTCATGCTCGCATCCCGTGCGGCTTTCCCGTCCCCTGGCCCGGGCGTTGCTCGCCTAATGTTTGCTCTGCTCGGACCGGGCAACTATCTTGTTGTTTCGAGTACTGTAGAGTATCAGGCCAGTAGTTTGGTGAATAGATTGGTTTCTCAAGAAAGACAGCACGCAAAGTGTTCCCTCATTCGACACGAAGAGTTCACTGGCACTTGTCCATCGTTTTTTTTTTTTCATAAACTTCTTAATGCATGCAACTGTAACTTTCTGGAAACTGCACTTTTATAATTCACCCACAGATGTGCGGTGTACAGAGGTGAGCAGTAGGCTTGAAACAGAGCTAGTTTCACATGTACAGAGCAGGAGGAGAATTTCCGAGACAGAATGTTGCTTGTGCATAAAACATCCAGCACTGACGGTAAATGCCTCATCATCTGTTAAACGATCAGTTATGATGTGGCCAAGGTACTTGACAACATCACATACATTCAAGATGTTCCCTGAGAGCTTAAAGTGATCTGTCCTCCTTTGTCCGACATATCACAATGACACTTTTAATTTGTATTTCACATCCTACAGTTCCTGCAGTGAATAGAGGAGAGAAAAAGCCAAAAAGCATAAAACAAATAACTGTCAGGCTGATTCTCAGTGGTAAGATAAAATTATAACCACCAGGTGCAGGTTTCAGTTAGTTTTAAGTCAGTGGTTCCCAAACCGGGTCAGTGACCTTTTACCATTTTAAAAAGTGGGGGAAATAGACTAGTGGTGTCCTAAACTCCAGTCTGACAGTGGCTTAGTGGTTAATGGTTCTCACACAGTGGAGCAGGGCCCAAATTGAGGTTATGTTCCACTTCTGCCCTGCACTACTGCACAGTGGAACTGTTTTTGTCCATAAATGGGTTCGCTCTTCATCAATAGCCATGGGATGCGACCTATAGGGCCCCCGAGTGGATTTTTGCTTAGGGCCCCAGAAGGGCCAGCACCGGCTCTGGGCTCGGGAAAGGCATTTCAAACCACAGCTGCTGATCCGATCGTCAAGAATACTTCCTCTTTTCAGACAGTGTCTCCGTTTCACTTGTGTCTTTATGATGTAGTAGAGGTGGTTATGTTGCTCCAAATTCAGATGATCAATAAATTATTTCTGAATGTGTGTTTGGACTCCTCCTTACGCCGCGCTCATGCAGCTCTGAACAGTTGGCGCGTTGCCGCTGATCGGAGATGGGGACTCGCGAGTCGGACTCAAGTCGGACTTAAGTCGCTATTTTTAAAGACTTGCGACTCGACTCGGACCCTTAAGACTCGAGACTTGACTCGTTGGTATGTGACTCGCGAACATTGCGAGTCTCTATGGAATGGCCTGCTCTCGCCTCCAAATAAAATCTGTTGAGCCGCTCTCCTTCTCTCTCCCTCCCTGCCCTTCCCGTGCATCCAAGCAACGTCCAGTGTAAATGACGTGTACAAATGCGACACCACTCAATGCTATCAATCAATTGTCAGCATGGCAGACACGGGACAACCAGCGGCTACAGCGCCTCCGCTTATAATAGCTTTTGCGTTTAAAAAACTTTTTGCAGCGCCTCAAGAGACTTGCCAAATGTAAAGTGTGTGGAGTTCAAATTACAGACGCAAAGACCACAACCTCTAACTTTATAAGAAACTGAAAACGCACCCAAAGAAGTGAGTCAGGGTGGCAGTGTTAGCAAAGGCTTACTGTCAGACTAGATCGACAAGCAGGTAAACTTTATTTTAGGCACCATTAGCATCATCTACAATTTAAGCCATTTATCAGGGCTTGCAACTACTTCTATTGTTGCTTGATGTGCAGTGTTGGGGGTAACTAAATACATGTATTTACGATACGTATTTAGAATACTCATTTTGAGTAACTGTATTCTGGTAAAGTTACACTTTTATTTGAGAGTTACTTTCCAAATATCAAGGGAATACATCCCAGTATCAATCATTACATTTTAGCTCCATATTCACGACATTAAGAAAGAAATGTTGACCTGTTTTTCCTCCTAAACTAAACTAAAGATTTAAAACTACATACAAACACTGCACATGCGTCAATGATGCTGTATCTGCTGCTCCATTTGCCAAGAGAGTTAAAGAGTTCCTCATTAATGGTAAGTGAGTTTATAACAGCTGTTTCAACAATCGTAGTCTTCATTTTTGAAATTATACGTTACAAAATACATTTTAAGACATGTTTTTAGTATTCAGTAACTAAGTACAATTTCAAAGTATTCTCCCCAACACTGTTGATGTGGACCATACGTGAAGAAAATATGTTTTCATTTCTATCTGTAGGTTCAGGGAATATCAGAATAAAAAAGCTCCTTAAATGCAGCTGAGGGACAGAGCAGCAGCATTGAACTGTTTTTAAGTAAAACTGTTCACACCTACAGCCAGGGCCATCCCAAACAAAACTCAATTACGGAGTCCATTATTCGAGATCTAGTTATTGCTTGCAATCTTCCGCTTTCTCTAATAGACAATGTACATTTTAGAAAGTTTCTGTCAGTGATGGAGGACAGATACAGCCCAGTAAGCCGATCTACAGTGAGCAGGCGCCTGAGTGAACTTGCTGCTGAAATGGACATGACGATAAAAAACAAACATGAAAAGACCAATTCCATCTACGTCACCGTGGACACCTGGACAGACCGGTGCATACGAGGATTTTTAAGGGGTAACTTCTCATTTTATGGATATGGAAGCAAATGCAGTCTCTGCAAATGTGAACGTTGGGTCACACACTGGAGAACGAATCAATGAAAAATTTGAAGAAATTGTGATTTCTATAATATAAGGCACAAGTTGGATTACATTGTTTGTGACAATGCAGTTAATATGAAAAAAGCCTTTAGTGTCTGTTTCCCTGCTGTGATGGAAGAAGATGAAGATGTGGACAATGATCCCCTCTGGGAGGATGTGGCTGAAAATCACCAACATGAAGTTCATGCCATTCAGAGCCTGTCGGAAGCACCGGCTGCAATGTTTTGCTCACGCGTTGCAGCTTGTTGTGCGAGATGGACTGAAAGCAACGAAAATACTGAACAGTGCGATGGCAAAAACAACCAAACTGTGCAGTTTACTGCACTCCTCGTGCAAACTAAAGGAAGCGTTCGAGGCAGCATTTGGACCAAACCGTAACCTTCAAAAGTGCTGTATCCACCAAGTGGAATTCAACTTTTCGTTTAGTTGAGGCAGTAACAAGTTTGGACCTACAGATGTTGGCCACACTTCTGGATGGCCAAGGACACAAGGAGCTTTGCTTCTCAACCACAGAATGGAGTCAGCTGAATGAGCTTGTGGAAGTTTTGGCCCCATTTCTTCAAGCAACAGACCAACAGAGAAAAAGTGGTGACCGTAAGCACAGCTCTTCCTTGTGTACTTTCTCTCAACAGTCACCTCATTGCTATGCAGAATACAGGTCATTATCTGGTGAAAACTGGTGGACGCACTCCATACGTCACTCAAGCATCGCTTCAAATGGATTTTTGCCAATGTAAAAATGGATACTACAGAAGAAAATCCAAGCACACTTTCTTTTGGGGATTCAATCTATATGATTTCTGCTCTGCTAGACCCATCTTTCTGCTTCTTTTGGCTTGAACAGGATGTCACAACAGAGGAAGTCAAGAGTCAAGTAAAACAGAGGATAATGGGTGGGTATTCTACTTTATTATAATTTACATATATTTACTTAAATATAATGTTTATGAAGTATTTCACTTTTAATTTCATTTTTTCACCTGTATTTGATATAATGAATATGAAAAAGTAATATGTTTATTTAAAAATTGTGATATTTATATTAACAGTGATTTTAACTTTTTTTTTCCCCCCAGACCTGGTCCTTGTTGAAATGCGCAAAGAAAGCCCTGATAAAGACTTCAATCAAAATGAAGCGCAAGATGCTGATGCTGAAGCAGAAGCGGCACCTGTTTCTTCAGAACCTGCCAAAGTCCCACTGCTCTTTTCAGGTTACAAGAGAAGAAAAAGCCATGGTGTGGAGAACTCCACAGTCGAGACGGACTAATGATGAAGAGGATGGAGGCTGCTTAGATTTTTGGAAAAGGCATACAGAGACATTTCCACAACAGTACCATGTAGCTATGCGGGCTCTTGCTCTTCCTGCCACTAGTGCAGCTGTAGAGAGGATTTTAGCCAGGGTGGTCTTACGTATAATGCGTCCACACAGAGCCAGGATGAGTGCTAACACACTTGCAAGTTTGGTTAATCTCAAGTGTAACATATCACTCATGTAAAAGGTGGTCATTGTTTAACTTGAATAATGTTGGTTGCAAGCTACTTTTATGTTACAAAGATGGCAGGGAACTACTTGTGTGCAATGCAACTTAGATGGAGATCACCCTAGGTGCAATTATATTTTCAGCACAAAGAAAATATAAACTTTCCTTTTATAGTTTACTATATTTACATACATGTTAGCGGATTGTGTTTAGATCCAGCTCAGAACAAAATTAATCTAAATGTGACTCAAAGCCTATATAGAAATAAGAAAGCCTTTGGAGACCTGCTTGAAAGGTCTGAGAAATCTACCAGTTGGAGATTCCTAGGTATACTGAGCAAGTTTAAATTGCCTTACAACATTCAAAACACTTGTTTTGCGTTGCATAGTATTCTTGTGTGCACCTGTTCTTATTTAAGATCATTAGTTGAGTGAAATTTGGTCTGTAACCATAAAGAAGTTGTACTTTTTTTGTTAATAGGTTTCGTTCACGCGACATCACAACATTCTAAAGAGCAACAATATTCAAAAATAGAGACAATATTGAAAAAACATATGTGATGTTGCCCAATAGAAAGGCCTTCCTGCCATAAAGAATAAAATAATATGGCGAGTTTGTGAATCCAATCACTACCAAATACTGATAAGGTACAATATTTGTCAATTTTTTGTTTATAGAGTTGTATTGGTCCCTGCCCTCCAACTGAAATGATTATATCAAATTCTAGAATGTGAACGCGACCTATGGCAATATAACTTGCTCTATTAAGAATACAAAATAAAATATTTTTCTTTCATTCTAAGGTACATTTATTGTCCACTCAGTTAAATAAATAGCACTATTGTGGTGTACTTCCTGCAGTGAAGTTACACCTTACATTTAAATAAGAAAAGACTAGTGTGCATCTCTGATAGGAATAGTGCTTGACTTAAGCAGCAGGGAGCAGATGTAACAGTCTAGGTTCGGCACAGATCTATTGTTGGTGCTGTGTTCCCTTCCATTGCATTGTTTGAATGGCTTTTGGCTTAGAAGTGTTGTTTTGTGAAAGATTAGTTAATGGTGTTATACATTATTGGTTGTGCGGGAGCTCTGAGCTCTTTTATTTGTCTAATTTTTTTTCAAATCATCTTTTAGTCCTTCACTGTTAGAAATAAAGTGTCAAAACTGTACCTTTAAGGGTCCAACGACTCGTCACTGGGGTGGTACCCTCAAAGGTACAGCCATTGTACCCTTTTAAGTGGGTACAATTTAGTACCCATATAGTTTGTACCCTATGAGAACAGATTTGTACCCCTTAGGACAATAATAGACCTTAATTTCTTAAAACCTAAAGACCCCTGATCAGGAGGCAATTTTGGTCTCTATTGGTCCCAATAGGGACTTTGGTCTTATACTCAACTCGACTAATATGTGTTTTTTTCCCTTTTTTTAATCCAAATATATAATTTCACATGCCACTAGAGGGCACTGCAGGCTAATGGAGCAGCAGAAAGAAAGTTTGGAGTGAGTGAGAAGCAGCGGTTACTACATTGAAGTAAACAAAAAAAAAGCTAATCATGGGCTTAAAACTAGATGACCACAGCTAGAGGAGCGAGTTTACAAATGGGTGCTTAAACAACGTGCTGTTGGGAGAGGCTTGTCAACGATGCAGTTACGCCTCCGTGTCCAGGTGTCCTCCTCCGTGTCAGGGCGATTGTTCAGAAGTGACACAGAGGATGAAGATTTCAATGGATTTAGTGATTTGGAGTGAGATGGAGAGTTTGGTATGTTCTTTATGCTATAGTTATCTGATCTGTTATGTGACGTTAAGATACCAGACACTATTTAGTTAGTTGTTTATGCTTCATGTAGCTAACTATCAATGTGTTACATTAGCATACCGTACGCCTATTGAGAATGAGGAGTCACGTGCCGAGTTGGGGTGATTTGGGCTCTGAGCCTGTCGGACATATTGGCTGCGGATTGGGGGCACACCCCCAGAATTTCACGCATTCCTCATATTCCAGAGCACTTTAAATTTTGCGCATTTACGTTTTCAGCGAGACAGAGACGGATCTACGAATACGACAACGAAAAGACAGAAAGTAAAGCAATGCAAGAGATAAGGTGAAAGAAAAGGGACCTTACAGGAACAAGCTCATACCAAGGCAAAACAGCGGTATTTGAAGAAGCTTGTGGACGTTCAAAACATCAACACACGAGCTCCCTGCAGCGGAGACCTGGACCATTTACCTCCGTGCACAAACATGAACATAGTAAATTACCTTGTATTGGTGTAAGTTACTACACGATGCTGGAGTTTAAAAGCCACAAGTCTTTGGAAAGTTACGAGACTTTCTGCTGTGGCTGGGTGCAGGACATATGGCTCTACAAGCCTCCCGCTGGTGAAAACAGCGTTGTACTGGCAAAAGTAACTTTCCTCACATGCGTTTTAGTGTGTTGTCATTACATTGCATTTAGCGGACACTTCTTGACCAAAATGACAAAGTAATAAAGTGCGTGTTTGTAAACACTACATTGTTACGAGAGGTTCAATGTACACACACGTTTCCAACATGTTTTGACAGGTCAGAGTGAGACTTGTGCTCCTTGATGTTTTGTCCATTTCCATAACCTAAAAAACTGTATCCCATTGTTCCTACGTTTTCCATGTCTATCGTGAGAGGTATTGGAGCAGTTTTTAACGCAGCAGTGACTTCCAGGTGGTAAAACAGTGCGGAATAGCAAGAACCTCCGCTACTACGGCGTTAACAACACACGTAAACAATGTGTATTGCCACCGGAGCGCAGCCAATATGGCGGCGAGGGGCAAAATGAGTATTATCAATACGTGTTCTAAATACATGTATTTCGGTACTCTCCAACACTGTTACGGATAAATATTAGTCAGAAACATTTTATTTCACATGGATTTTACATGAATGATGAAAACGGCTTGGATTACGTTATAAAGAGGAAGCTCAAGCAAGAGGTAAGCAGCTAACGTTAGCTTTCCACCATAACCGTTTCTAATCAAGTATTTTATTCATGAAAAATACACAACACATGATTAAAACAGCTGTTTTCACTCCGTCGTGATGTGTTTAGTTCAAAGACCTGTCGCCGTTCCCGTCCGACTCTCGCAAAGTATTGTGGTCTGTATTGACCTGTCTAGTGACCGTTGCTGCTCACTACTTTTCAGAATGCATTGAGGGAAATTTTGAGTGCACTACTTTTTACTCTCTGGACATTCGGACACCGCTACAGAATGGCGTGACCATGATATCCCTCCTGTCATGTTACGGATCAAATTGACATTTGAAGATCTAGGAAAAATAGTTAAAAGTATTTTTTCAGTATGAAACCTCTTCTGCTTGCATTTAGTGTAATCAACATATAATATGAAAATGGTTCATCTCACATATTTGTAACCACCCCCTGCATGTTTATATCCAATCCAATCCAACTTTATTTATAGAGCACTTTAAAAACAACGTCGACCAAAGTGCTGAACACAGCAGTAAAATTACATTAATAAACAAATGAACAGTAAAAAAAAAAAAGTGTTTAAAAGCCAAGGAAAAAAGGTGCATTTTAAGGGAGGATTTAAAAAGAACAAGAGTCTCCGTCTGTCTAAGGTGCAGGGGCAGTGCGTTCCACAGTTTAGGACCAGCGACAGCGAAAGAGCGGTCGCCTCTGGTTTTCCTTTTTGTTTTGGGAACAACCAGCAAGGACATATCTGCTGGTATATCAGCCCTATACCCCTGCATGCAGGGGTATAGGGCTGAAGCAGGTCAGACAGATACTGAGGAGCAAGCCTATGAAGACATTTAAAAACAAATAAAAGAATCTTAAACTCAACACATATGAAATGGGGAGCCAGTGCAATGACCTCAAAATAGGTGTAATGTGCTCTCGCTTTTTTATCACATCCTGTTCGGGTCAATGACCTATGGTCATGAGATCTGGGTAATGACCGAAAGGACAAGATCGCGAATACAAGCGGCCGAAATTAGTTTCCTTCGCAGGGTGGCTGGGCGCACCCTCCGAGATCGGGTGAGGAGCTCAGTTACCCGGGAGGAGCTCGGGGAAGAGTCGCTGCTCCGTCACGTCGAAAGGAGCCAGCTGAGGTGGCTAGGGCATCTGTTCCGGATGCCTCCTGGTCGCCTCCCTCGGGAGGTGTTCCAGGCATGTCCTATTGGGAGGAGGCCTCGTGGAAGGCCAGGACACCTGGTGGACTTTTTTTTTTTTTTTTTTTATTGCTTTATTTGTAGGACAGTGCAAGTTAATGAACAAGCCACCGATGTAGCTGGGCATCATCCGTCGTCCCACGCCCTCCCACCCACACCTGGCTATGTCATGGGGGCCGGCCCGGAGACCTACGCAACACAGGAAACATGCAACTCCACACAAACCCCGTCCCTGGTGGAATCGAACCGCCTTCGCTGGAAGCACGAGCGCACCGCTGTGCTACCGCCGCCCTGTCCCGAGCTGGCCTGGTGTCGCCTTGAGGTCCCCAGAACGCTGGAGGAGGTGTGCGTGGATCGGGAAGTCTGGGCATCTCTGCTGAGACTGCTGCCTCCGCGACCCGGCCCCGGATAAAGCGGAAGAAAATGGATGGATGGATGGATGTTCAGGTCAATTTGACCCAGCAGTCAAACTGGAGGTAAAAGGGTGTCAAAAATGTCAGTGTATTTCTTTCTTTGCAACTGTGAGACATATTTCACCCCAATCAAACACACAGGTAGTTGCACCTTTTTGGAACTCTAATACACCCTCAGTCACTTTGTTCTGGAGCCGGCGCTGCTAGGATGGCAGTGCGTCGTGTGACTGACATCAAGTCAGCTTTTGAGCTGGTCATGTTAGATTTAATAATAATTGATAAAATAATTAGTAATGGCGTTAGTAATTAAATATTCAGACTGCTTGTTAGGATTTTTTTGGTTTCAGACATCTTTTGAATAATTAAACATGGAACACCATTGATGTTCCTGACAAATGAACATAACAGGAGGGATATAGTGCACTACAGTATATCTCAATTGCATTTTCTTATTTTTGATTTTGACAATGACAAAATACAGCCCCTCCCCTATTTTTTGTTTTGTTTGAATTTTACAGTTTTTCAATGGTTTAAACTCGTCAGCCTATCGAGAGATTTTATGGCGGTGTTTTAGACGGCTGCCTCCTGTAAATACTGCCCTCTTAACGGAGTCCTCGAGTGTACAAACTTCCCCCCCGTCTCCTGTGCATTAGGCCATGTAATAACTACAACGGCAATCACTCGAGTCACTGATCCCAGACCGAGTTTCCCACAATCCACTGCTCGCTTATAACACAGAGACACTGCATAAAACAAAAAAACAACAATGGCCCAGCCCTTAGCTTGACACGATTGGTGGCGGTACACGGCAGGTGATTAGGGAAAAAATAAAGATATTAAAGATATCCATTTGAAACTTTTGCTAGGTTAATGATATAAATATGAGGGAGAAAATGTACTGCAAGTTTTCTGTCATATTTTTGCAACTAAATCCAAATAATGGATAGACCAGGTTTAAATATTTGGTTTTATTTTGCTGATATAGTTACGAAGATTTCTTTCAGAGGAGATTTTGGATGTCCAAATTTTCCTTTTTTTTCCTTTTTCTTTTTTTTGCTTTGAAGCTCAATAAATCAGGCTGGAAATTAGATATTTTATAAAATCCCTATACTATAATATTATTAAGTCCTAGACTGGGACGTTTGGAGTCTGTAGGAGCTACTAAAGTGGAGATGTTGTTACATCAAAAACCTAATTTGGAAAAAGAGTTTTGTATAATCCCACCCCTGCTTACAACTCAATTCGATATGTGACTCGATATAGGGTCTCCTCTGTGATTTGCCATAGTTCCTTGCAATTTTTAACAACCTTACTTGAACAATGGATAGTTCTTATTCATAAAACAATTTTCTGCAACAGCAAAAAGGTATGCATACAGACCTAAGTAAAGTTCTCATGAAGGAGGGGAGTGGTCCGCCTCGGGGAATACTCGCTGCCATCATTTCTCCAGCAGTCCTAAGACAATTAACAAAGTTTTCAATACAACAGGTTGTCATGAATCCCTCCATTCAGTCTCAAACTCAAGGACAGAACATCTAGAAATGTCCATTTCCAATTTTCCTCCATGAAAGACACTATCAGTTTGAATTTTGGCGAGCGCTTCTTCTGGCGCTGTCACTGATGCATACCTCGATTGAAAAGGTCATTTCGTGATACACACATTTCAAATGTACCCCCTCCTGTACTTGAGAACTTATCCAGCTCAATATTTGGTCCAAACTAGATAAAACAAACAATATTAATAATGAAAGTAATGAAATGACAAAATCAGAATAGTCCTAGTCCTAAAAAAAAACCTTTGAAAAGAATCGCTAGATTGAACTTCAAAGTCTGAAATGTCCTTGCTTGAGACAAAACCTCCAATCTGCAGTAAAACAAAATAATAATATTGCGTTGAATATAATAATATATAATAATTGATTGATATTGACAAAATACCTCAATCCACCCGCAGATGCTTGGGCTTCTATTATGTCTGTGCAGAATAGTTTTTTACACACTGGACATTCAGTTTGGGGGGGGAAAGTATATATATATATATATCATTCTATTTTTACTATACTGACAGTGTTTACGTGAAACAAATATAATATTAACAATAGTTCACCTTATCTTTCTCCTTTTCTGGGGACAATGCAGGCATTTCACATTCACTAAAGAGCTCCTGTAAAAAACATATAAAATAGTTTAATTTAGGCAATTAATGAATATCATTTTAAGTTAATAATTCACACACATCATCTGAAGAGGCCAAGTCCACAAGGTCATTATTACATCTCTTGACATGTAGCTGAAGTGACTGCAGTGGGACTAACATGTTGCCGGTGGCACATGGAGTTGAAATTCGCGTGCATCAGGCAGCAATGGTGTCATGTCGACTGTGTCCTGAAGAGGGACAATGTACAGAGTGCATTTTCCACTGCCAGTCACTGCTTTTATCTGCCGACCATGGTAACCTTCTGTTTAGCATGCTAACCAGGCTTTGTGCCGTACTAACAATATCGGCTAGGAGGACCTAGCACACAGAAACCCCAACAAGTGAATTCAATGTAGCTTAGGTTTAACAGATCAATAAACATATGTAATCTGTAATAACAAAGTAAAAAAGACACGGTTTGCTGTAGAATAAATAAAATAAATAAATAAATGTAAACTACCGTACACCTGATTGTGTGCGTTGTTTTCTTCATCCGCCATGTTTAATTCTACTGCGCTGGCTCTCGGCGGCAATGAATAAATAGATAGATAGATAGATAGATAGATAGATAGATAGATAGATAGATGCTTTATTGTCAGATGCAAGGATCTCAAATTTGTTTTGCAGTTCAGCAGCTCCGTATCAACACAACATACAGACAAGACATACAGATATAAGACAATTCACAGAGACATTATGAACAATTGTCTGCTCGCCATGTCACACTTTGATTTTATGACTTAAGCTCCTCATTTAGTTTCAGGATGGACTGATGAACAAAGGAGTTCCTTAATCTGACTTTATTAAAGCGTGGCACACGGTACCGCCACCCTGATGGTAACAGCACATATTCAGAGTTCAGAACTAGGGATGTACCAATCCGATATTCAGTATCGGTATCGGTAGCCGATCCGGGCATTTTGAGAATATCGGATTGGATCAGATTTGATGACTAGACGGGTCCGATACAAGACAGCCGTGAATCTGTGGTCATGGATCTGCTCGGCTCCAGCCTGCCGGTTTACCGCACCGCAGTGCTTCGAGGTTTATCGCTGCACAGTGGTAAACCTGCAGACTGGAGCTGATGCAGATACAGGACCACAGATTCACGGCCTTCATGCTATCGCTAAGTTAGGATATTGATTTGCTTTATTTGATTTGATTTATTCTTATTATTGTGTCTTGCACATAAGTGCCCAGCCCTCTTACAAGACACATTTCAAAACAGAATTCAGATGGCTGCCAAAAGAAAATCACAGACCTGAACTTAAACAGCCACATCAAAGCAATAACATCATCAGCTTTTTACCATCTGAAAAACATTGCTAAGATCAGAGGACTATTGTCAAAACCAGACTTAGAGAGACTCATCCATGCATTTGTCTCCAGCAGGTTAGACTACTGTAACGGCTGCTCACTGGCCTTTCTAAACGAGCTGTTAGACGCTGCAGTACATCCAGAACGCTGCTGCTCGAGTCCTGACAAGAACCAGGAAATACGACCACATTAGTCCAGTGCTCCGGTCTCTGCACTTCCTGTCACTCAGAGAATAGAATTTAAAACAGCTCTGCTTGTGTACAAGTCTTTTCATGGTTTAGCACCAAAGTACATCTCTGACATGTTAGAGCCGTATGAACCATCTCGGGTCCTGAGAACTTCAGGGAGGGGTCTCCTGGTGGTTCCCAGAGTCAATAATAAACACGGTGAGGCTGCGTTTCAGTTTCACGCAGCTAAAATCTGGAACAGTCTTCATGAGGATGTGAGACAGGCCTCAACTCTGACAATGTTCAAATCCAGGCTGAAAACAGCTCTTTTTACCCGTGCATATGAAAACTGAACGTATTTTATCTGCACTCTTGCCTTTTACTGTCATTGATTAACTTTATGTTGATGTTTTATTGATTGATTTTATCTGTTTTCTTGTAATTTTTTCTGCAACTGTGAAGCACTTTGAATTGCCTTGTGTATGAATTGTGCTCTACAAATAAACTTGCCTTGCCTTGCCTTGCCTTGCCTTGCCTTACAGAAACTGTACAATCAATCATAGCAGAACAACATCCACATCACACAGGAGGATATAAATGAATGTGTCTATTGTTACCCTGCCGCTAACACCTTCTTCTGAAAAACTTTCTAATTTAAAATTCAAAGCTAAAGCCAAAATCTCTTGCATGTTTATAAAAAAAAACTGGTAAAACTGGTAAAATATCCATAGCCTATATATCCATATATAATATATAATGATATTTATTATATAAAAATATAATAATACAAAACACAGTATCGGATCGGTATCGGCCAGATGAAGTGTCAAAATATCGGATCGGATCGGGAGCTCAAAAAGGCGGATCGGTACATCCCTATTCAGAACATGGCTGGGGTCTGAGGTGATGTTCTTATCCAGCCACAAATTGTTGTTAATGGTGCGCGGCCTCGTACAGTCCATCCAGGGGCTGTCCTACAATCTTTGAGCAAATGTTTATAAAGTGTCTCAGTCCAGATTTGGCAGTGACAGAGAGACAGCTGTACCACACAGCGTTACAGTACTGCAGGACGCTGAGAATCACAGAAGTGGAGAACAGAAGCAGCATCTGACGAGACGCTCCGAAAGACCGCAGGCAATGATGAAGTTGATCAAATCTGCGCATCCATGTGTATGAGCTCGATTGTTAATGTCTGTGAGCAGTGACGTCATATTAAGGCCCTGTCCCAATTCCAACACTTGCCCTCGCTTTGATCCCTTCCCCTTCATTTTGCGCGTTCCCGCGAGGGGGAAGGGTGTCCCAATACTTAGGGAGCATAGAGGAAGTGGCTATCTCCCCTTGAAAAGGCCCCTCCACAGCGAGTCAGGTCAGGAGCAGACTTGGGGCCGAGGGAGTATAAACATGGCGGCTACCGGTGGAAGCGACAATTACTAATGTAAGAATATATACGCAAATAAGCCTGTAAAAATTCTGAAATGTGTTGGAATATCTTAGTTAGATGTATATGCAATGGACCTCTAAGTTATAGTTTGAAAGTCGCTATTTGACGACGTTCGTAAAAATGCCGAGTGCTTCGCCAGAGTCTGCCCGTCAATATACACTGACCGCCGGGTGTGTGCCCCGGTGTGTCCCGGTGCACATGTGGATGTTTCGTGCTTATTCAGGTTCTCAATCTACTGACTCTGATTCAAGCTTTCAGTAAATAAAATGGTCTCAAGCTGAACTCTTTCTCCTGTGAGGACTGTTGCTTGTTTACGTTCTACTTATGTGACACAGATGATTATTGATTATCGAAAACAGTAATGCATCACGTTTAATGTCGTTTAACAATAGACTGGATGTAAACTATACGATCTGAATGTGTAGGTCGTCTTGTTTTTAGACACAATGGTAGTTTGCAGCTAAGTTGAGCCAAGTGCCAAAATTAAATGAAACAACATACCTGAAACATCCCGACCATCACAAACATACGGCGAACGCGTCTGCTGTTTCGTATATTTCCTCTCCGTTGATTTATCAAACGTAGATAAATCAACATGGCACCCACAAGAGGCAGGAGCTACGTATTTTTTGTTATTGTAGTTTATGTGTATAAACTCTGTATTACCGCTATGTACTAGACGGGGGTGAAATCAGACACGTCGATGTTGCGCGTGACGTAAGGTACACGTTCTTCGCCGCAATTTGCATACTAGTGTTGTCCCATTTCTTAGGGGAGAATCTTCACTTGCACTTCCCTCACTGAGGGCACTTTACTGTGGAGGGAACTCAGCGAGTGTTCTCAGAGGCAAGTGTTGGAATTGGGACAGGGCCTAACACTTTGCTGAAATCCGTATTCTCAAAGAAGAAAGTGCAAGCACAAAAAATAAATTAGTTTTGTATTTGTAATTACGAAATGCCATGTATTTTGAGTTTGTATTTTCTTGATCATGAATTTACAAAATTATTTTTATGCACAAATACAGATAGTATGCACACATTTTATTATGCACGTCTTAATTGACAGTAACCTTACCCCATAGTCTCATCCAACATCTGGCCGACCTCTGTGTGTGTCCCGACCCTCTCCGCTGTAGTATGAAACAAAGTTATTGATGAGTTTTTAAAATAGTATGTGAATGTGACATACCTCAGCTGCTCAAATTATATTGGGGAAACCTGTCTCTTGAAAGTGTCCAGAGAGCATGCATGGACACTTAGTAATTTATATTTTTCTTTGTGTTAAGTAACTGTAATGGGACAATATAGCAGTGATGAGTTCCTATAAGATAACAGAACTGAACTCCTTGAGTATTTCATAATCATAATAAAAAAAAAAAAAAAAAATTTGGTTTAATAATGTTAGTTTGGATGCTGTACTTTGATATTTGGCTTAATTTCACCTAATCGGCTGTTTTCAATAAAAAATACATCTCAAAGTAATCATTTCAAATTCTCAAAATCATCTTGCGACCCCCACTTTAGCGTCCTGTGACCCCCCACTTTGGGAACCACTGGCCTAAAGGATGGTGGTGAATGTGTGCATAAGGCAAACCCCCATCCGGCCCGGTGTCCCACTGCAACTGGCCCAGGGGCCTGGGTTCAACAGCCCATGAATACAAAAAAACAGACAATGCTAACCAGGAAGTATGCTAACGTATGCTAACATTAGTGCTGTTTTTTGCTCCTACAGAACAATTTGCTGTGAAAAACCTCTATATGGACCCGATGAATCTGTTCCATTCACACTACCCAATGTTGAGGGTCATTGAAGACGATGTTGGCATTAGCTGATCTACCAGGCACATCAGCTGCTGCCGGACGAACTGATATAAGATAAACCATCGCACCATTGTCTTGTCCATCACGCCATGGAATTTTGCATCCAGACAATACAAATTGAAGCCTTGGAATTGTTATTACTATACAAAATACCAAGGCTCTTTCATTCCTCTGGAGACATTGTGAGGTCAAAAATAAATACATTAAAAGATGAAGTATGAGCAAAATAAAAGTGGATTTGTGGTCGACAGTGCAGAGTTGTAAGTGTAAATTCCCTGCCAGTGCTATGAGCATAAACAAATAATGACCGTCAGTAAAATGTAGCGGGTGAAGTGGTTTTATTATTGGAGTTATGCAGCGCTGAGAGAGCTGCATTCATTAGAGGTGCAGTGCAATAGCAGCAGGGTGTAGATAATGTCTGGTATACTGGCTGATGTAAGGTTTTATGTGTGTTGTAAAGCCTCTCGGAAATAATTGGGACCAAGACAAAGGCCTATAACTTCCAACTTTATTTTGAGGATTTTGTAGCGAGTTTGAGGTTTTGAGTAGCCTGGTTAACGCCAGACTGCTGTGTGCGCTCGAATCTTTTCGAACTTCACAACAGCCTGGGGACCATGGCCGACATTTTTCCATGCATTTGGGCACCAATCACAGAACGAGGAGGGACGGTAAAACGATGACGCGCTATTTGACATACGGAAGCTTGTAGTTTGTTTAGGGATAAAAAAATAATAATATTTACGGATCCAACATGACAGCAGCAGACGCGATGCCATCTTTCGATCAAGCTTTAGAACGTGTTCTAAATAGTTTAGCTCAAACGTTTACAGCAGGTACGTCATACGTCATTTGATGATACAATTGGCTATGGCTACGTGCAGACGCATGAGAGACATTCGTAGCGCCCAATAAACGGCTATGGACAATCGTAAACCACACCTCTCCTACGAGAAAATTAATTGGTGGTCCCCAGACTAAATATCACTTGTGATTTTAGTCTGGCGTTAGCCAGGCTAGGTTTTGAGCGGCATGAGGCTAGCTCCACATGCCAGCGTTGTTGATTTGTACAAAATGGGGATGGGCGATACCAGTGATTTTGGATTCGACCTGCACCAAGTAATAGTAGGGCAAAAAAGCTCGATATTGATCTGATGGCAGAAGTTTTTTTTACGCGCACAGCAACAAAACCACTTCCAGACTGACTTATGAAAATAACATCATTGTGATTGCTCAATGACCACGATGGAATAAGTTACCAGCACCAATACTTCTACAAAATACAACTTCTACAAAAGCAACAGGCTTTGCGTTGGCACAGGAGTCAACAAAGGGCATCTGTGAAGATATGAATCGAATGTAGAGGCCGTACTGCAGAAGAAGAGGCTCATTTCCACAAAGTGCAATTTTTCATATGAATGAGACATAACACAAGCTGTACTTTTTCAACATGGTGGTTGACTGTGCAGTATCTGCAATTCAGGAAATCTTTTTAACATTATTACACAGTGAGGCTGGGACAAAATATCGGATCAGATTGCAATATTTTGTCCTGCAATACCAAGTATCGATACTTTATCAAGTATCGCAAGATTTTCAATACCTGTGTTTGGATTTTCATCTTGCATCCTTTGTTTTCCAGTAAAAGCACTTTGTTACATTTTGTGTTAATGCACTTTTCAATCTTAACACTTCAATAAATGGCATTTGGTTTATAAACTTTGGACACATGACTGTTTATTTTTTACACATTTGAAGGTAAACATATTACATATCATAATTACTTACTGTATCGCAATACGTATTGGATCGTGACAACTCTCTTTCATGAGGATCCGACTAAACCATGTCTTGCTCTTGGAGCCTTGCAGCATAAGGACAGTCAGACCTGGATGCTGATGAGCTGGTGAAAGAGCTGAAAAACATGGCTGACCTTCCTAAACCAACAATGACTCCACTTGAACAGCTGTCTTTCTAAATCTAAATCATTACACAGCTCAAAGATCCAACATTACCTATGACTGTTGTAGAGGAAAAGAGCAGCTTTTCCCAGGCTGTGGGCTTTTCAGTACTGGGCCGCAGCGGAAAAAAATCCACCCTGAACATACCACAGGGACCTTTTTGCGGACTTTCCAAGGCTTTAACACAACTACTGGAGTGAAAACAATTGTTTCATCCTAAATTCAAGAGTTAAGTAAAGAGCAGGGCTGTGTGTGAGCAAAGAGAGGATGCTATATTATAACGTTATAATGAGAGAAGTTCCAACTCTGAGCCTATTGGAGTGTGTGCCTCAGGTGCACAGCTCTCGTCCTGTGTCTATGATTGACTTGAGACCTGCCTGTATTTTATAGAAGAGGGATTCAGAGATGAGTGTGTGCTTCAGAAGGATGGAAAGCTGTGCATGTGTGTGGTCATTGGTGGGCTAGAATTAGTGTTTTGTTCAGAGATTGGGCTCATGGGATGGAGGATAACTTATGTATTTGCATGTGGTGAATAAAGTCAACTTCGACCTTTGACTTTCTCAAGTGTTTAAAACTTTGGAAAGACCTCAAATGGTTCTTCTAACAGAGCGTCAGATAACTCTCATTGATTTATTAGTGGAGCAATACACTGCTGTATCATATCTGCGACAGATCTAAATTAAACACTGACTTGACCTCATAACAATGTCATAACAAGATTTTCCATTTATAGCTTTCAATTCCCCTCATGAAGAGACTCAGTGAGGCATAATCCTTTCCCTTGTTTAGGTGCGATAATTCATGTAAATCCCCTAATCATCCTTCATCTTTTAATCTGTTTAATCAACATGAAAGTAGCTGGGGTTTTACTCAAATGCCAAAGAGCAGTCAGTCATGTTTGTTTTCTGGTGCAGTTTAGAGCACTGGTGTGTAAACATATTGTATGCGAGGTCTGGATGGGAGAGTTTTGTCTTGGAGTGAAGTCACTGCTAATTAAAAGATTTGTGACTAGAATCCAATGAATGCAGTCCAACTTGCCGTGCGTTGTACCAGCAGATGAAGTCTATTTCTTTAAAGGAGGACTCTGACAGGGGTGTCCATTGTCACCATTGTTGTAATGTAAAGACATGGTGAGTTATGAGCTTCAATGGGAGGAGACAGACTAAAGTTGTTACTCCAACGAGATGTCCTTTTTGGATATACGTACAGTATATACAGTGGGCACCACTTGGAATTGTCGTTTTCATTCGCGCTTTCCGTGATTCACGCAGCGCGTGAAATATATTACAACTTATCAGGCAGGTTAAGTCTGCTGTAGCACTGCCGGCAGCGGACTGCATTCAGAGGCGTACTGTAAGCTACAGAACGTCATACAGTACACTAGGCTAAATCAGAGCCTACTTTTGTTTTTATCAAGCTGGGGCCAGAGGGGGTGCGTACCGATGTTACCCGGGTCCGATGTTCCCCCACTTGACGGGGGAACATCGGACCCGGGGAACATCGGGACTTCAACAATGAGACAAGTCCCGCTGTTCCCCGCGTGTGTCCTGTAGAGTTATATTTTTATGTGAAGTTATGCCTTTTTAGCTATTTAGAAATGTTAACCATAAGTTTGTCCGAGGTGTTCTCTTTACAGGACTCTTTGTTACAGTGGAAAAGTTACTGGCCCCGGGGGGTTGTGAGAATAACAAAGAAATCCTCCCCCAGGAAAAGGAAAGCGTGGGGAAGAGAATGAACTCACAAAATGGCCGCGAGGGGCGGAGCCAAACGTCACATGACGGATCGGAAGCCAATGGAACAACGACACGTAGCATAGGCTCAAATGATATGGTGTAAATGCTGTGAAAATGTGACGTAAGCTCTGACTCCTCCCAGAGAGAGAGAAAGTTTTTCCTTTGGGGACGGGAAAACTAAGGAGTGTGTAGTAGGGACTCTTTGGGAAGGAGTGGAGCGCTCTGCTTAGGTGATTTGTATTAGGGAATAAAGTTGTCGTGACTTTAATCTTCCGAAATCCTGGTCATCTATCCTGGTATGTCATTATTAGCGGTTAGGGTAGTGTTGACGGCAAAAGCTAACCTCCTTCGCCAGTTTTGAACACGTGGTTGTCCGGAGTCAGGTAATTAGCATCAGGACAAAGAGACGCATTGGAACTAATATTGATTTGCTCTGTAAAGGTAATCGAGGACAACTTAAGAGAAATAACGATTTCTATCAGTGGTGACCCTGCCGTGCTGAAGGAGGAGGTGGTTTTAGTTCGTCAACTAACGGACTGGCGAAGGTCTAGTCTGGTGAAATCTTCGCGGTAGGACTGCCAGGATCTCCCGTCCACGACCACGCAACAGGAGACTTCATGGACGTCCTAAATAGATTAAGGTAAGACGACTTTTGATCACTACTACTGTGAGTCTCAAAGTGCGTCTATTGGCTTTTTTCCAAATTTTAGATTACTTTTAACGAAGTTAACTGTTGAATGGTGAAATCTGTGAATTGATGGTGGACGGGTGAGAGGGAAAAACGTTATTATTAATATCTAAATTACCGAACTAAAATAAAGTTAAATAAAGTTAAATTCTAAAAGTTAGATGAGTGTTCTAGGTTTGAGGCCTTAGGATTGGAAATCCTTAAATAGTAGTTGTAGGTTTGAGGCCTGGTAAAGGTTTGGTTTGTGTTGTAGGTTTAAGGCCTGGTATAGAGCTACGCGGTGTGTTTCACTTTAAAAGCCGTAAAAGGTCCGTAGTAGTATCTCCCAGAGACGCGGACGCGCGTCTTAAAATCAAGCGGTCGAAATAAGATCGTAAACAGATTTGGGGGCTGTTTGAAATACTTCGGTTGGAGGCCAAAGGATAAATAAGATCCTTAAATTCTATTAATTGGTGAAATATATAATTTGGTGAATTAATGTTCGGTTTTTTGTAACTATAAAAGTATACGAGGTAAGTTGTAGTCGCGGTAAGTATAATTTGGGTGCAGGGAACAGATAAAAGAAGGTAAGAAAATGTTGGAATTACTTGATTGTGAAGGATGGGTGAAAAGGGTAAGTGAAGCGTCACCTCTTTTGAAAAAGATGGCGGGAAAAGCCCTGAACAAAGCAGTCGAGGCCTGTGCACAAGGATTCAGAGAACAAAAGAGAGACCCAAAGGCTCCACGAACACTGGAGTTCTTTTGCGGGGTGTTGACTGCAACTGTGGAGGCCTGCACGATGGAACGGCGGGAGGAGGAAAAGTTAAAGAAGAACAGCGGACTTTCGAAAAGTGAGAAGAAATTGCTGGAACTCACAATCAGTAAGTATTACAAGCTGGGAAAACGAATCGAACCTATCCTGGAGCTGGCAACAGCGCACTGGATGAAATACGAAAAGATTTTTCCCCCACTTCGGGGGGCGGGACCCGAAAGCCCCTCCCAAGAGGAGGAGCTCCCGCCTTGGCCCCGACGGCCCCTCCTCCATACGAGAAGGGAAGAGAGTCAAGCTCCACCCTATACCCGCAGCTAACTGTCCATGGAGTGATGGATGTTGATGTGGCAGCCTCAAACTCGTTATCAGTGGAGGAGCATGATAAGGTAAGGACTTTAATAACCCGCTCTTACACTGATAACAAACCTGCACCAAGGGATGCAAGTGGACAATTGTGGGGGATTAAAGTGATCGAACAAACGGGAAAATACGCTCAAGACACAATGGAAGCCATTCATGCGCTGAGGAGAAACTCACAGGCGCAGACGCAGCAGGCAACAGAAGAATACCAAAAGGCCCAACAAGAACTACTGGATAAATTTGATGCAGAAAAAGAAGAAAGAAAGGCCGAGGTTCACGAACTAACCGAAAGAATACAGGAACTCGCGCTTAAGGCAACCGAGGCCTACCAGGCTCCGGTGGTGAAACAAAAGAAGAAGTCATCTGAAAAGATTCCCTTTTTTCCTGTATCGGATGATAGCGAGGAAGAGGGCCGCTGTAAGGCCAAGGGGGAGTCATATCAAACATATGATGAATTAAGCGCGCTATACACTGAAAAAGAGGCGCTTTGGATCGCCTAACTAAACTTAAGAAAAGAGACGATGAGAGAGAAGAGGACTGGAAGGAGAGGCTGCGACAGGCAAATAAGGACGTATTGGACCTACAGGTGGCAATCGAGAAAAAGACTAAGGAACTGGCTAACCTCTCCAAAGGAGCCACATATCGAGGTAATTATCCTCTTATTCCAACGGACCCCAGCAGTTCAAGGGGGCCCGGTCCCAGTGGCCTATAAGCCACTGAGTAGTATCGAATTACAACACCTTAGGGATACCTTACCCCCCTACAAGAAGGGGGTAAAAAATGGTTCCACACAATACAGCTACAATGCGCTAACGCGCAGCTGGCGGTGGGAGATATTAAGGGCCTGGTGTCCGCATGTGCAGCCCCTCACGCTGTAAGCCACCTACTGAGAACCGCAAACCTGCACAACGTGCAGGTACATGAACCCTTTGATCCCCTGGCAGAGAATTTCTTGACAGTGTTGGATCTTATGTATCCACCACCATCCCCACAACCTCCCACATTTCCATCATTTGTACCGGGCGCATGCCCTACTCAATTTCTGGATAAGTGTATCCAATTATACATTGCATCCATGCATGTACACCCGTACAGACACCCCCAGACATCCTGTCTGTTCCTCCAGAACGTGCTGGACGTTCTTCCAGAACCAATTAAGACCAGTCTGACCAATGTCCCAGGACTGACCTCAGACGCAAACACATTTCTGACTCATTTTAAACACCACGCAGAAATTTTTAATAAAAAACACCGTGAGAGACAAAGTAACATTGAAATCATGCAGGAAGAGCTGCTAAAGAGCCAGCTTAATCAAACACGGCAGCAAATTACGGCTGCAAGAAAAGAAAATAACAATAAAAAGACACAAATGGTGGCAACAACATCCACACCCCTGACACCTGTCCCTACACAAGCAAGCGTCTTATACGCCTCCCAAGACCAGCCCTTAAGGCCACTATCTCAAATGCACACGCATGTACACGGCCAAGGTAGGGGTAAAGGTAACACTAGGGACGGTCTAGGGGCAGGGGATTCGGAGGAACGGGCTATGGGGCTACTGGAGCTGGAAGGGGCCAAGACCAGGGCTGCTTTAACTGTGGGGGGCTGGATCATTGGTCAAGAGACTGCAACCAAGGTGGCCAACAGGAGGGCTGCTTTCACTGTGGGGGGCTGGATCATTGGTCAAGAGACTGTACCCGAGGTGGCCAACAGGCGGCCTGCTTTAACTGTGGGGACCCCAGTCATTGGTCTAGGGATTGCCCCAACCCACCTGCTCGTGTGCCTATGGGGGAGCACGCGGGGCACCGCGGCTCCGATATCCAACAGGGGGACCTAGCCGTTTTGGACCAGCCCCGTGGAATCGTGGAGGCGGAGGTGGCAACTATCCAGTATATGACACTCATGGTTGCCTCCCCTACGGCCAAGATGACTTCTGCTAGGGGTGCCCAGTGAGTCCTGGACCCACCCCAGAACCATTTGTCCCAGTAGAGGTGGGTGGGGAAACGTTGCTGATGCTCGTGGATACAGGAGCCACTCATTCCACGACTAGAAAAGCAACACCAAATATGCTAAATCTTTCAGGACTCACGGGAAAGGCAACCCCTCTACGCATGACCAAAGAACTGACTCTTAAACTGGCTGGACAGACTTTCAAATCGTCATTGATCTATTCACCACAGACTCCGGTGAATCTGCTGGGTCGAGACATTTTACAAGCTACAGGTGCTGTTATCAACTGTTCCCCTGACGCCATGTATCTCACATGGCCAAACGGATATTCCATAGCCTGTACACCGGCACGATCACATGGACTTTATGTTTTTCGAGAAGAACAAATGGCCGAAGGAGTGTCCATTTATTGGCTACTCCTAGAGCCAGGGACTCCTGAAATGACTGGACTCTACGCAAAAATGCTTGAATGGAAACCCTGGTTCACTATGCTCCACCCATATGCCCCTCCAAAAGATCCACTGCACTGCACCCTCTTCTATGACAGAAATGCTGACGCCCAATATCAGTTGGCTTTTGATAGTGAGGTTAAAGGTAATACCTATAATATCACATCCACACATTTCTATGTACACAAATCAGGTGTTGTTGCCCCAGTTGTTCTACCAGACAATATCAAATGCTTCTACAAAAGAGACACTTTAACTGACCCACACGTGTCACTATTTTTAGGCCCTGGCCATGAGGCCAGGGAGTTGGGTCCCCTAACACATAAACTTAACAATGTTCTGGACTGGGAGCAGACTGGAATGGATGGGGTAATGTACAGTTCTAGTACACAGGCATACAAGGTTGACATAGGTATAGCAAAAGATGAAACAGTGGCCGAGGAAGAGATCCTTTCTCGGTCTCATGGCCGGGAGTTGACCGACCATGAAGGGGCGGCGGACATGTTACAGCGCTTCTCAGAGGACTTGTGGGCGAGGAGCCCATCGGACATCGGTCGATGCACAAAGATGGACCCGGTAATTCTGGAAGTTGTTCCGGGTTCCCGTGTCTATGTCCCACAAAGATCCTTTCGAACAGACAAACAACGGGAGGGCATTGAAACCGCCCTAACAGATTTATGGGAAGCTGGGGTATTAGAACTTTCTGATTCCCATTGGAATACTCCTTTGAACCCAGTCCCAAAACCTGATGGCACCTTTAGACCTGCACATGACCTCCGAAAGGTGAACGAGGTCACCACTACACCACTTTTGCCTGTCCCAGACCCTCACAAATGTCTCTCAGTCTTGACACCTGAAATGAAGTACTTTACAGTCATTGACCTAAAACATGCATTCTTCACCATCCCTTTGGCTGAGGAATGTAGGTACCAATTTGCATTTACCTATGGGGGAGTAAAACTTCAGTACAAAGTCTTACCTCAAGGTCATAGGAACTCCCCTGGGATCTTCAATAAAGTTTTGAAGGACTGTTTGTCCCCGATCGAAGTCCTTTCTGGTGCAGTTATCGTCCAGTACATGGATGACGTTTTGATTGGAGCAAGAAGTGCTAAAGATTGTCTAGATGTGACGGCCGCAGTCCTGTCACGTCTCCTTGAATGTGGCTTTAAAGTCTCAAAGACGAAGCTACAATGTTGCCGATCACAAGTTGTCTTTCTGGGTAAAGTTATCTCGGCTGGTCATGTTACCCCAAGTGCCACTCAGAGGCAGTCCATTCTTGCGGCCGACCGTCCGGATACGGTACGGTCCCTTCTCTCCTTTTTGGGGTTGGCGAACTACTCCAGACACCATGTTATGGACTACACAGGTAAGACTGCCCCATTGCGGGATATTATCCGCGCAGCCGGGGTTCGGGATCTCCAAGCCTCTCTGTCTTGGACGGAGGAGGCTGATAAAGCCTTTACAGATCTGAAGGCAGCATTGGCTTCCTGTGCTGACCTAACTATCCCGGACTATAGTAAGTCTTTTTATCTTGACACCACCATTACTAACTGCTCTGGACATGCGGTCTTGTGGCAGAAAGGAGCAAGTGGTCAACGCAATATCATACTTTATGCATCCACCTTGTTGGATCCCATTGCTAAAAAAGCCACTGACTGTGCGTTGTTTGCTGATACATTGGCTTCCTTATTAAAGAAAGTGGCCCATGTAGTAATGGGTCATTCATTGGTGGTGTATACCTCTCACTCGGTGGTAGCTTATGTTCAATCTAAAACTTTTGCCCTAACTCCTCAGCGACAACTGAAACTTGCTAAGGAGCTGACGGCCCCGAACTTGACTTTTGCAGCCGATGATGCTCCAAACGCTTCGGCAGGGCTGACCCTTACTGGCTCTCCACATTGTTGTGAGTCCTTCTCTCAATCTCAAGCTCGGATTAGGCCTGACCTATCTGACCAACCTTTACCAGACTCTCGCTTACTTTTCACTGATGGCCATTGTCATAGGCTCCCGGACGGGTCCCTGTCAGCTGGGGCGGCAGTTGTTGAACTCTCGCCACCGGACCACACTCGCACTATTGCCAGCTGGGGCCCCTGTGGTGGCTCCTCCGCCCAGTTTGCGGAGTTGATGGCATTGAAGTTGGCTTTGGAGGTTGCTTCGGGTCAGCGGGTCACGATCTACACCGATTCAGCTTATGTGTGTGGCCTAGTGTTGCGTGACTTGTCGTCCTGGAAAAGAAACGGCTTTTTGACCGCGAAGGGCACTCCTATAGCCCATAAAAAACTTTGCGAGGAAGTGGCTGACTGTCTGTTGCTCCCTGCTGCGGTGGCGGTGGTGAAGGTTTCGGGGCATTCAAAAGCAGGGACTATGACTGCCATTGGCAACAGGGCGGCGGATGTGGCGGCCAAAGTGGCTGGTAGTTACCATTTTGATTCTCCCATTGATGGAGACTGTGAAGCCTTAATGTTAGTTGAAACCGTTCAATCTTCAATTTTGGAATCTTTACAGTTGGACTCTGATGGGTGGGTCAAACTTACTAATATTGAAGGTCATGAGGTTGCACTGACGGACTCAGGTCATCTCTGGATGCCCTGGGAAGTGTGGGATAGCTTGGAACCTTAGCGGAGACCTTGCCGACCGGAAGGGCACACCATCTTAAGTTTCATTTTAACACCTTTTGGAAGCCCTTCTTGGCGGCTCCCGTCTTTCAGGGACTTTTGAGTACCACTGCCTGTCGTTCTCATCATAAAAAATACGGCGAGGACTTTTGGTTACAACATCGCCTTGCTGACGCCTATGTTGATGGTGTGTATCGTGGGCCTAATGGCCTGCCTTTTTTGACCCCATCCATGGAACAAAGCGTTCTGGAAGAATTGCATGGCGTTAATCACCTTGGCCCGAAGGCTATGTCCCGGATTATGGAACAATACTATTTCTATAAGACACCCTTGCTACTTTGCAAAGACTTTGTTCGTGCGTGCCAGGTGTGTGGCAGGTTTAATCCACACCCCCATCATACACAAGGTGCGGGCGCCGTGAAAACGGGATGCTTCCCTGGTGATGTGATCCAGATTGACTTTACAGACATGCTCGTACCACACCAAGGTAAGCGTTTTCTTCTGGGTATTGTAGACACGTTTTCTGGATGGCCGGCGTTTTTCCCCTGTAAAAGGGAAAGCTCAGCTGAAGTGATGGCTGTATTGTTGAAAGAATGGATCCCTATTTTTGGGGTACCCTCGGAGTTACATAGTGATTCAGGTACTCACTTCACGGCACATGATGTTAAGACTCTTTGCTCACTCTTGGGAATTAACAAATCATTTTCCTGTGTCTACTATCCTAAAGGCAACGCTAAGGTAGAAAGAATGAACAGATCCCTAAAAAGTGTTCTTGCTAAAATGTTGCGAGACAACCCCAAAGCTACTTGGTTGTCCTTACTTCCAGTTGCGTTGCTTCATCTTAGGTCTACTGTAAATAACACCACTAACTTCACTCCCTTTGAACTGATGTTTGGTAGGGCCATGCCCGGCTGCCTGCCTAAATCTAACTCAGCGCCCCTGCCTGAGGTCATTAATATTTTCCAGTTCAGACCGTATTTTGAGGCTCTCCAATCACTTTTGAAAGAACTAACACCTATTGTGACAACTGACACCAATGTTTCTGACTACACAGCTGGTTTACCATCGCAAGTCTACATTAAGAACCACAATAGGACCCGGTGGGACGCTCCAAGATACTTAGGACCTTTTGAAGTGTCCCAAAGGACTGACACTGCCGTTAAGGTTGCGGGGCGTGATAACTGGTACCATTGGTCACACTTGAAGCCCTGTTCGGAGAAATCAGGCTTACACTGGACTCATACACATCCCAGACAGTTGACACAGCCTGACAGATATGGTAGTGGGTCTAAAGGCCCCACTGAAGGGGGAGGGGGACACCAACCCCAACCCAGAAGGTCACAAAGACATCAAAAAGACTAAAAAATATGAACTTAAGGCCTGGGTCTTGAAACCAGGACCTTTAAGGTGTCCATATGGGGTGTGGGGCCTGACATTTGCTCTTTGCTTGCTCATAATACCAACAGTCATGATAATAGATGACCTCTATAGTTGTGAGGGACGAGTCAGAGGACATCCAGTTAAAAGATTGAAATTGGCCCTTTATGAGGTATGCAAAAATGTAGGTAAAACACCTGGAGAAAATCTGGTTATCTACTGCAACGAGGCAGGTATAGTGTTGGTAAAAATGAGAGGTGCCGTGCCGGACCAACACACCCTAGACTGGATCACTCATTGTACAGAAAATGCGATAAAAACGTGGGAAAAAAGAGGAAGAAAAAATGATGTTGTTTTGAAATTTGAAATTTATGATGTAACTAACATGTTTGTTCCCACAGAAGGAGATGGGTCTAGGAAGCGACGGTCTCGTATCACAGGGGGTCATGAACCAGGAGAAAATAAATGGGTAAAATTAGCCAGACACACAGCCAAGGTAACTAACTCAACCACGCCCTGTTGGGTGTGCTCCTTCAGGCCCCACCATGCTGCGGACGTACCATCTACAGTCCCAGTCCCTATTTCGGCAACAGCTCATGTTTGCCTGTTATGGCACTATCAGTGGGGACGAGGTAACCGTACCGTCCTCCCTGGGTGTGAATCTTATACAAAGTATGCCAATCTTTCGAATTGGATACAGCCCGTGAATTGGACAGTAAAGACCAATGAAACCCTGAAAAAGGGCCTGCAATTTGCAGGGTCAACACATTTTAGAGAAGAGCTGGTGGCGCCCTTCTGTTTTAAGCGAGAATGCAGGAAGGGTGACTGGCTTCTGGGTAAAACACCCTGTTTGGACTACCTGGGTGATGGGTTTACTAACAGGGAGGAAACATGGGCCACTAGAGTGGCTAAACTTCATAGTGAGTTAGTGAATACAACTGAACTAAAGTGTAGCGACTGTATGGTCATAGGGCAACGGTGGCCTCTGAATCATACCACATGGACCAAGTTAGTACAAAAGACCCTAACTTACTCTCCATGGATTCCCGTCCCACCGAGGTGGGGATTCCCCACCCCGGTTGGACAGGTTTGGTTGTGTGGAAGTAATAGTTATTTGACCCTTCCCGTTAATTGGTGCGGGACTTGTACCCTAGCTCGACTTAAGCCCTCATCTATAGTAGTTGCAGACACTTTAATGCAAAAAGCCGTACAAAAATATAGACATCATAACCTACATAAACATGGCATGGTAAGAAGAGCAATGCTGAAGGTGGGGGACCGCACCCTCGGTCAAGCTTACGTCCCCTTTTCTGATAACGGTGGTCGTAAGCCCCTGTTCGGAGATGGGAGGGGATTGCTCGCCACTCTGGTCCCTATGATCGGTGTGGCGGCCTCCATGCAGCGTCTAAATGAGGTATGGTGGATCCTGGAGGACCTAACTGAGGTAATAGATGGTGTCTTGGACCAAATGGAACGGAGTCCAGAACTTAAGGCAGTGGCTGCTGTGGCTATGCAAAATAGAGTGGCGTTAGACGCTCTGTATGCTGAACAGGGTGGTATGTGCGCAGCAGTGGGCATTGACCACTGCTGTACATATATCCCTGATGACACTGGCAATTGGACAGCCATTAGGAATAGAGTAAAGGAACTCAAAGACTTTCTCGAGTCTCAAGAAGACCAGGGTCCGCAGTGGACCTGGCTAAATTGGTTAAATTCCGGTTCCTGGATCCATATCCTTCAAAAGGTGGGTATTTTTATAGGAATTGTACTTTTGTTTTGTTGTATTTTGTTTTGTTTTGTTGTGCCTCTCATTCGCAGCATGGTCTCCAGGGCTCTGGGTTCCACTGGGGGCATTTATATGGTGAGTTGTGCGCCCCCGGGGGACACGGAGCTCGGGCCACGGGAAACGTCTGAAGGGGGTGTTCCTAATCTGTACTTGAGAAGAGTACAGGAGGCCTTGAAATATGAATGGAACAACCCCGAATAAGGCGGAGATGGACAAGTGGTGGTGGAGATTGTATCTAAACAACACTGTTTAGTGTTGCTGTGTTTGTTGTGCTTTGTGTTGCAGGAATGTTTATTTTTGTGTCAATCAGGGACAGACCCAGAGGGAAAGAACAAATGAAATGCATTGTGGACATGGGATGCAAAACATCTAAGTTTCGAATGGAAAGATTTGTAAACGGATATTATACCTGGGAAGAGAGAGAAAATTTTGAAACTACTCAGCAGCTGGTTGAGTATGCGCAATATAAAAGTGAACATGTTATTTTGGTATTATACTGTTGGAAATTGTACTGTGATTTTTGATACAGGCTGTACTTTTGTGAACTAAAAATATAATGGGTTAATTGACCTCTTCTGAGGTCAGAAGGGGGCTGTAGAGTTATATTTTTATGTGAAGTTATGCCTTTTTAGCTATTTAGAAATGTTAACCATAAGTTTGTCCGAGGTGTTCTCTTTACAGGACTCTTTGTTACAGTGGAAAAGTTACTGGCCCCGGGGGGTTGTGAGAATAACAAAGAAATCCTCCCCCCAGGAAAAGGAAAGCGTGGGGAAGAGAATGAACTCACAAAATGGCCGCGAGGGGCGGAGCCAAACGTCACATGACGGATCGGAAGCCAATGGAACAACGACACGTAGCATAGGCTCAAATGATATGGTGTAAATGCTGTGAAAATGTGACGTAAGCTCTGACTCCTCCCAGAGAGAGAGAAAGTTTTTCCTTTGGGGACGGGAAAACTAAGGAGTGTGTAGTAGGGACTCTTTGGGAAGGAGTGGAGCGCTCTGCTTAGGTGATTTGTATTAGGGAATAAAGTTGTCGTGACTTTAATCTTCCGAAATCCTGGTCATCTATCCTGGTATGTCATTATTAGCGGTTAGGGTAGTGTTGACGGCAAAAGCTAACCTCCTTCGCCAGTTTTGAACACGTGGTTGTCCGGAGTCAGGTAATTAGCATCAGGACAAAGAGACGCATTGGAACTAATATTGATTTGCTCTGTAAAGGTAATCGAGGACAACTTAAGAGAAATAACGATTTCTATCAGTCCTTTGATGTTCGCATTTCCTCCTCCACCGAAGACGATGTATATATATGCGGGGGCCAAAAATGTAAACATAGTGTTGGTCGGGGGCAAAACTAGCCTGGTTTTACCAGACCCTCGTAACTCATTTCGTTTCGTACAAGGGTCTGGATCTTCACAATTGAGCTCCGTTATCAGGTGGGAGGGGTGAACTCCTTTGAAACGACTGGATCTGATTTTCGCTAGCGTTTGGTCGTGACGTATGTAATGCGCTCGAGTGAGTGAAGCAGCGATCATAACTCTATCATAACTCTTGGGGGCTTTCCTTGCACATTCCAAGGCTTCAATTTTAATATCTGGATATTTGGGAGCCGAGCCAGAACGGATTGAAGAGCTTCCATTACTTTCGTATCCGCCGCCATTGCAGAACTACAACCAGCAAATGCTTGACGTCACCTACAACACCCGCCTCCCCCGCTCGCTGAATGGTAGGTTGAAATTCAACCGATGAAACGCAGCCACTGAGATCAGACCCAGACGTACATGTAGGGAAATTATAATTGACTTGTGACTACTTTTTATTACTCGATATAATATGCCTTTAAATATACTGCACATTACCCATTGACATTTAAAGTTTTTTTTCCTACTATTTCTAGGCGAGACACTGCAGGTGAATAGGGGACATTTTTAAATTTAATGTTATCAATTTGAAACGTTTGCTGTAGATTGTAGACATATTATCTGAGAAGAAAAAAAATTGCAAGTTTTCTGTCATTTTATATTTTCATAACCCAAAATGTCATCCCCATCTTTCCGGCATCAAAATCTGAATAACGGATTGAGCTAGATTCAAATTTATGGTTTTATTTTCTTGATAGATTAGTTACAAAGAGTTTTTCAGAGGGGATTTTGGATATACTGTTTAGTTTTAAAATAAGCTGTTTTTTAGTTTTGACATTCACAACTAAATAAATCAGTCTAGGAATGAGATATTTTTAAAAATCCCTCTGAGAAAATCTTCATTGTTGAAGATATTGTTCAATCCAAGGTTAGAAAATTTGCTACTGACATGGAGATGTTGTTGCCACAAAGAGAGGACATGCCTTTTGAGAAATAGGCCCTTGAAACTACGATTTCCTGTGTAAATCTATGGAGAAACATTGAATCACTGCAATATTTAAACATGTTATTGTGACGATTAGGTATACTGTATGTTTTGTTTCCATGTGAAAGCTTATATAATATCAGAGACCTATTTGGCCCAAAACCTGACAAGTGAAAAAATTGCCTGTAGTGTCTCTCCTTTAATATTTCCTCCTCCACGGGACTCGTCAGTGCAGCGACATAAGGCCTGTTCATACTCCACAAGATGCAAGAACTTTTTTCTCGCACCCAGAGCTCCGAGAACAAAATGACGTCATTTTGTTCTCGGAGCTCCTGTTCGGCAGTTCTTTCACGTTGTTCTTGACACCTGAGCTGAGCAGAACTTTGTTCTGCAGGGCTGCGAGAACTCTTGCTGTGATTGGCTGGATGTTTAGTGGGTTATTTCTGTGATTCCTTGATTATTTTGGCTGTCGAAAAAGGGGGCGTGGCAGTTCGGCAGCAACACGTCTTGTGGAGTATGAAATGTCAGAGCCCAGACGAACTTTGTTCTTGTTCTTTTTGTCTCAAGAACAAGAACAAATTCTCGCGTCTTGTGGAGTATGAACAGGCCTTTACTGAACAGCTCTGGGAGAAAGATGGAGGAAGAAAGGAGTGTGTTTCAGATGCAGCGCACGAGACACATGCCACATCTCCTCACTTTACAGTTACGACCTGACGCTCTTACACACGGTCTTTGATATTCTTGTGAGAGACGGTGTTTGAACTTGCAAGTTGCGGTGTTCGCTTTGCAATGCCATGCGGCTGTAAACTTTACCGGCACATGATCAGCTGCACAAATAAAGTTTCCCTCTTCGTGTACAGTCGGTCTCTCCCTCGCGTTTCAGACGTGTCCGCGCCCTCCGTCCTCTTTCCCTCTGTTCATTTCTTTGTTAAAAAAAAAGAGGCTGAAGTCCACGTACATTTGCCCCGGGGCTTATGGGAAATGTAGTTAAAGAGGGGATATTATGTAAAATTGACTTTTTCAAGCTTTATATCATGTTATTATGTCATTCCCTCATTAAACACATGCCTGGAGTGTTGCCTTGGCTCATTCACGTATGTTTGAGTAATCTTTAAAAACGTATACGGCAGCCATTTTAGGTGTAGCTATGCCTCAGTCCTCCTAGGAACGCCCCCACCTCCTGGAGACGCCTCTGGACCTTTCGTCACCAGCCAAGCCACCAACCACTGCTCCTCAGCTCAGCAGAGCCCCCTCCCCGCATGTCAACTCAAGCGCAGATGTATGTAGTCAGAGCCATCATGGAGGATTAGCTTCACGTGTTGTAAACCGGCGCTACAGCAGCTCTGAGACTTTTACAAAAACACACATCAGTGTTTCTGTTACCTCAACACCCAGGATTAAAACCGGTGACAAGAAAACTTATTTCCATGACGGGATCTGCGCTGGGAATGTGTTTGGGCCTTCATGATGCCCTGATAGCATTCCCTCCGGAGGGAATGCTAACCACGTGAAACGAGAAATATGCACCAATAAAGTCAATAAAACCACAATCTACACAATGAATCGTTTAACAATGATCACACACTGAGACAAGATTGTTGATTTGAAGTTTATTGCTCACATTTAATCTACAGTAGGTCATAGCCGAGTGGTTTTCTCCTGGAGCTAACAAACTCTTAGCAGTTAGCCACTAATAGCTAGCTCGGAACAATTTATTGAAAACAAGTAGCCTATTATGCACTAATAATGGGATGATCACACACTGAGCCTGGCTTGTTGATTGTTAAGTTTATTGCACAAATTTCATCTACAATGGGTCATAGCCGAGTGGTTTTCTTCCGGAGCCAACAAGCTAGCCGCGAGGCGCTAACAGCTAGCTCGGAATGATTCATAGAAAACAAGCAGCATAACTACTTGAAGCAGCATTTATGATGATCACACAATGAGTAAGGGTTTACACATTTGTGGTTTATTGCAGACTTTTCATCAACAATGAGCTGTGGGCGATTATTACATGCTAACGGGGGTTATCTCAAATAATTGTCCACCTGCACAGATAATGTCCCTGGGAAGATCCTGGTGTAGACCATGGGGGTGTAGTTAAAGATCCATAGGGCATCGCAGTAGCGAAGAGTGACTAGATAGCCTCCAAACAGCAGGTATTTTTCAGGCAAGAGCTCCTTCGGTGTGGACACAGAGGCCCTGAACTCTCAAAGGTTCGTCTCCAAAGTCACTTTCTGAGTCAGACGCAGAATCAAATCATATCCTGGGTGGCCATTGTTCACAAAGTGATAACGCGTAGCTACTTTCCAACAGTAAAATTAAAACGCAGCGAAAATCGATCGTAGTTTCAACATGTGAAGGAGAGAATGTATGTAGCAGTGTTTAGTTGTGATGACAGCACAATACAGCGTGCTGAAGGGGGCGTGTCGGAAAGGGTCAGGGCTTCTTAAAGAGACAGAGGCCTATTTCAAGACGTTCAGTACAGCCATTTTGCGAGAGCAAATTTATTCAAGGCAGTTATTTTAATTTACTGCATTTACAGACAAACATAAGTTTGGATCATCATTGTAGTGTGCTATAGACTGGTACTATGTGACTGAAAAAAGCATAATACCCCCTCTTTAATACATTATGGGCGGTTATAATATAAATAAAAAATTATGCGGGGGCCAACAAAAAGCTTTCAAGGCTACAGAATCCTGGACTCAATGATGAATCAGAATTGTTTTTATTGCCATTTTTGGTGAACAAGTTCACTACTAGGATTTTTATTTCCGTTCGATCGTGCAACATGAAACATAAAACATATAACATATAACTTAGATAAATAATAAACTATAAAAACTTTTAAAAAACATAAAACTATAACTAGATTTCATTCCTTTTTTGGGAATTATTCCTTTTTTTTATGGCTGTAAATGTCTTTGTTGTGCTTTATGTGTTACAGTGTGCCTTAAAGAGTGTACAATTACCTGAACATGAGGTATAAAAGCGCCCTGGCAACCATTTTGTCTCTTTTCATTCAGCACATCCTGTAATGAAGGCCTGGAGAAGCTGAAACACAATGGCTTTTTTTTTTAACCATTCTCATGCTATCCATGAATGAATAAAGGCTGTTTAATGTTTCTAACCCACGGAGGGCCTCAGTCTTTATTTAGATGTATTATGTCCTGACTCCCTGCCTGGGAGAAGGATGAAGTGTGGCATCTTTTAAATCAAATATTTATTTGTCTTTCATTTTTAATAAGCAAAACAAACCTGAAAGAACAGCAGCTTGACAGCACAAACAGGTCGAGGGTAATCGATACACAAATATTTTATAGCCAGCAACAGTGGAGGCCGGTGTTGTGAACAACACCTAAAAGAAAAAGTAGGGTATGTTTGGGTGTGAGCATGAATGGAATCTGTGGTTTTGGAAGGCCCAATTTCTGATTTTGTTTTGGACCTCCCTCTAAGAACTGCATGACTTGTTTTGTACCTACAGAGCGAAGGAGGTGCATTATTTTTTCAGTTTCGTTACGGTTTGATTTCGCTTTCACTATATGGACGCCGTTGTTTTTGTCTGATAGAAATCATAGGCGCAGACGTTATGTTTTATCATATTTTTATTTGGGGGGATTTTTATGGGCACATTTCTGACCGTCCCGTGCTGCACGTTTTCATACAGAGGAGTTTTAAACGTAGGCTATTTTGTAACGTTTTCTACACTTTAAAGCCAACATTTATGCACTGATTACAGGAATATATAACTGAATTATCTCGTCATTTTCACACACAAATTAGATTGATGGACCCGCCGCCATTGGTCAGCAAAGCTCGTCTTCATGTTTTATCCCATACTGTTCCACAGAATACCCCAAATATGAGGGAAAATTGCTATGAAAAACCCACAAACTGAAAGTGCTCCATGCTTATTATATTTATTGATGCAAAACCTCAGAAGACTTGGCATAACAAATTCCCTCACTCACCCAACTTGGTGAGAAAAGGCCGCACAAAGCTGTGCTGAACCAAGATTATGCACGGACCAAATAAGAGCATGATTGTGGCTGAACATGCTTTTGGACACCACACTTTTACATTAACTTAAGTTAGTTTAAGGTAAAGGTTAAGGTGCTTTATTCGGCATTATACAACAACATGTGTCCTCTGTATTTGACCCATCTCTCGATGCCCGGGGATCCATCTCCATGATGTGGAGCCAAAAACACCTGTTGTAAATGTGTTTAGTGGTAGGGGAAACCTACACAGACACAGGGAGAACATGCAAACTCCACACAGAAAGGCCCCGTCCAGGTGGGAATCGAACCCGGGAACTTCTAGCTGTGAAGCACGAGCGCTAACCGCTGTACTACTATGCCGCCCGTATGGGGAGTCCCTTCTTTACCAGGGACTGCGTTGGTTTGCACTCAGTTTGGTTAGAGCGCCCTACACTGGCAGTGGGCTAAATAAAAAAATGTGAAAACAATATGAGCCTCAAAACAAACTTTACATGTGCTATACCGATGCCTACAACACAATTATTCAAGATCAGTTATTTGGAAATCAACATTGGGCTAGGTGGAGGTGAAGGGTGTGTTCCTGACGCGTGACAAGACATTCAACTGCTATGACTGCATCTGGCGAGTGTTAGTAATACTCTGGTTAAGCTCTGATTCATTTAAGCGGAGGATATGTTTGTTAACAATAGCCACTTAAGCTGGTTGTTCAACTTTCCTGAGTTTAATGATGGAGTAAAAATCTTGTCATCCTTTTTTGTGCATCGATAAACACTGCAGCGTGTATAGCCCATAGATATATATTTAGCCTCGCCTATTTGGTTAGCATTTGTTGTTGACAGAATGATGGCAAATATTGCTGGCTGTATAGCTTTGCTTATACTGTGTCAGTGGGTTAGCGGTGTTCATTAAATATAGCACATTTGCGTGATACTCAGTTTATGCCCTCCCATTACTGTTTTAAGCCGTTTCCCTCAGATGTATGGGATAGGCTGGAGCCTGGCTGGTTGTAAGCTCTGAAGCAGTGCCTGTCTGTGAACGTGGTAAAGAATATTGAATGGGTCTTCTGTCATAGCGGGTGGTTAAAGGGACTAGATGCAAGTTGGTCATTTTTATACTGACTACTGTCACCTCAGGTCTTATGCGTAACCGCAGTCTCTATATTAAGCTCGTGCATGACGGCACTTCGGACCCGAATTAAAACCTTTTTGAGTGACAGTGCAGGATTTTAGAGGCAGTTGTGGTGAATAGGTCTGGGCTCATTCTACACATTAGGACATGGCTGGAACATGTAGGGGGAGGAAAATACATAATATGAAAATTTTTAAACTCTGTATAGTCCCTTTAAAGACAATTACAGGTTATTTGGATAGAGACAAGTCTGCTTGTTTTTACCTGACTTAAAGGGACTATACGGAGTTTAAAAATGTTCATATTATGTATTTTTCTCCCCCTACATGTTCCAGCCATGTCCTAATGTGTAGAATGAGCCCAGACCTGTTCACCATAACTGCCGTAGTTGTTAGTAGTAGTGGCAGTAGTGAGTATAAAAATGACCAACTTGCATACAGTCCCTTTAATTAAATGTCTGGAAAGTAGAAACGTGGACAATGATGATGATGTCGACGACTATGTTATAGGAAAAGACCATCTGTTTTGTTTGCTACATGTGTTAGAGGTGTTTAGCGCAAATCATTCTTCTCATAGGACTAAAAAGTAAGAAAGAAAGTAGGCCTACATTTGAGTGTAATAGTCTTAATTTTTGGTTTAATGTTGATATTGATAAGAAAATTCCGATATACACCAATTTGATTAAAGTAATTTACAAGATAAATAATACACATTTTAACTGTAATGTTTGATTAATAAATTGTACTGCGTAAAAATTTAGAAACATATATATTTCAAATATAATTGAATCAGTTTGGTTTTAATTATTCCCATCAGTCTCACGTCTTTTTAATTTTTCTAGTACCCTAATAAAGGCAGCCAGTATAATTCATATTTAGTTTAATTACAGGAGGGACATTATGTTTGGAGGAAGACGATCAAAATGTAAGATGTAGTGTGAGAAGGACCCCCCAGTATATGGACGGGCTTTCAGAAGTACAGATCTTGCCAAAATGGTTGTCGTGGCAGTGAAAAGTCATACGAGAGGAGAATTACAGATTTTATGAGTGCATCCAAACATACAGAAGAGAGCAGAGCAGACCAAACAGCCACTGTAAACAAAGACAGCGTTTGTGACGGAGATACCTCAGAAGTGACAGTTTATTTTTACTCGCAAGCCGTGTTTGAAGCTGAGAGTCGATGGGCGCTGAAGATGGTCGTGTCACATTACTCATTCAACTCTAGTTCTGACATTTCCAGTGTTTTCGGTCAGATGTTTCCAGACAGCGAGAGAGCCAAACAGTTTTCATGTGGAGCTACCAAAGTGGCACACTTCATATATGTTTTGGCCTGGGTCCTTTTTTGCAAGGAACAGGGAGTTAAAGATATAAGAAAAGCACAGTGCTGTGTCGTTTCCTTTGACGAGTGTGTAAATAAAGTGACTCTGACAGAACAGTTGGATGTAGTGGTACAGTACTGGAGTGACACTGAAGAGAAAGTTGCGGCGCATTATTTTGATTCTCGGTTTATGGGACACGTTAAAGCAGAGCAGCTCCTAGACAGGATAAAGAAAGCCTTGTCACCAAAAAAGGTCTTGCAGGTTCCAATGGATTGTCCTGCCGTCAACTGGAAGCTACTGCAGATCTTCCAAGATGACAAGAACCAAGAAGACCCAGATGCACCAAAGATGCTCAACTTGGGAAGCTGTGGTTTTGCATGGAAGTTTTCAGGATGGAGAAAGAGAAACTGGTTGGAAAGTGGGAGATGTGCTTAGAGCTCTTTGGCAGGAGTTCCATGACTCACCAGCAAGAAGAGACGACTTCATTCAGGTGACCAAAACCTCAACATTTCCCCTGAAGTTCTGTGTCTGAGGTCCTCCCAGCTGCTGAACAGGCATTACAACTGTGGCCCGCTGTGCAGCAATATGTTGGAAGCCACAAAAAACTTCCAAAGAGCAAAGTGCCATCATCTGCACCATACTGTCTAGTAAAAAAGGCCACTGACCCCCTCTTTCAGGCCAAGCTGCAGTTTTTAGTATTTGTTGCAACCTTTTTTGGAGAGATTCCAAACAGACTCTCCAATTGTACCTTTCTTGGCAAAGGAGATAGAAATAATTTTAAAGACTGTTGTCATGTTTCATCAAAAGGGAGGAATTAGAGAAGCTAAGAACACCGCTACAGTTGTTAAAGATTGGCCTCTACAACAAGGCTCTCCATGTACCTATTAAACAGGTTGACATTGGATTTGCAACAAAACAAGCTGTAGGGAAGAAAGCTGAAGAGCTCCAGTAAACTCAAGTGAGCCTTTTAACATTAAAGAAAGAGTGTGTCACTTTCCTTGCTGCTACATGCAAAAAGATTATGGAAAGAAGTCCTCTATCTTCGCAGCAGTGAGGCTCATGGGCTCCCTTGACCCAGCGGTAATGGTCACAACAGCGGAAACTGCAGTGACAAAGTTTGAGAAACCCTTACAGATTCTCTTTAATGCAGGTTAGCGCACTGCTTCAGACTGTGATGTGATCTTTGCTCAGTATAGGGCTTTTATAGCCTGGCCTTAGCCATCCGTAAACTCCGGTCAATTATATTTTCCCTGCATGTACGTCTGGGTCTGATCTCAGTGGCTGCATTTCATCGGTTGAATTTCAACCTACCATTCAGCGAGCGGGGGAGGCGGGTGTTGTAGATGCAATCAAGCATTTGCACCGCATTTGCTGGTTGTAGTTCGGCAATGGCAGCGGATACGAACGTAAAGGAAGCCTTTTCAATCCATTCTGGCTCGGCTCCCAAATATCCAGAAATGATAACTGAAGCCTTAGAATGCGTAAGGAATGCTCCCAAGAGTTATGATAGCTGCTTCACTCAACACTACATACGTCACGACCAAACGCTAGCGAAAATCAGATCCAATCGTTTCAAAGGAGTTCACCCCTCCCACCTGTTAACAGAGCTCAATTGGGAAAGTCCAGACCCTCTGTACGAAACGAGTACGAGGGTATGGTAAAACCAGGCTAGGGCTTTCATATTGGATGCCGAAACCACAATGCAGAGTACCAAGAGTGTGTTTACAGTTGCAGACTTTACACATTTCTTGGAAAATGTGCATGTGGCAAAGCTGAGTATGCAGCCATGTGGGATCTGCTGAAATGTCTCCTCTCCCTTTCTCATGGACAAGCAGCAGTGGAACGGGGATATTCCATCAACAAGGACATGCTTGTGGAGGATCTTAAGGAGAGAAGTTTCATCGCTTTGCGCTTGGTCAAAGATTCAATGTCTGAGCAAGATGGAGATCAAGCTCTGTCAAAGGGTCTAATTCAGTACTGCAAAGCAGCAAGGATGAGGTGTTTGCAGTACCTTAAGGATGAAAAGAAGATAAAACATCAAAGTGCAAATGAAAAGAAAAGAAAGGAACTCCAAAAAGACATGGAAGAAGATTATTTAAAAAAAAATAATGCAGAAAAAAGCAGATGAAATGGCAGTTAATGCAGAAAAGAAGTTATATATTTGAATGTAAAAAATATATTAAAAAATCACATATTATTCGCTCCGGAGTATAAGACGCACGCTAATCACAAAATCAAATACATATTGCAAAAGTGTGGCAAAGAGCAAGGAAGACATGGAATCTACGAGAGAGTGATATGAAACTAAAAAGGTTTGATATGTTAGTTTGAGATGAGTTGGCTTGATTATTGCTGCATCTTGCAGATGTTAAGTTGCATGTTACATGTGTTGCACAAGAAATACATAATTTAACCTTCAGTAAAAGCTTAATGAGCAAATACTTTGTGCTTTATTTGTCATTCATATTTTTGTGATACTCCATTTTAGAAGTAAGCAGTAAAGAGAAGAGAAGAGCTTAGTGAGAATTGGCTACTGGATAAGGTAAGATGATACTTTATTGATCTCACAATGGAGACGTTTACTTGTTACAACAGCTCTTAAGATGAGATCGCACAGGGGGTGCAAAAAGTCAGGAAATGTGCCATTGAAGAAGAAATTAAGTTTGCAGGTAATAATAATAATAATTATAATAATAATAATAATAATTATTATTATTATTATTAGTAGTAGTAGTAGTAGTAGTAGTATTAATATTATTATTATGATTATTATTAGTATTAGTATTAGTATTAGTATTATTAATATTATTATTATTATTATTATTATTATTATTATTATTATTATTATTATACTGAATATAATAAAATAAACTCTGGGTAGCTCCAGAAAAAAAAAATCCAAAGAACAAAAAAACAGAAATTGAACAGGATATCCAACACTGTATCGGAGTTGGCAGTACAGATGAATATATAATAAATAACTGTTTACATTCAGGTGGTTGATTGATAAAGTGACATTGCAGGTATGGTCTCAGTCTGTCACTGAAAGAGCTGCTCAGCTCCTCTACAGTGCTGTGCAGTGAGTGAGAGGTGTTGTCCATGATGGAGGTGAGTTTGGCTATTACCATCCTGTCACTCACCTCCACAGAGTCTGGTGGGCAGCCCAGGACAGAGCTGGCCCTCCTGACCATGTGTCCATCTAACCGTGTGGCACAAACATCCTTGCTTTCGTGTAGAATGTACCTGTGCATTGTCCTGATAAATACATTAAAATGGCACAGAAGAAGTCCAGCGGTGACACTTCCGATTTCTTTTTATGGCGCAACAAAATCTAGGAAATAAAGATTGTTGCACTTCAGGAGTAACAGAAGAAATGGCCAAATAACCAGGGAGCCATGTTATAACATGGTTAACATCAAGTTCGTTTTGAATTATGTGTCCTTTAAAGTAAGACCTAATTGAACTAAAATAAATCTTGAATTGACAAAAACATACAGCGTACCCATTGCCCATATCAGTTTGACAAACAGCAGACCAGGCTTTAAAATTTGATCTAAAACCACACTTGCATCATGCTCCATCATTTCCTTTCTCTGCCTTTTACTGTTTTCATCACTCTTCATACTTCTGCACCACTGGTTACTGCCTCCATCTGAAATATCACATCAGAACAATAGTTTCTTTTCCCCTGAGGCCTGAAGCATTTATTCCCCTTTATCTTTGTGTGAGGAGCAGCTAATCCCTCATAGGAAAATAACGGGAGGAAGGGAAGCAGCCTTCGAAGAGTTCATTTTAATCTCAGTCATTTACAAGCATGTAAGTAATGATTATCTTTAAGACAATGAACATATGTTTAAACCATAGACTATACAAATAATAGACAACTCCTCCTCACTCCTCCCCGTTTACCATAATGACCACGTTCGAGGGGAATTCATGGCGGATTTACAGGCTCCTCCTCCCCAGCTCTGACGAAGCATGTTCCTAATAAGGGCATAAGGGCGGGATCTTCACTGTAGACTCGGCCCTTGCGTGACGTGTAGCTCGCGCAGCTCCAATGCTAACAGTCCGGCCCTCATTAAGTAGGAGATTTCTAAAATGTATCCTACGATAACCAGCCCGGTGCCCCTGATTATGTCTAACCCAGCGTAATCACAGGAGGAATATCGAGCTGTAGACAGTTCCAAACAATTAGGCACCGGGCATTAAAGTTGTTTTTAACGTGTCTAAAGTGCAATGCATTCCAATGGGAGACTAGCGGCTATATGCCGGTACTACAGCAATGGCTGCCTCCAATGTCGTCGTTGCAAAGCAGAGCAGCCAGCACCCATTGGACGAAATAGACGAAAGGGAATCTATGCTGGATTTACAGACTCCTCCTACCCTGCTCTGATCGAGCATGTTCCTAAAAAGGGCGGGATCTTCACTGTAGACTCGGCCCGTGCCGTTAGCTCTGATGCTAACGGCCGGTCAATCAAAGTCAGGCCATCATTACTGTAAGAGATTTATAAAATGTACCTTATGAAAACCCGCCTGGTTTCTTTAATTGTAACTAACTCAGTGTTATCACAGGAGAACTATCTAGCTGTAGACAATTTAAAACATTTAGAAACTAGGCTTTACAGTGGTTTAAAACGTGTGTAAAGGGCAAAGCCTTTAATGCCAGTGTTAATTTTGACAACATATTTTAATTTAGTTTTAGTCTTAGTCTTTTGACGAAAATGTAATTCAATTTTAGTCGAGATTTAGTTAAAAAAAAATCTTCAATTTTAGTCTAGTTTTAGTCGACTAAAATTAAGACAAATTAAGTCGACTTTGCATTTATAATATTCATTATAATCATATTTAATCAGGTCCTCTGCTTCATGGAGCTTCTCCCACATGAACAAAGCTCAGAGCTGATCCTTTGGCAGAGGATTTACATGATCTGAGGCTCTTTCAGACTGTCAATAGAAGTTTGGATGATTTTAGTCTCTCCTTTTCATTTTTATTTAGTCTTATTTTAGTCGACTAAAATATCTGGACATTTTAGTCATAGTTTTAGTCTCATGAAAAACTTTTAATTTAGTTTTAGTCCAATTTTAGTCGTCAAAAATATCACTTTGACTAAAATTAAGACTAAATATTTTAGTCGACGAAATTAACACTGTTTAATGGAAAAACAGCTTTAGGGGCAACCGCTAGATGGAGGCATTGCAGCAATGGCGGCCAATAGCTGGTGTTCACGGAACTCTGTTATTCATGGCCATTGGTCTAAACGCTATACAACATAGAGCCCAAAACCAGGGCCGTTGCCAGCCACTTTGGTGCCCTAAGCAGACATGTTTAATGTTAGGGGGTATCTACAAACTAAAAATACGTGTTGAAATGAATTGAGTTTATGTAATAGCCCCGCCCCTATAGCCGATCCATGCTCCTGATCAGAGGCGTCTTCCTCCTCTCTCTTCTCTCTCTCTCTCTCTCTCTCTGCTTTTTTTCTGTCACTCTCTTCCCCTCTTGATGTTTCTCTCTCTCTTTCTTTCCCTCTTTCTTTCTCTCTCTGCTCTCTCCCTCTCTTTCTAAGGTTAAGGTATACTTTATGAATCCCCTCTCTCTGAAAAAAAAGTAGTGCTCACAGCGCGTTGTGAGTGTATAGGAAGCCATAGCGCTGGCCCAAACCCTTTTCCTAACCTCCTGACCATTACTTTATCTCTACCAGACACAAGGGTGGTGCACGGGGTCATGGCGTCTATTTAGGTGCTTATAAATGATGAATAATGTTGGTCAAATTGAATGTTTTTAATAGCTAAAGAGTGGCTTAACAGGATCAGATATACATGACATGTTTCCCTACAGGAACTATAAAGTATACCGTAATCTTGTACTTTTGCACTCGCGATAACAAGCTGGTTTGCAAAAAAAAAACAATGATATGATTATTAATAGTGTGGCTTCTTGCATGCGTTATCACGTTCATTACAGATGAAGTAGTAATTGTTCAGTGTAGCGTAGTTGTTGGCTGCACAAGTCGATGGGAAGACAAATTTCATGGCGCAGAATTCTCATAGAAAATCCATGAGGAAAGAGAAGAAAACTGGCAGCCAAGTCCGAGTGCACAGAAAGCACTTCATATCAGGCGTCACATGTTGTAGAAAAATGATTAAGCTATGAACAATGAAAACTATGTTTGAAAATGCTTTGGGACTGGGGGTAGGACGCGAAACAATATCTCTTAATTGCGATGAAAAGAAGGCTGGAATAATTTATCTTCGAATGTTTTCATAATCGGGATTTATGAAGATAATTGCTAAAAGAACAAGAGCACACTGTCGATCCAGCTATGACAGCATGGTTCTGCCAAAGTTATGCTTCTACTCTAATTACTAAATCGACTTATCATTCAATAAATGACAGATAAACAAAAAATGTTTGGGCTCAATATTTATCATCTGTGCATTTAGTTTTAGAGTTTGTATTGTCTGCAGTGCCATAACAGTCAGTGTTTTAGCCATAGATATAGTATAATATACAAGAGATCGCCAGTCATCCATTCAGCCCCATTCATCGTAATGATCCCGAGTGGTCTGTGAAATTAACATGGCTGTTCAATCTCCTCCTACGAAGCCTGTTCCTTAAAAGGGCAAAAAGGTGAGAAGCCCCGGGGGCGGTTGGACCGGCCACGAGCCTCCACAGAGCTCCAGAGCCTGTCAATCATAGATTTAGGCTTCCACCTTTTACTGCTGATGTACAAAAACCAGCGTGGTTAAAAAATATGACACCTATCCCAGTGTCACATCCCTTACCAAAAAGAAGTATACTTCAAGTATATAATATCAAGTTTACTTTAGTATATATAAGTATATATGCCCAAGTATACTTATACTTGTACTACAAGTATACTCCTTGGGACTAAATTGGCCCACTTGCAGTATACTTCAAGTATACTCCAAAGTAACCCAAAAGTATACTTCAAACTAATCTTTTAAGTTTACTTGTAGTGTACTTCTCATATAATTAAGTATACTTCTATCTTTGAAAGTAAACTTCGTAGTATACTTAAAGTAATCTTTAAGTGTACTTGTAGTGTACTTCTGATATAATTGAGTATACTTCTATCTTTCAAAGTATACTTTGTAGTATACTCAAAGTAATCATTTAAGTTTACTTGTAGTGTACTTCTTAATAATCAAGTCCACTATTTCCTATTTCACCTTTATGCTGAGAAAAGAAAGTTAAGAACATAGCAAAGTCATTTTGTTTAAATTTATTCAACCTATAGAGAGAATTTTACAAATTGAACATTATAACAAAAACAGATATGTTTAACAGGATGAAGCAAAGGTGAGAACAATAATCTGAACATGTTTTTAATTCTGTGTATTTAAAGCATCCACTTGCTTGGCTGTTGATGCTTTTTGAAGTTTTTATTGTTGCATTTCTTTCTTATTATTTTTCTGACATCTTGAACGCTCATAGATGGAAACCTCAACTGAGCGTACCCTGTGAACACAAAAACTAAAATATGAACAGTTAGATGAACTCTGACACCACAAAATCTTAACAGTTCATACCTGAATTAATAATACTGCTGTGAATCATTTTTTGAACATCAGATTAAGCAGACTTTTACATTTTGATTGATCACAATAGATAAGTTAATTTTGATATAATTAATTAATAAAAAGTAAGCATATAATGCTCTAACTGTACACCCACCGATGATGAAAAACGTATTGATTGGCAAATATGCAGCACAGGATGAGTGAGGCCACAGACAGGATCAGAACAAGGTATCTTGACCAGTGCTTTTCAAACATTTGACACAAAGTACCAACACATAAATATTTTATCTTTGGTGTTATCTTATCCGCTCGTGCTACGTACATCAAAACAACAATGGAGAATAAAGCAACGGTGTAACATACAATTTATTTAAATATTTAAAAGTACGTAAGTACACTCACCAACAATGGCATCCAATTTAGCAGCATCCAGTTGCGGCTTGGACTCCACATCTTTATGTGCTGCTGACTGTCTCCCGGTCAGACTTGAGCTAGCCAGCGTTTCTCTGCCAAAGATTAGGACAGCAAGGTCTCCAACATAAACTGACGAATTTGAAGTTCGGAGAGAGTTCAGCTTCATTTTGTTGACTTTGACGTCTGAGCCTGGCACCAGAGACACCTGTAAAACAACAAAGTTATTTGCAATAGGTGGCGTTCATGTTCTACAATGTGATGATGTCATAATGTCAGGTGGAGGGCAGGGGCCAATACAACTCTAAAGTCGTTTTTACTGACCAACATCACGCCCCCTTTTTTTTGAATATTGTCTCCACTTTTGGATGCTTTTCAGAGATAATAATCGGACATTAGTTTATATGTGCTGACAGAGAAGACAATAAACTTTGAGACAGTTTTTGTTTCATGTGGATTTGCCCAGTAATAAGTGAGATATTAGCCACAAAATAAGACAAAGAAATCTGCAGTTTGCCAGTTACCATCATGGAATTTTCAGCTGTCTTGCACCTCAAAAGTAAATTATTATCCTTTCAGGGTATTAGCATTTTACAGTAGACCAGATAATCACTTTTATGTATTTATTTATTATTTACCTTGTATGATTGTTCTGCTAAACTTGTTAGACCTAATTTTTTCCACATTGTTCTGTTGTTACAGACTTGTAAAATACATTCACTTCAGCCAGATTAAACCCTGCTGGAACGTGAACCTGGACTCCAGTCTCTTCCATCCCTCCTGCATTCTGACCGATCCACCACTGTTAAACCCTAAGAGCTAACCCTACATACAGTCCACCCCACCTTAACTATTTGGTTCTTCGAAAAGTCAATTCCTCCATTCCAACCGTGCATGTGTTTTAAAACAGGTCGTCGATGAGATGGTCTTGTATTTTAATTGGAAGAGTGCCACCAACTGATTATCTGGCACTGTGTGACATGAGCCATAATCTACCCCAAGAGCTTTACACTAGCCAAATTTAGAACATTTTGTAAACATTCCTATATTACCATGTCAACAGACTCCTCTTGAGGAGATGCAGGAGAGGATACAGGCAAGTGTTCAGTTCGCACTGGTCGCACAGGTGTTGATTCGGCAGAGGAAGACTTTGAGAACGATGAAAGCTGCTCAGTTATGTGTCTTAAAGAGTTACTAACCCCCCTTTCCAGAGCCTCAGCCTCAGAGCCTCAGATTTGAAAATCTCAACAGAAAAGGGGCGTTGCCTGGAGGACTGAGCGGCGCGCGGGAGGGGGGAGGGGTGGGAGGGATCTGGGTGATTGACAGGCCTGAGTCATCTGACTTCAACGCTGTAGCGCTACTCGTGAAAAAAGTCCGAGCATGGAGTTCCAGCGAGCTAACTTGTTTAGCAACATGTTCCACTGGGACAACTTTACAGCTCTCTCTACACAGGAGAAGCATCGTGACAGACTGAGGCCTTGTACCTGAGACTGCTCTGAGGCGCTGGCTTATTTTATTAGAGTGATTCCTCTGTAATTTACAAGGCTAGCTGCTTAGCATTGAGCAACATCAATGTTAGCATCGCAGCTAACTGTCCTGGCTGGCTACTTTCATAATTTACCGATCTATTTTAATGTAGACTTTTTGCTGTAGTCTACATAAGCATGGGAGATATATCTGTGTCCTCAGCAGAGCATGTGAGGTATAGAGACATGACTATATGTATTACAAAGCTTTATTTTATTTTTCTTACAGCAAAGTGCACAAAACATGTCGCATAAACAAAAAAATAAATATATAATATTTTGCACGAACACAGTCCTTTTGAAATTGTTTTCCGTTTGTCATTGAAGATAAAACAGAATCAGAATGACTAACTGTCTGTAACATTGTGGACTCGAGCCAAAAGTAATTTATATTGCTAAATTTTGTGAATTAAAGGTTTAACCAATGTAACACATGCACTAAACTACCACTAAATGACTCTGTAAAGACTATATTAAAGTCTTTATCTTTAAATGTATGCTTATTTAGTTGAATGATGAAATAATGAAAATTATGGTGCCAGTTTTATTACTTGATTTTATTACTGTTCTGTAACTAATGACTAAAACTACAATATTCAACAACAACGCTATTAACACTACACAATTGTCTATAATACAAAAAGCTATTCTAAAAAAAAATCTACCTAAATGCTATAACTAATCGCAAACCTGACAATTGATGAAAATACTCTCTCGCTATTCCTTCTCCAACTCGCTACGGGGGCGTGAGCGAGACTGGGCCGCTTTTATAGCCAGAGCGGCAGGGCAACTGACGTCAGGCTTCACTGCTGACGTCAGCTATCACTCCTGGGCCAATAGGAGCACCAAATTCAAAAATCAAATGCAGTAAAGACCGACCGCCTGTAGATGGCGCCTCACTGACGGTTTTAGGCATAAGGTTGATCTTTCAACTAATTTGAACTAAAGTGCCAAAATAATGACCAGGATATGTAGACAACACTATTGGACACTCATTTATACAGTTTATCAGGGGAAAAAGTGGATTTGAGGGTGAGTTTTCCTTTAAGTTTTGAACAACAGCTGGCAGGTCTGTAAAGAGAACAGAAACATTCAGTACATGTTTCTTTAAAATGCTTACGCCACATTAGATTTTTTCACAAGAATATAATCAACACAATTATAGTTAAGATTAATTATTAATCAAAAATAAATAAATATCTTGATCACTAATATATTATTATCATTGTTATTGATCATGGCCTGGGACTAGGGCTGAATGATTTTGTAAAAATTAAAATTGCATTATTTTTTTTTAAATCAATATTAAGATTTTATTTCAATTATTCTTTTATTATCCATTAAATAACTTTTTGTCCTGTGAGACAATTAAGTTCTTATCTTCATCCAAAACTTTCCTCTCCCGTTAGGACACATAGGTGGCTGTTAAACTTGTCCATCTCAGTACCATGAGCGCTGCTCTCTTTACTCTATACAAGCAGCACAATTGGCTCATCTTCATCTCTGTGTAGGGTACTAACACAGTCCCGTCAGATTTTAGTGAGCAGTTTGTTAACATGAAAGGAGGATTTCTGTGACCAGTACGCAGCCCAGGACTCTGAATGGAGTGATTAACACGGTAGCTAATGCAACACTAACAGAGAAAAAACCTTTGTCATTTACGGTGGTCGTTTAGCACTACTTAGGACAGAGGAAGAGGTAATCATACTGTATGAATGAGAAAATAATGAGGCAGAGTTCTACGGAACGCTCAGTCTTGGAATGTTCCCATTTAGGACATAAAGAAATGGCCATATGCCTGTTGCAATTAAGAAAAGTGACATAAAATAAGATGGTGAATTTGTGCAAGTTTTAGAAATCTGAATCTTTAGAAAACTTTTTTTTAACTACTTGGAGCTCCAATAAACTTGATCCTGTTTTCACATGAAAATACTTTTTTTCCCCTGCTAAAAATACAAAACAAAACAACTAAACTTACCCCTGATTGCTTCTACAATTAGTTTATTACGGAAGCGTATTGGGTTCACTTGCGTGTGTGTTATTTTTTCGCTGGTATCACGTTATTTCAAGATAATTTCATGTTCGTACAACATACGGATCACGTTATTTCAAGAAATGAAATTATCACGTTATTTCATGATACTCATTTATCATGAAATAACAAGATAATTATCACGTTATTTCAAGATATGAAATTATCACGTTATTTCATGATACCAATTTTATCATGAAATAACAAGATACTGTTGTAGACGCCAGTGGCAGGGAGCTGCGCCAAGAGAGGCAGGTCTGCAGAATCAATGGTTGAGGCAAAGGGTTCGCTTTACACTTTCCTATGACAACGAGGAGTGTCAGAAGGACGTTTATCGCGGATGCAAGAAGATTGAGTAAGTAATCAATGTGAATTTATGAACTGCATTCACCAAAATTTGCCAATCGCAATCAATCTGCTAATATTTAGCACAATGAGGCTAGCGCGTTAGCTTGTTAGCCTAGTAGCTGTGTGTCGTCTGTCGCTCGTGATGGCCAAGTTAAAGGCTAAACATAACCATCTTTGCTGGCTTAAAATGAAAGCACTGTCAAATAAATAATGACCAACAAATAAACTCAGAATCATTTTATTTATTTTTATACATATAAGCATAAGTTACATGAACAGTAGGCTTTAGGCATGCATGTAACGTTAGCTACATTACATCTTGAAATTAACCGTGCTTTTTAAACTGTTCAAACTCCTGAAATATCTTAAATCACTGCAGACATAGGTATAAATGCTATGCAGCTGCCTGTATGAACTGAAAGTTTAGGCTTATTGATATTACACGCTTCCCAAAAGGTGAGCGCAAAGCCCACACAATGTAGTCGGGCAAGCATGTAACCATGGTAACACACATACAAGTTGCCAGTATGAATAACACGTGTTGTAACTTACCCCTACAATAATTAATATTGGCAGATTGTTTTGTGTATTGTAGCATCTTTTGTTGGGCTGTAGGCCTATTATCTCCAAATACACTGCCACTGTTTTCTATTGATTTCTATTGATGTGATCTTTTTATTATGATATTAACATTATTGGTTTTCTTCTATGACAGATAGATGCTACTGTAATTGACCACATGGATGATGCCAGCTTTGTCGTCTACTTGCCAGCAAATGGATATAGACTTGCAGCAAGGCATTTGTTTGGAAAATAGAAGGACCAAGTACAAAAGACTGTAGGAAACATTCCTTACTTGAGAAATTAAAACACAAGATGAGCATTGATGGAAAAGAAGATTCAAAAGAAACGCAAGATGTGCTGGAGAGTCTAATGAAGGGGGACACCCACGTGACTCGTCACCACCTGCTGCTGACACTTATTTGGACATTACGTTTATGTTTGCCTGAAATTTACATTGTCTCTTTTACTGTTTTGTTTTATTGCCTTAGTGTTTGGTGCAGCCCTGTGAGGCAACTCCTGTTGTGATATTGGGTTATACAAAAACATTGATTTATATGATCGTTTTTCTTTGGCACAGGATTTTCCTTGGTTTGTTTGATTGATTGATTGATTGATTGATTGATACCAAGGAGAATCCTGTTCCAAAGAAACAACGATCTTATGCCATCAATCAATCACAGCAAATGGGTCAGAAAGAAGAGTAGCCTACTCTTACTTATTGCAACATCATCGACTATCTTCAGTAACATTAACATTTCAGCATGTCTCATTCCAAGATTGAAGTAAAACTTGGATCAGGTCATCTTCTTGAGTCTCCATGCTTGGATCCATTTGCATCAACCTGCAATAGAAGAAAAACAATAATGTTAATATCATAATAAAAAGATCACATCAGTACAAATCAATAGAAAACAGTGGCAGTGTATTTGGAGATAATAGGCCTACAGCCCAACAAAAGATGCTACAATACACAAAACAACCTACTAATATTAATTATTGTAGGGATATGTTACAACATGTGTTATTCATACTGGCAACTTGTACATGTGTTACATGCTTGCCCAACTACAAGGTGTGGGCTTTGCTCTCACCTTTTGGGAAGCGTGTAATATCAATAAGCCTAAACTTTCAGTTCATACAGGCAGCTGCATAGCATTTATACCTATGTCTGCAGTGATTTAAGATATTTCAGGAGTTTGAACAGTTTAAAAAGCACGGTTAATTTCAAGATGTAACGTAGCTAACGTTACATGCATGCCTACAGCCTACTGTTCATGTAACGTATGCTTATATGTATAAAAATAAAATGATTCTGAGCTTATTTGTTGGTCATTATTTATTTGACAGTGCTTTCATTTTAAGCCAGCAAAGATGGTTAAGTTTAGCCTTTAACTTGGCCATCACGAGCGACAGACGACACACAGCTACTAGGCTAACAAGCTAACCCGCTAGCCTCATTGTGCTAAATATTAGCAGATTGATTATGATTGGCAAATTTTGGTGAATGCAGTTCATAAATTCACATTGATTACTTACTCAATCTTCTTGCATCCGCGATAAACGTCCTTCTGACACTCCTCGTTGTCGTAGGAAAGTGTAAAGCGAACCCTTTGCCTCAACCATTCTGCAGACCTGCCTGCGCACCTCCCTGCGTCTGGCGTCCAATTATAATACATCCATGCTGGCGTCTACATCATGAAATAACGTGATAATTTCATATCTTGAAATAACGTGATCCTTATGTTGTACGAACATGAAATTATCTTGAAATAACGTGATCCTTATGTTGTACGAACATGAAATTATCTTGAAATAACGTGAAATTATCTTGAATAACGTGATACCAGCGAAAATAACACACACGCAAGTGAACCCAATACGCTTCCGTAGTTTATAATTGCTTTCTTTGAGCCTTTTGTTCTCAGATTTTAATTGCTTGATTTGACGCAGTGTACTGCTCCAATTCCTGGGAGGCTCATGGTCCTCATCCGATGTTTCGTCACATTCAGAACGTAACTACAAGACACAAAAACACAAGCACAATAACATCAAGATAAAATGAAGACATCTATGGTCAAAAAGTGCTTGCTTTTTAAATGTTATTGTGATGGGCAGATGATTCCTCAAGGTGTTTGTTTCCCTTATTGTGTCACAGAATTGTGTTATGATCCAATATATGGTACTAACGGCAACTTGCGGTGAAAAACATGATCTTGTCTGCAGCCTCAATAGAATACCAAGTTATTTCCTAAATTAAACAATAAATATACAATTTACCTCCAAGGCTTGCTGTTCCATTAGATCTTTCTTCAAGTCTTCAATCATTTGGTTTGAAGCCTCTTTTGCTGGACAGGATGATGATGATTTTTTGTTTTTTTGCTGCCAAAGAGATATTTTACATTTTAGTATTTGGAAAGTGCTTCAATGTATGACAGTAAATATGAAACGCGTATTAGCATATAGAGCTATAATTTTAATAGATACAGTCAAGGCAAATTGAAACATTGACCATCATGTTAACAATATGGTCACAATATATTAATATTACACAACATTCCTTTTTGATGAGAGACTCAAAAATCATTTGAATTTGATTTTCATTTACATGACATGAGGTGTATGATAGAGCTTCCTATGTATTCATACTTTTTTCTAAATAATGTTTTACCTTTTTTGATTGACTTATCAGGCTCTTGCTCTTTGTCCATCCACTTGCTGTTGGGTGTTCTCCTCCGTTTATCGTTACCTTTAGGTATTTTCCAGATATCCTCGCCTTTTATGAATCCCTCCCTCTTTTTACACAGATCAGTGTAATTGTCTATGAGAAAAATCGTCAGAGTGCAATGTGATACAAAAATGTACAATAATGAACGTGTCCACTCAAATTTTTCACAGGCAAAATAACTTTTTTAATGACATTTAAGTCCTTGATTTTACCCAAAGTCGTGCAATGGCTTATGCTTTTTAATGCCCCGCAAAAAACGTGTAATAAGCCAATTACTGTGTTGTAAAATTATTTTCCTGGAAAGGTATTTTGTTTAAATAAATATATAAATTATAAATCACACATATACTGACCACTGATCATTAAAATCTTGGCAGGAAAACTCAATTGGCCGTCTTTTTTCCCCTTCTGTCCGGGTCGCCACTGCACATTTACCCAGCCATCTTCATCCTCCAGATTAGGGCACTCTTTAAACGTTTTGGATGACATTTCCTTTTGGTCTTCCTCCTTCATCCATTGTATTTTTCCCACCTCTACAGCTTTGTCTTTAAAGTAATAAATAGCATAAGCCATGGTTATTATTACAGACAATTATCTCGTTGATTAGCTCCCTTTTTTTTTCCTTCACCGCCAAGAGCGCGAACGGTTACAATTCAAGAGCGCGAATGGGCTATCGCGAGATATGCGCAGCTCAGTGTACGTCGGATCGTAGTACGTGTAGTACCGCGAGACTACATGTGCCCAAATGAACGCTGGGAAAGGAGAAGGCAGCGAGAAGAAGCGTCCATAATGGAGAATGCTCTCACATTTCCGTAGCGTAAATCATGGCAAAACGTTCGGGATCCTACAAGAAGTATTTGGAGGATGGCACAGAACGAATCCCGAAAAGAACACGGAACAGATGGAAGCAAGCAAAAGTAAGTTATGTTGCTAATTAGCAAAAACTAAACAAAGTGTCTACGATGCTGTCGATCTATTTCACGTGTATTTGATATAGTTGTCTGGTTAAGGGTATGGCCTGGAGTTGGAAGACATTTGTTTATGAACTATTGTTAAGTTAAAAAACGGGGATAAAATTGAGATTAAATATTGGGGATTAGGTTTGTGTAGCATTATGACATGATCAGTTTAAAACAACATTAGGCCTACGTGCTTGAAATGAACATTAAAAAAAAATGTCTGTGAAAAGCGAAACAGTGGCGTCCATGTTCACTGGAATCTTGACAATTTATCAGAAGGAGAATGGAATCGCAAAGAAGACTGTTCAATAGACCCTGTCAAAAACACAAATTCCAATTGTTCTAATATGTAATGGCTGAATGCCTCCAGTTTAATTTTGCCGAGCTAGTTAGCTCCGTCTAATGCATTGAACGTGACACCCCAGCTCCCCAGTCCACGGCCTGTGTACGTGGCCGTAGCCATGAATAGCAGCGGGCTGCGGGCAGGCCTTCTGTTCTTTGTCTTCACTGTATTATCCAGCCGACTCTTCTTGTTTATTTTGTTTGTTTATAAGGCAAGGTGTTAGTGGTACTAACGTAATCTAAATAAGATACATTATGAAAATGTAGCTCTTGCTTTAATCTGTTTCAACATGTCATTATAGCTGCATTGTGACTGTCGGTAATTTCTTCAAATGCAGAGACGCAAGGAGGCTGTCCCCAATGAAGAAAACAATGAAGATGATGATTCCTTGCAAAATGTGGTCAGTATTGCAGTTTTACGATGCTTTATGAAAGTTAAAGGGCAACTAAAGTGTATTGGGTCAATGTAAGTATTTCTGTGAAACTATTAATGGTTTACAGAAATTGAGTTGGCAAAAGCAACGTCATGAACCACGTGCCTAGACGCCGCCATATTAGGCTACAGAATGACACTTCAATGCAAAAAGACTCCAATCTGAGTCTTTTTGCATTGCATTTTGACATCATAAATTCCTTGTTTTTAAGGTTCTTTTTGAAAGACACTAGGTATAACAAAAAAAACTTTGTTCAAATACCTTACGAAACGCGTAAGGTATTTTTAAGGTACACCTTGAACTTTTGTCACACTTTTGTCATGTTTACAGCCATAAACATAAAGATTTTATTTTGATTTTTTTACTGAAAGTTCACAGACAAGTAACAGACAACTGTGAAGTGAAAGCAAAATGATACATGATTCTGTTATTTTACAAAAAATAGAGAAAAAAAGTATTCATACAGCATGAATTAATACTTTGTGGAACCCCCTTTTGCTGCAATAACAGCAGCAAGTCTTCTGGGGTATGACTACAAGATTTGCACATGTAGAGACTGACATTTTAGCCCATTCCTCTTTACAAAACAACTCAAGCTTTGTCAAATTAGAAGCCGAGCATTTGTGAACAGCAGTTTTCAGGTCTTTCCACAGATTTTCAATAGGATTTAGGTCAGGACTTTGACTGGGCCATTCTATCACATTAATATGTTTGTTTTTAAACCGTTCCATTGTAGATTTAGCTTTGTGTTTAGGGTCATTGTCCTGCTGGAAGGTGAATCTCCGCCCCAGCCTCAATTCTCTTGCTGACTCCAGCAGGTTTTCCTCCAAAATGTCCCTGTATTTGGCTCCATCCATCTTCCCAACTATTCTTACAATCTTCCGAGTCCCTGCTGAGGAAAAGCAGCCCCATAGCATGATGCTCCCCCCACCATATTTGACACTGGGGATGGTGCACTCAGGACGATGAGCAGTGTTAGGTTTGTGCCATACATAATGTTTTGCATTTGGAACAAAAAGTTCAATTTTTGTCTCATCTGACCAAAGCACCTTCTTCCACATGGTAGCTGTGTCCTCTATATGACTTCTAGCAAACTTCAAACGGGATTTCTTATGGCCTCCTTTCAATAATGGCTTTCTTCTTGCCACTCGTCCATGAAGGCCAGATTTGTGTAGAGTACGACTTATAGTTGTCCCATGTACAGATTCCCCCAGCTCAGCGGCAGTACGTCGCAGCTCCTCCAGAGTTATCTTGGGGCACTTGTTTGCATTTCTGACCAGTGCTCTCCTTGTTCGGTCTGTTAGTTTAGGTGGATGGCCGTGTCTTGGTAAGTTCGCAGTGGTGCTATACTCTTTCCATTTCCGAATTATGGATTGAACAGTGCTCCGTGAGATGTTCAAATCTTGGGAAATCTCATGATGTTGTTTAGTGACCAATACAGTCTGGCCATAGCTCTGAGGCCCTCACAGAACAGCTGTAATTATACTGAGAGTAGATTACACACAGGTGGCCTCTATTTAATGGTTAGGGCAAGGTGTGAACTTTCTGCAGTCATTAGGAATGTTATAAAGGCAATTTAATGCACTCAGAAAAAAAAAAGGCTGTATGAATACTTATGCACGCCCCACTTTTCAATTTTCAATTTTTTGAAAAATAACAATCATGTATCATTTTGCTTTCACTTCACAGTTGTCTGTGTGTGAACTTTCAGTAAAAAAATAAAGTAAGTGCGTGTGTGTGTAATTTTTCTTCACATTGAGTAACACTTTCTCTGTTATTACACTAAAGGTCATACATGATAAAAAATGTCACAGAAAATGAAGATGAGGAAAACCCTTCTACTGGTTCTCAAGAGGTAAATGCATTCATGCACCACTTTCACTTGAATTAATATTCTCTAATGTTATGCTCCAAACTCTAAATCTTAATTTTTACCTGTAGATCAAAGAATACCCATCAGAGTCTGAAATGGACATGTTTGATGTCGACAGCATTGAAGATGAAAATGTGGAGACTGAAGACCTGGATTTCAACGCAAAAGAAAACGCTCCTCAATGTGCAATGGTAGGAATTGCATTGCTTGACAATGGAGGAATAATATCCCAGCCATCAAAACAATGTAGGCTCCCCATGGGTTTGCTCACCTGGGTTATATGTGGGTTTGTCCGCATTTTCCATGTGGGCTGGGCCTTTACAAGTCAAACTTAACCCTTTCTACTCTGGTTTTATTATTTTTAGTCTTGGAGCTTAGATCTTGGTGTTTGGTCACATTTGAGGCCAACCCACTCTGAGTCAATGTGATGTTTTTTTGTTAATGGCTTCAGAGTTGCACTGTAGGTCAGAGTTACAGTGACATGATGCTCTTTTCTGTAAAAAGGCTGAGGCCTCATTGCTCTTCAGTCACAGACTGAGAAGTGAAGGAGGAAGTCATGGAGATTCTGCTTTAGAACATTACACTTCTCCTGGATTAACAATAAAATATTGAAATTAAAGTATTCCTAAGTAATAGGTTTGAAAATTCTGAATTTCAGTGATTTTAAAATGTCAGTTAATTATTGATAACACTCATTCTACAAAAACAAACCCTTGTCATTTGTATCTGCTGTAGAGTCATGTTTGTCCCAGTTCCTCTGAGTTGTGGTGCAGCAGGACTGAGGAGGACAGATGTTACAGGAGAAGCTCATGAGGTTCATTTCTTCAACGGATACTATGTAACTATTTTCTCAATTAAAAGTAGACCTACCACAGTCCTGTCCATCTGTCATGGTCCATCATGACCTACCACGACTCAGAGGAACTGGGACACACATGACTCTATTTCAGATAATATATGGATGTTTGTTTGTTTTTTCAACCTTTTTTATAAGCATCAATTGTGTGATTTAAAAGAAAAAGTGTAATTACAATTTTCATTCCATTCTTAATGTATTTACTACATACTTAAGATTCAGAATTGTTCTGTCTAAGGCAGAAGCTCCATGACTTCCTTATTTACCTGTCGCTCTGTGACTGAAGAGCAATGAGGTCTCAGCCTTTTTACAGGAAACAAAGAGCACATTGTTTCTAGCATCATGCAGCTGCTCCGCCCTCTCCTGGTAAACAACTGAGTTGTCACCCTCTGACATATTTTACGTCATAGTGTCAAAGAAGAACAGCAGAACAAACTCAATTATCACCCAGGTGGGCAGAGCCCACATTGTTTTGATGCCTGGGGATCTTCCACAAATGGAGGAGGGAGTGGTTTGATACTTCCCATTTCAGATTTTTTTTGTTTGTGTTTTTTTTATTTTTATAAATTGGCTATCTCCCCCTCTTTTCCCTCTACATTGACAAGAATGGTAGAGGGCAGCTAAATGCATTAGAAAGTAGCTTTGCACTTTCTAATCATGGAGATATAACTGCTCAACTCATTATGCAGTTCCCAGCCTACGTCATGAGTGACGTTGCCTCTAGCTCTGAAGTCACTGAAATGAGTTTAAAAATAGATACTCTGCCTTAAACATATCACAATTTATACTTGATCCAATGCGATCAGACTAATGCCTTTTATCGTGTAAGCAACAGGGAGTGTCTTGTCATACAATTTGTTTGTCTGCCCAGGCACACTATAGATGAGTCACATACATGTTACAGATAACTGATTCCTAAATGTTTTGCATTTTGTCCTCTCCACCCGCATTGTAGTTTGTGCCAGTATTCATTATTAGAAATGAAAACCATTGTACCCCTCCGAAATAATTGTAGTTGGGCATGGTTGTATAAGCTCTCAGCTGAACAGGAGTTGTCAATTTTAGATGAAGGATCTTGAGTCATCTTCTGTACTATGTAGTTGAGGTTTAGGACAATTCGCTGCTCGCATCCAAAGGTGAAGCCTTTTGCATGAGAGGCGAAACCTCCTACGCCTCAACTACAGAGTGCAGAAGATGACTCAAGAACCTTCATCTATAGTTTGGCAAATGTATGTAGTTTTTTTTAAATTTATGAATAAATAAATTAAATAAAAGGCGCATTGAGTTGCCTTGTGTACGAAGTTGCTTTGCCTATATGACATTTGTAAACGATGTATAGTTAAGTGTTATTGTGAACATATCTTCATATTAACACATATCCCTAATATGTGTTAATATGAAGACGTGTTCACAATAACACTTAACTATGGGGGCATGCTTTATCCTATATGATTGATAAACTGATATTTCTGCACAGTTAGGAGTCATACTCTGCTTTGGAATTTGAAAATATGATTCATAAAATTTTATTTTGAGTGGCTCTGTGGGATTGGTAATTTACGAAAAACATTTTTTTCCAAACTTCAAATATGGCAACTACTAACATTTTGGATGTACTCTCTCGCCTAGGTCAATGAAGATGGGGAAGATGCTGGCAACAAGCCCTTGTATCCTGGTGCTCCGGTTTCTAAAGGAGAGACTTTACTGATGCTCATGTCCTTTCTGTTGCGGCACAATTTGACTGGTGAAGCAGTGACTCATTTGCTGGAAATGCTCAACATTGCATTTCCTGGCTTGATCCCATCCTCCCATTACCTGTTCCATAAAGAATTTGGAATCTCATCTACATATGAAGTACACTTTTATTGTGAACGCTGTTTGAAATACCTTGGCATTCGAGCTGACTGTCCCCGTGAATGTGATTCTTGTAACACACCATTTGATGCAGACGAACACCTGAAAAAAGGGGTCTATATTCTCGTGTTACCCCTGCGAGCGCAGATCAAACAACTCCTGGAAGAGCACAGTGTGACGCTTACTCAACATGATAAAAAGTTAGGGATTCTCTCTGATATACAATCTGGCAAGGAGTACCAAAAGTTATGCGATAGTGGAGTTCTAGAGAAAGATGATTTAACTTTAATTTGGAATTGTGACGGAGCACCAGTCTTCAAAAGTTCTAAATGCAGCATTTGGCCAATTCAGTGTCAGGTCATTGAATTAGCCCCGGATGAGAGAAGAAAGCACATTTTGTTGTCGGCGTTATGGTTTGGGCCTAGCAAGCCATCAATGTTTACATTACTAGCCCAATTTGTAAAAGACGCCTCTTTGTTGGAGACCGAAGGTGTAGATTGGAAAGATGAACAGGGAAACCCTCATGTGTCTAAAGTGTTTGTGCTCCTTTGTACAGTACTTCTGATTCAGTGGCGCGGCCTTTGCTTCGTAACACAAAGCAGTTTAATGTTTTTTATGGATGTGATTTTTGTTATCACAAAGGCGGCAAAGCTTATCCATACACCAGACCGGAACCCCTCCTGCGTAATGAGAAGGATCATTTTAGTCATGCAATGTCAGCAACAGTGGATGCACCTGTATTTGGAGTTAAAGGCCCATCTCCTTTGATGAGGCTGAGTCACTTTCAGATGATAAATGGCTTCATTCCAGAATATCAACACAATGTGTGCCTTGGCGTCACCCGACAGCTGGCTACTCTATGGTTTGATTCTACGAACAGTGATGCTTCTTGGTACATTGGTAAACAGATGGAAGAAGTTGATTTGCGACTTGAAAAGATAAAGCCTCCTGTTGAGATAACAAGAACTCCAAGATCTTTCAAGGACAGGACATTTTGGAAGGCTTCGGAGTGGCGAGCCTTCCTACTCTTTTATGCCTTGCCAACGTTAAAAGAAATTCTTCCTGCTAGATTTTGGAATAATCTGTTCCTTTTGGTATTTGGCATATACACATTACTGCAGGACGAGATCCAGAAACGAGCAATCATGATGGCAGAACTGGCACTCAAAACATTTGTTATTGACTTTCAGAGACTGTATGGAAATGACCACATGACTTTCAATATCCATTTGCTTACCCATGTCGCACAAAGTGTTAAACAATGGGGACCTTTATGGGCTACTTCTACTTTTCCATTCGAGTCCAATATGGGCACTCTCCTTAAGTATTTTCATGGGACACAATCTGTCCCGTCGCAAATTGTCAGAAAATTTCTGTTGTGGAGAGAATTACCGGAAAAAGCCAAACATACCATAACATCTGGAAATCCAAAGGTAGAGTCATTTGTTGAAAAACAGTATTCCTATGACCGAAGAACAGAAAAATGTGTCATATTTAATGGAAGTGTCAAGGGTTTTGGTCATCCTCCTTGGCAGGAAAACATCCCAGCTTCACATGGGCTTGCCATTGGAAAACTGTGTGAAAATCTAAGTAACTGCTTCTGGTATTATAGGCGTTTTTTGGTTAAAGGCATTTTGTTTCACAGTCAGACTTATGAACGGCTGAAGAAAAGATTCAACAGTGCTGTATCTTTGAATGATGGTAAATTATGTTTAATTAATGACTTGGTTGTCTTTAAAGAAAAGTGTGCACATGAAAACCCGGGATACTGTGCATGTATCAAACATTCTTGTGTGTTGGTAGAGGAGCTGAGTAAATCTAACAGGCCATTGTGTAACGATTCAAAGATTAATGTAGAGAATACTTTCATTCACGAAGTTAAGAAGACTGGAAACGTGTATGCAATTTGGCCTGAGACGATATTAAAGAAATGTGTCGTCGTTGAGACAGATAAACTGTATTTTGTACCTCTGCCAAATCCATATGAACGGGACTGAAAGAGCTCATTGTCTTTAATGTTCCCATTTTATGAGCATCAATAAACTACCTGAAAAGTTGTTATTCTCCTTTTTTCCATCGTTAGAAAGTAGGTGGTTTCGTGTACTATTTAAGGGCCGGACGATGTTTGAAATAAACGGGTTATAATGACACTATGTAGACTAGGAGTTTACTTAGGCTATAGTCTTAAGCCACATACATGCTGACCTTTTGGCAAAAAAAGAAAGATCTGACAAAGATCAGATACAATTTTAACCATCTTGCAGTATAAAACAATCCAGCAAATGTGAAAATATATCAAAAGGGATACAATCAAAAAGATGCATGCAAATAGTTTAATATTTAAACTTTTAATAAGATAACCTCAAGTGCAAGTATTATCTAAATGTAAACTTTAGTCTAAGTGTATATATTGGTATAATACTATAGCCTAATTTTTAATGTACTTAGACTTTACTTGGCAAAGTATACTTCTGATAAGTACAGTCAAGTACAAGTATAGTCTAAATGCAAGTAAACTTTTGAATAAGTATACATATAAGTACAATATTGAAATAATTATTAGTATACTTTAAGTAAATTTTAAGTATACTAAGTGCAAGTATAGTCTAAATGTAAGTAAACTTTGATATAAGTATATATATAAGTATACTTATTAGTATACTTAAAAATTTACTTGGTGAAGTATACTTCTGATAAGTACAGTGAAACTTGAAGTATACTATATTCTTTTTTAGTATACTACCAAGTATACTTGAATGTACTTCTTTTTGGTAAGGGATGGGTGTAAGCAATTTTTAGAAAACAGAAAATCTCTTTGGAGCCAGGCTTTTAAGCAGTGCCAGGTGTGAAGTCACAGTTAGAATCCTGTTTTGTGTCTTTTGGAGTCGTCCCTGGCCACCAGGGGGTGGTATTACAGTAATGTCAGCTCCTGCCATGAGGACCAAAGAGAAGAGCTTTCCTCGCCCTTTGGTTTTAGCGTTCGGGATGTTAGGTAACAGTACCATGTTATAGGGCTGGGCAAAAAAATCTATTTGAATTAAGAATCGAGTTGGTAAGTCAAATCGATTAATATTTTCACAAAATCAAATTTTTTTGATTATTTTTCTTATTAATAATTTGGATGTTTAAAAATCTTTGTTACAAAACTGCACAGTGACTTTTCAGTTGTTTACAGTGATTGCCTTTGCTATTTTTTTGTGTTTGTTGATGCCCTAACTATACCTAAAAATTAATAATATCTAAAATATATTTACATTCAGCAGGTATTTTGTTTTAAATGGAGGGGGAACATTTTTTATCAAATCGTAAATCGAGTTTTATATAGACAATCAAAGACCTCTACCATGTAACTGCTACAGTGCTAAATGCTAATCCATGCACTGCCAAATTAAACACAGGGTTTATACAGGCAAGTCAAATGTAATGCCCAAATACTATAATTTAATGCCACAAACGAAGAATTGTTTTAAATTTTGTCAAGACTTGCGAAATTTCATCTACCCATGTTTTAGACCATAATTTTGTATTTTCGATCAACTTATGCAGTTAATATTATTGATCGATGTCAAATTTTCCGAGAAATTTAGAGTTAATGCCAGTGTGAATTCAATTTGATGCTTTTTAATGACATTCAAGGCCTTGATTTAACACATTTCACTTAATGACCTATAGGTTCTTTCGTTGGCATATTGGTGTCGTATCGAAAATCAACATTTCCAGTTCACACAATCCATGAAGGCGGCGCTTGAGTCGAGTGTACTTAAATCTGCGTATAGCCAGCCAGGGATTGGCTAACTACCCATTCTTTATCTCTCGGTCCTTCTTTCCGTCCTTCCCTCCTCGTCTTCAGACTCCCATATTTACTCTATATCCTGCCTGAGGCGCTGAAGGAAATGCCCTGGCTCTATCCACTCTCGCGCACCATAATGGAATACATTTTCTCATTCCGTTAGGCTCCTGTTACTTGTCAAAACCGGCGTAGCTTCAATAATAAAAGCGGGAGTTAGGACGGAGCTCCTCTCGTACAGATTGCGACGACTACTACTGTACTTCTCAACGGATGTATGGAACTGCACTACCGACTAACTTTGGTGTTGATACATATATGTTTAGGATTTAGCCAAAACTCCGCCAAATATGCTCAACTGTAGGGACTATTTAATGTGGGTCTTTAGCCGGGCATACACTGTCTGATATTTTACAACACTTGTCGCAGAGTGAACCATCCTCTCATTGCAGCTAGGATCTCTGTTAGGCGTAGCAAGAAAATACGACATTAGCTTAGCAGTTATCATTAGAATTCGCTCTGATAGTGATATAAATCAAAATGGGTCCGATTTTGATTTATATCAAAATTGGCCCCATGAAGTGTTTCATATTTTGACATACTGTCTATCTGAGTATAAGATAACAATGAAATACAGGTGCTAGAGCTCCTTCAGTTTTGATTTACAGCGTAGTAGCGGCTTCAGCATGGCCTAATAAACACACTGAGCACAGAACCCATAATGTTGGATTATGGGCTTTCGGGATTCAACAATGACGCAGTACTGCAGTTGTATTGCTCCTTCAACGACTCAGATATTCGCTGTGTTCTTGGAATGTGTATCTTGCATCAAAAAATGTTTTATTCAAATTCATCTGAAGGTAATTCGAAGACAAACGGAAACTGATTGCTCCTGATAAAAAGATCCCCCTGATCAAGAACGTTCCTGGTGCTTTGGGCTCGTCCGTAAAGCCTCAGAACCTGGGTATGTTGATCAGTTACGTTTTGGAGGGTCACTCTCTCGACAGCTGACCAAAAACTGTTTTTTGTCACCTGAGAAATATCTCTAAGTGAGGAAAATGTCCAAATCGGATCTTGAATTGGTTATCCACGCCTTTATCTCGTCTTGCATTGATTATTGTAATACTGTCTATAAACGACTCTAAACAGACTTCAGATTGTACAAAATGCTGCTGCCAGACTTTTGACAGGTGCCCCCAGAACAGCCCACATCACCCCCATTCTTTTAAGTCTCTCTTGGCTTCCTGTCAAATAACTTTCAAATCTTGGTCCTGACTTTCTAGGGGCGTTGCATGGTCAGGCCCCTCAATATATCGCTGACTTGTGCCCCTAGATCCCAAAGCCCCGGAGAGATCTGGCGTTTCAGGCTGTCGCCGCCTGACTCTGGAATGGCCTGCCCCAGTCCCTCCGTGAGCTTGACTCTGTGGACTCTTTTAAAAAAGCATTTGAAGACTTTATTATTTTGGATCACTTTTGGTTCATGGATTTTTTGTTTTTTTACTTTTATCTTCTATTTTTATGTTGTTTATTCTGTTGTTTTTAATTCACCCATATTCTGCACAGCACTTACTATTACCCCGGGAGTGCAGATCGAAGCGCTGAAACAGTCGAAGAAGAAACTTAATTCAAACAGGATTAAAATGACAATTACTGAACACTACTTGAATGAAGTGACGTCTGTTTTTGACGGGGGAACAATGTTATAACATGATTTAAAACTCAAAATGATACGTAAATTGCTGCATAGCTCTCCTTCCACACTCGGCCAGGGTACTCAACACCCCCCTGCCCTCTGGCTCGCTCTCCCTCTCACCTCATCATCCCTCCATCCCTCTCCATCTGCCTCTTCCGAGCGTTCCAGATGCCAAACGGCTGCTTGGAATGACCATGTTTCCCTATAGAGCTGCCATTGTGCTCTCTGACAGCTGTGCACGCTGCCCAATATGGGCCGCCAAGAGTCTTTGAAGGCATAATGGGTTTGTCTAGACTGCAATTCAATCACATCTCTCTCGGCTTAACCTTGGCTAGTATTGGTGAGACAGTTTCCCAAAGTGTTGAAAGGAACTGATAACTTGTTCCATCTCAATCTGACCCTGTCCATGTTATCCCATGCAAACTGACTGAGGGTGCATCAGGGTCTCAGAAGTGTGCACATAGAGATCCTTGCCATTAAAATACACTGTGATAAAAACAAAAAAAAGAAACCTGAGTGGCGAACATCAAAAAAGAGTTTGCAATGCCCCTTTTGCACCCTGAGCTTGATCCAGGGGCAATTTATAGTCTAGTAACATCCCAAGGACATAGCCTATACTTGACAAATGTGAAACATCTCACAGTGAGTTAAGAAGTACAATATAAGGCAGTGGTTCTCAACAAGTGAGTCAGGACCCAAAAGAGGGTCGCAGAACCTTTTTCAGCAGGTTGCAAGCCTTTCCCAGAAAACATAGATTTTAATATTCCTGTAAATACTGTAGAATCACTAAAACGACTTACCGGATTGTTTTGATCATAATTTCAGTTTTAATTTCGGCTTGTTCAACGCTTATTCAACAACAGTTTTTTGAGGAAAAGACTTCTTCTAAACACTGAGAGCCAAGACACCTGGAGCACAGTGGAGGCATCACAAGAGGCGCCTCAGCAGTGATCACTAAACAGCGGACCTCGGTCCGGATCCGGACCCATGTGCCAGCCCACCCGGACATGAAACTTTGGACCCGACCCTGAATCCCCTCAGACGAGCGGCTGCGTGCTCTCTCTCTCCCTCTCTGACTGCAGAGCGGTAAACTACAGCCCAGATGAACAGAAAGGCTGTTTCCCAAAGCCTAGGGCTTGAAGGCAGTGCCTCCAAACTCACTTCCTTCCAGTCCAAGGCAAGTGTCCTGCTTTGGTCCAAAAAGAGCTGCTAATGGAACATACTTCAGAGCTAAAGGAAGTGACATCACAAAATAAAAAAGGAACTTATGTTTTAGCCAGGGCATAGGGGAGGGTCTGCTGAGGTAGATTCTGAAGTATTTATAGTTTTTACAAACTAAAGATAAATAAAAGGCACTCAGAGATGATGAAACCTATCTGAAAATACAAAATAAAACTCGAAACTGGGACTAAACTTTAGAAATAAAAATTTCAAAGTTATATCATTTAAATTCAGTGACATTTGCTTGAATATTTGAATGAAATATTGTAACCTCAATCCTGTACGTGCAGGTTGTGACAGTGGGAGGACAGGTGCATTGATGTGTTAGAAGAGTAAAAGTGTTGTCAAACAACAACAAACTTCATACATTTTGTGAAAAGGCAAAAATAACATTATGTGGAAAAGTAGATTTGAAAGAATGAAGCACTGCTGGATAAAAAATATACATTAAGGACTCTTAATCAGTTTCGTAATTAGTAACAGTTAACTGATGAATCGGTTAACCGTGAACATCCCTATTTTACTCATTGGGGAAACTTGATCCCCCTGAAACATGATTGCAACCTATGGAGGTGTTTTTCTCTGTAGACCCGTTTACAATCATTTGTGTGGGATATTTACTTTTGGATGACTTTACTATATGACCAGACACATCTTTGGGAACCCCCTGTAACCTCTATCACCCCTGAAGTGCCTCCGTCGGGCTGGGAAACCCTGCTACAAGACCAGACACCAATAAAGCACATAGCAACTGCCAGAATATTTAAATATGAAATCCTAAAAAGCAACGCATGGCTGAGTTAGCACCCTGTTTAAAGTATATCCCCAAGCCGCCCTGGGTGGATCAAAGTGACATCTTGAATTTCTTTCCTTTATTGGCAGCATTTTTCATCATTCACACATCATCTGCGCACACGTCTAACCGAGTCTCCACCTCATTTTGTCTGAAGATAAAAAGCCATTACTCCCTTTGTGCCTTTAATGCACCCCCAGAGTTTTTAATTTTACAAACTGTCAGGTTCTATTGATGCAGAGAGGGGAGTTGAATGGGACTGAATTTGAAGTGATTAAGTATTGATAAAAAGAAAAGAAAAAACAACAACGAGACGAGGCTCTGTTTGTTCTCGGCAGGTCTATTAACCAATCACGGATCTTTGTCCAAACATCACAGGGTCCTCTTAGGTATTGACCTGTGAATAATCCCGGCTGTCCGTCTGTCTGTCTGTGTGGTCTTTCTCCCTCTCATCACAGTGGCACGGCTCACAGCGAGAAGGTCCCAGGTTCAGTCTGTGAAAGGCGCTATACAAATAAAGATCTTCTTCTTTTTTTGCATGCAGCAGTTTACTCCAAATGGCATTAAAGTGAGTAATGTACAGTCCTGATCAAAAGTTTAAAGGATCTGTATCATGCTATTTTAGCCATTCCAAAGTAAACTATAGGCATTTATATGATACTGTATATTGTACCTCTATCACTATGGAGTACTCATTTTTGAGAGAAATATAAGTATTTTCTGGGTGTATTTTTCAAACCCGGAAGACAAGACACTTCGATTCAGTTAACTCCGCCCCTCTCTCCGCTCATTCCACATTTGCAGTATTATAAATATAAATATTACTGCAAAAAGTGAAGTTACTTCACATAATGCAGTTATAAGGAGTTGACATGTGCAACACAGTTTCATAAATGGCTAACACACACGCTAACACACATGCTAACATACACGCTAACACGCGTTTTGATTGACTCACCGCGCAGTCTGGCCTCCCCATCGGGTTATGGGATCGCGTTGGTTATAAAAGTTAATCCACTTTGATTCTGGCCAAGGTTCACCAAGCATCCATCAGGTTGGTTGATATAGTAGCTAGCTGAATCCTGGAAAGAAATTCCAACTTTTGGCGAGTGCACTCTTCTTTAGGAAGGTTGAATAGTCCTGTTCCTGTCGTAGCCAAACCATGGATCTAATAGAGCCAAATGCGCATTCCGTGACATTATCGTTGGGGAAGAAAAAAGAACAGAATAGGTTAGAAAGAGCTCCGTCTTCACAAACAATGCACCCTCCGGCCGCGGGAGCGTTTGATTACTCTCCTGGGACAGCACAGACGGTCCTTTCTTTTTTTCATTTTTCTTTATTTCTCTCTTACAACAAAAATAATGAAAAAGCTGTTTTATAAATTAAAACCAGGCCGTAAGGCATTACATTACAGACGTAGAGCACTTCCGTTTCTTTGTGACGACACAACTGAACAGCTCAGTGGTTTACCAGGAGAGGGCGGAGCAGCTGCTCAGAGAGCAGGATTCAGGAGGATTACTTAGAACTGCGTGAATGAAGCCAAAAACCGCTCTGGGGGTGTTTTTGATAAGGAAATAGCATAACAACATGGCTAAAAGCTCCAATAAGTCGATTTTGCATGATATAGCTCCTTTAAGACAGTTGAAAGATCGCAACAAAAAATAAATTGTGTTTTGCATGGTTGGATCTTAACAAGTTTCAAAGTAGAACTTCAACATGTACAAAGAAGAAATGGTAGTTAGACACATCTTTTTGAGTTAACCATTTAACCCTTTTTCGTTTTGAAGGTAGTCGGGTTGTTGAGCTGCACACGCTGCCGGCTCCAGTAACTGCTTCCATTAGGGTGTCTTGACAAACAGCCAATCAGACTTGTTTTTATGTCTTCCACTTTTCTTTTAAGAAATTCAAAATAACTGTCTTACCTCAGTAGCGATGGTGCGCTGTGAGAGGCTCTGCTTATGCAGCTCCTTTGCCATCAGGACGAAGTCATGACAGTGTGAAAACCTGACCGAAAATTACACTGAATCCACATTTTTGCACAGATTAGGCCTTTCAAAGCATGTGGTCCTAAACTTTATATCAGCTGAAAAACAATTTTATTAATATTATTTGTTTATTTGATATGGACATAACAACTGCATTGGAAGAACCAGATACATTGTTTTTAGTGTTATAGCAAAATTGCTAATTTGCAACACCTTTCACAAAACACAATACAATACAGTACACATTACAATATTTAAAAAGGTAAACAATACACAATTACACACCATCAGTATACATTTCATACAGCGTTACCGCGTGAGCAGTTTTGACTTGACTTCAGCCATTGTTTCAGACCTCTGTAAAAACTGTTCATGTCAGTCTGCAGTTTTAAATCAGTGAGCAGAGAGTTCCACAGTCTGGATCCATTAAAAGAGAAACTGGACTGTCCAAAAGATTTTGTACATTTTGTGAGAACACAGTCCCCACTGACTGAGGGTCCGGTGGGAGTCCTGACGTCGAACAATGAGAGCGGAAAACAGCGGCGACACATGACTGTTCAAACACTTAAAGACCAAGAATACTAAAATGTATAAAGTTTTTCGAAAGTAAAAAGATTATGTCTATGAATGATGTCACAGTGATGCCATCTCATAGGTTTTCTGTCAAATACCTTGACTGCCTGTTTGTACAATTTCAGTTTATTTGTTTTCAATTTTGTTCCAAGGCAGTTTTGCCAAAGCCATTCCCATTGGAAGACACTTTTCCGTTTGTCGTTTTTCTGTTCTTTTATTTTGAAGTTTAGTTACGGCCAGCAATACATCACATGCGTTTTTCTAGACGGCCAGTGAATCACCTTCCCGGAGCATTCACAAAGCGTGCTTCAATTCATGCCCTTTTTAGAAGACGGGTCAGCGCTTCAAATCACGCGGGTGCACACTTTCGTTGTGTCTTTTGGACAATACACCCACCTTGCCTCCAGTGTCTGAGGTGTAGTTTACACGGCGGCCAAACGACTGACACCCAGCTCCACTGAAGACTCTGGTGGTGGTAGTTCCATGTCTCAGCGGGAGGCCGTTCTCAGCCCCTCGGCCTCATGTGAACAGCGGAATACGAGGATGAACTCAGAACGGTCACGTCATAGCTCTGTCTTAACACTGGTTGGCTAAACTCACCATCTCATTATATCGTGTTGTGAAGAGTCTCACATCTATATTTACTCATAAACAGGCCTGAAAATGATTTGCAATGACTGACTATTCCTAGGAAGTTTACGCTAAGCACGCAGCGTAGATAAAGACCAGTTGGGAGGAGTTGGGATTGACCCGGCTCCTCCCCTCTAATCACAGCTACTCTCACCTGTGGGTAAACACCTTTGAAGTAGAGCGTCTGTAACGACCTGCTCACCCCAGTATCGGTCAGTCCTGTCCTATTCATGGCTGATCACTGCTAATTACCTGCCTATTGTTCTTTTGTTAGCTGAGGTATCGTCTTCTTGGACTGGCCGTGCTCTGTCGGTTTAACCCGAAGCAGATTGTAGTAAAAAGAAGAAAGATTAAATCTTAGCCCACCATTTCGGTTCATGGAGGGATTTTCTTTTCTGACAAAAATAGCTTCTTTTACTCCTCTTTCAAACCAACGTTCTTCTTTAGCTAGAATTTTGACCTCCCCGTCCTCAAAGGAGTGATTGGAGGCTTTAAAGCCATGCTTGCAACTTGACTGCCACCGGGGCGGAGCAGCAATACACACTAATAGAATCACGAAGAAGAAACTAACAGGCTAACGGGCAAAGCTAACTGCGGGCTAGCGCCACTTTAAACAGTATTTACAGCCAAGTCTGAGTGAAAAAAATTATTTCCATTGTATAACTGGATGTACAACACCCCTCTCTCCCTTTGCCTTTTCTGTCAGCGTAGTATTTACTCTCCAAGACATTTAATAAGTGAAAAAGTCGTAACTTGCTACGACTTGTACTGCTTTAAGAACACAACGGCATTTGCTGGACAAAGGCGTGCGCTGCACTTTCAGCACAATAATATGTAGAAAATATCCATTGTACGGTTAAAGTTAGAGTCTGAGATATGGCTAAGGTTCGAACAATTTACCATTAGGTAGTTGGTTTACAAGAACCCAACATGGACATTGTCTTTATTGAGAAGTCTCGGGGGGTGTTGACTTTGAAAGAAACAAAGATACGCCATTCCTGGAGTGTGCATCCTTGCTTGGCTTGTCCATGTTTGAAGGGGGTCCTATGCAGTAAGCTTCCATATCCATGCCACGGACTGACAGCTGACAGGGAAAAGGCCCGGTCAATACAGTGTTGATTTTGACCGAGCCGCTTAACAGAAGAAAGCTCAAACGTTCCCACACACACAGACAGAGGGGTCGAGGCGGGCTGTTTAGACCAGTCGATATGTAATCAGCCTTCCGGGTGTGCAACAGCAGTAATTCGCTTCTGCCCACATGCCAGCCTTCTGGGAGAGTTCAAGAGAGGCCTGGCGGACTGAAATGCACCGAGACTCGGACAGATTTACTCATAGCCCCAAAAAGGAGGGCCAGGGCAGGATCCAGGGAGTGAACCAACAGGTCGCGCTTTCTCGGTTGGAGTAATGGTTGTAGATTCCATATTTTAGTCAAGTGATATTCCAGCAGCTTGTCATACTTTTTGCCCCTTTCTTACTCCTCAATCCACCAGCGATGTTACATTTCCAAACTGAAGGACATTTTTTGGTAATGCAATATGCCCTTGTCTGTCCGTCTGTCTTTCTGTCTGCTGGCAGGTTTCTTGCAATTCAGAGATCTCTCTTTCAAAGCAGCCCTGCTCCAATTTAAGCTGTCAATCTCTTTACTTTTTCCTTGGACATTTCATTTTTCCTCGTGTGCCCCCTTGAACCACCCGCACAACCAACAATTTCAGCACGAAGTATGACAGTGAAAAGGTTGCCACTTCGAAATCTTCTACATTTTCTACCATGACGTCGTAATCACCGATAATTGTAAAATCGGCAACATTTCCTCACACAATCGCGATGCAAACATTTTAAATCGTCACATCCCGTGGTCTAACCAGTCTCCACGATCTCAAATCAAATGAATGGTCCGACTTTGATATTTCATTGCTTCGCAACTTGCCTGTCTCTGCGCTCCCGTTTCTTTCTTTTTTTTAATTGTAAATGCCGCTGTTTGCTTTCTATGGCCTCAAACAAATAACGGAACCGTATTTCTTATATTTTCATCACACTGTGCTCTCGGATTTTCAAGACGCCTTTTGTTTGTTTTAACGATCCCGTCGTATTCACTTCTATTCATGGCCTGAAGTGCGCGGCTTTCTGACGGCGATAAGAGCTTATGATAAGTCGGGGGATTGGCAGAGTCCTTATCTCAAGAGCACGTTTAAGAGGACTCTGGCAAATGTTTGGTCTGGAACGATGAAAGGGGACAAATGTTGTAAGATTATTGGATGAAAAGGCAAAGCTGCAGTAAAAGCTAACCTTTTTGTGTCTTAATAGTGAGCAAAGAGAGAGTGGCATTTGGGATTCTGTAAAAGGAGGCCATGGTGTTGTGTGAAGCCCAATACAGAAAGTGGGTCAATGAAGGAACTTTGTTTTGCAAACACACTATGGGCCCGATCTTCCGCCTGGCACATGAACGGCATTAGTCCAAATGAGACTGTCATCTTGCATGTGCACAACTGTTGAGCCATGGTTGCGTCAAGTAACCGCGACTGGTGGCTAAAGGGCGACGGTTATTTAAAAAAAGAGGTAGACCGAGGCAACATACTTAATTTATCCCACATCGCCATTGGCCGTGGGTGTCTGTCCAGCCCACGTACAGCCCAGCTAATGTCCCAGGTCTGGAGCTTTCACAGACCGCCCCTTGTCAGCGTCAAGACTGGGCCCAATATGCCCACCCCTTTCATGGGTAAGGTTGGGAACCGAAACCCTGTAACATAACAGTACACCTTTTTTGTAGAAAGGACTTTAAATTAGTTTTAACCTCTTAACTCCCACATGAACCAAGCTTCTTCTGCAAAAGCTTCTTGAAAAGAAGTGTCAAAAATAGTGACAAAAACGAGGATGAAAACACAACAAAAAAGTGTGAAAAAGTGACGGAAAGAGTAACAAGTGATAAAACGCGATGAAAAAGTGGCATGAAAAGCAATCAAAAAAAGAAAGAAAAAGTGGCGACAACACGGCAAGGAAAAATATCAGTTTGGCTCAGTTTTGTAGGTTTTAGCTTTCAAATGAGGCGTTACACTGACCTATAGGCTGTAAACTCGAGAAGCTTTTAGGTTTGGGTAAAGCTGACCTGGAGAAAATGCAATCGGTTAATAATAACAGTAATGCATTAGTCTCAAAGTCACTTTACAATTTTTTTGCATTATTCATTCACTCCATACTCGCTGGTGGTAAGCTACATATATATTATATAGCCACAGCTGCCCTGGGGTAGACTGACAGAAGCGAGGCAACCAGTCTGCGCCATCGGCCCCTCCGACCACCACCAACCACTCACTCACTCACTACATTCGCCCCATGCTTTCTGGTGTTCCCGAACGGTCTCCCATCCAAGTACCAACCAGGCCCTCCCCTGCTTAGCTTCTGAGGTCTGAGTTGATCAGGCAGAGGAACTCTGACCTATGTCCTCCTTTAGTATAATTTAAACTCAGACATTTGTGCATGTAATAATAAAAGTTTTGTAAGCCGCGATGAGAACACATGTGGACAAATGCTGCCTTCTGGTGGGAGTTATGGAATCATTCAGAGGTGCCAAGCTGTATTAAAACAGAAAATAAACTGCTAAACTACGAACTATGAAGGTAAGCTACATGCAAATGTTATGCTAACTCCAGCTAAAGCTGCGCTAACAGCGGCTAAATGTTATTATCAGCAAAATCCCTTTTAGCACCGCGGTATGATGTTGTGAAATATTAAATCCATATGACCTGCATGTCAATAGTGAGGGCTGTCCACTCTCTCGTTGCCAATCAGAGGCCAGCAGTCTGTTCACGTCACAATAGACACGGGTCAGCGCTTTGGCCACAGCCAGAGGTCGGGCCCAAAACCTATACCTGGTCAGACCGGTTTGGCACTGGCCTTTGTTATGGAAAAGCTCGACAAAGCGGATGAAAGAGCCATTCGGCTGACACGCGCCTGCATGTGGAAAAGAGCCTAAAGTGACCGTGAAAAGTGACCCTTACTCTTAGTTACTCTGTTCTCCAGTGTCTAGGGATCGGGGATGGGCCTTACCACCTGCAAGAGGAAGAAATGTGCGAACTCTGAAGTTGTTGAGCGTTAGAATGGTAAACAAATACTTATTTAAAAAGAAAAAGAATAAAAAATCTGGCCTCAAAGCAGTGAATGGCGAGACTGGAATCGAGGGAATAAAATTATAGAGAAATGTTCTTGTTGGTCAGGAGGAAGCACATGGGTTATGCTTTTTGTTTTGTAAGTTTGAATAAGTATTTGACGCTCACGCTAAAGCTTTAATTGAGACACCGTCTGTTTTTTCCTCAGGCCTCAGGAGCTCGCTGCTCTGTGTTCGTTTGTGTTTACGCTACAGGGGGAACAAGTATCCGCCTCAGACATCTTTATCACTATCTTACACTTTCTTGTTTGGAGAATGCCATATTGATCTAAAACAGCTAAAACAAAAAATATCCATTATCACTTCCTGATCCTCAAGCTATAGTTTTCTAACATTTCTGACATCCAAATTCTCAACAGGAACGAGTGTAAGACATGTTTCACAGCTTTCAGGGAGGAATACTGTCGCGGTACGGTAACAACAACAACTAACCTGCCAGTTTAAAATCAATTTTAAAACAAGCTTTAGGAGGAGTTTTTATCATAGATGTCACTGAAGAATACAAATACAATACAAATATTATTCCGCTAGTAGAAAATTTTGGGAAGCTGACTAGGTTCCAAATAAAGGATAAAAACTATAAAAAATATTCGGAGCCTTTTCCAGGAACTATTTCTTTCAGTATTTACTGTATGTATTAAAGGAGTCTAGAAACACTCTGTCAAAATGACTGTTACTGAGTGTGTTATGGGCTCATTTAACACAGTTATTTATGTAGTATTTTACATTATGTGTGACAAATCCAAGTCTTATTTGGGTCACGGCTCTTGCTTCCTCAGCATCTCCATTTTCCACCCGACTTTCTCACACTTTATAGCCTCTGAAGTACTTTATCAGAACAATAGGTTTTTCTCCTGAGGCCGATACCAAGCATTTATTTCCCTTTATCTTTGAAAAAGGCATTTCTCTGTTACTGAATGTAGTTTATGGCTCCAGCGGCAGCAGTTGTCGGTGTGTGGAGGCCCCTGAGCACGAGCAGACGCACCCGGTTGGCGCCGGAGGGCGGGCGGCCGTGCCAGGAGTTAAGGAGGTCTGTAGAGGCAGGAATCACCAACAGCTTTTATCTCATACAGGATGAAGCACACATGAACAAACGACATCACGAATCGGAGCAAAGGACCATTTAAGGATCAGCCATGTCTAGATCTTTTTTTCCCCCTTTCCAACATTGGGAATAGGGATGGAAAATGCACTTTGTATGAAGGGGCGTTAAAGATGAATTGTATTTGCAATTTTATGGCGATATTACACAACCCGATTTTCAAATTGCAGAGGCATGTGATTTTGGCCAATGCAGCTGATGGCCGCGGCCCATAGAACGTCCGCTCCACCGCGTGCTTTTGTTTACTTCTTAGTCTAGTTAAGGTGTGCGGTAGATTGTGGATGTACAGTGAAAATATCAGCATTTATCATGCAGCCCTGTGAAGGACTATTGCTTTCTTCTCCGTTAGCATTGCGTTAGCCGCAGCGCTAATCGCACCATTCTTTCGCTGCTACTACACGCTCTGATGATCACAGAAACTCCCTCACCTCCGGATTCACACGTCTCTGCCTCCACAGAGATGAACGTGAGCCTGTGCTGCTTATAAAGAGTAAAGAGTCGTTTGTGGCTCAGTTTAGGAGGCTTATGTTTGGGAATGTTGTGGATAAACAACTCTCACAACCACTGATTAAAACACAATTACATTAAGAGCAAATAGCAAGAAATTATTTAGGCTATATTTTTTGTATTATTATTATTTTTTGTTTTGTTTATTTGAGCAGTTAACATTCTGCTCAAAAGGAGTGGGCCAAAGCAAAGAGCTTATAAGCGTCCACCCCAAAAAACAAAACAAAAAATAATTCAGTCTAAGCTTACTGTAAATTATGTAAATGGTCATGTGGACTATTTGAATTCTATTTCATATGATTATAAAGGACTTAAAAGTAATACTTTAATAAGTCAGTTGTAAATATTTAATTGTCTCAGTTTAGGCTATAGTTGAGTTATATGCAATAAAAAGCAATATTGATTGAAAAAACATGGCCATATTGATCTTTGGCAAAATCGTTCAGTCTGAATGTATGGAATATCTAACAGCAAGATGCTAAAGCTCCCCTGACGACAACGTCTGAATGGGTACTGCGTTTTATGTCCAAATAACATTAGCTCTACATTTCTAATAAATAATAATGGTGTAACCCTCATCCTACCAATCCTATTTACAACTCCACAGAGAATGTTAAAAACAGCAAATTCTCATAATTAGTGATGATGTACCTGTCTTTTGGAGTATAAATAATGTTTTTGTAAGATAAGATAAGATAAGCCTTTATTGATCTCACAATGGAGAAATTCACTTGTTCAGCTCTCAGAAATACTCAGGGTGTGCAAATAGACAGGAAATGTGCAAACAATTAAATAGTAAATAGAGGTATGTTATAAACAATGACTACCAAAAAACTTAAAGGGGGCAAAAAGTATAAACAGTAAAAAATAAAAAAGACTATAATAAAAATGTCAGTATTATAGTGTAAGTGGTTGATAAAGTGACACAGATAAGTCATGTAAATACAGGGATTATTGCACGTAGTTTTCATGTTACTTTACAGTAGTGTTGTACAGTCTGACAGCAGTGGTGATGATCATTTTGGCATATTTGCCTATATACTTTGAATATTTAGCACCCAGAATGATACACAAATGGCATGCTCTATGTCAGGTGAAAATCCGCACTTCCGAAATACGTGCTGGGTCAATGTTGAGTCGAGTTGCGCATTCGCAAACACAGGGGAGAGACCGGAAGCTGGGACTAGCATTTCAAGCTCCTTTAACCTCTTACCCCTGCGCCTTAACCGAGCTCATTATCTCCATGCATTCAGTTTTACCCAAATCTAAAAGCTTCTCGACTGGAGATTACAGCTTATAGGCCAAAGTAACGCCTCATTTGAAGGCCAAGACCTACAAAACTGATCGGAACTTTGTATTTACGTTGCCGCCGCATTTTTGTCAAATCTTTGAAGCGTTTTTTTTGTTGTTGCTTTTTTGTTGTATTTTCATCATCATTTTTGTTGCTATTTTGATGCTTTGTTCGAGAAGCTTTTAGATTTGGGTAAAGCGTGCTCGGTTCAGGTGGGGGTTAAGAGGTTAAACACCACAGCAGCAGCATTATTACACTGTAACCCTCACTGTGACAGACACATGCAGTTCCATTGTATTACTTTGAAGGGCTGAGTTGCACCTGGAGCACATGGCTGTGTGTAAACAAAAGGACGTTCTGACTCTACTCTAAAGGCGACATGGAAGCAGTGCAAAGGTAGATTTTTCCTTGTAATAATGATGTTTTTGGAGGTGCAGAGCCTCCTCAGTGAGTGTATTTATAAGCTGCTGTGGACGCTAGCACTAGCCACGTTAGCATTAGCGAGGTGTTTTGCGATTAGCCTATTTATTTATTATGGAAGCAAGGTTATGGCTGTACTATAGGGTTAGAGTTAGCAACATTTTTTGGCAAATTTACACTGATGTCGTAGCTTCCAGATTCTCTACTGTATTTGCACATAGGCCTACACAACTCGACACACTCCTTCAGCAGTCTTCATTCTGATGTTTTTTTTTAACTTAAAATCACTCGAATATAGAAACAAATAAGCCAACAGAGAAAATGTAATGTAATGTAATGTAAGCACTAAGATATGAAAACAGTTTCCTGATTCTTTGTTTATACTTTGGTGACAGTGGAATAGATTTACCAGCCTTCATTTCTCTGACACTTGAGGCAAATCTCGCCTCTTTCCTCTCTCTCTCTCTCAGATATTTATTTCAATATGTGTGGGTTTGAGTGTGTAGTACCTGTCTGTCCAGCGATCATGTCATCATAAATCCCCTTTAAAACATGTTTGTAATCCAGTGCCTTATTTATTTCGCCCGCGCCCGTGTTTTCATAAGTTTATTGAAGCGTATGATTCCTCTGATCTGAATGCCTGGGCTCGGGAAAGGCATTTCAAACTGCAGCTGCTAATCATCATGAATACTCCCTCTTTTCAGACAGGTGTCTCTGTTTCACTTGTGTTTTTATGATGTAGTAGAGGTGGTTATGTTGCTCCAAATTCAGATGATCAATAAATTGTGCGTGTGTTTGCCTCCTCCCCTCCTGGAACCGCCACCTTAACGTGGTGGAGGGGTTTGAGCACATGGATGATCCTGGGAGCCAAGTTGTCGGGGGCTTCGTGCCCCTGGTAGGGTCTTCCATGGCAAACAGGTTCTAGGTGACGGGTCAGACAAAGAGCGGTTCAGAAGCCCCTTATGAGAGACCAACAGGCCCGGTTAGAACCATGGTAAAATGGTAAATGGTAAATGGTCTCAACTTATATAGCGCTTTTCCACCTTCATTAGGCACTCAAAGCGCTTTACAGCAAGGATCCACTCACCCATTCACACTCTCATTCATACACCAGTGTACGCAGACACTGGTGTATGAATGAGCCACCACCTGCAGGAGGAGCCATAGGGGCTGGTGCAATGTGATTTGGGCAGCTCCAACAGCTGCCCCCACGACCCGGCAACGGACAAGTGGAAGAAAATGGATGGATGTTTGCCTCCTCAAGCCGCGTTCACGTCGCTCTGAACAGCTGACGTGCATACATGCATTGCCGTTGATTCTCACCGCTCTGACGCACTTGCCCCCACGCACACTCATCACCCGCACATGTGCGCGCACTTACATTGACGATAGGTGTGAAGGGAAAAAACCTCTACAAAAAATATAAACAAAAAAAATACCTTTTTGATCGGGGTCACTTTGGACGTCTTTACCTTTTGGTTTATAAAAAACACAAATTGGATCAAACATGAAAACAACTATATTAGATTGCTGAAAACCTATGGCCAGACAAATGAATGAAAAATATCATCAATTCAAAGAAGTAGGCCTACTTATGAGAAATGGCTGTGGTAGGTTTATAAAACACATTTGTTACATACATTTAGTATAATGTTTAACATTTAACATCCTTCTGTGATAGTTCCTCTCTGCTAAACCCATTCTATGCCCGGTCATTAAAGATCATTGCACCGGCATGTGTCAGCACTGTGCTTCTATTCAGCTGTGTGCCTGTGGTGACAGAAGACGTATTTGTTGTTCACCTGTTGCTCACTAATTACACATTCATCAGTGACGTTTAATTACAGAATGAGTTATACTCAGTGTCACCCTCCCACTTGCCGTCCATTCATTACTATTCGTTTCAGCGCCTTTACAATGAGGTCTCTTATGAGCTTCTAGATGTGGCCTCCTCGCAGTTAGATCATTTATAAAAGCAGGAATCAAGAGGACGTTGAACCAGCCATAACCACTTTGGACCCCAGTACCTCCAGGCAGGGCTATTTTGAGCCGGAACAAAATCCTTACTGTGAGATTTGAGTTCACATAATCACAAAAATCCCTCTTATGCATTTTTAGGCTGATTTGTTTAAGTCTGTTTTGGGTTTTACAACAAGCAGTTTCATCTATACTTTTTAATAACTTGGTCTGGAATGCTGCTACATGTTTGAAATACTTAAAGGAAGAGGCCACCATTTTTCCATTCTGAGATATGTTCTTACCTGAGCTTAGACGAGTTTATATGTACCTGTCTGGTCTTTGTGCGTGCCCGTGGAAGAGCGTGGTCGCTTCCAACTTCACCCCCGTTTGGAGCCATAGGAATATACATCTTTGGTCTTTTTGCGTGACTGAGCTCACGCACAAAAACCAGACAGGTACACATCAACTCGTCTAAGCTCAGGTAAGAACATATCTCAGTATGGAAAAAGGGTGGCCTGTTCCTTTAATACTGATAGAATTTTCGGCTTCTCTTTCTACTTATACTTAATTTGAATTTCAGACAAATTTAGCAGAGATTTTGATCAATGACTTATTAAATGAGCCATTCTATTGCTCCCGGCACAAAACAACATCTAGAATCAAATTTGGATAATAAAAAAATGGTCAAATGCGGGGGTACCCGCCTGTAGGAAGAACCAGCTCTGGTATTTATGTCCTTTTAAGTTAAAATCCTGTGTTTCTTAGTCCCTTTGCTGCCTCAGCTCCGCCCCTGTTCTTGCTCCAGTCCCGTCTGTGAGCGGAATGGACAACAACATCACAAAGACAAAACTGTCACCAGGATTCCTGTACTACTACTGCTGCTTTGGTCGCTTTTAAACAAGCCGATACAGAGGAAACACTGTGTGACAAAAGGCCGACACCGCGCCATGTAATTCCACAAACCCAGCGTAACTCGATCTAACCATAAAACCGAAAAATGGGTCAATGACGTATAAGGGGTCTAAAAACATATTTTCAAAACTGATGGCATGCATATTTTCGAGTCGATAATTTTGTGTTTAAACAAGTTATGTTTGTTAAATAACATTTAAAAGTATTTAAATGTATTTTTTATGTATTTGTAGCTTCTCTGTATAAAAAGGTGTCAGGTGGCGCAACCAGGTTTTTTCTAAAATGTAAATAGTTTCCAAAAATGTGTACAAAGTCAAATCTTTGCCAAGTATATCTTAGACAGTCTTTCTCCTCTGAACATTTCATCTGTAATTTGTAACTGACTGATGCTGTAATCAGAAATAAAACAGGAGGACCATGGACTGAGTGCTCGGTGTCAGCCCAAAACAGTTATCGGTTCATTATCGGATATTTTAAACCAATATCTGTCTAATATCTATTTTTTCTAGTATTTACTCTGATAACTTATACCAGTATTGGATCAGTGCATCTCTATAATTTTTAGATGGTAATTTGACATTTTTTGCAGTTGCACCACTTGACTGTCTGGTCAAATAATGACATTAGCAACTAATCTCAAATTAAATTGGCTTTTATGTCGACTCTTGCATTAGCTTTAGCATTTGTAAGCATGGGTAAACTTTTACTTTTAAAACAAATTAAGACTTTTATAATAAAATATTATTTTCCAATATTTACATTGGTTGTACCACCTGACACCAAAAGTGTGACAGTTTACCTATGAGTCAGAAAAAAGCTATTTTTTTCTCAATTCTTGATAGAGATTTTTAAATCTTTTCACTCAGCCATAAAGGTCATATCCTGTTTGCTTTTACTATTCTTTATTACAAAATAAAAGCCCTGTTCTTACGGTTGTGCCACCCTGATATTTTAAGATTACATAGTGTCGGACAAAGGTTTTGTAGTGAACTCAAAAGCTTTAAAACTATTAATATTCACAAATGAGGCTTATTTGAAAGATATTTAACATACAATTATGCCATGATGTTTTATTTTTAATTGTTACCCTGAAAATACAATTTTCAGAAACTTTATTAGTCTAATCATTTGCTCGGACGGTTGCACCACCTGACATTTTAGGGGTTTGAGGTGTGAAAACATAAAAAAATATTTATTGAAATGTGATGAAAATGTGTTTAAATTGAAGAATAAAGTGATACATGTAATGAAAAGATCAAATTTTTTTTTTTAAAGAAATATAACATTCGGACATAAAAATATGCACGTCATGTCAATCACCCAAATATGAGGCCGATTGTCGTCAAATAACCCCATCACGAATACTGTGTAAGTAATGGATTCGCACTTTGTTGATTAGCTGCATTTTGAAACCAGGCGCGCTTGATCTTGACTCTTGATGCCCTGCGGAAACCCTGCTTGTGTTCTGTGTGTGTGAAGATTGAAACAACATAGAGCTACAAGCGGCTCTCCTCGGTTCTCTGTGTGGCGAGCAAATACAACTGGTACTTATATTTCCAAACAGGTAAATCATATCAGGGAAAAAGGAAAAAAAAAAAGAAGGTACTTGTCATTCCGACAGGGACCAAAGTCAGCAGAGTTTTTTGAAAGAACAAAGTGTGTGGAGAAAAGCAGAACAGATTCTCTTTTACTTCAAATTCTGCGCTCTGCTGAGTTAACCGACCTTAAGCGCACACACGTCTGTAAACATCAGGGAGAACAAAGTCGTATATTCTCTCCAAGGACGCTCTGAAAATTCAACTAAATTAGTTTTGAGTCTGAGGAGGTTTTATAAAGATGATAAACAGCCATCGGTGATTCCTTTTTTTTTTTTTTTATCAATAAGGCAGTCGCAAGGGTTCAAGGAGGGCTCACTTAAAGGTGCATTATGGAACATTTTTATGTGGGAAAAAAACTTTGAATGAAACTTTGAACGGTTTAAGGAGTGGGTTAGCACGACGCCTTTACTTTCCATCACAGTGGCCTCTATGATGCTCCAGGATCAATTGTGTTTCGGGTTTCTGGTAGGTTTTCACTACTCACCAGAAGACCTACAAAACAATTGATCCTAGCGTGTTGTAGAGGCCACCATGATCTAAAGCAGGGGTGCCCAAAGTGGGGCCCGCAGGAACAATTACATTGGCCCGCCAGAGAGTGACCAACTTTTTGTATGGTTAATACCAAATCATTCTCAATGGTAAATATGGATGCAGTACACGTTTTGGCCACCAGCCTCAAATTGGGGGCGCTGTTTCGCTCCTTTCGCAAAGTTAAGGAAACACTGTTGTGGTGTCTTGGTGTTTATCAATCACAGAGCGTTGTAGCATCAACTTTACTATTTTTGAAACTTTTATTGCAAAGGTTGTTGACATCAACAAAGGCACGTGTTAAAAAATGACTTTATGAAGAATTTATGCTGAACTGACACTTTTAAAATGATCTAATATGGCATTTTCTTTGAGATAACAAATGAATGAGGTAAAGTCACTGTAGGTGCTGCAGATACAGGTGTTGTTGTTGTTTACATTGTGCACTTTATTGCTACTATTGTTTGTTCTACTAAAACTAGGCTTTTGCCATAGTTAACATTTGTTTTAATATAGCATGTTATTTGCATAGATAGAATTAAATGCAAATGTATATTGAAAAATAAAATAAAGTATCTATTATTGTTTGCAGTTATATGTGTTTCACACTTCACATCGCCTTTTTCATTTTGGCCCTCGGAGACAAACAGTTTGGGCACCCCTGATCTAAAGTAAAGGTGCCATACCAACCACCCATACAGCCATTGGGTCCAAAATGGTCAATTACGCACAAATATATACATAAAACCATAAAAAGCTCCAAGAACAAGAACAAAGTTCGTCTGGGCTCTGACATTTCATACTCCACAAGACACGTTGCTGCCGAACTGCCACGTCCCCCCCGTTTCAGCAGCAGAAACAAACAAGTGATTACAGAAATTAAACCAGCCATTTGAGCTCAATCTATTATAAAATGTATCAATCACGGTATTGCAAACATTTAGGGTTAGGAAAGTACGTTAGAAAAGGTTAACGTTAAAAGCTTACCTCCGTTTCACTTGGTAAAATCATGTTGGTTGACGTTTCCTGTGTTTGATAAAGCCAGGGTCTAACCTATGCAGAGAGGTGAACAAGCTTGGTTTCCCTTGCTGTCCACCAGCCTGACCACTTTTTTCCCCACTCGCTTCTTTTCCTTGGCAAACTTGTCACGCAGATAACGCCAGGCTCTTCTGCGTTCATCTTCGCCCTTGCCCAAAACGGCCGCGATTTCTCGGCTGGAATTTTTGCCATTTGTGTGTCCTTATAGTAATCCTTCAGCGAAGTATTGGAAAGATGTTTACTGCCGTGAGCTGTGCCTCAAAACTATCCATTTTGTCTCACGTCTTCCGCACCGGTGTAAGGAAGTAAACAGTGGATTCTCGCTTCCCAGTTCTGGGAAATTAACCCCGGTCACTAAAGATCCAGCCAATCACAAAAAATGACAAAGCTTAACCCGTACGATGCTTATGTTATGATGTTTTGTCACGAGCGAGGCGGAGATATCCTGGAAGTAACTTGGACATAATGCGACAAATGCTGGGTTCCCACACTTATTCATTCACAAATATTAACATGTTTTACATCCACGTGTCCTGCAAAGGGATGACACTATAACCCAAATATGGTATTTTTCTCTCTGAGAAACACGCGGTACAGAAGAACAGAGAAATGTGCTGCACATGCACAATCGGCACAAAACTGCAGCGCTGGTTTTCTCTAAATGAGAGCTACAGACTCCAAACTTCCAGTCCGCGCTCAGTTTTAGTTGACATTATACAGAGAAAAATGTGTATGAATTTGTATCACTTTATGTGCAAACTGAAGCGTATTTCAGTTTGTTAAAATATATACATTTTATTTCGGGTTGCGGCTGTGCCACAAAAAATCCACAAAGATTATCCAAGTACTTTGGACAACCTTTGATTCCTCACTTCTCTAGATCTTTTTCACCAGGTTTTCCTTGGAGGAGATAGAAAAAGCGCATGTCGCTAAATTGTGCAAGTTTTACATTTTCCCATTACTATAAAATGGGACGTTCTGGTCATCGCTACGGCAACACCGTGAAAAATATGGCATGGGTGGGATTGACTTTTTTGATTGGAACGTTCAAATCGAATTTTGTGCCAAATTATTTCATTATGAATTTTGCCAAAGAAAAGTGTTTTAACAACGGACAACAAAATGATAAAAATCGAGCTTAATATGTGCGAACAGGAGCCATTTTGTGTTGAGGAAAATCGCAAAATGGCATCCAATATGGCGTTGCCGTAATAATATTTTTTGCTCAACTTGTCATGATGCACGTACAGTGGGCGTCATCTCGTTTTGTCGTCCTCATTCGCGCTTTCATGAATCACGCAGCTGCGTGAAACATATTACATCTTATCGCCACAAGGTGGCAGGTTAAGTCCACTGTAGCTCTACCGGCGAATTAAACGCTTAGGTATAACACTGCGTGCAAACTTTCTCTGCCTAGTGAGATTGTGCTGGCCGAATGGTTAGCGTTGCAGGTTATGACCCGGGGGATCCGGGTTCGATTCTTGTCTGAGGCAATTTTGCACACATTTTGGTTGCTTGTGTCCAATTACGTAACGTTATCAGCTTGTTATCTTCTTTCCTTGTCAAAAGGAAATGTCATGTGTAAAATTGGCTGTGTGTTCAAGGTCCGTGCATGTGCTGACCAATTGATTTAATTTCCATGAGACGCGGGTGATCTCTGCTTTCGTGGCTTTGGGTCTATACGCTGCTTTCTCCAGCGTCTGTGTGGCGTATCACAATTGTCCAAGACTTTCGTTTGGACGACCGGGTTCGAGCCCCGGCCAGTCCTAAATTTTTATTAGCAATATCGTGAGAATGTATTTATGTTTCAATGTGTTGCTATTGAATGCTATTTCAAAGTAAGAGCGTAACAGAGACAGCAAGTTGCATTTTTATTCCTGCAGTTTGGTTGGTGCTGATTGTGGAGTTGAATTCCAATTGTATTTAAAGTTTACATGTTTATCAAGCTCCACGTGCACCGGTCTGCGCTACACTCACCTGAGAGAGAGAGAGAGAGAGAGAGAGAGAGAGAGAGAGAGAGAGAAGAGAGAGAAGAGAGAGAGAGAGGGAGAGAGGGAGAGAGGGAGAGAGAGAGAGGTGTTGTAAAACTTGCAGTCTTAGCTCGTGTGCGAAGAACAAACCTGCTGTTTACACAAAACTAAGAACTCTACAGACTAAGACTCATCCATGAATATAATCAGCGCATCTCTAGCTTTAAGTCATTTTTATTTGAGAACAATCCGACTCATATGTTCGGTTTATGGTTAGATAGAGTGACGCAATGACGCTGGGTTTGTGGAGCATCACACGCGCGGGGCAGCGTTACGTCGCCTTTGTTGGCCTTTTCCTCATGTGTATGAGCTCATTACAAAAGCAGTACAAGAGAAGTCCTGCTAAAGTTTGGACTTAAGTGATGTCTGCAGTCTGAATCTCTCTCTCAGTGTGAGTTTGTATGTAAATGATCCCGCCCTACCCCCACCCCAACCTGTGAACACACTCTGGACACTTTCTGATGGAGAGAAAAGGCTCCTCACTTTACTGTTGTGACGCTTTTAAACGTTTAAATTGCCTCCCCTAAACTGTGCAGAATAATAAAACAGACTGTTTTTCACGTGTAGTCCAGATGTTTTGTAGAAATGTGTAGCGCTGACACAACGCCCCCCTCGTATCGTCAGGGCCGTGCATTGGAGGCGAGCCTCACTTCGGGACCATCAAAACGCGACTTAAAGTCAAATTAACAGGTTAAACAAATTGTTCTTATGCCTGATTCTTTATCCAGGTGATAGAAAACCAACAAAAAAACATTTACAATTGTTTTTCACTTTTAGGGGGCGAAAAAGGCCCCGAATGGGACAGAGCGCTGAGTGAATGAGCCGAGCTCAAGTGTGCGAGAAAAAATAGCTTTATATCAAATAATTAGATTTTATTTTAGCAGTTTTCAAAGTCAGTTGAAATGAGTAGAACACTATTTATTAATGTAGGAATATGGCCGTATTCAAAGAGAATGAGGAGATCAGGGCAGACTTTATGCACAGCATTGTTCAAGTCTCTCCGTTCATTCATCACGCAAAACGTAAAATAATCATCGGCAAATATAAGGTTAAATGCCCTAACAATAACGCTGTTATTTTAAACGGCGTTATTCCAAACACTCAGGGTGCTGCTGGTCAGTTGATTTCATTTATATGAGACGCGGGGGATCTCTGCTTTAGCGGGCTTTGATGCGCACAGAGAGTGAGGGTCTGTTTCTTCTTCTGAAATTAACAGGACTGGCGTGAGGGGCAGAGAACGCGCAACAATGAATGCGCGCACAGCGGCAATGAGTGGCAGCGACCGCCCCCAACCCGACCCGCGATCATAGGAGAATTTTATGACGGTCTGGGCAGCCGGCCCTGCGGGGACCCCGGGGGAACCCGTAACCCGCGCATCAGGTGTGTTAATGCCCCCAGCCATGTGTGAAATCCTGTGTGTTTTACAATAGCGACCGTTTGACAAACAAGACTGTGCCACAACCCCCACCCCCACCCAGTGACGTGCGGTGAGGTTTGTTGCTCACTTCGGGCCTATCAAAACACGGTTTAAAGTCAAAGGATTGACTCTGTAAAACACTGTACTAACTTACTGCACTGTATTGTAAGTACTGTAACAATACAATTGTATTTTACTTTATTACTTATTTTTACTTCTTATTTTTTAATAAAAACACTTCTTCTCAAAAGTTCCTTTCTGACTTCTTCTACAGTATGGGATAGACAGCAGCAAGTGCGTTATTGAACGTGAAACATTGGAACAAAACAAACACGAGTGTACACTGTATTCTGAATACTTTTACTTTGATTAGCAATATATAGGCTGTGTATAATTACAAAAATTTAAACTACACATGTTACATATAGCTACCATTAATTAGGAATTCTAAAACGCAAATGCACAGGAGTAGCAGATCATATGGCAAACATTTGCAGGCATATTATCTCGGAGGAGAACTACCAGGCATGGACCAAAACTACAAATTGGGATGGATCCAGAGGCAAACTAGAACTGCCTCAAAATGTGAAGAGTTTTGTGCTTGGCACACTGAAGCGTCACTTTCCTGGCATGGACAGGCCAGAACTGAAAGAATGTGTGGACAAAATCAACGAATTTCTGCGTACAACACGCAGGAATGCCAAAGGATTGACTCTGTAAAACACTGTACAAACACTGTATTGGAAGTACTGTAACAATACAGTTGTAATACTACTTTATTATTTTTACTTACTCCTTATTTTGTAATTAAAAACACACTTCTTCTCAAAAGTTCCTTTCTGACTTCTTCTATGGGATAGAGAGGAGCGCTGCTGGCTGGAGCCGCTGTCAATGCATATAAGCCGTTTTAAATCTTTATTTTATTTTAGGGAGTGAAAAGTGAAAAGAAAGCGACGCATCACACGCGCGGGGCAGCGTTACGTTGCCTTTTGTTGGCCTTTAAAAATGCAAACAAAGTTCATGCAAACATTAGCAGAGCAATAATCGCTTCAGTGAAGGAAAAACATGTGTAGCCTACAGTAACAGTCTGCAGCAAAGTATAAATATTGAATGTTGTTTAACAGAGACATCAAACTGTTTATAGCGGTCATTGAGCTCAAATGTCTCTGTAGCAGCTCAAGTCACTGCAGTGACAATTACACAATTGACTCTAAAGTCAGACTGAACTGTTCTACTTTAAACTAAGCAGACATTCATCAGCCAACTCCATTATATTTGTAAAACACGGAGAAAGAAAGTTTTCCCCATCATAAATTTGTATTAGCAATATCGTGAGAATGTGTTTTATGTTTAAAAGTGTTGCTATTTCAAAGTAAGTGGTATAACTGGTATAACTTTCAAATTGTTAGAATACTCATTTTGAGTAATTGTATTCGGTATAGTTACACTTCAAAAACTCCGCCGAGATCGGGAGCGACTGAGGCTGCGTCAGCCCTCGCTACAACAGCAGCGTCTAAGAGCGCCTTTTGAGTAGCAATTTCTATCTGAAATCTATCTGTCCTAAAGACAGAGGAGCCTGTGCTTTTCAACAGGAGTTTTCCTCTCATTCTGATCAGAGGAGCGAGGGGAGAAGCATCTGTGGCTGCCCCCTCCTCTGCCGCTAAACGCGTGGATGTGTGTCTGACAAATACATTTAAGTTTACGAGCTGATGTGCATAGAGACAGAGAGACAGAGAGGCTGACGGGTAGTAGGATTTTTACACACACACCCTCCCCCCAGAAGCCCTGGAGCTGGGTCAAATGACCTTTAGGTCAGAGCTGGCGATTCTGATGGCTTCCATTGGCATCTATTCATTTGTTCCATTGACATAAGAAAAGCAGCCATCGATACCCGAACTACAGCAACGTGACTCACTTATTATGACGGCCCAGTATCGGCCGAACTACAGCATAATTACTTTAATGTAGGCTATGAGTGTCGGCTGAGAATCGCATGTTAGACTTTAAAAGGAAAACAAGGCGGTGAACACATTGTGTCAAATAGCCTGGGCTTCATTTATTTAAATTCAAACAATGAACAACGTGAAACATTGGAACAAAACAAACACGAGTGTACACTGTATTCTGAATACTTTTACTTTGATAAGCAATATATAGGCTGTGTATAATTACAAAAATTTAAACTACACATGTTACATATAGCTACCATTAATTCGGAATTCTAAAACGCAAATGCACAGGAGTAGCAGATCATATGGCAACATTTGCATTAACTTGCATATAAGGCATTTTAAATCTTTATTTTATTTTAGGGGCAAAACAGCGTCCCGCACATACGCACGGCTCATTCACTCAGCGCTCTCTCCTATTAGATCCAGGGTTTTCTCCAGCGCCTGAGTGGCGTAGCAGGATCGTCCAAGACTTTAACTTGGGCGATCGGGGTTCGAGCCCCGGCCAGTCCTAAATTTTTATTAGCGGGGGAGTATATGAATCAGATTACTCCGTTACTGAATAAAGTTGCATTTTTTTTCCTGCAGTTTGGTTGGTGCAGATTGTGAAGTTTACAACACTTTACTACAGTCTAGCAACTATTTTAAATGTGTTGGCCTAATTACTAAGTATTTTTATTTAACACTGGAGAAAACGTGCTCGGTTCAGGTGGGAGTTAAGAGGTTAAAAGCAGAAGATTTTCCGCCAACGTTCCTAACCCCACAAAGATAAAAAGCCAGTACAAAAGTGGAATAATAAATATTTTTATCTTCATAACTTGGTGCTGATGGTGGAGTTGTATCAAAAGTCTTTAACCCGTACTCGAACCCGGATCCTCCTGCGCCAAAGACTTGTGCTTTATGACTGAGCTATAATCCCACAGAAAAGTTGGTCGGTCTTTTCTAAATTGAGGTCCCAGCACGCTACTGCGTGATAGTTTCACGTTTTTACAATAAACTATGTTTGGAGCAGGGTAGGTTATATTAAAAGCTGACGCGCTTCCGGGATGGCACAGCCCCAGGGAACTATATTGTGAGAGTGGACTTTTTATAGAATGAATCGTGGCAACCCGTGCGTTAATGCCCCCAGCCATGTGTGACACCCAGCGCGTTTTACAACAGTTTACTACAATCTAGCAACTATTTTAAATGTGTTGGCCTAATTACTAAGTATTTTTTAGAAAAATGTAAACGTCTACAAAATGTAATCAAAAGTACCATAACTTGTGCTTGAACCCGGGTCCTCTTGGACCGGAGTCTAGCGCCTTGTCATTGAGCTATAACGCCACAGAGAAGTTGGCCGGTGAAGAAAGAAAGAGCAGTGAGAAGCCAGTGTTCCTAACCCTCCTCACAAGTGCCACCTGGTGGTTGTTTGGGTCATTGCAGCGTCACTGGGGAAAAAGAAATAAAAGACGCGTGATTCACACGTGGCCCACGTGTGAATCACGCGTGTAAGGCGACAAAACGAAATAGGGCCTACTGTATGTACCGATTTTTTTGATTCTACGACAAACTTAATTTTTGCCCACGTCCTACAGTATCTTGCAATGTTAAAAAAACACACAAAACTGAGTGCGTTAGTGAGCGTTTGAGAGGAGGGGGAGCTTCGCGCTCCATTTGTCCTCGTGTAATTGGACAGCAGTGTGCTCGGACGTGTACGATGAGCGGAGTCAGTGTATGTTTGAGAGGAGGCGAGCGCTTCGTGCTTGTTTTGTATAATGTATAGCATCTACTCTACGATTTTAAAATCGCCCTGATGGCGCTCGGGCCTAATTATTGTAAATTTAAATGAGGTCAATTATTCACAACTCATTTATAGACCGAGCAAGTGAACCTGTTTTGGATTTGAAAACTAGATTATAATCTACTTTTAACTACTGTCAAACCTCTTAATTTTTTATGATCATGTTGTAACGGGTGCATAAATATTATATTTCATAATATTCCCAAAATATTATATTTGGCAGCAATGATTTCAACAGCTTGCATCAGTTCTTGGTGTCGGTGTGAATGGAGCGTTTGCCCCTGCTGGGTTCTAAATCCGAGCTTGGCTCTACCTTACACTTTGTGTCAATTCAGTTTCTTCCAAGTTGAGGTAAAACCAATGAGACAAGCAGCATGACTCCGCTGAGCGCCGTGGTGCTCAAGACTCCACACCGTGTATTAACACTGTGTAATGCACGGTTCCTCCTTTAATCCTTGAATTGAATAAATGATAGATTATCGCTTCCCAGAGACTGTCACAAATGCTTTGTGTGCATTACGTGAAGGAGAGTGAAAGGATCAGAGCCACACGTCAAGGTCAGTGACACTATCATGAGCCTTTTATACGGCACATTATGGCTTTACAGCTGAGGTTTAACTGTGTCCAGATAACAGCACGAAGCTGTGGTTGATGATTATAGAATGCAGAAAAATTGCATGACCTGATGAATCCGGAGAATCCAACGTAATAATGTCCATGTCCGTTGGTTCAGTCTATTCATTTCTCACAGATCTCACTCCTCCCGACTTGTCATTCACAGCTTTCTGTCGGAGTAAAGGAGCGCAGACTTACCTCCAGTATTTGCATAGCGCTCATGGGTGTTTGTGCAGGCTGCTGTGTTAGTCATTTGCAATTATTGCGTTTCTTTGGCTGTGCAGGTGTCCGGCGGGAGGCCAGGGGCCAGATGGCGCTGGCGGTGGTCCGTTGCTGTGGTGACTGGGCTGACGGTGGGTTTATGAAGTTTATTGATTCATTATGCAAATTCCTGTCTGCATGTCGGCGGTTTGTTCGGTAAAGCAATTTTTACTGCACTCCAGGAAGCAAACATGTAGTTTACTCACACAACTGTGCGTTTAGTAAATAGTTTCGCTATATGACTTTTTCCCAGAAAAGTCCCTTATAACCTGTGGAACGATTATTGTCAGGCAGTGTTTCTCTAACCTCCACCTGAACCGAGCACATTTTCTCCAGTTTGGCTTTACCCAAATCTAAAAGCTTCTTGAAAAAAGTGTCAAAATAGCAACAAAATTACACAGAAACAAGGAGGGACCAACTAAAGAGCGACAAAAACGTGACGAAAATGCATTAAAAAAGCGATCATTTAGATCAGTTTTGTAGGTCTTAGCTTTTAAATGAGGCGTTACACTGGCCTATAGGCTGTAAGATTTTAGATTACATTAGGCCTTTTTGTGTGGAGTTTGCATGTTCTCCCGTGTCTGCGTAGGTTTCCTCTGAGTACTCCGGTTTCCCCTACCACTAAAAAATGTACAATAGGTTCCCCTCTGGGGCCAGGACTCCCCTGAAAAAGAGATTCTTAATCTCAGTGGGACTATCCTGGTTAAATAAGGTCAATAAAGAGGTTAAAGGCACTATACTTGATTATTGTCTACTAATGGAACGGAATTTGTTTTGTTCTCCTGAAGTTTATTGTAAAGTCAGACATTTTAAAGAGTACCTAAATGGGCGTGCCAAAGCCTTTCCCCACCCACAAACAAAAGTCAAAAATTGCCGTGAAAGAGGCGGTCTCTGAAGTTTGCTTGTGACATGCGGGGGGTGAGTGTGTGGGCCTTTGCATTGGCACAATCACAGCAGACTGATTACGTGGGAGGGACTTGGTTATAAACCACAGGTACAGGGGCAGGACAATTGGCAGCACCTGATGACGATGTGTGGAGCTGGTGCGGCTTATGACGTTCTGTGGAGGCCGTGGACACGTCTCCAGTCAATCAGGAAATTCTAATTTAGTAGCAGAGTTTACCCTGAAGGGGGCGCAACCCATTTGTTTTCAGGCCAAAGTTAGGATTTAACACATGTTTGTGCTATAATGTCAGAATAATGTCAGGGACCAGTAGACAACACTATGAGACACCCATTGAGACAGTTTATCAGTAAAAAAAAAACTTGATGTGGTGTTTAGTTGGTCTTTAAGGAACAACACTGTGCATCGAATTCTATAACATTTGTATCAATTTCATGAACTTGCAGGGCGAGTTTGTTTGCATTTCTGTGAAAGTGACCCTAAAAGTGACCCTGCGAGTTGTGAAACATAACCATAAACTCGTCCCTGTAAAGAATTGGGACGCTACAAAGAGAGAACGTTAGGTTACGTTATTGGAGACCTTAGTGTGGTGGCATTTCCAAACTGGTTTCTGATTGGACAATCCAGGTTCACGTAAACAACTTTGACATCATGTACAGGAAGTGTTATTGAATTGTGAATGAAGCAAATTCTTCAGTCAAAACCATATCAGACAATCGGGGGACGTAAATACAAACACGAAACATTACAAACATTTTCTACAAACACCTACCATTTCTGTGTGTGGCCCAAGGTAATTCAAGCGACCAACTCAACGCCCCGCGCCACTTTAAAGCTCTTGTGCCCCGAAGTAATGATGTGTTTTCTCTCACGGCAGCTGAAGAGGGATCAGAGGCCCGCAGAAGAGGGCGATCAGATCTGAAGCACAAGTACTGACGAGGAATGACAAATGCACAGTGTCTACGATCACCTCGCACAACCTGTCACTTTGCCTCGCTTCATCTAACAACTTCATCGACAGTCCACATCGGTGAAAGGTGAAAACTTTCAATTGATGCAGTAACAATGAAAAAACTGCACAGGAACAGTCCATAAGGTTTTATCTGGACATATTAGTGCCCCACATTTTGCTTATTGTGAAAAAATCGCCCCGTTTTCAGAAGTAGTTTTTATTGCCATTGTTTGAGAACAGGTTCACAAACTAGGATTTTTTTTTCTCAGTGCAGACGTGCAACATAAAACATATTCCTTGTCCCGGTCTGTAGCGCCGGGGTACCACACGGTGATGGAGGAGGCGAGGATGGACTCGATGATGGCCGTGTAGAACTGCACCAGCATCTTGGTTGGCAGCTTAAGTTTCCTCAGCTGCCGCAGGAAGAACATCCTCTGCTGGGCCTTCTTGATGAGGGAGCAGATGGTTGGCTCTGATTTGAGGTCCTGGGTGATGGTGGTGCCCAGGAAACGGAAGGAGTCCACGATGGAGATGGGGGTGGGAGAGTCTGTCAGGGCGAGGGGGACTGTGGGGCTGTGTCTTTCCTGAAGTCCACGATCATCTCCACTGTCTTCTGGGCGTTCAGCTCCAGGTTGTTGTGGCTGCACCAGGACGCCAGCCGGTCCACCTCTCTCCTGTAGGCGGACTCATCACCGTCCGAGATGAGCCCGATGAGGGTGGTGTCGTCCGAAACTTCATCAGTCTTGTGGACTGGTGACTGGAGGTGCAGCAGTTTGTGTACAGGGAGAAGAGCTTGCATATTCATATCACGAGGGAACTTCCGCGATAAGCCCCCGTTAAGCAAATGAATGAAACAGTAGGTACCCCCTAAAGCTGTGAATAGATGTAAAACCGGATGGACTGTCACCAAGCTATTTGTCGCAAAATAAACATTGTGGAGCTTGGAATTATGCCAAACGGTCTCTCATCAAAACCATACTTGGATAAGATTTTTTCTCATTCACATCGTTTTGAGGAATCCTATCTATCTTCTACATTTTACACAGTGGCTTGTACCATGTCTTCGGTGTAGGTAATCTCTCCCTTGGCTATTTTCCATGCACACCCATTAATGAATAAAGTAATTCAACGTGAAATATTGCTCAAGTTTTGTCTTAGAAAAGGCTCTGTGCACCTATTAAAGCGAATGTCATTTTGATTCCTCTTTATTACCCTTCAACATGCTTTCGCGGATGCTCTGATGAGGCGTTCGTTGTGCAATGCCTGCTAATGGAGAAATGAACAAGGCTTTGAATAGATCATCTCCCTATTCCGAAGCACCCACTGTGTAAGAGAAGTCGGTTCTGCCAGAGTCGGCTGGAGTTCGGGCCGTGGATGTGGTTAAAGGGGCATCCTCAGAGGGTGTAGTCGTTAGCAATGGGCCGTGCTGCGGTCAGGCGGACTTACCACTACTCCTACTCCTACTTAGAATCAGCCATAAAGCCTAATGAGCAGAGGTACGACTCGGAAAGTGCAGTTTAAAAGATTTATTAAGGGTTTCAAGTTAATAAAATATATTTCACTTAAGAAGTAATTATACAAATGTAAGGCACTTAAACATTAAACACAGCGCAACTGAACGCCAGAGAGCTGAGGCTTGGCCAGAGGTATGGGGACAACCAAAGGTGGCAGTAACCTTAACAAAAAGAAGGAAGACGCACAAAACAAAACACACCGAAATAAGTGCACCCCAAACAAATAAAGGGATCACCACCACCACCTCTGGTACGGGCCAGCAGCTCCTAGGGCACAGAGACAAGTTAAATTAATGCAGAGTAGATTTCACACATGTCACTTCAACAGGAAGATGCTGTACAAATTCCTTATAAACAAAGGACCGTTTTAGCAGCTTACTATAGAGCTGCGCCGAGCACCCATGGCCTTCTCTCCAGGTGATCGGGCTGAAGAGAACTCCGTGTTGAAGGGATATTCAGGATTTTTGACATTGGGCCTCATTTCCTAATTATCCAGAGTGTTGCTGATGTCTAAGATATTTTTTTCTTAAATTCATGCAGTTCTTATATTTGAAGAGTCTAGTGGCGCTAGGCTAGGGCAAGGCTAAAGCATTTCTATGGTATCAGTTAGCCTGCATTAAACTACCAGACTAACCATATAAATGTCTGTGTTAATAAAATAGAATAATTTTAGAAAAATAACTGACCTTGTATCACATGATTTACCGCATTTTTGAGGGACTATTTTCTTGCAGATCACTCCGCCGCTGCGTTAGCTTACAGCTACGAAGCTGATGCTGCTCAATATAAGTTATTTTAAATGCAAAATGGTTAAAATTATTCTATTAACACAGACATTTATATGGTTAGTCTGGTGTTATAGTGATTTACCTCAGGTGCACTGTGGAGTGGGTCAGACTGTTTTTAATGCAGGCTAACTGATACCATAGAATGCTTTAGCCTTGCCCTAGCCTAGCGCCACTAGACTCTTCAAATATAAGAACTGCATGAATCAACAACACTCTAGGAAATGAGGCCCAATGTCAAAATCCTGAAATATCCCTTTAAGCTGGGTCTTCAAGTGGCAGCATCGTCATTGCGGAGTCGGATAATGACTTGTAGCATCAATGTTATGGTGGGCAAAAAAGCGGCATCTGAAGTAACAAGCAGGGGGAATTTAGTAGCTCCTATGATGGAGGGACGAGAGCGATCTAGAAGACAGCCTAAATAAAGAACTAAGTTACTGCAAAGCTACCACAGATCGCCTTAAAGGATCTGTATCATGCTATTTTAGCCATTCCAAAGTAAAGTATAGGCATATATATGATATATTGTACCTCTATCACTATGGAGTACTCATTTTTGAGAGAAATATAAGTATTTTGGGGGTATTTCCCTACCGGAAGATAAGACGCTTCGATTCAGTTAACTCCGCCCCTCTCTCTGCTCATTCACATTTGCAGTATTATAAATATAATATTGCTGCAAAAAGTGAAGTTACTTCACATAATGCAGTTATAAGGAGTTGACATGTGCAAAGCAGTTTCATAAATGGCTAACACACATGCTAACACACACGCTAACATGCGTTTTGATTGACTCACCGCTCAGTTTGGACTCCCATGAGATCGCGTTGGTTATAAAAGTTATAAAAGTTAATCCACTTTGATTGTGGCCAAGGTTCACCAAGCATCCATCAGGTGGTTGATATAGTAGCTAGCTTAATCCCGGAAAGAAATTCCAACTTCTGGCGAGTGCACTCTTCTTTAGGAAGGTTGAATAGCCCTGTTCCTCTCGTAGCCAAACGCGCATCCGTGGCATTATCGGTAGAAAAAAGAGCAGGCGGTGTCCAGTGTAGGTTAGAAAGAGCTCAGTCTTCAAAACAACACTTATGCTCGGATCCATGGCTCCTCCAGCCGTGGGTGCGCTTGATTAGCGTCGTGGGACAGCACAGACGCTTCGGAGGGTTGCTGTTTTTTTTTTTTTTTTTTTTTTTTTTTTCAAAAAAAAAAAAAAAAAAAAAAAAAAAAAAAAGCCGTTTTATAAATAAAATCAGGCCGTAAGCATTACATTACAGACGTAGAGCACTTCCGTTCCGCTGTGACGACACAACTGAACAGCTCAGTCGTTTACCAGGAGAGGGTGGAGCAGCTGCTCAGAGAGCAGGATTCGGAGGATTACTTAGAACTGCGTGAATGAAGCCAAAAACCGCTCTGGGGTGTTTTGATAAGGAAATAGCATAACAAATGGCTAAAACTCCAAAAGTCGATTTTGCATGATATAGGACCTTTAAGTTGGAGGAGCTTACCATTACTGTGTAGCACACGGCGCGTCTGTCCCTTTTCAGACGAGTGGCGGCTCGTACTGTACTACAAATAGACACTAAAATTAGCAACTAAAAACCTCTAGAGAAAGTGTGCTAAGTCAGAGGACGCTAAACATTTTATAGGTTGCTAGTGAACACAAGTGACCAATCAGAGATTAAAGGAAGAAATATCCCTTAAAGGGATATTTCAGGATTTTTGACATAGGGCCTCATTTCCTAGTTATCCAGAGTGATGTTGATTTCTGGAGATATATATATATATATTTTAATTCATGCAGTCCTTATATTTGAAGAGTTCAGTCTTAGGCTAGCGCATTTCTACGGTAACAGCTAGCCTGCATTAAAAAACAGTCTGGCGCACTCCACAGTGCACCTGAGGTAAATCACTTATAACTCCAGACTACTGATATAAATGTCTGTGTCGATAGAATAATTTTTTTAATATAACTGACCTTGCCTCACATGTATTATGGCATTTTGAGGGACTATTTTCTAGCAGATCCGCCGCTGCGTTAGCTTACAACCACGAAGCTGATGCTGCTCAAATAAGTTATTTTAAATGCAAAATGGTTAAAGTTATTTAAGTGGCATGGAGCTGAGCGAACAGGCAGAAGATGTGCAATCCTGGCTTAGGAAATGAGGCCCTATGTCAAAAATCCTGAAATATCCCTTTAAGTGGCAGAGGCCATACTGCCACAAAATCTCCAAATATGTTTCTTTTATGACATTGTTGCTTGATTTAGCATAGTAGGAGGACTTTAACTCCAATATAAAAAAGAGTTTTATTTTTTATTCTCTTTCGCTTTTTTTTTATTTCACATTTTTCAACTCTAAAATAATGTTTACACAGAACAGTTGATGCTTTCTTTCGGCTTCGGTTTGGAGCACAATTGCAAAACTACACCATGAAGCCGATGTGAAAGAGAGAATCATAAAAAATGCATTCTCCCACCATCACAAGAGAAAACATGGACACTGCAGCTTTGAAAAACATGCCGTATAATTTATACATGATCTTTTTCATATTCCAGACTGTGGGGCTGATCCTCAGGGATTTCCTCGGAGAACTGCTTGTGTCTGGGGCAAAAAAAAAAACAGTCTGAAGTTGAAGAGAAGGAAAGACACTGATCTGACTTTTAATTAGGTTTACCGGCTCCAGAGTTTGAATGTTACGGGGCCTCGCTCTCTCTGACAAGGTAAACAGAAGAGCATCAGTAAAAACAACATCCGGTGCTTCTGTCTGTACCACACGGCTTCAGAGACAAGAAAATGTCAGAGCTGCACACAGAATTTATTATTACCCCCAACAAGTTTGGCTTCGACATTTCTCTCCAGCATCATCTGACTCTAACACAAATTTCACCTTTAATCAAGACATAGCATGTAAAATGATCTTTATTGAGCTTTTCACCGTGTTGTAACATTGTTCCCTTGTCGAATACGCACCTGCAGTTTCTTTACGTACGCATCAAAACTTGCCTCTGATTTGCTCCGTTGTCAAACCGCAAGTAGTTCAGTAAAATCTCTCAGCAGTCACCAAACACGTTTCTAATTTTCATAGTGCCAATGGGCACTTGTAACATTTGTGAATGGCCATGTATGTAAAAGAGTGATAGGCCAGGAAGACTTTGGTTCGTCTTAGAGGAAGTAAACAGCAGTACCAGTACTGTTAAACTGTTATTTACAAATATCAACATTTTAAAGAGGGGGTATTATGCTTTTTTCAATCACATAGCACCAGTCTATAGCATACTACAATGATGACGTAACCTTCTGTTGGTCTGTATATGCAGTAAATTAAAATAACTGCCTTGAATAAAATTGCTCTCTCAAATGGCTGTACTGAACGTCTTGAAATAGGCCTCTGTCTCTTTAAGAAGCTTTCCGACACGCCCCCTTCAGCACACTGCTGTGTCATTTAAAGAGTAACTAAACACCAAATCAAGTTTTTTTTTACTGATAAACTGTCTCAATGGGTGTCTCATAGTGTTGTCTACTGGTCCCTGACATTATTCTGACATTATAGCGCAAACATGTGTAAAATCCTAACTTTGGCCTGAAAACCAATGGGTTGCGCCCCTTCAGGGTTAACTCTGCTACTAAATTAGAATTTCCTGATTGGCTGGAGAGTGTCCACGGCCTCCACAGAACGTCATAAGCCGCACCAGCTCCACACATCGTCATCAGGTGCTGCCCATTGTCCTGCCCCTGTACCTGTGGTTTATAACCAAGTCCCTCCCACGTAATTAGTCTGCTGTGATTGTGCCAATGCAAATGTCGAGGTCCACACACTCACCCCCGCATTTCACAAGCAAACTTCAGAGACCGCCTCTTTCACAGCACTTTTTGACTTTTGTTTGTGGGTGGGGAAAGGCTTTGGCACGCCCGTTTAGTTACTCTTTAAACAACACTACTGTGCGGGGAGGGGGCTCTGCTGAGCTGAGGAGCAGTGGTTGGTGCCTTGGCTGGTGACGAAAGGTCCAGAGGCGTCTCCAGGAAGTGGGGCCGTTCCTAGGAGGACGGAGGCATACACCTAAAATGGCTGCCGTCTAAGTTTTTACTGATTACTCAAAAATATGTTAATGAGCCAAGGCAACACTCCAGGCATGTGTTTAATGAGGGAATGACATAATAACATGATATAAAGCTTGAAAAAGTCGATTTTACATAATACCCCCCTTTAAGACAAGTTGAAAATTACAAAAAAAAAATCACATTTTGCATGGTTGCATCTTAACAAGGTTCCAAGTAGAACGTCAATATGCAACAATGCGACAAAACAAGAAATAAACTGAAATGTTTTTTGCAGCCATTTTCTGTCAGGTATTCAATTTGATATGTTATTGGTTTATTTGGTTGGGACAGTGCATGTTAATGAACAAGCTACACCGGATTGTAGCCTTGGGCTAATTTCCATCCGTCGTCCCCCATGCGAACTCTCAAACACACTCTCATTTATCCAGGCCTATTGTACATGTTTTTAGTGGTAGGGGAAACCGGAGGAAAACTACGCAGACACGAGGAGAACATGCAAACTCCACACAGAAAGGCCCGTCCAGGTGGGAATCGAACCCGGGACCTTCTAGCTACCGTGCACTGTCATGACGTCCTGATGGCAAAGGGTCGGGTTGTTGAGCTGCAGAGGCAGGGCCTCTCGCATCGCGCTGTCGCTGCTGAGGTGGGGCCAATGGGTGCTGGCTGCTCTGCTTTGCGACGACGACACTGGAGGCCGCCATTGCTCCGCCATTGCTGTAGTACCGCCATATACCCGCTAGGCCCCCATTGGAATGCATTGGACTTTAGACACATTAAAACAACTTTAATGCCCGGTGCCTAATTGTTTGGAACTGTCTAGAGCTAGATATTCCCCCTGTGATTACGCTGGGTTAGACACAATCAGAGGCACCGGGCTGGTTATCGTAGGATACATTTTAGAAATCTCCTACTTAAAGGGGGTCTGAGTGTTAGCATTGGAGCTGCGCGAGCTACACGTCACGCAAGGGCCGAGTCTACAGTGAAGATCCCGCCCTTATGCCCTTATTAGGAACATGCTTCGTCAGAGCTGGGGAGGAGGAGCCTGTAAATCCGCCATGATTTCCCCCTCGAACGTGGTCATTATGGTAAACGGGGAGGAGTGAGTATTGACGGTCTATTAATAATATGTCTATGGGTGGGGCGCAGTAAGACAGTCATTTTGAATTTCTTAACCCTACAACTCTATCTCAAATTCAAAACACCATCACTAATGGCGGGTGATTTTTACCCGGGATAATACACCCGATAAAAAGTACTTGTCATCAAAATCTATCAAAACATAACAATGCATGACACATTTGAGTGGTGTTCTTCTCCTTGAAAGGGAACAAGATTACCTAATTTTATACACTAACCCTAACCTACCTTCTATCTCTATTGCTGTGTGAAAATCACCAAACATGTACCTGTAGGAAAAATTGTGTTTTGGATTAGGAAAACACCCATGCCAATAAAGATGTCAAAGACAATGCTGAAGCGACCCAGAGACCCATGACACTCAGATATACGCAGCATAATGAAAATCACATAAATGTATTTGCTCGGGTGAAAACCACCCGGCAATGGTGTTCTAGATCCTGAGGGTTATGGAACAAAAAGTGGATAACCCCCCAAAAAAATCCCCAGCACTGAGCGGGAGGATCCGATTGGCCTCCGTCAACAAACTGGACGATCCTGGACCCAAATGAAGGCCTTTACTGGAGCCATTACTCATTTGTTTATGCCATTTGTTTTTCAGCTTCAGCTTTTTCACAGATGGTGTTATGTTTTCCTCCACAGTTTGTTGGAATTCAATTTAATCCATTTTCAGTTCTACCCATGAAATGTTCCCTGTGCCACTGGCTGCATTACAACTCCAAAGCCTGATCAATGTAACCCCGGCTTAACAGTCAGACAGAAGTCCTTCTCATGAAATTCTGTGCCCTTTCTTCTCCAAACTGACCTTTGCTCTTTCCGGCCAAAAAGTTCTACAGTGGCATGTGAGAGTTTATTCCTGACATTTAGAAAAGCCTCATGCTTTTTTGGAGACAAAATAACCGAGGTTAAGATAGAACCTCTGTCTCTTTAAGGTGAGACGCTGCAAGGGAATGGGTGGTGGGGAGGAAATGTATATAGCAATATTAATTTGAAACATTTTTGTTGTGCATTATTTATATAAATATGAGGGGGAAATGTGCTGCAAGTTTTCTGTCAAAATCAAATTATAATTTTAGCAATGAAATGTAGATAGTGGATTGACCAAGGTTTAAATGGATGGTTTGATGTTGTCAATAAAATAGCTACAAAGATTTTTTTCAGAGGGGATTTTGGATCTTGTTTAGTTTTTGAATACACTGTTTATCTGCCCCAATGGTAAGTATGGCGCATTTACTTCACGCTCCAGGATCAGTTGTTTTGTAGGTTTTCTGTTGAGAGGGTGAACTCATACAGCCGTGGGGTCACTGAAAGGTCAAATATGCACTAATAAAAGGCAGGAAGTAGATATTTAAAAAAATCCCTCTGAAAAAGAAAATCGAAATATTGTTAAGTCCAAGACTGGAAAATGGGGAGTCTGTAGGAGCTACTAAAGTGGAGATGTTGTTGCAAGAGTGGAATAAATAATAATAAATAAGTTTAACATTTAAGATAAGGTAAGACAAGCCTTTATTGATCTCACAATGGAGAAATTCACTTGTTACATTCAGCTCTCAGAAACACCAGGGTGTGCAGGATAGACAGGAAATGTGCAAACAGTTAGGTAGCAAATAGAGGTGTCCTGATCCACAATGACTATCAAAAACTTCAAGGGGGCCAAAAGTGTAAAAAGTATATACAGTAGAAGAAGAAGATCTATATTTATATAGCGCCTTTCACAGGCATGGTCACAAAGCGCTTAACCTGAGACAATTTACATTCACTCCATACTCAGCGTATGGTATGTAATAAATAATAGACAACTCCTCCTCACTCCTCCCCGTTTGCCACAATGACCACGTTCGAGGAGGGAAACATTCCTAGGTCAATATTTGAAAAATTTGGTGGTTTAGACTTTTTTTCTGAGTTGTGATTTTGAACTAACAAAAATTCCATTCACCCTGTCTCAATTTCATAAGCAAATGCTAACAGTCCAGCCCTCATTAGTACGAGATTTCTAAAATGTTTCTTACGAAAACCAGCCTGGTCCCTTTAATTGTAACTAACCCAGCGTTATCACACGAGGAATATCTAGCTGTAGAAAATTAGGCACCAGGCTTTAAAGTTGTTTTTAACGTGTCTAAAGTGCAATGTATTCCAATAGGAGACTAGTGGCTATATGAAGGTACTACAGCAATGGTGGACCAATTCAATTTAGCATATTCTATTTCAGTCCCACTTTTATTTTCTGGTCAAATATTTGTGGATGGTTAGTGTGATCTGGGCACTGTTGACCACTTGCTGTTTGCTGAAAGTTAGCTTGCCATTAACAATTGCTAGCTAACGACAATGCTAACAATGAAGCAAGATGCCAGAGTTTCTTCCCTAGCACTACGTACTGTTGTTAAATGTCACGTGTACCCTTTGTGAAATGTAACCTCTTTCCTTTTACAGGTTCATGTACATTCCCTGCTGCATGTTTGGATAATGCAGTAGCTGAATCTTCATTGGTAGCTGATGAAGAGTATGCTGTTTGGTGTAGAGGGATGTCCACGCCCAACAACAGAAGAAGTAGGTCTTCTGCTTCTGGCCTTGAAACTTAAACATCAACTCACAGACAAGGCCAGACCATAGGTCTTTTGTCAGTCAAGACCATTGCATTCCATCCACTCACTGGTTTTACAAGTCATTTGGGAGTGTCAAAGACCTATGCAAGTTCATAACTTATGTGACAATTGTGAGTCCATGATGGAGGAGTTGGGTGATGAAATGTTAAAGTGCGGACATTGCAATACATCATCGAATATGTCAGAGCAAATGGGCCACTGTTTTATTTATTTACCTTTAGAAGGCCAGCTGAAAAACTTGTTTTTGCAGAAGGACATTGTCAAAAATATTTTTGACAATAGATTTACGGAGAGGGATCCAGATGTTATAGCTGACATTTACGATGGAGTTTTGTATGTGCAGTTACCAGACTCGTCACAATCCCTTAATATTTCACTCACATGCAGGTGTGATGGGGTGCCCGTTTTTAAGTCCTCTTCATTTAGCATTTGGCCTCTGTTGTGTGTTGTGAATGAACTTCCAATTCGTGAACGGCAGAAACATGTCATTCTGTGTGGCCTATGGTTTGGAAATGGCAACCAAAGATGAATGTCTATGTCTTCAACCGTTTGTGGAGGAGATATTACATCTGCTAACATAAGTTTTTACTAACCACACATACAGTGCACAGATAGACAGTACAGTAACTAAAGTGTTTCCTTTAACATTTGTATGTGACTGTAGCAAAGGCAGCTTATGCAGAATTTCAAGCAATTCAATGGCGAATATGGGTGTTAATTTTGCCTACACAAAGGTTAGATGGCGGAAAAGGGGAAACTACTGAACAGCGGACGCAAGCTCAGACTGAAGATTTAATTGAAGGTGCTTTGGAAACGGGAAAACCAGTTAAAGGTGTTAAGGGACCCAGCATTTTACTGCGTATCAATCATTTTGACATCATAGAGTCCTGTGTCCCTGACTACATGCACTGTGTTGCTCTTAGCATTGTTAGAGGAATGGCCAAATTGTGGTGTAATAGTTAATATCACCTCTCACCATGGTACATTGGGAGGCATACTGACACCCTGGATGAGAGGCTTCGAAACATAAAACCACCATGTACAATCCCTCAGTCTTTGAGAGACAGATCATTTTGGAAAGCTCCTGAGTGGTTAGTGTGGTTACAGTATTACAGCATTCCAGTGCTTAAGGCTACCCTACCTTCTTCATTGGATTAAACTTGTCAAAAGCATATCATCTCTGCTTATTGAAAGAATCAGCCCAGCTGAAGTAGACTGTGCTGAGGAGTTACTGCAATTTGTTGCAGCGATGCAGGACCTTTATGGAATTGAGCACGTGAGCTACAACATACACCTTAGGCTGCACTTGGCTCAAAGTGTAAGAAATGGGGGTCCATTGTGGACACATTCAGCATTTCTTTTTGAGGCATTTAATGCAGACCTCCTGAAAATGATTAAAAGCACGCAGGGAGTAGCCCTTTAAAAATCTGGATGTCGAAGGCTTTTCCAGGGCTGGCAGACAGGATCCTGGTTAATGCCAGTGATGAATGCAAAGAGCTATTCAGGAAACTTGTAACACCGAAGAGGCTGAAAAATGTGCACCATGATAAAGGTGTAACTGTGCTTGGGAGACCAAGTAGGACGGTAATTGAGCATGAAGATTACTTGGCAATGCACAGTATTTTTCACACGTTTGATATGTGCCCTGTGAACTATTACACAAGAGTAGTGGTTAATGGGGAAGTTGTCAACTCACAGTCTCACTCAAGGTAAGTTATACGGAACTCGTACACTGTTATTTTGCATGATGATAGTTTGTTTTCTGTCAAAACTTTCCTTGTACCTAGTGCTGGGACTGACCACACTTGTTATGCAATACGTCAATACTTCACACGAGTAACCCCCGGCTCACATTCAATCCGGTTAAGGTCCGCAGACTTAGAAAGTCATTAAAACCAATGTTGCACACTCACACTGCTCCGCGAAGTCCGGGTCCGGCTACCGAGGCCATCCGGCGGCCTTCCGGCGGCAACGGAAAGAATCCGCAAGAAGTGTATTTTTGCCGGAGACCGGAGCCCCAACGGATCAAGCTGACAGAAAAACACGAGCCAAACAGGAAGTCAGGTCTCGTGAGAAAAGAAGATCCGGTGTATTTCAAAATAAATCTGTCCGCTCACTACTTATTTGGTCTCGTTTACCGCCTGTACACGCGTGTAACGTCGGAAATTTAAACATTTCTCCATTACCAGAGACACAGGGCACTAGTGTGTTTAAAGCATCTACTTCACTGGGGAGAGTCGTTGTTCTGGCAAATACGGCTTTTGTTTACAAAAACTACCTATATACCAAGAGCGAAACTCACGTGCACTTCTGTTCTCGCGAGGGCCGTTTCTGTGCCTGGCGCAGCATCTGGCGCCGGAGCTGGCGGAGCTGGCCACAGTGTCAGCCGGACTCACTGTGAGTGGTAGTTTGGGGCAAACCCGGACCGGATCAGGACCGAACCCGGACCGGAGTTAATGTGAGACGGGGGTAAGACATAGTTTTTAGTGGTCATCACTTCGATGTCCGCACAGTAAAGTCAAAGTGCTCCTAAGGTATTATTACGCCTTACAATATAGTGCCCCTTTTTATCGGCTTAGAAATCGTCATGTTTAATTTTATGTAACTAGTCTTGGATCATGTAACTTTTCACTTAACTGTATTTAAATAGGGAAAACGTGGAACAGCTTGGTAGCTTCTAACTTCACCCCAGTTTGGAGCTATGAATATGCTGGGAGAGGCTAAACGCTAACAACATCTTTCGTCAACTTGTGTGAGTGAGCGCACAAACAAAGACCAGACAGGTCACGCATCAACTCGTCTAAGCTAAGGTAAGAACATATCTCAGTATGTAAAAATGGTGGCCTATTCCTTTAAGCAGTGCTCGGGAGTTGCAAAGTTTCCAATTAAATCCATTTTACAAAGTGTCTTTGGAGTCGCCCTGACCACCAGGGGGTGGTATTGCAGCAAGTCAGCTCCCTGCCATGAAGACCAAAGGGAAGGGCTTTTGTTGTAGTTACTTCTTGCATATCTCTGGTTCGCTGGCAACAAAACATCATAAAATAAGCATTGTACAGGGTAAAGTTCTGTCTTCTTTTATACTCTGACATTTAAGATGTTAAGGGAGAAAACTAGCTAAATATCTCCACAATATTTTATCTTTTCTCCAGCAGCAAGGACTGTTTAAAGGTTAGACCTGTGATGGAAGAAATACTAACAATTGTGAATATTTTTGTGAAGTGAAGTTTCTCATTAGCGTTTCCGCTCAGAGGTTATTTGACTTGCTGCTGAACACAAAGTTTATTGAGGTTGTTTAAAAATTCTGGCTCCTCACTGAAGCCAAGACTGCACTGCAATGATTACAGCCTCGGATCGGAAGACGTGGCAGAAAAAAGCTTCAAACAGTTTGGGCAAGAAAGTAAAGCAGATGAGAAGAACAGTGACTCTCAAAACTGTGATATCAAAGACCTGATGCAAATTACAAAGTTTTTTTTGTGTTTTTCATTTTTACACTGGTAGGTTGTAGTCTTACTTAATATAATCATCAATACAAGATCTTGGTGAAAAGTGAAAGCAGCACTAGATCTTTTGACATTGCAGAAACTTTTTGAAACAATGCTACAGTGAATGTGCAACTAAATATTAGAGCCGGGGAACTTTTTGTAGCGAGTTTTTTGGGGGAAGGGTCAGATAGTGTGTTGTTTCCCAGATTTATTATATGCTACCTTTTCTGCTTAATTTCTAAAATTCTTCTTTTTCATTCATTTGTATCATTATTATCAGTGGTATTGCTATGAATAGTTCAGTCCCTCCATTTATCTGGTATTTTTTGTGATTGTTGCGGGCTAAAATGCCTGATTTCTTGGGCCGTTTTTCCAAAAGTTGCATATTTTTTTTCTGCATCAGTTTAAACCAAAGAGACTCTGAGGAATAAGAAAATAGGCATTATTTTAAATAGTTGTATCATAAAAAACAGAATCATGTGTGTCCAGTGAGTCCTCCGCTCAGCTGTGGACAGTGGAAGAAGCAAACAGGCACCTGTCTGTCGCTGTAGGCCAAGGGTTAAACTTCTCCGTCAATAAACCGAATGCCCATCTTGGCTCGCCCATTGCATTATGGGTAATGGAATGTCTTTTGGCTACCAAACAATAATGATAGTTAGCGTAAAGCAACGAAGAAAGCTCTGATTTGGACTGTTTTAACCGCTGGAAAGTTGATGATTTAAAGCGTTTTTGTCATGGCCATGGAGCCTGTTACAATATTAGCTTAAAGTCTATTTTTACAACCAGGGCTGCGTACGGAGATAGACAGAAACCAAACTGCCATTCATACGAAGAGATGCTTCAAAAGTGACGACCAGTCCTTGTTCATATAGTTGGAATAACTATGTGAGAAAAACATTTGTGACCCTTGAAGGCGACTGTTGGACAAAGTCCAGGCTCTGAAACTGTGGCCTCATGTCGCCAATATTCACAACATTTAAACTGAAATGAGAAATAAAAACATAGAATCCCTCTTTTTTTTGTCAATAAGGAGGTGGACAGTAGACGAAATCATTTTTCTTAATTGTGACCAGAGAGATCCACATACACACATAGGCTATGCCATCTAAATGTACTTTATTTTATTTTTTACGAGTGATCTGATGGTACAACAGAGCTAATCGGTCGCTAATTTGACAGATGGAAATGTACCCACTATATTTAACATCATCACCGTTTTGGAACTTTTCCCTGTGATTACAAGACGAATTCAAATGATTTAAAAAGTGAGGGTGTCTGTGTCGGGCTGATCCCAGGTCTTGTCGTTCCCCTGTCCGCGATGGTCCGCTCCTGCTTACGGAGCCACCGCTCTGATTTTTCCCTCGCTTTCAAGATATTGACAACTTAAATATTTCAAGAAATGTCACTTGAGACTTGTAGTCTGTAAACCAATGCCCGTAAGCCTTATAGTTCACGGTTATGGCTCAATATTTCAGTGTTCACGCTCCGCTACCTGAACTCGCTCACACATTTCAATGGCGGAGTGGTTTGTTTGGTAGCCGAAATTAGGAGCCTGATTGACCCACGCATGCACAGTCGAGATGGGCATTCGGCTTATTGGTAGAGTCGTAGAAAAAAAAATCTGTCAAATTAATTGTTGGAAGAAAAAAAAAGTGAACAATTATCAGAGAGTGGGGGTGTTTTTTAATGGTTGAAATCAGATAATTGTTCACACTTTCAGAAACCTTAAACTTAAACAGGCCACCGTTTTTCCATAATGAGATATGTTCTTACCTGAGCTTAGACGAGTTGATACGTACCTGTCTGGTCTTTGTGCGTGCCCGTGGAAGAGCTTCCAACTTCACCCCCGTTTGGGGCTATAGGAATATGCTGGGAGAGGCCAAATGCTAACAACATCTTTGGTTGTTTTCCGTGACTGAGCACACGCACAAAGACCAGACAGATACGTATCAACGCTTCTAGGCTCAGGTAAGAACATATCTCAGTAGACGGGGAAGAAGGGGCCGAGGAGAACTTGCTCCCCCTTCACTCCGTTTTCGTCAGAATAATAATCGCTGATCACCGTGAGTGATTGCCTTTCTTCGTGGTAACACCGACCAGAAGCGCTGCAGGATGTGGAGCAGGTACGGTGACAAACCGTTTTTTATGTTGTGTTTTTTGTGATGTTAATTGAGATGAAAATGAATACACCATTAACATTTAAATACAATCGGGCCCGTTTTAACAGGAGTTTGTCTCATCAGCTATCGCCATACTCAACAAGCTACCTCACTAATTTATTTGTCAAACCTTGTTTAATGTTATCTTTGTCTGTGTACCCCCTTTTGTGTTAAATGTTGAATGTGATGGCGTTGACTTGACAGGCTGTGGAAACAAATTTCGCGTAAGGGACAATAAAGAATCTAATACACCACCTCGTGCATTATTATGCAAATTGCCATAAAGGTAAAAAAAACAAGTTTTTCAATGAAACTCATGGATGGTTTTGTGTCTCAGGGCTCTTTGAATCACTGACATCAATCTCAGACGCCTGGGATGATTAGTTGTCAGGTAAGTCCAGTTAACGGAATAACTACTGAAAAAGGACGTTCCACATCATTAAGCAGACCACCATTTTCAAGCAATAATGGAAAGAGAAAGGATCTCTCTGTAGATGAAAAGCGTGAAATAGTTGAATGCCTTGGACTAAGTATGAAAACATTCGATATTTCATGAAAGATTAAGTGTAATCATTGTACTGTTAAGAGATTTGTGACTGATTCAGAGCACACACGGGTTTGTGCAGATAAAGGCACAATGAGGACGGTTTCTGTGGATGGTTAGTGGATGGTTGGTGAATGGCCACCACGTCCCAACAAGGCTGCGACGTCAGAAAGAAGGGGGCGGAGTCATGTTTTGGCCTGGAATCATGGGGACAGAGCTGGTCGGCCCCTTTAGGCTCCCTGGAGGTGTGAAAATGATCTCTGAAAAATATGTGGAGTTTCTGATTGACCACTTTCTTCCATGGTACAAAAAGAAGAGCTATGGGCATAAAATGAGAGAAACTCCTGATGTGGACCCCATCCTACCCTGACCTCAACCCTACTGAGAACCTTTGGAGCCTCAAGCAAAACATCTATGAGGGTGGGAGGCAGTTTTCTTCCGAACAGCAGCTCTGGGAGGCTATTCTGACATCCTGCACAGAAATCCAAGCAGAAACTCTCCAAAAACTCAAGTTTAATGGATTTAAGAATTTTGAAGTTCCTATAGAAGAAGGGCTCCTATGTTAAAATATAACTTGACCTGTTAAGATGTTTTTGATTGAAATAGAAGAAGATTTTTATTTATATAGCGCCTTTCACAGACATGGTCACATAGTGCTTTACATGAGAGCATTTTACATTCACTCCATACTCAGTGGTGGTAAGCTACGTTAGTCAATAGCTTTTGATTTCAGTAAATATGACCTTGTAATGGTGCAAATTCAACAAATGACCATTTTCAGTTAATTACAACCTTTAAAATGTATGAAACTATGAGTTGCATAATAATTTGGAACAGTAGAGTAGTAGAGTTTTTTTACTATATTTATTTTTGAAAAAAATACTGTTATCACTGGGAGGTTTATTCAACCACAGTCAAATTATCCTCTAACAGTTAAAGACTTGAAAATTATGCTGACTGTCATTTGAGTTGATAATTTTGAAAATCAGAGAAAAATGTCATTTGCATAATAATTTGGAACCCGGTGTAATGTGGCCTATCATCAATACACCGTCACCGTTGTGCACCAACCTCAGACTTTAAAAGGACATGGGACTGATTCATGGAGCCTTTTTAATTCGTGGAGCCTTTTTTTGGACAGCGGTTGTGAACTGCAGGTCAAGAGTCAAGGGAAACGGTCGCATTTAACGTGTACTTTCTTTATAAACTCGCACACAATTAAAACAACCCAATTATTATTTTGTCTTTGTAAATGAGGCAGGTACAAATATTTGTAAATGTTTAGAACACCACATTGGTGCACAAACTGCTTTATATTGTTCTGCGTGAAGGTTTACACCTGCTTCTCACACGTACTAATTTCTTGCGCAGTTTTCCTTCACATAGTCATGATAAATACGACAGCGCTCACTAAACACAATCATTTGCATTTTTCCCCCGCCTCTAATTTTGCGCATTGTGGCAAAATTGCTCCACAAATTGCTTTTTGCTCCAGTTTAGTACACTCTACCTGTTTGTACGTGTTAAAACGCTTCGTAAATGACCCCCCCAAGTGCATAGTTTGCCATAAGAAAATGATTTGTGGCAAGTAATGGCAAAAAGTCCTGGCATACCATCAGTCAGAGGCCACTCGTAAAGCTGCACTGCGTTCATTGCAACATACCTCATGCCTGCCCGGTGCCTCAGCGACAAACGCACGGGCGTCAATGGCTGCGACCTGAAAGTGCGCATGTGCGCTTTCATTGCCGAACATGACCTTTCGCTCACCATGCCACAGCTGTTTGTGGAGCTAATAAAATCGTGAATTGATAGTGCTGTCCATATCCAATTCCCACGCCTCTTACCTTTGCACACATGGCATGGCTGCACGCTACAAATCTGAACTATCAACCAAACATAACGGAATTCATTTCTCATTGGATATTGATGAGGCTATTAATGCTAATGTGGATCGAATTCTTTATGTCCTCTTCAGGTATTTTGATGAATAAAGTAGTAAAGTTTTAACCCTCCAACTCGCCTCAAGAAAGGCCAATGACTAATGATAGACAATCTTGACACATACAGCTTGAGGTGGGAGCAGGCTGTTTCAGTGTTGCTGTAATGTCATGAGAGGAAAAAAAATCTGGAGTCGAAACACTGATCCCAAAAGAAAGTCCTGCCCTCCCTGACATCAGTGGTGACACAGCGTACATGGGATCAAACGCAGCAAAGGCCATTTTCACTCCATTTGGGGCCTATGTGGAGGACTTTTGTAGGCGTGTCAACTGAGACATTAAAGAATTCCCCAAACAAAGCAAACCTTTTTTCTGAGCTTCAGTCCCTCCTTCCTTTGTAGCCCAAGTCTTTGATGCCCCTATCAACACTCGGTTCCTGCAGATGTTGGATGTCTGCAACAGATTGCAGGAGCTTCTCGATCCGTTAACTGTGCATTATTACAGAATCCTGTCACCAGCGGATAAGACCAAATACAGGTAAAATATGAGCATGATGCTTCATTATAATATATTTTACATGTTCCTGCCACAAGTGTATAATTTATATTACAAGCCTCCCAAAAAATGTCTGGAAATCATTTTCATGCTTTATCTCTGATACATTTAGTTGGTTTTATGCCACTATTATTTATTTAAAACTGCATGACCTCTATTATAATCATGCTACATTTGTTAAAAATGTACGATTCTTTTTAATTTGCAAAGGACTTCTTAACCAAATCCTGAAGAAGCACCACGTTTCACAACCGAGAACAAGAGGTGAAAAGCAAGCATCTCTGTTCTCTTTGGGAACATGAAAAGCTCACCACTTTGGTTGACCTATACAGAGGTACAGCATCTAAATATATAGATATAATTCCTTATTTATTTATTTTTTACACCATAAAATATGTTGTTGCTACTTTTCTTATTCCTATTCAAACTAACAAAGAGTTGAGAGATAATGGGAATATAATGTATACATTGTTAAACTAACAGATCATTTGTAGAGCTCTAATAATTTGTGCTTTTTGCCTCTTTGTAAATGCATCAATATAACAAAATGTATTCATATAAAGATTAAGAGGCAAAATAGACAAATACACGTATGAGGATGTAACCGTAATGAATAATAATTATTGGTTTGTTTGTGTTGGTGTATTTTCAGGAGTGCTGCCAACATTCCAGGGCTTCATTAAAAGGCTGCAACATGAGAAGCCACTTATGCATGCTCTTCATGCAGAGATGGTGGTGCTTGTCAGGGAGCTTCTCTAAGTTCATGAAGCCATCCTCCATTCCTGTGGATAATACAGACAAAGCTCTGCACTACCCTGACAAAAGCGGTGTGTGGGGAGATTCTGCCTGTATGCCTTAAATAAGGCAAGGATAGATTTAAAAAAAACAACAACTCTGGGTTCTACCACACATAAAACAAACAAAATGTGGGACTTGATACTGGCTAAAGCCTCATTGGTCTTAATATTGAAGCTTGCTCAATCCTTTTCAATGATGTCGTCCATGATGTTGAATGTGCCTTCAACAAGAGGGCCTGAAAACGGAGACAGGAGAGCTTTCACCAATCAGGATCAAGCTGGTACGCCTGTACCTCTTCCACCAGCAACCCTCGAACGCCTCACAGCCTCCCGGTGCCTGCTTTTTAATCATAAGGAGGAAAAAGACCTAATGGCTCACTGTAGATATTGGATTCTTTGACAAACGGACATTTCATGAGGATTTCAGCTGCATCAGAACAGGTCACTCAGATTATCAGTTCACGATCGTTTGTAAACTTCTATCATAATGCTAAACTCTGACTGGGTTAGCCACCAACTGTTGCTGATTTTTCGATGAATCGTTACATCCGTATTTGTCATACCTGGCTGGAAGTCGCGGTGGTGCAGACACAGCCTCCATCCCTGTCGTCCCTCCAGTTCAGGCAGTAACTTGCGGAAAACCCACTCCTCATCGTGAACGTTGTAGGAGACAAATGTGTCGTACATGTGAGGACACCCCTCTCTCCTGTCTTTACTGTCATACAGATAAGCGAGTAGCCATAGACGAGCTCCCAGCACATAAAGTGATAGATGAACGATGAGAGGAGAGTGACAAGGACCAGAGCTGAGCTGCAGAGGAAGCAGAGAAGAGCAATGTCCTGCCAACATGACGACACGTTAAAGCGTAGCAGAAAGTGTCCGTCACGGGACAAAGGAAAGCCATTGGCCACTTGCACCTGTTTGTTATTGGCCGCCCACTCAATAAACACGGCATTTGAGCAGTCACAGGTGAATGGATTTACAGTTAAGTGGAGATACTTCAATGAAGGCAATGCCTCAAAAACTGTCTCATTTAATATCCTTAGATTATTGTTTGTTAATATCAACTTTTGTACTTTGGTCAGATTAGCTCCAGTGAGAAAGTCCAGAGATGTGATGTTATTTTAGACAAATCAAGAGTTTGTAATTCTGTGATTGGTTGAAAAAGCTCAGGGTGTGGCTGAACTCAGCACAGTTGGTCATTTTAAGGTTTAGCAAGTGCGGAGTTTCCAAAAAGGTGTCAGAAGGAGACTGAGAAAATACTTATAATTTTTTTATGTTGTGAAGACTACTGTATACAGTGCATGATCAATGCAAACATTTTTGTCAACCTCAAGGGTTAATTCTTGCAGAGAGGAAATATTAAAACTCATAGACTCAGAAACAGTCATTTCTTTGTAACTTGAAATGAACAGAGTAAAACGTTGCAATTTTCCATACCTGCAGTGTTTTCAGAATCGAAAGTCCCTCAAACCACCATTTTCTACATTAGTTGCCGATTTGGATTTTAAATTTAGATCGGTAAGAAATATCATCTTATCAAAGGTGCCTTTTTGGACCAAACCCAGAGAGTTTTCATTAGCGTTCAATCTGACCAAACTGGGGAAACTGGTGCCAAAGGTATAATCTAATTGAGATAAAAGATTTCTTTCTATGAAAAGTACTTTTAAATTCTTTAGATCTTTAAACGCTTTTAGTTTTGAAATTGTATTGAAATTTAGGTTAAGTTCTTGTAATGATGGCAGATTTAAAAAGTCTGGGCATTTAAGTTTTGTGATTTGGTTTGATTGAAACGACAGATGTGTGAGCGAGGACATGTTTCGTACGGCCACTGGGATCCGGGACAGTTCGTTTGACTCTATCTCCAGACGAGTCAATCGCGTCATCTCTCGAAGGGAGGACTCGGATAAATCGCCCAGTGCGTTTGCGTGAAAAGTAAGTTCCCTCAGATTAACACAGGAGCGTAGGAGGGCGTCGTCTAATACTGACCTGTTTCGAAAAGATAAATTCAACTTCTGTAAAGATCTAATACCACAAGCCGCGTCCAACACTCTTTGGTCAAACAAATTACCAAACGCTCGTAGTTCAAGATACTCCACTGAGTCAACACTTTGCAAAATGGTTTCATATGTTTCAGTGGTCAGTTTCTCAAGAGCTAAATGCTTTAGACTACTTAACACAGATTTGTTTGACACAGCCCATTCAAACTCGGGTCCACTGCCTGACAGAATAAGATATTTTAACTGGGGCAAAACATCTGAGTGAATGCTAAACCTTTTCATTTGGATTGGGTACAAATGCAGCATAGTTAGGTTCAGGAGAGGAAAAGGAAATGAGCGTACATCCTCAATTATTAAAGTCTGTACCAATGAAGTGTGTGAAATGATGTTGATCAAGGTCATGTTGTCGTTGAAAGTGCCTAATATGTATAGTTCTTGGAGGTTTTTCAAAGGCTCGAATGCAAACTCTGAAATGAACTTTATTGGGTTACCTCTTAAATCTAGAATTAACAAGTTGGACAGTCCCTTGAACATGTTGTCAGTCAGATGTGTGAGTTGGTTACTTCTCAGCTCAGTTAAAGCTGATAGATCTGAAAAAGCCCAGTGTTCGATATTGGAAAGATCATAACCATTCATTAATAGAGTCTTAGGTCTAGTGAAACCAGTCAGGTCAGTCTGTCGGATTTTATCAATTCGATTTCTACCGAGGGATATAAAAGTGGCAGTTTTGGGTAAATCAGGAGGTGTGCTCGTTAACCCATTTCTCTCAAAAAGTACGTTTTGATCATAGATGTCAGCTGTGCAGTTTGTTACAGAGTAAAACCGTGATGGACGAGACACAAGTAGAAAAAACTGAAGTGAGAAAAGAAAGCAGGATTTTTAAAATCCTGCTCCTCACATTTAAAGCCATAAAAGGTATGGCTCCACTCTATCTCCAAGACGCTATCGTTCCATATCGGCCAACCAGAGCACTCCGCTCTCAAAACTCAGGGCTATTAGTGATTCCTCGGGTCTCCAAAATCACTGTAGGAGGAAGAGCCTTTAGCTACCAAGCTCCGGTTTTATGGAATAAACTCCCAGCTCACGTTAAAGAAGCAGACACAGTCCCTACATTTAAGACTAGGCTCAAAACGTACCTCTTTGAATGAGCTTATGATCAGGTCAGTTAGGTAAAGCTCTAACCCACAGCCTGAAGTAAAGCTGCCTTAGAAGAAACACTGCTGTGGGAAGTACGGTACACTGAGCGCTAGTGATGCACGGGTTGACCCGACACCCGCGGTCAACCCGCGGGCCCACGGATTCGGTCGGTTCGGGTACCTCAAAAATACGGCAAACTTCGGGTGCGGGTGGGTCGGGTTACTAAGCGCACTTTTTTTTCGTCCTTACATTGTTGGCTTACAACATACAGTGCATTCTTATCCATAAATGCCACATAGTCGGCTGTGTTTTGTTGAATGTTTAGTTTTATGGGGTACACGTATCATTAGCATGTTTTGTTTCTGTCACCTGGCTTCTGTATGACACTCTCACCGCTACAAATGCGGCGGCACAACAGCAGTGCCCAAGCATATGCGACACACACATGTGGTGAAAATAATGCATCAGCAAGAAGCTAGGTAAAACTAAAATAACAAAGACACAGCATCTTATTAACCTGAGGAGAACAACTTCTTGTAGCGTCAGGTTAAGGCTGCTCCACGTTAGTCCAAACTCCATTTAGTTTGACAGAAAGAGTTGTCCATGACGTGGTAGAAGTAATACCTCATGATATTTTCTGCTCCTCCATAAGCGATTTCAAAGATTTCTCAGGAGCGCAGTAGCAAAACAAAGCATCAAGTGCTAATTCTCCACTGTAAACTCGCGGTCACGTGATGCGCTCCCGTTTGAGTGACAGCAGCTGCAGCCTGACTCATGCTGCGTTTTTTTAATGTGTGCGGATTCAGGGCAGGGCGGGTTTGCAAACTGAGACACTTTTCTGCGGATCGGGCGGTTCGGGTTTCATTTACAGCAGGTCGGGTTGGTGCGGGTCAGAAAAAAAGCTGACCCGCGCATCTCTACTGAGCGCTATCTTCTTCTTCTTACTGCAAACTTTGTCTTATTATGATACAATATTTATTTTATCTGTAGTCTGTTCTGTGGGTCTCTATAGCCTGTCCGTCCATGGGAGTGGATCTCTCCTTCTGTGGTTCTCCCCAAGGTTTCTCTTTTCTCCCACTGGGTTTTTGAGTTTTTCCTTGCCGTGCTGGAGAGTCTAAGGACTGGGGACACCCGCGCCGCTCGTCGCCACCTACTGCGGACGCTTATTTGGACATTATGTTTGCCTGGATACTTAATTCGCTTGAACTTTACATTGTCTTATTTACTGCTCTGTTTTTTTGCCTTAATGTTCGGTGCAGCCCTATGAGGCAACTCCTGTTGTAATATTGGGCTATACAAAACCATTGATTGATTGATTGATTGATTGACTGACTTGTTCCTGTTAAAGACAGAAAATAAGTTTGTAGTTGCTTTGACCTGTTACTTGCAGTATCAGGGGGCTAAGGTTAGGGTTAGGATTAGGGTTAGAAAGCGCAGATGTCATGTAAGTTGTGTTTCACTGACACAGATCTTACGCATAGTTTTAGAAACTAGAAAGTCTTTCGAATGATTTATCACACTGGCATATAGGCTGTAAGCTCTCCAGTCAATACGCTTTGAGTTTGGATATGCATAACTGCTTACTCTAAACCTAAACCTAATCCTAACCTGGCAGATAACAGTTAAAGAGTGTCTATTACCTTTTTATTCTTCAATTATCTACACACATGTTAGAGTCTGTATCTTTCAGTATTAAAGTGATAGTCTGGATGTCTAAATGTATTACAAATTTTAAGAAATGCACAAAATTGACCTCATGGCCTTACATTTTGATATAAAGTAAGTAAAAATATTTATTATAATTTTTTTTAAGTCCCTCCTTTCCTGATCTCAGCAACTACTCAAGAGTCCCCTCGCCGTTGGCCTCAACCAATAAAATGCGAGCACGATGATGATTGACACATCAGGGCACACGCGGAGAGTGATTCTCGTACCTGGATTCGCCATTACGCACAGAGCGCCGCTATGGAACAGCAAGAACAACCAGCACGCGAACAGAAGCTACCAATTCCACGATTGCCTTCTACTTCTCAAAAGAAATTTAAACAGTTCAAAAGTCCTTCTACTAAATTAGCTGAAAAAGATTGCGAGATAGAAGTAGAATTTATATCGGACAGTCCTTCAACAGATGGAGGGATCTTCGTGTGCTCAAGGGATGCAGAACGGATGAAGATTTGGCAAAGTTTCTTATGGACAGGTAAATGCATGACACTTTGAAGTATTCATAGCGACAAATTATGTTGAATGTAGTGCATCCGTTAGCTGCTGTCATGGTTATGCTTTTTGCGAATTCTAAGCGCTAAATATGCTAGCTAAATATGAACTGTTTGCATCGCGTTATAAAGTTATACGTTAGCCTACTGTAAACAATGATACTGGTCACCGCGGATGTTTTTCACTCTTTACATGCACATGATTACGTATATTTCTGTGTATATTGGCATTACATCATGCAGCATTGGGTTGTGGAGACGTTTCTGACATGCAGTATGTCTAATGTGAAACTCAAAATGTAGTGCTAGAATATTAGTTTATTGTACGATAAATAATTGATGGCCAGCAGGCTACTGTACATCTGTTTAGAAGGAAAAACGATTCAATTTTTAGTTTACTCTGTAAGAATTTTATTAGAATTACACAATGCCTTTGTCATTTTGTGTAAATTTTAAATAACTATATGTTTCCACTTTCCAGTTACCAAACCGGATCAGGAGCTCAGACTTCAACTCCATTCAAAAAACAACTATTTCCTGCTCATATTGCTGTTCCAGTACTATCTAGTACTATCTGAGAGGTAAGAATATTTTAGTAAATTAGATGAGCACAGAGGCTTCTATACATACATACAATGAAAGAAACAGGGTGAAACAAATGCACAAAGTGTGATAACGAGTTTCTTGCACCCATGTGCTAATTCACTCAGGATGTCTCTTCACAATACAATACATTTCAGTAGGCCAGCATGGAGTGGCCTTGATCAGTGAGAGCCATTTGTGTTGATTGAATAACAATAGGCAGAGGTGAGAGGAACGGCTGTGACTCAGAATGTTGTCTCCAGCTCTCTGGAAGCATGACTTTTTGGGTATACTGTTATCTAATCAAGTAGATCTAATCATATAGAAAATACTTTGTAACGCAAAATATGTCCATTACACTAGCCAGGAAAAAATAGACACCAAAACGACACAAAACCACAGTCAATTGGTTGAGGAAAATATTCATAAACTAACATTCTCTTGAGAGTGGAGAGTAAGTAAAACATTTTTTTGTATCTGTATAGTTGTCACTCTGGTCATTGACATTGAAATTGTTATTTTTTTGTTTAGTTTACCATCAGTTGTTATTCCTGAGGAGATCGATGAGGAGGAGTCCAACAACATTGAACAGTCTATGTGAGGATTTGAGCTTGTGTTAACATTTTTGTTTTTTACACCAATCTCATACTAACTCCGTGTTACTTTCATGATACAGCCTTGAATCTGACGATGACTACGCATGGTCCCCAAGCCATGAGACTGAGGACTTCAGAGGAAGAAGAAACAATCGAAATGGACACGTATGAGGACAGCGATGATGATGATGAATACATACCTCCATATCGCATAAGGTTATATATATTTTTATGACTTTATTGCCCCCAAGGGGAATTCTTATACACAGTGCATGTGTATGTAAACTGAATGTTTAAAACTTTGTAAATAATACTACTTTTTAAATCACTGTGTTCACAGGACAGGGGCCGCTTTGAGAGGTAAAATAGACCTAGATAATCTCCAGGACATAAGTGAGGAGGACACACTTTATGACTTTGTCATCCTGAAGTACCCCACGATGACCCAGTGCCTGTACCAGAAAAATATAAGGTGGCTGTTTCTGGAGACATTGTTGGTCAGCAGGCTTCAATTGTCTATCACAAGTGTGTGCAGCAACTTGCAGAGTTCCTGCTTATTCCAGTACAAATATGCACAGCCAAAGATCAACATTCATCAGTGTGGAGCCCCAGCACCATACCACATAGACATTTCTACCAGAGGAACAGCTATGGTTGTGAAATGGGTATGTGCATCTATAGTTCATTGTTGCAATGCATCTTGTGTTTTTTGTAATAATGTATTCATATGACTCTTTTTAATTTATTTCATTTTAGATTTGTCCCAATTTAAATTCGGTATGCAGTCTGGTGACTTCATGCTGTCAACCAACATACTTTTATCTGGTAACAACTATTCTAAAATAGCCCTCTTGTTTAAATACATGAATATGGGCATGGTTGCAAGTCCACTTTCTACCGTATCCAAGATGAATACTGTCATGACGCCACTGAGAGCTTCTGGGAAGAGAAACGGGCAGCAGTTATTGCTGAGGTCAATGACAGAGAAAGTGTTGTTGTTGCTCTAGGTATGTTTTGGTGTTAATTTATTATATATGTGACTGAAAACTGTTATTACTTTATTTTTAAATAATGAACACAGGTGATGGAAGAATGGACAGCCCTGGATTTTCTGCCCAGTACTGTACTTACACCTTGATGGACAATGAGACTATGAAGATTATGTCCATCAAAAATGAAGACAAAAGAAGATGTGGTAGGATTTCCACAACAATGGAGAGAGAGGCTTTCATCAAGAGTTTTAATCAGCTGAAGGGAGAAGTCAACCTTACAGAAGTGTGTACCGATGTGCACACACAAATTTCTGCTCTTTTCAGTAAGTCTCATGATATTTATGTTATGAAAATAGTAATTGGACACATCTAAAGTAGATATATTTTTAATTTTAATTTATAATCCTGACACAGGAAATGGCATATACAAAGACAGTGGCGTGGAGCACACCTGCGATATGTGGCATGGAGCTAAGAACTTGGGCAAAAAGATACATGCAGTAAGTAAAATAGCGAGTTTTGTAAAAGATGATTATTGTGCATTTATACTGTACATGTATTTGATTTTTGTTTCTTTTCTGTGTATGCTGGCCAGCAAAAGGGATGTTCCATATTACTTCCGTGGAACAAAGACATATGTAATCATTTCTGGTTCTGCTGCAATAAAGCAAACACATATGACGAGTTTTTTGTAAGTATATAAAAAAAGACTTTCACAGTACATAATTATAGGTTCTGCATGTGATGACATAGCATAGCAACATATAGCATTCTATCACAACAACAGCAGCATAATGAGTGCCAAGTCGGCAATGCCATCCATTGACTGGCAACTCAATGTTTTGAAGTTTCTATTTCGATGTGCACATCTAAAATATGTTTTAGACCATGTGGTTGGGCTTACTGCATCATGTCACTGGGGAACATGAGTGGTCTCTGGATGCCTGCCAGCATGACCCACTGGAAAGTGAATGGGAGAAAGAGTGGCTAGTGAAAGGGTCAACGGCGCACAACACTCTCAAGGAGATCATTCTAAAGAATGTTGGTTAAAAGAAGTTCCCAAGTATCTGAAGTTTAGGTATTGTAATAAAAAATATATATATTATAGAATAAAAGCTCCAAATTATACACAATTTTCCTTGTAGATCAACTGCACGCCTGGAAGCATTCCACAGTCATCTGCTTATGTACGCCAGCAAAAGATTCAGCTATGACCCGCCCATTATGGACACCAGATTGCAACTTGCAGCTCTAGATTACAATCATCATGTACACAGACCTCGAAAAAGGAATGCTGATGGATCTATACAGTATGTTCACATTTTGTAAACTATGCATCTTCATTGCTTTTCTTTGATTTACTTTATTCCCATCATTTTGTCTATTTGAGATACCGGAAAGTATTCAATAAGAAGTCTAGGTGCTGGAGGATTTATACAGTGAAGGTTGAGAAGGACTATTCGTATATCCCAGAGCTCCAGACAATGACTGTTGCTGCAAGGTTGAACAGCAAAAAAGGACTCCCACGCCATGCAAAATTGAGAGCCTCAGACCCAAGACGACTGGGTTTGCTGTCAACTATCCCTTCCCCAACAACACAGGAGTTACTCCAACATCAGCGCACCCGAGGAGATGGTATGGACTCAAAATATAGAAAATGCATTCATCTATATATCCATAAAACATACATAAACATTTATCCTTGTTTTGTTACAGGTCAACTATTGCCACAAAAATGACATCAATAGTGTATATTTTTTTGGAAATAAAGTTTCTGTAAATAAAAGTTTGTTGAAAAGTTGAAATGTGTCTCTAATTTTCCAAACCACACAACTAGGGATGACCATCCGACGACCTGGCCCCAGACTCCCATGGCGCCAAGCCACATACTGCCGGTATGCAGCGTGGCGAAACTGACGGTTGTCTTCTCCATGATCCGGTCCATCAACCATATCACGCAACTCGTTCCAAAGTCGCCTGGCCAAGCGCAAGACTCCTTTCTGAATGATATACGTCTCTACATGTGGCACTGTAGATATGCAGTGCTCTGGAGGGTGCAGGCAGCATTTTTTTTTCAATATCTGTTGGCATTTCCCGGCAGTGAGCACATCTGCACCGGGGGGCTGATTTTCACTGGGCGCGTTTCTTCCAGGAGGTGCAGAGTGAGAGAGGATGTCAAAAAGAACACCCGGGTCTCTGTCCACCACCCTTGTCAACACGTCCTGAGCCTGCTCCAGAGTCATATTCTGTATGTGTCCCTATATAAAAATAAAGTTTAGTTTGGTTACGGTTCATTACAATTTATGTAAATGTTTATGCAGACTTCTCAAGGGACTTGCACGTTCGAAGTGTAGCCTCTGCGTTCTTAGCTCATGAACACGGGCTAAATACTCCACACTAAGGTCCACAGCTGGGTCTGCTGCACTGCGGCCTCGCACCTGACCGCTTCCACGACCCTGACCGCGGCCCCGCCCCTGGCCACGGCCCCGAGAGGTAGAAAAAAACAACAGCAATTTGGCCCAAATCTAAAGTGGTCTAAAACACAAAAAGACGAGGACAGTAAATGTACGCTAGCTGTTAGCAGAGGCGTGCTGGCCATAGGGAGAGTCGGGAGGTTTCCCGGTGGGCCGCGGCTAGGGCTGGGCGATTTTGCCTGAAAAGAAAATCTCTCCGATTTTTTAAAGAAAAATTCGAGTTTCGATTCCATTTTCGATTTTTTTTTCTTCAATGCACTTAAAAATGACTGCAGATCAGATATATTGTCAAAAGTGCCACTTTATTGCTGTTATTGTCCTCAAGAGTTAAAATGCGTAAACAATCCCAAAATAAAAAGTAAATGAGCCTCTGGCATTAGGGCAGGGTGATATGACACCTGACAAAATACTTCAAAATCAAAGCCTTTTATACAATGGGGTAAATTCATTATACAGCTATTTTATTCTCTTTATTCATCTCAATTCACTTAAATCTCTACCTTCACCTGGAAGAACACAGAAGATAAGATGAAGGTGCAGATAATTGTAGCAATATTATTTCATCTCCATCACAGTAAAATGCTCCTGTAAGTTCACCTGCCTCTGTGCAGTTTACTTGTGTTTTATTGTCAGGCTGGGGATAGAGTTGTGGGTATTAAGTTAATTAACGAGTTTGGGCATGTGCTTGCTTCTGCAACATGAGTCAAATTTATTGTAGTTTTCAAAGGATCCACTATTTCCCTGTTTCTCGCGTCTGCACGTCTCTCTCCCGATCGGGGCAGGCGCACAGATACACACACACGCAAGAGGGACAGAGAGAAGGAGAGAGAGAAGTACGTATGAGTTTGTCCTGAGACTTTACGTGAGCGCTTCAGATGAGAAGGATATTATTAACCTTAAACCGCGTTTGCATTGTGGTTTTCCTCACCGTGTTGTTAGCGTCAGGCTAAAAGTTAGGAAAGCTAGCTAGCTAGCAAGGCAGTGGTTCAACTTGTCAGAGTTCATCCAAGACGCAAATCCTGAGCCCTTTCTTCGCAAATATGAGCAACTCAAGGGACATACTTCATTCAGATCATTCTGTAATCCCTTTACATCGCGCATGTTGTTGTTTTGACGGTGTTAGGCGGGGGAGGGGGCATGGCTCACACTGTGCTACGGTAACCCACAAGGACGAAACGCGAAAAAGTCCAAAAAAACTGTGGTGGAAAAAAAACTCGAGTTTGCAAAATAAAAATCGTTTTTAGCTACAAAATCGATAAATCGATCAAATCGATTTTTTGCCCAGCCCTAGCCGCGGCACTGTTTAGGGCCGGGCCACCCCCACGAGGGGGAAATGTGTCAAAATCTGAAAAATTTTTCGCATCTAACTTTTCATCCTTGTGGCGGGGAGATACCATTTGACGTTGAACTCAGAGGGGAGTTTAAGTGGAACACCCCTCCGCTTTAGTTGAAGTTGGTGCAGTTCCAATCCAGCAGAGACAAGTGTCCGCGCGAGTAAAGAGGGAAAAAGCCAGTGAAAGGTAGAAAAGTGGAAAAATAAATATTTTTATCTTCATAACTTGGTGCTGATTGTGGAGTTGTATCAGGCTCAGACTGTGTGTGCAGCGGCTCATGTAAAAAAAGAAAGCTTTAGAAATGTGTCGAAGCCATACTTGATCCGGGGACCTCCTGCACCAGAGACTAGCGCGCTATCACTGAGCTATAAACCCACAGAAAAGCGGGCCAGTCTTCTCTAAATTCCCGGGCCGAAATGAGGTCCCAGCACGCCACTGGCTGTTAGCATATCAAAGAAGTAAACAATGTTGCATGCTATAAACCACGTCAAAAAATGTCAAAATTACGTGTTTACTGGATATATACTGGATACAAAACAGGATAGTTATAGATAGGGGTGTAAATCGCGATTTTTGTCACGATACAATATCATATCGATACAAAGAACCACGATACGATATTTGCCGATATCTTAAAGTCTGCTGTGATTCATTCACGATACATCACCATATAGTGCTCTATCATCGATATAGAACAATATCCTGATTTATAACAATTCATACACAAAATCAACAAGGTACTGCAAACTCTTTATTTAGGCAATTATAAGAGTATTGTAGTATACAAAGTGCTTATTTTAATACTGAACTTTTCCCATATTATTTCCCATGTAAGTAAAGTACAATGAATATTCTTTTTTTTTGTAATACCATTAAACTTTAAAGTGCATTACTGAACTATTTCATTACAAAACAAAAATAAGTTCTTTATAATGAATGTAGTAAACATTACACCTTGACCATATGTATAGTGACTTAATAAAACAAGATTGGAACGAGGTATATAACAAGAATGATGTAGAAAATGCTTACGATACTTTCATGGAAATTTTTAGTACTGCATACAATAAGAACTGTCCTATTCAGCAATTCTGTAAAAACAGAAAAACGACAAAATGTCCGTGGCTAACCAAGGGTTTACAAAATGCTTGTAAGAAAAAAACACTCTATATAGACAATTCATTAGACTAAGAACAGAGGATTCTGAAAGTAGATATAAAACATATAAAAATAAACTGACCAATATATTAAGGAAGGCTAAGAAACTATATTATACCAATCTATTATATACAAACAAGAACAACATGAAAGGGGTATGGGGAATACTAAACACTATAATCAAGGGTAATGCAAAAAATAATTCATATCCAAACTATTTCACTGATGGGATCAATGACAACCATAATATGAATGACATTGTGGAAAGTTTTAATAGTTTTTTGTAAATGTTGGACCGGATCTGGCAGCAGAGATTCCGGAGTGTAGTAACAACGAAATGGAGTCATTGATAGACATTAATTCAAAAACTATGTTTTTGTCTGGAGTAACTGAAACAGAAATAATAGATGTCATTAACGGGTGTAAGAACAAATCGTCTACAGACTGTTTTGATATAGATATGACACTAGTTAAACAAATTATACATAGTATCGTGAAACCATTAACCTACATATGCAACTTATCGTTTCAAACAGGAACAGTTCCAAATAAAATGAAAATTGCAAAAGTTATACCTATACATAAAAATGGGAACAAACACATCTTCACTAACTACAGACCTGTCTCTCTGCTCCCCCAGTTCTCCAAAATCTTAGAGAAACTTTATAACAGTAGAATGGATAATTTCATAGATAAGCATAAACTAATTAATGAAGGTCAGTACGGGTTTCGAGCAGCAAGGTCAACTTCAATGGCCATCATTGATGCAATAGAAGAGATTACTAATAGCTTAGAGGGCAAGAAACATGCAGCTGGAATATTCATTGACTTGAAAAAAGCATTTGATACACTAAATCATTCTATATTATTAAAAAATTAGACAGATATGGCATAAGGGGAGTGGCTTTGAGCTGGATTCAAAGCTATTTAACTGGGAGACAACAGTATGTGAAGATGGGGGAGTTTACATCAGGTTATTTGGACATTGGCTGTGGTGTCCCACAGGGATCTGTCTTAGGCCCAAAGTTGTTTAATTATATATTAATGACATTTTTAATGTGTCTAAATTATTAAAATTAGTGATTTTCGCAGATGACACAAACGTCTTCTATTCCAATGACAATTATAGTAATTTAGTAACTAACATAAACTGTGAACTAAGTAAATTAAAAACATGGATGGACATTAATAAATTGTCCCTCAACCTAAATAAAACAAAAGTAATGTTTTTCGGTAATTATAATGGAAAACCAGACTCAGTAAACATAGACGGTGTAGTCTTAGATACAGTATCAGAAATTAAATTCTTAGGAGTCATCATTGACAGTAAATTAAGCTGGAAACCACACATAAGACACATACAAGGTAAAGTCTCCAAAAGTATCTCAATCATTAACAAAGCAAAGTTTTTCTTAAATTACAATGCATTATTTTGTTATATAGTTCATTAGTTTTGCCATATCTAAACTACTGTGTAGAAGTTTGGGGCAATAACTATAAAAGCTCATTACACCCCCTTGTTATACTCCAAAAACGGGCTGTAAGAATTATACATAAAGTAGGATATTATGATCACACTAATATATTATTTCTGCAGTCTAAACTGTTAAAAATGCATGATTTAGTTGATTTCTCTACTGCCCAACTTCTGTTTAAAGCACACAAAAATGTGCTACCTGCAAGGATACAAATGCTTTTTGCACGCACAGAAGGGAGATATAACCTGAGGGGTGTGATAACTTTAAGACTCAAGCAGTGTCTTCCACTAGGAAAAGTATGTTTGTGTCTGTATGTGGAGTTAAACTCTGGAACAAATTGGGGGCAGAATATAAACAATGTCCAAATATTCATCATTTCAAATCAAGATATAAAAAATGGTATGGTCAAAGTACCAGAAGGAGGAAATGGGTACTTGATTGCTAATGGGTGTCACAAAGTGCTGTATACTTTAAAGGTCAGATCTAACTAATAATGAAGTATATTGTGGTTGTTACTATTACACTATTGCAGTTGTTATTGCCATTGTTATTGCTATTGCTGTTGTGTTGTTATCATCACTATTTAAACTTTAAATGTAACAGTCTAGGATTAATACCTAACAATCTGTGGATTATTCTTAGAATCCAACTCAATCGATTCAGACAACAGTACTGCTATTGATGCTGATGGTAATATAAAGGAAATAAACTCTTAGAAGTAAACATGCACATATCTATGTACTCCGCATTCAACATAACCCATAGTATAGGGCAGACATGTGGGGGCCGGCAGCTCGAGGAAACTCTCTTCTGGCAGCAGACTCCTAAAAATTGTCTCTTTTAATGCATAGTATAGGACACTTAACAAATGATGGTCTGGTTGCTCGGGGGCTGCTCCCCTCTGGCAGCTGGTCCAGTCACAGAAAAGAAGAAAAAGAAAGAAAAGCCCCGAATCCCTTTTAACACATATCAGTAAGACCATTCTTGTTATCATGAACATCAATCAGTCTGCGATTACTGTACCTTTCATGAATAAATGTGGAGTATTTTATGTACCATTCAAACACTTTGATACAGAGTAATGTTATATGGTTGTAATGGTGATGGTGAACAACGGTAATGCCAACATGGTAATGAATTCTGTATGGGAGACAGAAATAATACACTGGTTGTAGCGTGTGAGATACTGTGAATGTTGAGCGTGTGAGATACTGTGAATGTTGACCTGGTATAATGCAGTGTCGCATTTGTTAATATGTAACCAACTCGGTTGATAGTTGTTTTGTAAAATGGTAAGAAATATGCACTGTTGTCAGTTATTGTTATAGTTATTGTTATTGAAGTTTATGAACAGGGGTGGGAGTCAATAAGCTTGTCTTCTTCCCACTCCTTTTCGAGCTGTAATGTAAATTATTTTTTCTTTTTCTTTTATTATGTATATATATATTTCTGTTTTTTCTTTTCTTCTTTAGCTCGAAATAAAATATTCAAATCAAATCAAAATATGTTCTAATCTAACGGGTGTATAGACGTGGTACAAATGTTTCACTAAAGTACTGTCTCGATGGTACTTTATATCTGGGCTCTAGCGTATTCATCAACTCGGAAAATCCCTCACCCTCCACGCTACTAAATGGCCTCAAGTCTTTACAAATATAATATGAAATTGCATGGATGTATGGATGTAGCTCGTTTAGAGTTTTTACTTAGCATTTGGGGGGAAATGTGCTCACGGAGGGCGTCGTGTCCGTGTTGTTTTCGCTGCCACTGCTTGAGGGAGAGATGCCGTGTTTTTTCTTTAAATGTGCTTCCAAAGTGCTTCTAAACGAATGACTTGAAGCCCAAAGGGGAGCGAATTTCCTCGTCTTCTTGGACATTAGCCATAGCACCCGCCCAGGAGCTGCGTAGCTGTCGGCTCCCCTTTCACGTGCCTGCTATGTCTATGCTCACAACACGCCGCGCACTGCTCCCGGAAAGAGGAAGCAAGCAACAATGAACTGGATATCAAAATAAAGTCGCGTCTAATCTCCTAGGTCAAAAACGGCCGATATATATCGATGTTTACGTTTAGCATCGATGCCAACAAATCGTAGAGCATTATATCGATTAATCGATGTGTATCGATGAATCGTTACACCCCTAGTTATAGATACATAGTTGAGTGCAGTTATTACCTATTCTTAACCATCAAAAGAATTAAATATAAAGCAAGACATTTTCCATTACACATCATAAAACATGAAACAGTGGCAATATTGGGAAGTAAGTAATGTCTTGACACAACATTGACTTGAAGCTTAAAGTGTTGAATAGTTGATCCAGCCTGTTTTGTCAATATTCCGCAGGTAAAGCAGACATAATACACAGTTTTATAAGTTTTAAAAAGTTTTAAAAAACACATTAAAAAAGCAATAAATATAAAATAAAAAAATAAATAAATATAAAACTGTAAAAAAAGCGACAAAAAAGAATGAAAAATGTGACAAAGTATCAAAAAAGTATCAAAAGTGACAAAAAATGTCAAAAAAGTGACAAAAACCATAGAAGTTTAATTTTAAGTAACATCTTAGAAAGCCCATCTTAATATAGTCGAAACCAGGAGAAAATTTGGTAAAATTCCAGACTAAATCAGAGCTGACGAGAGATACTGTAAGTCAAGGATATCACTAACCAAGTAAAACCAGTTCTAATACACAGAGGGCCAATGTAAACAATAGGTCTTAGATAAATCCATTCGTTGCAGTACAGTGAATATTTGACTGATTTATATAAAGGTGTATAAACGTTTTTTTGTTTTGTTTTTTGCAGTTTTTAGGTGACAATAGAAGTTGGCTGTATTAAAAATTCGATCTACTTTTTGTACTGTATTCATTTATTTATACCCTGGCTGTTTGCGGTTTAAGATTTTTGTTCATCAGCGAAAAGCCCACATACTGTACATAAACCATGGTTTCATATTTCCTAATACAAATATAAATTAAGTCGTTTTCTTGACTTTTTAGTAATGGGATTTTTGTCTCTTTCTGGTGAACTGGATCATTTGGATTGGCTCACTCTTTTGGCTCCCAAATGGCCTTTTGTAATATAGAGTTTAAAATATAGACACATTTAGCGGCTGTAAGTTTTTCACCTCCTGTCACTTTCTCTCTCCAACCCCATTCTCTTTCCCTTGCTCTCTCATTTTTCATATCTGAGGTGATCGCTTCTTTAATTCATGATATTGATGTAACATGTAACATTTCTCCCATACCACTGTGCAATGTAAAATGGTAGGGCTGGGCAATTAATCGAAATTTAATCGAAATCGCAATCTCTACTTTGGTCAATTTCAATAATCGCCATGGTTCTTTATAATCGTCAGGTTTCCAGCCATTTCTCTGTCAGAAAAAAGACCTAGTTTTGTAGTTTGGACGAGACAATGGGAGATCTTTGTGCGTTAGATGATACTGGAGGAGAGCATTTCTTTTTGTTTGAGCTGAAGTTTGTACAGTGTAACAGGTGTGTCATGAATCAGACAACACAGACCCATGCATTATGATCAAAGGAGTTATACGCTTCAATATGAGAGACAGAACAAGGGGAGCTTTGAAGGAAAGTTTGGTTCAGGAGGAGCAACAGCTGCATTAGCTGCTCAGTATTGTCTGAGGGTATGCAAATTAGCCATGTGAACTTTGTGACAGTTTCGCTTATCAGAATCAGAATACTGTTTATTGCCACACATATAACACAGAATTTGTATAAAAAATAAGCTATAAAAACTTTTAAACTATAAGGCTATAAGAGCATGCATGTAGAAGATTAAAATAAATAAAAAATAAAAGTCAAATATGATAAAGACGACAACATTTGACATATAACAACAATGGCATTGGGTCCACAGATGTGCAGGTGTATTAAGTAATAGCAGCGGATCTAAGTGTGGAAATACCACATAGTGCATAGTTCTGGAACAGGTTATTTCGTTCATGAGTCTGATATAGAGTTATTTTGACTTGTTATTGTTCATGAGTCTGATGGTGGAGGGGAAAACATGTTCAAGTGTAGGGAGGTATGGGTCTGGATAGATAGACCGTAGCCTCCTGACTGATGGGAGAGGGGTGAATAGTCCGTGTCCAGGGTGAGAAGGGTCAGCTGTGATCCGACCCACACGCCTCCGGGTCCTGGAGGTGAACAAGTCCTGGAGAGATGGGAGCTCACAGCCAATCACCTTCTGAGCAGCATGCACAATGCACTGCAGTCAGTGCCTGTCCCGGTCTGTAGCGCCGGGGTACCACACGGTGATGGAGGAGGAGAGGATGGACTTGATGATGGCCGTGTAGAACTGCACCAGCATCCCGGTCAGCAGCTTAAGTTTCTTTAGCTGCCGCACTTTCCTGAAGTCCACGATCATCTCCACTGTCCTCTGGGCGTTCAGTATAAGCGACAACAAATTCTATGCAAAGCTGCCTTCATGAAGCCTAATATAATGTAGTTACAATAATATTATATGTTATTATAATAACAAAGAGACATTGTGCTGGTACATGATCTTTGCTCCTGATCTGTTTAACCTGTGCCTCTGCTGCTGATGAGCATTTGGGCCGGTCTCTAAATGGACAGAAAGTGCTAAAATAACACTGCGCAAATGAGTGATACTTATCTTTGCTCCATTTGTAGAGGGAATACGATAATCCTGTGGTTATACTGCGTATACCTGCGTATCACGTGGACTACACCACTGGCTATAAGCCCGTGTATTTGCTGCTGCTTAGGCCGGGGAGGGGCGGGGTGTGGAAGCCACTGCACGGGGCTGGGGTAGAGTCAGCGTCAGGGAGGGCCTCTCATAGTCTCTGGGAGAGGCCGGAGGTTTGAAAGCTGGACGAGGTTTGCGTAAAGTGTCGGTCGGAGAAATGTAGTAAAACTACCCACAGTCTCCAGAGCACAGTCCAAGATTTAGTAAACAATTTTTCATTCACAACTTCGTGCTCAGGAACAGCGCGTGGGAGGTTTTGTCAGAATCGGGCAGCGGCAGTAGCTCCTCCTGAAGCAAGCAGCACATGCAACACAGGCGACTCAAGCGACGGAATACACCTTTCAATTCACCAACTACAAGTGCGTTACATGACACATTAGGTGTACAAGTAGCATAGGCCCAATGCAAATCTGTGTTGTTCGCTAGAAAGAAGGGGGTTAATGTTTACATTGTATCTCTGTCTTGGCCTCCTACTAGCGCCCACATTTGTTCACACTTGTGTCACCAAACTGAGGCGGAGAAAAGGGAGATCTGACCTGAATTAAGCCTTGGTCTGCAGATACTAATGTGGGAGTAATGGTGGTTGAATTGGAGAAAAGAGACATTACGCTGATTACAAAACTATAAGAAAACGTAACATTTATCTACTATTTTTTAAAGAAAACAGCAGACCATCTTCGCCTAATCCCAAACTAGGAAGCGACATGGCTTTCATCCTCTCCTATTTGGCTCAGTATTTTTTGCCGTGGTTCACGTTCATTTCCAGTGTGTGTCACTCTTCCCTCACCTCTGTCCCTCCAACCTCATCCCAGCATGCGCCACTGGAAGAATGGGCCGTGTCGAAAGCTCAGCAGTCCGTGGTTGCATGTTTAAAGCCACTTGAAATTCAGCCCGTGCTTATTTACTGCTGTGGAGGATCTGTCTGACATGAGCCCGTGGGACAGGGATGGGAACGAGAAGGCGAGATAAGGAGAGGAGACAGGTGTAGTGTACCGAATTAGCCGTAGGCATTGTGTGGATCAGTGGGATGCATTTTCGCCTCCGATCTGCCGTTGCTTCCTGAGGACGGGCTTCCCAAACTTCATTAGTGTGGCTCCTTGGTAGCAGCTGTGGATCAGGAAACGATTGTGTGACAGCGTCTTTGCCATGTGCCACTCTCCTCTGCACCATATGCCTTCAGTCGAATGGTAAATGTTTTATTATGAGGACATTTCATTATTCCTAGAAGGAATATAAGCCACAATTGCATATCACCACAAAACATTTCAGATCGGTTACACGAGGAAGTTGGCGTGTGAGAGGTAAACCCAGGAACAGCCAGCGCCCTGTTAATGAATAACAAACCAACGGGATCAGAACGTGGGCAGAAGGGGCAGGTAAGGACCAGCGGTGTAGTGTATGTGATATGCAGGTATTAGGGGTGTCCATGGTTAACCGATTAACCGGTTAACCGTTAAAATTGCGTAACCGAGTAAAAGCATTTTGCTCGGTTAACTGGCGTGTATAATTTGCCGTGCCATTGAAAATACTTGTAATACATTTTTACACCACCAGAGACCGCCAGAGCGCTCCCAAACTTTTGTTCACGAGAAGCCGTCATCGCGCATGGCTAGCTAGTTTAACTTTTCAATATGAAGCGGGCCATAACCAGCACAGCGTGGGAGAAACGCTTTACAACCGAGAATGATGGATCAAAATGCAAGTATTGCATTGCAGTGCTTAGATATACTTAAAGGGGCTGTGTGGAGTTTAGCAGTTTTGTACTCGCAATTGCCCCTCAGGCCAAACGCGTAACTGCAGCCTCGATGATAAGCTCGTGCATGAGGCGCTCAGACTTTACGAGCACCAGAAATAACAGTCCCGTCCTGGTCAGTTTACAGATTTGCAGGCATGACTTCAACTGAGGTAAGAAACGTTACTGTTTTTTAAGATGTTTACACCAAATCAGTTTGAGTGAATGTTTTCCAAGATAAAATACTTGAGCAAATGCAGCAAAGTGAATCGAGTGAAGAAGCCAAGTAATACATATAAACGAATAATTGACGTTTGAAGGAGGAAAAAAAAATACTCGTATACTTTATATGCATAAACGTAGGCCTAATTGAAATAATAAAATATTTCCACCGGTAGAAATGCTACTAGGAAAAGCCAAAAAAGTCCCTTCAATTCCCTGTGCCAAAGTTAGCGTAGCTAACTCGTAAACTATATTGTAAACGGCACATGTCCACTTTTTGTACTCGTTTCACTACTTATAAATCCGTGAATAGTCATGCTTATTTTGTGGCCAAGAAAAGCTAACATTAGCAGCATTATTTTTGCCATTGTAAATACAGCACCGTTACCACTGTTCAAATGTTTTGTAGGTACAGCACAATTACTGTTATTACTGACACTACTAATCTGCTACTAATACTACACAACTTCTCTGTAGGTATACAACTATTAGATCAACTATTTGGGTAACTTCCAAATATGATTATTTTATGGCTTGTTTCAGTGAAGTTTGTACAACATGCACGGACAGTCGGACACCGTTTTTTTGAAAGCATCAACAACACTTTTCCCCCACGTATTTAGTCATAATTTCTTACCTTTCAAGCAAAAATAAGCTGCGGGTCTTTTGAGAGATCCTCTCAACATTTTCCGATGTTTACTCTGGTTCTTTGCCTACGCCGATCAGACTCGACTTTTGCCTTTTTTGTCACACTCGAATAAACTCTTCGTTTCTTTTGTTATTTGGGGTCTGGGCTGGAGTTTCGATGGTGCTTGAAGCCGGTCTTCTCTTATTCTCCACTAAATCCATCCTTCTGAAGTTACCACTCGCGCTGCAGCGTCAGTATAGAGGAGATACAGCTAACGCTACAGCTAATGCTACAGCTAATGCTACAGCTGAGCGTGAACGCGCATTACGCATTACGCTGTTTGCTTGTTCGACCCGAGCATCAACTATTTAAGTGACTTTACAGGCATATAGAGGCAATCACGGTGAAAAGGCCAGGGCTCATTCTACTCACCAGGGCATTGCTGGAGCATGTATGAGAAAGAAAATTTTAATTTGTATACATTTATTTGTGGTTAAACTTATGTATAGTCCCTTTAAACTTCGTTGTTGTACCATCTCAACAGCCGACACCCGGGCATCACTTAGGAGGTAGCTAGATAAGCTAAAGGCACAAAACTCGCCTTTCTCGTTATTGTTACAGCGTGGTGGAGAAATGAGTGTTGTTGTTGTTGTTGTACGCATAAATGACTGTTTCTTTGCACAATGTTTCAAAAAACGCGTGCTAAATGACTGCAGGTAAAATAAATAAAAATACTGCAGGGCCACGTGAACGCAAGTCAGTGACCTACTTTGTCTGGTCTGTCATTACAACTGCGTTTTATTTCTATAAATTAATTTCATTTTAAATGTCCAGTAAATAAGTTTACACTTCAACCCACTCATTTTCTAACAAACGTTCCGCTGCTTAAGTGGAAATTGTGTTCAAAACATGAAGTTACAGGTGACGCTGCCTGTGTTGCTTTCAGTGCGGTTTTATGACATCCTGTACGATACTTTTTTATTATACACGTTATTTCAATTTAACAAGCTACATCAGCATTATCAGTACGCATGCGTGGTAATATTCCGGTCAGAGTTCACAACTACCCACGGTGTCAACAAAGACCATTAAAGACATACTGTCGTAATATTAGATTTGGGTCATGTGTGTTATTCGTGTCTATATTATTATTTTGGGTATTTAAGTTGTGCTTTGTTTAATAATTGTTGATCCTACATTGTTATGGTTCAGCCTTGAGAGAGAGAGAGACAAAGAATTGAGTTGTTGCGGAGCTACGTGAAATAAAGTAAGCTGAACCTGTCCTGCCATCTGGTCCTTGCTTTGCACGGAAGATTACAAAAATATTCAAGAAACAAAGACCTCTAAATGTAATCTGACCCACAGCCTAACGATCATCCAGTCAACAATATGTAAGGGTCACACTATCATAGTGGCTATTTAGTGACTATTACATTTCTTACTAAAGTCATTTAACGGCGATATGGCAGGTTCCCATAGTTCCCATTGCAGTGCGTGACTGTCCACGTGAGCTTAATCAGTGTATGGAAGAATTTTGCCCTATTCACAATTGCAATAAAGTTTAAATAAAGGAACCACACGTTGTATGCGAGCCGCCATACATACTCATCCAATTTCCTACTGAAAGAAAAGGATTGGATTAAATTAGTAACTTTGACATATAGCTTTAGCACCAAAGTACATCTCTGACATGTTAGAGCCGTATGAACCATCTCGGGCCCTGAGTACTTCAGGGAGGGGTCTCCTGGTGGTTCCCAGAGTCAATAATAAACACGGTGAGGCTGCGTTTCAGTTTCATGCAGCTAAAATCTGGAACAGTCTTCATGAGGATGTGAGACAGGCCTCAACTCTGACAATGTTCAAATCCAGGCTGAAAACAGCTCTTTTACCCGTGCATATGAAAACTGAAAGTATTTTATCTGCACTCTTGCCTTTTACTGTAATCGATAAATTTTATGTTGATGTTTCATTGATTGATTTGATCTGTTTTCTTGTAATTTTCTGCAACTGTGAAGCACTTTGAATTGCCTTGTGTATGATTTGTGCTCTACAAATAAACTTGGCTTGCCTTGCTAACTAGTAATGCTATTTGTAACCAATATGTTTATTTACTTATTATACAACAACTGTTTTTTTTAATGTATTGGTTTATTTATATTTATATTCAAATACACATATATTATTATATGTGTGTATTTATGCCATAGTTGCATGTAAATAAAATAATGTTAGACCTCAATTATATATACATAACCTGTACTACAGACTATATATTTTTTTACGCTGTTTACATGTCACCTTCTTTGTAGTCATTCAATATCGGTCGTTTGGGATACGATCTGGGTAGTCCTGACCTTTGACCTGGACCAGCATTCTTTGCGCTCGGCGAAATGCCAAATCCGTTTATTAAAATAACAACGGTACCCAGCCTTAGTGATCACTGAATATGATAAAATAGTACATTTGTAGTGCTAAGAATACAGTTACTACAGGCTCATTTATTTTTCATGTATGAAACACATAAGGTAGCGTACAGAGCTTTCTGTCTATCAGCTCTTCCTCTTTCCCTCCCCCTCGCTCTCCGTCCCTCCCTTTCTCTCTCTCTCATTTTCTCTTTTTAGTGATCAATTATTTATTTTGTACTCTCTCCCCCTCTCTTAGTATCTCTCTCTCCCTCTATTTCTCACTGTTCAATTTTCACGAAGTGGCTGGGCCAGTGGACCACCGTTCAGCTTACTCATTGTCTCTTGACTCGCCTCTCTATTACCAGGCAGCGTCTATCAGAGCTCGCGTCTGCCTGCGCGCCCATTCCCAGGGATTACACTGTCAGCGTTGACACCTCTGGGACCCGAGATGAAGTGAGATTGTCTTATCTTTGAAGTCCCTCCTCCCTACTTTGTGGAAAACCAAGTAGAACTGTCAAACATAAAAGGTGTCCAGAGCTTACTTACAGCATTTACCTTACAACTAGGTGTATGCAGGAAAAAAAAACACACAAGTTTTACAAGCTTTCATTAGATATAAAGTACACATAATGGTAATAATTAATAACTGTTGCTGTGGTTTTCATCTGTTGTCCCCAAGTAGCCACCCATGCTGTCTGGAAGCGTGCGGGAATGGTTGAGTTGAGATTTGGGATAATTCGCAAATCCACTGCCTGATTGACTCTTTGTTATTTTTTTAAAGGCACCAACTGTTCTGTCCTGGCACTGCTGCAGTTGGTCAGGTCTATGTTCAGCAACACCATAGCGGTGTTACCACTGGCAAGCCCTACCCAGCCCAGTGCCTGGTCAACCGGGTTTGGCGAGCGTCTCCACGGCTCCACGTTTTGGGAGTAACCTCTGGTTGTGGCCAAAGCGCTGAACCGAGACTAACGTGACGTGAACAGATGCTGTCGTCTGATTGGCAAACGAGAGAGAGGACAACCCTCACTCTTAACATGCAGGTCACACACATTTAATATTTGATCATACCGCTGTTGGAAAATCTGATTTTGCCGATTAGCCGCTGTTAGCAGGACTTTAAAGGATCAGGCCACCGTTTTTCCATACTGAGATATGTTCTTACCTGAGCTTAGACGAGTTGATGTGTACCTGTCTGGTCTTTGTGCGTGCCCTGAGTCACGCAAAACGACCAAAGATGTTGTTAGCATTTTGCCTCTCTCAGCATATTCCTATAGCTCCAAACAAGGTGAAGTTGGAAGCTACCACGCTCTTCCACGGGCACGCACAAAGACCAGACAGCTACGTATCAACTCATATAAGCTCAGGTAAGAACATATCTCAGTATGGAAGAACTTGGTGCCCCCAGTCACGCAAAAAGACCAACGATTTTATTAGCATTTGGCCTCTCCCAGTATATTCCTATAGCTCCAAACGGGGTGAAGTTAGCTCTTCCACGGGCACGCACAAAGACCAGACAGGTACGCATCAACTCGTCTAAGCTCAGGTAAGAACATATCACAGTATGGAAAAACAGTGGCCTGTTCATTTAACTGGTGTTAGCTTAACATTAGCGTGCTGCTTATTTTCATAGTCCGTATTTTAGCTGCTTCTTTCCTCTAGTATTTGCTTTGGCACCTCTGAATAATTCCATAAACCCGACCAAGAGGCAGCATGTGTCCACATTGTTATTATCGCGGCTTACAAAACTTTTCAGGCTGTTTTGTTGTCGCTTCAGTACAGCGTGCGCATCACAACAACTGCATAGTGGAAACCCCCGTGTGTGCTGGGTAGAGTAGATACGTGACAAGGCGAGTACATAGACCGAGGTGTGTGGGATACAAGCGTGTTATGTGGAACCGCAGCTCATGTGTCCAAAGGATGAATGACCAGGTTATTCCATTCATGAATTTCTTCTTCCCTGATGGGCATATTCCAAGATGATAATGCCAGGATTCATCAAACTCACGTTGCGAAAGACTGGTTCAGGGAGTGTAAGATGGATTGTCCACTACAGAGTCTAGATCTTCAGCACGTCGACGTGCTGGAGAACCAAATCGACGGGTGTGGCTTGCAACCAGGAAGCTGATGCTGCTTGCCTTCTCCAGGATAGACCTTCCTAAAGATGCTCTTTTTGGATCGTGAGTCTTATTGCAATTCCTTGGTGGCTTTTGATGTCAAGCCTGATCCTATAATCCAAGCGGATAGCAAAGGACTCTATTTTGATGATGCCCAGAGTGCCTCGCAACGCCTCAAAAACACACGACCAAGAGCCGCTTAGGGAGACAAGCAGTGACGCATCGCCAGGTATGGCTGAAATATTAAAAGAACTACGGGCTTTCCGCACTGAAACATCGGAGAACTTTGAGATCCTGAGAAAAGAAATAAGTGATTTAAAAACCGAGATTGAAGACGTTAAAGAAAGAATGGACATTGCCGAGCAAAGACTATCCGAAAACGAAGACAACGAAAGGAATACCACGAGAGTGATGATCCATATGTTACAAGTCCAAAACCAGCTGAAAGAAAAATGTGATGACTTGGAAAGTCGCTCGCGGAGGAACAATTTAAGGATCTATTCAGTGCCAGAGAAAATTGAAGGAAACAACATGATCAAGTTTGTGACGAATCTGTTTGTGGAGCAACTGGAATTGGACGCCGAGCTCCAGATCGAGCGCGCGCATAGGGCACCTGCTTCGAGGCCGCTGGAACAGAGCGAGCGTCCCCGGTCCATTGTGGTTCAATTTCGAAGCTATGTCACGAAACAAACCGTGCTAAAGGCAGCGTGGACGAAGAGGAATATTCAAGTGAGTGGTAGCAGGATCTTTTTTGATGAAGACTTCACCCCTGCCGTCTACAAAGAGCGAGGGAAATATAAGGAGGTGCGTAAAATTCTGCGCGAAAGGAAAATAAAGCATCACATCTTATTCCCTGCAAAACTGAAAATATTTCTCGAAGATGGCAAGGTTAAAGTTTTTGACAACCCAGTCGCTGCTGCGCACGGCCTGCGCGATTTTGGCATAATAATGAAGTCGCCAGCGGAGGAGCCAAACCTAGAAACTATCCTGCGCGCAGCGGGATGGCACACGGTTAGTTCCCGTAAGATGACACCCACGACCGAGATGATTGATGCCGTAAAATCACTGCTACAGAGTAAAGAACCTGACAATGATCACTAGAAGCCATGGAAAGGGACTTAAAGAAGTATCTGAACCCTCGGACAAGATGGCTCAACGAAAACAACGTGAACAGGAGGTATTGTTATTTCTCTCGTTTCATAAAGCTCCATGCGTCTCTCATAATTTCTTTGAGACTGTATCATGGTTTGATGACAGATGGAAAAGACTAACAACTAACAATAACTATGGAGACGAATAGAAACGCACACTCTAGATTATTTGACTTTGAAGACGATATAGACCCTGATGAGCATGTATTTAATTCTAGTCGGATTTCATGCAACTATTACAGCCAAGAAGATTTTGATTTAAAAATTGAGTTAGACAATAACTTCTCACTAATTCATTTTAATTGCAGAAGCCTTTATTCGAATTTAAATAAAATTACAGATTTTTGAACTCATTGAAATCTCAGTTTAATGTTATTGCATTCTCAGAGACATGGTTAAATCCCGAAAAAGGTGTTTGCTTGGGAATAAATGGGTATAATATGTATCACGTTGATCGCCTAGAAAAAAGAGGAGGAGGTGTGGCTTTGTGTGTAAAGGAAACCTGTACCTGTAAAACTGTGGAGAGTATGTCTGTTACAATCGAGGGACTTATGGAATGTGTGGCGGTGGAACTAGAGCTGGAAACAAATCGGAATATAATTATAGTATGTGTGTATAGAGCACAAGGTTCCAACGTAGACACATTTACAGCCAAACTCACAGAATTAATTGATAGCGCAACTTCAAACAAAACTATCCTATTATGTGGTGATTTTAACATAGATCTACTTCATTCACATGGGTCGAAGAAAACTCGCGATTTTCTTAATGAAATGTATAGTAGATGTTTGTTTCCAGCCATTTCCCAGCCCACCAGAGTGACAAGTACAAGTGCGACGTTAATTGATAACATTTTTTCGAATGATATGAATAATACTCTATACAACGGTTTACTGGCTTGCGACATAACTGATCACTTGCCTGCATTTACTGTTATTGGAGCCAAACCTATCAATAATAGGAACATGCAGGAATTGAAATATATTCGGATTAGATCAGAGAAGGAGATTGACTTGTTTAGAAATGATTTGATTAAACAAGACTGGGAAGAAGTGTATGTGGCAGAAGTAAATGTTGCCTATGAAAAATTCTTAAACACTTATGTAAACCTGTACAATGCAAATTGTCCTGTAAAAATATGTAAGAAGAACACGTTTGCAAAAAAGCCATGGATAATAAGTGGGCTACAGAAAGCATGCAAAAAGAAAAACAAACTATATAGGGATTACATGAAATATCGAACAAAAAGGCACGAGACTAAATATAAAGAATATAAGAATAAGTTGACGATGATAATGAGGAAAGCAAAAAAAGATTATTTTCAAAATAAATTAAATGACAACAAAAATAATATGAAGGAAACGTGGAAAACCCTAAATAAGGTAATCAAGCCAAATGCCCAGTGTAATAATCTACCCAAATGTTTTATGCATAATGGAAAAGTATTGAAAAATCAAACTGAAATAGCAGACGAGTTCAACTCCTTCTTTGTCAATGTGGGGCCAAATATTGCTAAACAAATTGTAAACCCAAACCACAAGGAAACAAGATGTAACGTGGCAGCAGCTGGTGGAAGTAAAACTCTTCAATCATTGTTTCTTAGTGAAATAACAGAATATGACATTCTAGACATTGTGCGGAAACTCAAAACCAAAACCTCAATAGACTGTGATGGAATAGATATGTTTATTGTAAAAAAGACAGTTGATTGTATTCTCAAACCACTTTCCTACATTTTCAATCTCTCCTTTATCTCTGGTGTCTTTCCTCAAAAAATGAAAACAGCAAAGATAATACCAATATTTAAAAATGGGGACAAGCACATGTTTAACAATTATAGACCCATATCCATACTTTCACAGTTTTCAAAAATTATTGAGAAATGGTTCACAATCAAATTGGATTCCTTTCTAGAAGAAAAAAACATATTATTTGATTATCAATATGGGTTTAGATCCAACAGATCCACCTCTGCTGCACTGATACATTTTACTGAAGAAGTCCTCGCTGCTATTGACCACTCACAGTACATGGTGAGCGTCTTTCTGGATTTAAAGAAAGCATTCGACTCAGTGAACCATGAACTTCTGTTGTCTAAGTTGCAGGACTATGGCATAAGAGGACATGTGTTTAAATGGCTGGAAAGCTACCTGCAAAACAGACAACAGTATGTTCAATTCGATCAACTAAACTCAAAACATGAAACTGTGGTATGTGGAATCCCACAGGGCTCCATAATCGGCCCAAAACTTTTTATTTTATTCATAAATGACATCTACGAAGCAACAAAGAGAATGGGCTTTCTATTGTTTGCAGATGACACAACCGTTTATAAATCAGGAAGTGACCTCGATGCATTATTATCTTGTGTAAGCACTGAAATGGCAAATTTAAAAAAATGGTTCGACCAAAACAAATTATTATTAAATTGGGAAAAAACCAAATATATGATTTTTGGGACAAGGAAAATTGAGGGGAATGTTAACATCACTATTGACAATTCAATGATTGAAAGAGTTACCAAGATTAAATTTCTGGGAGTTATGTTGGATACTAAATTCAGCTGGAAGCCACATATTGAATATATTCGAACAAAAGTGAGTAAATGTATAGGTATTTTGCATAAAGTTAAATATGTCCTTGATAAGGCTTCCTTATTTCTTTTATATTCTTCATTAATTGTCCCTTACTTTACATATTGTATCGAGGTCTGGGGAAACGCATGCAAAAGTGTAATAGATCGAATGTTTTTGCTACAAAAAAAGGCTGTGAGAATTATAAGTCATAAAGGCTCTAGAGAACATACTAACGACCTTTTTGTGAAGCTGAAACTATTAAAATTTAAAGATCTTGCTAATTTAAAAATTTTACAGACCATGTGGAAAATTAAGCACAAGTTGGTACCAGAACATATTTACAAGAAATTGACCTTGATCACAGACGATACAAGGCGAAGGGGAAACTTTTGTGTACCGTTCTCCCGAATCTCACTAAGACAGAGGGGTTTCTTGGTTGCTGGGGTGAGATTATGGAATGCATTAAAGGACACATTAAAATGTTCTCAAACAATAGATACATTTAAAAATATGTTTAAGGAGATGCAGATGGAGAAATATAAAAAAACATAACTTGTATGTTGAAAATTGTCACAATAATTGATTTTTGTAATACATGAGTGTCACAAATTTGTTTAACTGATCACCCGCCGATTTGGTCATCGGCTTTTTGTTGTTGTTGTAACTATTACAAAGGGGCATGGACAATAAGACAATGTCTTCATCATGCTCCTTTTCACCATGTACTGTTTATATTAATGTATGACCTTGTAAAGAAAAAACATGAACATGGATGAATAAATAAATAAATAAAATAAAAAAAAAAAATCTTAACCCCATTGGGAATTTATTGGGATGTACCGGAGAACTCTTCCACTATCCGTGCAAGATTTTGATGAAAGTGAATGCGACACTGAATCTTTTGACGTTCCAGAAGCTTATTGAAACAACGCCACAGCAAACGTGTGCTGTCGTCAAAGCCAAAGACTATTCCAACGAAATATTACAGCATGATGTACGTTCGCGCCATCAATCGCACCTAGGACCCCAGGGAACCCAAATGTAGCCCAGAATTCACCTCTTTGTAGTCTTTGGAGAGACACAGAATTTAGTATTTTCATTGGCATGTCAGACAACACCTGATGTAACTGCATATATTGGAAAACTTGTGCTGATACACGCATGAGTATTTCATTGATTTGCTATTGTATCTTCTCTAAAATACAAAAATTCCCGTGTGGGTTTTATCAGCACCGGGGATAGATGGGACCTCAAATGACATTATTAATGAACGAACTTGACGCAATTACTGTCACACAGTCTCCCGCGAACGCTCGTGGATGGGTCTACGGGGAATTGATCCAATAACCCGCTGTAATTAGCCTGTGTCCTCAGCCTGTTAGCCTTTAGCCCTCTGTTACCCTGTTAGCCCCAGTGCCACAAAGCTAATGAGAATGTCAATCACACAAAGTGACTGCGTGTGGCTGCTGTCTAATGGACCCTGCATTGTGTGAATTCAATTCTATAAATACTCTCGGGACTCCGGTCACGATTGGAGGAAGCGACGCTCTCAACTCTGTTTATTGACCTGGCATGAAACAAAAATGGCGTTAGCCCCGAAAGCAGACCTGCCCCACATGCACTGTCTACGACACAAAAGAAAGAACATCCATAACGTAAATAACTAATATAAACATAAATGACAATAAAATAATATGACAACTTAAAAGACATGTTAAATTCACAACAAAGTGGAATATAACGGGCTGATGGCTATCGATCTCACCTCTTCCCATGGAAGACAAATCAAAAGGGAAGACGGAATGGGAGGAGCCAACATATATACAATCCATAGACAGGTTATGACACACAAAGGGGCAGACAACCAAAATAAAAATACTATTACACAGAACTAACAATTCAAAAACACTGCCAGGCAGAATAAATTACAATGGGCAAATAATAACTGGGATGAAATAAAATAATTCCCAACCAAACAATAACTTAGCGTGTGACACCACGCTACGCCTGACGATGGCGCCTTAACCCAATTCGCCAGGATTAACCAGGCTGTTATAACTCACACATTTACAATCAGTTTGATAAGCTGTCCCTGTAGAGAGTGAAAAATGTTCTCTCAAGTGTCTCAAAGTGCTGCAATAGAGAAGCTGCAACGGAATCCTATCAGGAGTTGGTGGCGAGACTAAACCAGTCTGTCTTCTTCCGTTTCTGAGGGGCAGTGACTCGACACAAGCTTCAGATTAGAATACTCAGGGGTCATCTATCAAGAGAGGTGCAAAATAGCAAATGTAAGCTGAAAAATAAAATATGCCATTTGGTACCTGATTTAACAATTGAAATACGGCCAGAAATCTAATACTATTGCGCTCGGTTCCTGCTCGTCTACTTTCTCAAAGTGAAACAGCATTGTCCGAGCTGCGCTGCCTCCTCTGCTGCTCCCGCTTGGACCAGAGTGATGTCAAGTTTAATTGTAAGAGATAGTCCAAAATAGTACGTAAGTAAGTAAATGCTATATGCTATACCATCTTCTCTTCATTTGTTCCTTTTTTGTTTCCTGTAGCGCCTCTTGTGACGCCTCCACTGTGCTGCAGCTGTGGGGGGCTCTTACCCAGATAGCAAAAGGACATTGTTTCAACATTGAAATAGTGTTATGGCCTGTGATTGAATAGATGTTGAAAAATGACGAACTGCGATTGAAAGCGCTTGATATGATAGATGTTGAACACAACGTTGATTTTTGAGCTTTTCCGACATGGAATCAATGTCATGCAAATAACATTGATTAGGAGTTGAATAGATGTTGAAATTCAAATGTTTTTTAAACATGAATTCAACATTGATTAAACTATTGAAATATGCCTATATTCAACCTTTTTTAAACTATATTTTGATTATTGGAGCTACTTACCGCGTCACCACATAAATCAGCCACTAAACAGCATTCACCGCGGTCATCATGTTGAGTCATTTCCACAGGCATAACCTGTCCAATATGGATCTGAGGCATAATCCATCTCCTGTTTGTTTACATTACGCATCCATATAGCACTCAGAATGACAAGTTTACCAAGGTATTTACATTACAAAACTTTACTGCGCATGCCCCATTTAAATCGTTATATTTGGTGCCTATAGCGTGACAGTGCCTCCTGCAGTCCCAAGACAGATATTACAGCATAAGTTACATCTTTTGTTTTTTTGCATTACGAAACACGTACAGCCCAGCACTTCAGCCTTTGCTTCCATGAATAAATATAGTAAAAAAAACAATAACCTGCCTCCATGAAGAATGTACAGTAAATTAAATCAAACAAACAAAAAGCATTTGGAGCAGAAGCACATGAGCCATGGAGAAGAGACAGAGACAGGAGATTGAGTTTGTGACCAAATACCACACAAATAAATAGAAAACTCATTGCTTATGGTGATATATTGGGGTAGGTTTTAAGTGTAAAACTATGAAAGTAAAATAAATAAATACATATCTCCCCAGGATCCAGTCAAGAATGTATGAATTATAGGCAAGTCAATGTTTATTTATATCGCATTTCATACACAAGGTTACTCAATGCGAATATATATTCCCTCAATTTGTACAATGTAACCACTGTATAATACTTTGTTTCATAAAAGTACTTATTTACAGGGCCATCATAATTAAGGCTATCCAGGTCATTGTAGTGTAGCAGTAAAAAAGTTTGTAGAAGTGGTGCAGATTTGGTTAGTGTCACGAGGAACACTGGTACACAGCATCATTTTCAATATTTAACGGTGAATTATACACAACGAGTAATTTGTGGCAAAAAATGTGTACAATTTCATTCAAAACTGGAGTTCAGTGTGTTTTGGAGCTTATTTTTTGTATTTTCAATGAATATTTGCAGTAACACAGTTGTATAACATCACTATTTTCAAAGATATGTACAATTAATGCCTGTTGGAATACATTTTAATGCGTTTTAATTACATTTAAGGCCTTTATTTCACAATTCATTCAATAATAAATAAATGACCCTGAACAAATTGATATATTGCCACACAGTAGTGCATTTCTTTAAAAAAAAAAGAAAGAAAGAACAGAATAGACCGTTTTAGAACAAACAATTTTTCACAAAAATTACATAGCACATGGACTCGGAACAGTATTTTAGAAGTTTAGCAGTACTCTAAAAACATGTTATTTTTTCTTTTCTTTTATATTTATTTATTTAGTATTTATATATATTTGGGGGTGAAGGAAAGAAAAAAAAAACACATTTAATTACTGACCCCAGAGCTTTTCTCTTCAGTCCATTTCCTCTCTGGGGCGTACCGCAGCCATTTTTTGACAACGTCTCCAAAGGCCAATTCAGTTATGGACGTGTCATAATGACGTGCAGCCGCTAAAAAGGGTAAGAAAAACACACAAAAATAAGTAAATCAGAAAAAAACAAAACAGAACTTTATTTATACACTGCATATGACATAGAGTTCAGATTAGGTTACACATCATTTGTTACCTGAAATTTGGTAAAAAGTATTCAGGAATGTTAGGAAAATATTCAGGAATGTTAGGAAAATAAATAAATGAATAACGTCAATAAACACAATAAAAGACGAGCACACACAAAACATTTTTTTAGTTTTAGAGCCTAATAGCAAAGAAATACTGTATGTTTTATATAGTTTAAAAGTTTTAGAGGTTATGCACATTCTATCAAACAAATGAACATCAAATCAAGTTCTACAGTATGGCCCTTAAGGGTCCTATATCATGCAAAATCAACCTTTAGAGCTTTTAACCATGTTGTAATGTTATTTCCTTATCAAAAACACCTCCAGAGTGTTCTTTGGTTTCATTCACGCATGTCTCAGTAATCCTAATGAGTCCTGCTCTCTGAGCAGCAGCTCCGCCCTCTCCTGGAAAACGACTGGCCTGTGCCCATTTTACGCATTTCACGTAAGATTGTAAAACCAGGAAGTGCCCGACATCTGTAATGTAATGAAGAATGTGAGCATGTGTGCCTTACGGCCTGATTTTAATTGGTAAAACAGCTTTTTCATTATTTCTGTAAGAAAGTGCCCGACGTGTCTGCGCTGCCCCAGCAGACTAAACAAACACCGCCTGCTCTTTTTTTCTTACCTAACGATAATTTCTCGGAAAAAATGCGTGTTTGGCTGCAAGAGGTACAAGACGTTATTCAAACTTCCTAAAGACTAACCAGACAGAATCTGTTTGTCTATGACTGTCACTTCACCAATGGATGTTTGGCGAACCTTGGCCAGAACCAAAGAGGATTAACTCTTACAACAATAAAAACACCCGATGGGGAGGCCAGAGCAGTAAGTAAATCAAAATGCAATCATTATATTTCTACTACATGAGCGGTCATTATTTTTTCAGAGGTCCTCTAGCAGAAAAGTCATGACCCGTAGAACGCTGGAAAATCCCATTCAAGTCAATGGAGCGTTCTACTTGCATTGTGAAGAGCCGTATAATAAATGCCTTTAGTTTACCCTTTAATTTGAGACAGACTCACCAAACATGCAGTCCAGTAAGGAGGTGCTCTCGAAGGCCCTTTTACCTCCTTTTCCCTTCCAGTTAAAGAGGCAGGCCAATTGGTTTGAGAGGACGGCTGACGCCATGCGCCGAATCATGCAGCCAGAATCCACCCATCCGACTAATGTCAAACGGGCCACCTTAAAGAATAAGAAAAAAATGGTGTCATGAACAATACGATTGATATTGACATTCAAAATGTAGTTCATATGTCAGGTAGATGTTTTCACATCTAGGAAAAATTCTAATCCTACTTTACTACTGTATTACTGTTGTTCACCAGCTTCCGTCGAATTACCTCTTCCTTAAGCGCCGTCTCCAGGTCATTGAACTGCTCCTCGGTCATTAGTGGAAAAGCCATGGGAAAGTCTCTGCCCTCAGATCCTTTTCCTCCATGTAGCATTGTTTTTATGTCAATTATTTCACTTTTCACAAACTGCATATCACGCCCGAGTACGTTTTAAGTGCTTCAGGAAGCGTTTAATTGCTCAGTACTGGACTAACAGAAGAAGATATATTACCGAGTGGTGCAAGAGCATGACTAGTCCATACGGTTGTGTAATAACACCTTAGGACATACATGTCTTGGCCCGCAAGATGATTTTTGTTGGCTCCCAGAATGATTACTAACTTATATTATTACTAGCCTACCGATGAATTGAAATGCATTTCCCATCAGCTGATGAAATACCCAGTCTGATACAGGTCACTGTGTCATTAGTTAGTAATACATGGATCAGTCATTAACATGAGTTTGTTACGGGCCCCAAGCTGTGGGGTTGCCGTAACAGTAATAGTTTTTAATCTGTATGATAGAAAAGAAGACAGGAGGCAGTGAGTTGTTGGTCTGACGCAGCCTCGCTTCGTTGTATGAAAGGAAAGTGCTAAAGTGTTGGCAAGAAGGCCCCGCCAGGCGGACCCACAGCCTGCTCACAACAATGCCCCCTTGTGGCGCACCCCATAATTGCGATCCCTTCCAAATCAAACATGCAATAATAAATCGTTCCCTGGTTTCTCCCTTAACTAAACATAAATAGCGTGACTCTCATAATTAAATAACATAAAATATGTGACTGTACATTTTGTGTATGTCACAAGTTTATTACAGTTTAAAGTTACAACAAATAGTCACCTTATGAATCCCTGAAAGTTTATGTGCTGTCTGTTTAAAAGCATATTATGTAAAATAATTTAAAAAATAGTTAAATTAATATTTATTCTATCAAAACAGACTTTCCGTTTCGGCCCTCGACCGAGTGAAGATATTACTGCGCGGACATCAAAGTGCTCCTGAGCCTTACAATACAGTACCCCTTTTTATCCACTTAGAAAATGGACATGTTTAATTTTGTGTAACTATACTTGGATCGTCCCCTCCTGGAACCGCCACCTTAACGTGGTGGAGGGGTTTGAGCACCCGAATGATCCTGGGGGCTCTGTTGTCGGGGGCTTCGTGCCCCTGGTAGGGTCTCCCATGGCAAACAGGTCCTAGTTGATGGGTCAGACAAAGAGCGGTTCAGAAGCCCCTTATGAGAGACCAACAGGCCCGGTTAGAACCATGAGGCCGTCCTTCTGTGGACCCACCACCTGCAGGAGGAGCCATAGGGGCTGGTGCAATGTGATTTGGGCAGCTCCAACAGATGCCTCCACGACCCGGCAACGGACAAGTGGAAGAAGATGGATGGATGGATACTTGGATCAGGTAACTACTCATGTAACCGTATTTAAATTGTGTCCTTGGGCAAGACACTTCACCCAATGCCTATGTGTGAGTGGTTGGTGGTGGTCGGAGGGACCGTTGGCGCAGATGTGTGTAGCCTCGCTTCTGTCAGTCTACCCCAGGGGAAACTGTGGCTACAAAATGTAGCTTATACCACCATCAGCATGGAGTGAATGAACCCCCCTCCCTTTCATGTGTGAAGCGCTTTGGATGTGACTTGTGTCATATATAAAGCCCCTTCCCTTAAATAGGGAAAACGTGGAAGTGCATGGTCGCTTCTAACTTCACCCCCGTTTGGCCCCATGGACGAGAGGCTAAATGCTAACAACATCTTTGGTCTTTTTGCGTGACTGAGCGTACGCGTAAAGACCAGACAGGTACGCATCAACTCATCTAAGCTCAGGTAAGAACATATCTCAGTATGGAAAAACGGTGGCCTGTTGCTTTAAAGGTGCACTATGCAACTTTTTAAATGAAAAGAAAAACAAACTTAATATTTTTTGTATATTTGACCTTGTAGTGACTCAGTGACTTTATGGGTGCAGCATTGTACCTTTGCTTCCCCTCACAGTGGCGTCTATGATGCTCCAGTATCGATTGTTTTGGGGTTTCTGGCCAGTTTCTGGTATGAACCCATAAGAACAACTGATCCTGGAACGTCATAAAGGCCACTGTGAGAGAAAGCAAAGGTGCCATGCTGCACCCATAAAGCCACTGAGTCACTAAAAGGTAAAATATACAAAAATATATATTAAAAAATCACTTAAAAAGTTGCATAGTGCACCTTTAAGGCAGCTCAATAGTTGAAGTGTCCTAGCCTGGTTTTACCATACCCTCGTACTCATTTAGTTTCGTACAAGGGTCTGGATCTTCACAATTGAGCTCCGTTAACATGTGGGAGGGGTGAACTCCTTTGAAACGATTGGATCTGATTTTCGCTACCGTTTGGTCGTGATGCGCTCGAGGGAGTGAAGCAGCTATCATAACTCCTGAGGGCATTATTTCCACGGCTTTAATTTCTGGATATTTGGGAGCCGAGCCAGAATGGATTGAAGAGCTTCCTTTACGTTCGTATCCCCCACCATTGCCGAACTACAGCCAGCAAATGTGGTCGCAAATGCTTGACGTCACCTACAACACCCGCCTCCCCCGCTCGCTGAATGGTAGGTTGAAATTCACGCGATGTAACGTGGCCACTGAGATCAGACCCAGACATACATGTAGGGAAATTATAATTGACCGGAGTCTTCTTCTTCTTCTCTTTGTTGCATATTTTAAATATATTCCTCCATGGCACATTGTGATTCATTTTCCCTCAATCTGTCAGATATTGCACTGGTATTGCACCAAAAAGAGTCACAAACGCACACTTATCCCCCGTTATGATATGTGTGAAACTCCACTTCTTTCCGGACCTAGCTAGCATTTGCTAATGGGGCGGGGCTCTTGCGAAAGGTCAATTGTGAAATGTGCTTTGTGAACACAAACTGGTGCCAAATGGAAAGAAAAAGAAATAATGTTGATATTTTGGTCCCCAGTCGAAACTGAGTCCTCTTGACTGTCAGGTGTGAATGAGACCAAAGAGATATTATTTGCTGTTTGGGTCCATTTAGCCATTGCCAAGCTTTCTAACATTGTTATTTTGTTGTAAATGGTCACCAAAAAAAGCTCGAGAACCCTTTGATCCGATATCTATCACCGCTCATGTTCCGCGCTCTGGGCCATTTGCATTCTCAAATCAAATGATCCGTAAGTATCAGAGTTTGTTTTAACCTGACAGAGCCATGTGTTGCGGCGTACCAGAAATGAGTTATATGTCCTATAAGTCGGAAAGTTCAGTTTGAAATCCGGGTCAAATCGAACCGGTTACCTTGGCTTTGCGTGAAGGCAGAGAGGGCTGCATTCTTTAGCATTTTTTTCCACATATCCCTTAATTTGCTGGATTTTTCCATATTTGTTTTATATAGTATATTTGTCCCTTTAAAGCACACAGCTTCCCTCCGCACTGAACAACAAGGTACTGCACTTGATTTATGTGCCTCTGTGACAGAGGATGCCAGAGGATAGAGCCCTGTAAAGAGTCTAATTAAAGTCTGTACGGCCACAAGGGACAAGCGCAGTGTTCCAGCCTCCCTCTTCTATTTAACGGTGAACTGAAGGACTGGTCCCTCCCCAGGGAAGTGCCACACAGAAGAGTATAGAGTGTATAAAGACAAAATACTCAATCATCACACCGGGACGGGCAAGAAGACAACAGGAACTGGGAAGAGTAAGTTGCAACAGCAATTATCCCACAAAAGGTTTCTCTCAATTGCACCGGATGAAATGCCGTGTATATGGAAGACTTCAAACTGCAGAGCGTCTCCTACATGCCATGTCGGTCAAGGCCTTTCAGAGTGTGGGATCTGTGTACACTACAGGTCATACTATCTTCACTTATTACATTATAAAATAATGTCTTCATTGATGGAAAAGACAGACGCAAATACATCTTAAATCTGACACGCTCGTTCTCAATCTCTTTGTGATTCTTTTACAGTTTTTGCTCAAATTCTCATACACTTTTACGATTATTTTTATTTTATTGGTTTATTTGGTGCATGTTAATGAACAAGCCACTCTGGATTGTAGCCATGGGCTAATTTGCATCCGTCATCCCACACTCGCACTCTCAAACACACTCTCATTCATCCTGGCCTATTGTACAAGCTTTTAGTGGCAGGAGAAACCGGAGTACCCAGAGGAAACCCAACGCAAACTCCACACAGAAAGGCCCCGCTAACCGTGCAGTCCAGTCAGTCAAGATTGACAACTGCGTGAGGTGTATGTAAATGTTTTAAATGAACATTTTTGCAACGCTGAATCTGAAAATGATTTCCTTTGTAACAAGACCCACGATTTATCACTTGCTGATCCTATCAGTCCGTCTGGAAAGTGAGAAATATTTCTAACTAAATTTCGCGGAGCTGACCGAAAACGTGGCTACAGCATTTCTAAGCCGAAGTGAGAGTCGGAAGCCATTTGCTTTTTAAATTCAACTTTGTCACAGACGGTGTTGCGTTTTCCTTCAGAATATGTTGGGAATTAATTTAATCCAGTCACTGGCTGCAACACAACCCCAAAGGATGATGGATCCACCCCAGGATTAACAGTTGGACAGATGTTTGTTTGTATACTTTATTGTCCATGTAGGGAAATTTGTCCTCAGCATTTAACCCATCCTTCGATGCCACTGAGGCAACATGTAAGGAGCAGTGGTCGACAGCAGTGCCTCGCCCGGGGACCCATCTCCAGGCTGATTGGGTAAAGTCACTGAAGGTACTGTGTCGCCATGACACCTATAAGCTCTCATTTTAGCACTGCAGCAGTATTGTGTGGCCTCAGGGCCCTCACCAACTACAGGCCCAGGGCCCCCCGTGCTCTGAATGACCTGTCTCTTGCTCAGAGCTTGAATATACATTACTGCCGCCAGAAATGTCAATCAGCTTTTGACACTGCTCCGGACACTCCAGTCACCCCTGCTCACCCCCATCATCCCCTCCGCCATCAAGGACTCCAGCACCCCCTCCTCCCCACTCACCTGAGGCCACTTCATCAAAGGGCACCACAGATGCCCCTCCCCTCTCCATCCACGAACAGCATGTGCACAGACAGTTTCTGAAACTGAAACTGGTGTCTCTCCCTCCACCCTGAGACACTGCGCAGATCAGCTGGCTGACTTCATTTGATACGTCTTTGTGGGAAATGTACAAGCTCAGATATGCTCTTTACGAAGTTAACAGGTAAAAGAGAGGCTGAATATGGATGTTATTCTGTATTAGGCCTTTGGTCTGGTTTATGGGATTTAATCATGCCATATCCCTGATATGATAAGATTTGCTATTACTATTATGAACTTGGTCAATGTAAATACCATTATCCATGTATGCATGATGTCTTTTATGTATTTTACTATAACATCAGCCTGCCCAGGGACTACGGGTGGAAATTAGCACTTGAAGGCACTGTCCCTACCAAATAAACCAATAAAAAAAAAGTGACATACGGACGCTTGTAGTTTGTTTAGGGTTTAAAAAAAAAGGGTTTTACGGATCCAACATGACAGCAGCAGACGCGACTTCTTAGACCGTGTTCTAAATAGTTTAGCTCGAAAGTTTACAGCGGGTGCGTCATACGCAGGGTTGCCAGGTCTGGGGAGCCAAACCCGCCCAAAAATATCTGTAAACCCGCGGACATACGGCGCGGCTGGAATTTTCAATATTGTTTACCAGTAAACAGAGCCCATGTGCTCCCGCGATGATGAGAAACCGCCCCTTTCTCCCTCTCTTATTGAAAAAGCAGCTCACAGAGCCTTGGATTTGAGATTTTGTCATTTGAAATAGTGATTTTGATCAAAAATACGATAGAAATAGCCAATTTTACATTGAAAACAGCAAGGCAAAACCGTTTTTTCACCCGCCCAATTCGGACCTGGCAACCCTGGTCGTACGTCATCTGATACGATGATACGATTGGCTATGGCTAGTACGTGCAGACGCATATGATAATTTGTAGCGCCCAATAAACGGCTTTGGACAATCTTCCATTGCTCAATAAAGTTTAAGGTGAAGACAATTGCTGTGTTTACAACTTAACTCTGTGATTTTTAGGAGCAATTAAAGTGTTGTTGCAAGAGTGAAAGGTAAAACAATCTGTTTGTTTATAGAGCCCTTTACAACACAGAGGGTGACCAAAGTGCTTTACAGTAAAAAAAAGAAGAAAAAAGAAGACAATATAAAATAGAAATGAAATCATATGAAAAACAATAGAATTTGGAGAAAATTGGTCCGAAGGTTTTGTAACGCCAGCGCATGTGCGTGTATATTTGTCCCATCTTTAGCCGTGGCTGTCTCCCAAAAAGGAAACAACCATATATGGAAAACAGCGTTGTCTGGGTCACAGCCTTTCGTGCTACACGTGGACACCAAACATGTCAATATTTGTCAATGAATGCACGTGGGGAAAGTGCCACTGCGGCGCAATGTTGTAGTTATTTTTGGGAAATGCCCGGCTTGCTAGCGACAAGACGTATTAAAATAAGCATCGGAAAGGGTGAGTTTTTTGTTTTTTTTTACTCTGACATTAAAACTAATATACTAAGAGAGAAACTAATTAAGAATCTCAACGTCACAACAACCACTGCGTAAAAGGTCACCTGCTTGCGTCTGTCCTTTGAACAAAAACGGAAAACAAATCTGGTATAGGGCCTTTAAGGAGCCCCATATTGAAGATCAGCAGCAGAAGTTTTCATATATTGTACTTTTTCCTTCTTTTTCTGTTAGTGATCGTCAATAGAGGCCCGTGTATTACTTCCACATTTTTGGCCTTATCTTAAAAAAGCACAAGCTGACCCCGCGTGAGCCCAGATTAGAGAGGATCAGAGAAACAGTGATTGATGATGAAATCCCAGTGTCCCAGGCTCGCGCCAGACCAGGCCCAGACGCCAGGTTTGATCTCGGCGGGAAGCGGCTCCACTCTGCGCTGACGTAACGTGGCGTGAGGAGAGCACAGCCGACCCGGAACACTGACATGACACACAATACCAAAGGTCCAGCCCGGATTATCTCAGATTTATGGCGAACTTTGGTTATTTTTCTTCAATTCAAGGTGACTATTGAAAGCTTCGGAGAACTGTGTGAAAGCGTGACTAGTGGCAGTAGACAACAGGAGCTCACGTCTGTACCGCTGAGAGTGCCTCATCTTCGGCTACAGGACGTGGAGGGCATAGGTGTCACTATTGGTGGTAAGTAACTTGGCCAACACTGCTTGTGACTAAGACTAAGTTAAGGAAAGAGCAAACCAACTATTTTCTGATCTTTCTTAAGTAAAATATCAACCTTAATGAAACTAACTGTTCCACCGAACACGTAGATGCGGCTCAGTAGCAATCCAAAAACATTAAAGAGGGGGTATTATGCTTTTTTCAATCACATAGCACCAGTCTACAGCATACTACAATGATGATGTAACCTTCTGTTGGTCTGTATATGCAGTAAATTAAAATAACTGCCTTGAATAAAATTGCTCTCTCAAAATGGCTGTACTGAACGTCTTGAAATAGGCCTCTGTCTCTTTAAGAAGCTTTCCGACACGCCCCCTTCAGCACACTGCTGTGGCATCTAAACAACACTACTGTGCGGGGAGGGGGCTCTGCTGAGCTGAGGAGGAGTGGTTGGTGGCTTGGCTGGTGACGAAAGGTCCAGAGGCGTCTCCAGGAGGTGGGGGCGTTCCTAGGAGGACTGCCTAAAATGGCTGCCGTCTAAGTTTTTACTGATTACTCAAAAATATGTGAATGAGCCAAGGCAACACTCCAGGCATGTATTTAATGAGGGAATGACATAATAACATGATATAAAGCTTGAAAAGTCGATTTTACATAATACCCCCTTTTTAATAATTTATCTCCACAAACATTTGATCAATCAACACAAAATAAAAACTGTTGTGCTGCCGATCAGCCTAACTCCAAGTTTAAAGTATCCACATCTGAGTAAAGTCTTGGAATGAATGAATAAGGGCGACAGTGTAGCGCGTTGAGAAACTTGACAAGTTACTTTTAAAAGTAACATTACCCAACACTGTTGATGAGGAACCTGCCTTGGATGTACTTGAGCTTGTAAAAAACATCTTAACACAGGCTTGTAAAGCGCAATACAAGTGTAAGCCATCATTATTACTATTATTGAGACTGGGTCAGTTTTACAAGAGCACGGAAGGAAACATAAACACATGACATCGACAGAGCTGCACATCTGGTACAAGATGCACTGTATTTTAATGTGTGTGTGTGTAAGTGGGTGTGCGTGCATAGTGTGTTATGTGTGGGTAAGGGGATTTTAGGGTGGTTGGGTGGGATGTGGGCAAGTGGTATTGTTTCTAACGCAGCGGAAAGCATTGTTACATTGTATGTATGAAAGGCGATTTATCAATAAAGTTTGATTGATGATTGAACTCACCATGACTCTGGGCTCGTTTGAAGGTGAATGAGTGCTTTGTGTGTGCGTTGGATATGTCAGCCCCACAGTAAGCTTTTAGGAGAAAGATCCATCATCAGTCAACTCGAAAATACTGCTTTCAATGTCGTTGCTATTATACCTGTTGTGTAAGCCTTGTGTCTCATTGTCACTTATTTGATTCTTTATCTTGTCATGGCGATGTATATTGTATATTGTATGTTATAATATGTATTAATGCACCATTAATAATGATAATTAAACCCAAATTGAATTATATTGAGGATGGTGGTGACAACTGGGAAGTGGCAAGATCTCAGAGTATAATATGTATTAATGAACCTTTATAACATAAAAGTAGCACATTCTTTTGTTCTTTATTTTGCTGTTGTTTTTGTTTATCTTCTTCATCATTTATTGTTACTTTGCCCTATGTTCCTTTGTTTATGATTTGCTACCTTGTAAATATTAAATGTAATATTATTTTTATTTTGGGGTGGGCGCTTATAAGCCTTTGGCTTCAGCCCACTCCCTTTGAGCAGGTTAACTGCTCAAACAAATAAATAAACTAAACTAAGATGTGAAAACAGGAAGAAACCTCCCTCTCTCCGGGTACAACTTAATTTTTCACCTTTTTCTGCGACCTGCATTTGTGGTTTCTGTTCCACATTGTTTTTCTGGATACTTTTGTACGCCTTGGCCGGATTTGTTTACTTTGAGAGTCAAAATGGTCCTGAAGAAAGCAGCTTTTTAAAGGTAAACAAAATGCTAGCTTTTCAGCTAAACCCATTTGAGACCTACACATTTCTTCTTCTGAGACACTGAAGAGGCACCAAGAGCCCCACAGCTGCAGCACAGTGGAGGCGTCACAAGAGGAGCTACAGGAAACAAGTAAGGGACAAACGAGGAGATGGTGAAAGACTGGAGGAGGGAGCTGCAGGAGGAAGAGGAAGGAGGAGGAGCTGACCAGTGCAGGACACCACGCTCTGAAACAGGGACAAACCCAGGAGGCGGTGCACCATTTCAGAGGAGACAGCGAGAGAGGGCTTCCAGCAGGTTTCTTCCGAGTGCTACAGTTACCCCGACCTCCAAGGTCATGCGGGTCAGGTTGACACAGTAGCAGCGCGGCTCAGCCGCAGCAGCTCAGGACTAACACCTGAACACTATTTCGTTGTATGCTTGTACAATGACAATAAAGCACTTACTTAAGACCAGGATGATCAAAATCAATTATTTACTAGTGGGGCAATTTGTAATTATAGCTGCCTTCAACCTCCTTAAAATACATCTAAATTGTGTTGCCAGTATAATAATGTATGCAGGATATTGCACAGACATGACCACTTTCACCTCATTCCGTATCACTTTATTATATTCACTTCATTGTACATCACACAAAAACACATCTACATTCAGAAGCACATCCCTGTAGTGACAGTTCTCATGCTTTAAACGGGCAAATGTTCAGCATTCAAAGCGACATGTGAATATTAGTCAAAGCCAGATGATTTTCCTACTTCACTTAGATTAGCTATAGCACAAACAGTCAAGTACACGCCTACACAGCATGTCAACAAGCTTTGTTTTTACTTAGCACCAAAAGCCACAGGATATAAAAATAAATTAACGTTTCGCTGGTAAGAGTCTATATATATTAGTAGTTACAAAGGCTATGCTGTTGTGACTTACTTTCAAAATTATACGAATATTGAGAAATATAACATTTTAATCCTGAGACAGAACTATTAGGTAGATGCCCAAGACATGTAGAGAATCGTAAATCCCTGCTCGCTACATTCATTTGTTTGACTTGTTTTGGAAAACCCAACCGTCAACACGAGACTCCTAAGTGAAAACAAGGTGCGCCCATCACACCGGAAACCAAGCGCTCAACACCAGTTTCCCCCCCAGATGCAGATGATTCATTCTTTATAAGCCAATTATAATTATTATTAATTAGCCTTATCTATAAGGTTGCTTGTACGTCACGCCTCTGTAATGTAAAAACAGTGATTTGTTTTTAGATTAATTTTACATTGACAATTTTGTATTTTATAAAATTGAAAAAGAAGTGAGAGCAGGGAATGAACTTGGACATTTCCATTGGAGACTAGTAGTCATCGTGAAATGGATACTCTGGGTGGTCCTTCCACCTGCGGAGTTACATAAGACACACATTCATTCATCATCCCACACTGTTACTCAGATCTGAGATTGATCTGGACTCACATGGGCAGCAGAACATGGCGCATGTTCTTGTTGAGGCCCTCGATCTTCTCCATCTGGTCCTCAGAGAGACAGAAGTCAAATATCTGCAACATTGAAGGGTCAGTGAACGTTTCCACACACAGTGAACGTGTGCGGCACACCAACCTGAAAGTTTTCTTTTATTCGAGCAGAAGTGAAACTTTTGGGGATGACCACCACTCCTCTTTGAATGTTGAACCTCAGGGCCACCTGAGCTGGGGTCTTATTGTGCTTCTGAGCGATTGATACCAGCACTTCATCCTCCAACAACGGAGGGCATGTTAGAGTCACCCTGTGAGCAAAGATGAATAATATTGGTTAATGTTAATGGGCCCAAAGGCAGAGCTGGATGGAGTCAAGCATCTGGGGTGTGGTTTGTTGGGCAAGGGTCATGCGATGTTATCCTGGTAGCTTTCCACTGTATACACTTGCAGCCCAAAGTTGAGCCTTTTATTTGTGTCCTAAATATATTGTAATGTCTGTAGGGTTAAGGGCTGCAAATAACGATTATCTTGGTAATTGGTATGGGTAAGGTAATCGATTCATCTGAAGAATATTTTTATAATCAATCACTTGGCTGTGAAAGGCTCATGAAAATATTAGTTTTTCAAACCTTTTCCCACATTAAGCTAAAGTGGCACCGCTTGAGGACGTGTTGATGGAGTAAACTTGTTTGTATTGTGTCATTTGTACTAATGTTTGTAGGAGACATGAACACAAGCACGAGTTTCTATGAACTGATCATTCCTCATTTGAAAGCTAGGAGCCTCCAGAGTTCAGCTACTGAGCTTTAATGACTGGAGGCTGCACTAGCACTGACTGGGACTTTATCGGGGACAGGATCTGGGATTGAGGAAGTTTACTTCCCAACCTGGTTTAAACTGTAGGATCTGGCAACAATAAGTTTCTGATTGGATAAATGTCCTGAGACACAGACAGAAGAAGGTTGATATTTGTGTGTATTTGACCTTGTAGTGACCCAGCGGCTGTATGAGTGGTCAGCATGGCGCTTTTACTTTCCATCACGGTGGTCTCTACAACACTCCAGGATCAATTGTTTTGAAGGTTTTCACTGCTGACAGAGCCTCTCACCAGAAAGCCCACAAAACAATTGGTCCTGGAGCATCTTAGAGCCCACTGAGATGGAAAGTAAAAGCACCACTCATACAGCAGCTGGGTCACTACAAGATCAAATACGCACATATCAACTTTTTTTTTTATCATCGCATTCATTAATTCATCCATTAATCGATTAGTTGCAGAGGTGGGTAATACTCAGTTACATTTACTCAAGTACATCTATCTTTTTGAAGTAACTGTACGTTTGCACATAGTTTTTTCATACAGTACTTTTTACTTCTACTTGAGCAACATTAACGTCTTAACCCCCACCTTAACCGAGTGCGCTTTCTTTGGTTCAGCTTTACCCAAATCTAAAAGGTTACAGCCCATAGGTCAGTGTAATGCCTCATTTGAAAGCTAAGACCAACAAAAACTCATCTCAACAGGTATATTTTTCCTGTCCTTGTTGACGTCTTTCCCATTGCTTTATTGTTTTGTTTTCGGCTTTTTGTCACTCTTCTGTTGCTCTTTTGTGGCTTTTCTGTTGTGTTTTCCTCACACATTTTTGCCACTTTTTTGGTCACGTCATTGGTCGCTCTTTTGTTGCAATTTCATTGTTCTTTTCGTCTCATTTCTGTTGCTATTTTGACACTTTTTTCAAGACGCTTTAAAGTGACAGGCCACCGTTTTTTCCATACTGAGATATGTTCTTACCTGAGCTTAGACGAGTTGATACGTACCCGTCTGGTCTTTGTGCGTGCCCTCAGTCACGCAAAAAGACCAAAGATGTTGTTAGCATATGGCCTTTCCCAGCATATTCCTATAGCTCCAAACGGAGGTGAAGTTGGAAGCTACCACGCTCTTCCATGGGCACAAAGACCAGACAGGTACGTATCAACTCGTCTAAGCTCAGGTAAGAACATATCTCAGTATGTAAAAAACGGTGGTCTGTTCCTTTAAGATTTAGCCAAACTGCTCGGTTCAGGTGGGGGTTAGGAGGTTCAAATGAAGTGTCATCTTACTTCCGTAAAAAAAAAAAAAAAATTGGATCTGATTTTCGCTAGCGTTTGGTCGTGACGTATGTAATGTGTCCGTGTTGAGTGAAGCAGCGATCATAACTCTATCATAACTCTTGGGAGCATACCTTGCACATTCCACGGCTTCAATTTTAATATCTAGATTTTTAGGAGCCGAGCCAGAACGGATTGAAGAGCTTCCATTACTTTCGTATCCGCCGCCATTGCAGAACTACAACCAGCAAATGCTTGACGTCACCTACAACACCCGCCTCCCCCGCTCGCTGAATCCTAGGTTGAAATTCAACCGATGAAACGCAGCCACTGAGATCAGACCCAGACGTACATGTAGGGAAATTATAATTGACTAAGTTGGACACATTCTCTGAGTTTTTTTTAGGTAAAAGAATTAACTATTTAGAAAAAATCTGAGATGATACAAAAGTGTTTATTGGGCGTGTTTTGGCCAGTCCCAGAGTGTTCCTGTGAAATGTTGATTTACAGATTTGAACACAGGGCAGAGGAGGAGGAGGAGGAAGTGTATGTGTTTGACAGGCCAGGGAGTGGAGGGGTTTGAAAGTGAGGAGGAGGCTCTCACATTAATTGTGCCAATGCTCTAGTGCATTACGAACCGGCTTCTCATAAATGTGTGAAAGCGACTCACCATGCCGGGTCCCTATTGGTCCCCAAAGGGCTGTATCCTACGATCACGATGCGTTTTGTCGACAAAACGACAGTAACTCTGGCTGAGTAAAATACGGATGGCATTCCACCTAATTTCAAAGCAAAAAGGTAAATCATTAACAGTTCAAAGCGTTTCACGTTCTACTGGATTTGAGATTTATAGCCAGGGATTAAAGTCGGCCGGAACCACCTTGAGTATTAACAGATAAATAAAATAAAAAAGGAGGAGGAATCATGAAAAGAGCGACAGCAGCACAGTCCACTCCCGGTGCTTTTGCATGAGTCACAGAGGAACCTGAAGAGTGTGCTGAGGAGGTGGCGGACCCCGAGTTCCCTGATCCCTAAAGTCCTGGTGGCCAACGGCTTCTACACGTTTCAAACCCCTGATTTTCGATGACGAGTTTGGATATGAAATCGGGAAGGTGAATGGCGCAACAAAGCATCTTGAGGGCATCTCAGTGGACAGCCCCAACCCCCTGGGCCTCATGGTGTGGGCCTTCATTTCCGGTATGGCTCTGAGGGAGATGGGCCCCGCGGAACAGATGATGATCCACTTGATCAACTATTTCAACACCAAACTTAAGCACATGGTGGAGGTCATTCTGTGGTACCTGCTCTTCGGGAAGGTCTTTCTGAATGCCACGAGTGTTGCAGTGTTGAAATCACGGACTGGTAGAGCACTGCCAAACTGGGATCTTTCATTCTGACAATCATCCTCGGGAGACCGCTAGATGTGCTGAATCCTTACCACTCGTGAACCAGGAAAAAGCTGCACTGGGGGAGTGATGCCCCCAGATGGGACCCAGGCGCCCAAGAGTCCACCAAGACTGCTGTATGTGATCATGAAGGACGTCAAGCTGTGAGACCTGATTGTCTGGAATTTTGAGTTTGCATCTTCAATGAAGGTACTTGAGTCATCTTCTGTACTCTGTAGTAGAAGTCTCAAACGTTTCGACTTCTGCAGAGTACAGAAGATGACTCAAGTACCTTCATTGAAGATGGACAACTCCTGTACAACTGAGAGCCTACACAGACATCTTGGAGTTTGCATGTCTGCCTAAGTTTCCGCCAGGTACTCGGGTTAGTCCTGAGGTAGTGAGGTAGAGGAAACCTAACATCGGATCTAAACTATTTCGTTGTACATTTGTATAATGACAATAAAGTTCATTCATTATGAGCCATTAGAATATTACAAGCTTTGACTGTACTTCCACGTCACCAATCTTGGATAGGTTATGGATGACAACGTTCCCACAGCTTTTACACTACAAGTCCCCAGCTCAGATTCTCACCTGATTTGACACGGGCTTGTGCTTGAGACCAGGTTTGTTGAGGATTAACTCCAGTTGCCGTTTGTTGAAGTTTGACACTCCCAGAGATTTCACCAGTCCAGCGTCTTTGCAAGCCTCCAGCGCCTGTATTTTGGAGAGGAAAAGATTAAATCAATGGACAGCACTTGTTTATGGTCATCATGGTGAAGTGCTGACATTTCTGCAGGGGCTGTAATATGGTATCCAAGGGAAGGGACTGGTTTTATAAAGTTTATTGTATTTTTAAATGTTTGTTTTTTCCATGATGACTGGTGAGGCCTGGCCTCCCATGCCTCCCCTGACCGCACGTCACTGAGCAAAAGTGCTTACTATGAGCTCGTCCCTGTGAAGAATACAACCCAGGTACACTTTTACAATATGGAATTACGTACCAGTAATACGTATTTTTGCAAAATTACATATGTTATTTACGTTTTACAAATTCATTCAAATAACAGATAGCGCGTTCACGCTTAAGCCTACGGAGCTTACCGAGTGTTTTCCGAAGTTCTCCGAAATCTCCGACAACGTTTCTCTGCAAAAATACTCTTACTAAAGCCTTGTTTGTACCTTTCGCTGTCTTCGTGTGGCGAGTTCTCCATTACACGTCCCACAAATGTGCAGCTCCTGCTCTACCATGCTCTGGAGTGCATAATCCGAAAAACTCCTGCCGGGTCTTTGCGGTGCTTGTAGCGGGAGAAAGGGCCTCCTCTTCTGGCTAGTTTAGCGCCATAGCCCGCTGGAGTCCCATGGAGTCTCGTCCCGCTTCCTCCGTAATAGTCAAGCGTCCACGATGATATAAATGTCCTTAGGTTTGCCTCGCTCAGCCATTTAAGGTTAAAAACAAGCATTTATTGATCATAATTTTGACAGAGGCGCGTAATGACCAGCTGTTTTGATCGACATCCACGTCAACCAATGACACGCGTTCAAAATTGTGACATCACTAAGAAGGCGGTCAGAACACGTAAACCTGTACTCCTGATTGGCTGTGTCAATCTATTTTTGTATATTAGACGATGAAGACATGTGCCCACTTCACACCCGCATCCATAGCAGAGTCTCTTCAGGCGGAAGCATCAAACTTCAAAACTGTGGAGCCTAAAATATTCCTGTATCCATCCCATTGTTTTATCCTTAATTTAACTCATGTTAACAAACATTCGTCCCATAAAAATGCATTAAGTCTTATAATCCAGATAATATTTGTTTCAATAATATATATTTGTTCATGGACAGACTGTAAGGAAAGAAAACATAATACTAATAACTTAATAAAACATACTAGTAAATAAATAATTCACTAAATAAGACTAATATTAATATTTTACAATACAAAAATAGATTGACACAGCCAATCAGGAGTACAGGTTTACGTGTTCTGACCGCCTTCTTAGTGATGTCACAATTTTGAACGCTTGTCATTGGTTGACGCGGGTGTCAATCAAAACAGCTGGTCATTACGCGCTTATGTCAAAATTATGATCAATAAATGCTTGTTTTTAACCTTAAATGGCTGAGCTGTTACGGCACACAAAGAGTGGAACCCAAGAAGTGACGCTAGACCCAGTTCCAGGAAAAAATAAAAATGTATTTCACACGTGTAGAGGTAAGTGAGCTGGCAAAAGGCAAAATCCAGGAACTAAAAAACACGAAACGGGTAAGTACTTTAGCAGATCAAAAAAGAACTTAAGACTAGTCTTGTAGAAGGTCACCATAAAGACTGAAGAACAATCTGGCACCGTGTGGCTGGAGAGCTGGATTCAAATAGCTGCCTGCAGATTGCTGATGGGAGCCAGGTGAGACTGCTCCCAGGAAGACTCCGCCCATACAGGCCCAGGAGGGGGAAGGGAGAGAGGAGAGCCAGGTCACAGCACAGGACGTGACATGAGCGAGGCAAACATTATCAAATTATGGGCAATAACCTGTCCCTGCACTTCCCACCCCTGAAAATAAAATATTTTTAAAAATCAACAATGCAGTGAAACCAAAAAATATTAAATTGAGTGCCACATGATAAGAGACAGGTAATATCAGATCATATTTTTGCAGTTTTTACTTTTTATTCCACTTTGAATATCCAGAGTATGTTGAAACCCCAGTGTCCCCGACCCCATTTTCACACCTTTGTGCAGTTAAAAAGAATATTTCCACTATATCTATAAATATTGTTCATGCCAATTCCAAACAAATAGAGAATAGACTTCAATAATCTGCAGATCTTATATGAAAAATCACAACTAATAATTAAAAATAATTAAGAAAAATCCCTCAGTTTTGTGTCATTGGTGTTATCTGTATTACTTTCCAGGATTTGTAAGGTTAAAAAAAGATGTGAAGAAATATTTTCTTGTCTGATGAGACCAAGTTAAAAGCCTAATCCTGGGAAATATCAAGAAGGACATATTGTCCTCACTAAGAACAAATAAGTAACTTTAAAATGTGACTTTGTACTGTGGGTCATTTTGAAATGTCATTGGTGTTACGGCTGTTTGCATCAGTTTGTCGAATTTCTCTGGGGAAAAAACAGGTTCACAGCTAAAACTATACAACTGTACTGTGATACACCACCTTTGTTCAGGAATGACATAGAAATACTTAGAAAAAAGGACAATTGATTGAATTTCGTCATTGGTGTTTCAGTCACTGGTTTTACAGCCCCACTTTAAATGAATGGAGGCATCTGATGCAAAGTAACTGGTGTTACACTTTTGTCATTGGTGATATGAAAACATTGAGCTTAATTAAACATATAATTCTCCCTTATTTTAATAAAATACTGTTTCTAGACAAAATGGCTATTGTTTGGCGGCACGGTAGTACAGTGGTTAGCGCTCGTGCTTCACAGCTAGAAGGTCCGGGTTCGATTCCCACCAAGGCCAGGGCCTTTCTGTGTGGAGTTTGCATGTTCTCCCCGTGTCTGCGTAGGTTTCCTCCGGGTACTCCGGTTTCCCCTACCACTAAAAACATGTACAATAGGCCAGGATGTTTGAGAGTGCGCATGGGGGACGACGGATGGAAATTAGCCCAAGGCTACAATCCGGTGTGGCTTGTTCATTAACTTGCACTGTCCCTACCAAATAAACCAATAAACATTTAATTTCCTAAATGCAAAATTGTATACAATTGACAAAATGTTTTGTTGCATTATTGCCTTATGATTGTCATTAAAATAGTTGTAACACCAATGACAAAAAACTTAAACTAAACATTTTAATGATAAAAAAAATGAAAAATACCCAAGCTGTCCCTTATGACTGGTAGTAATGCTAAGAGGGTATTGAACATGTTCTGGTGATTTTTATGTAAAAATATTGCACGTCATTATTTTTATTTTTCGGGACAGAAAATGCCCATATTTTGATATTGGCCCAATCATCGTGGACGCTTGGCATCACTTTCACCCAAAGGACTATTACAGAGGAAGTGGGACGAGCCTCCACGGGACTCCAGCGGGCTGTGGCGCTAAGCTAGCCAGAAGAGGAGGCCCCAATCAATCAATCAATTTTATTTCTAAAGCGCCTTACAACAACCAAAGTTGACCAAAGCGCTGCACACAATAAAAAATACAATTTAAAAAGGAGTACAATTTCATTAAAAACAGACCATTTATCACATTCACAACAGTTGCCACAGAACTATGTGTCAAATGCCTTTTTAAACAGATGAGTCTTTAGTTTTGTTTTGAACAGGGGCAGGTCTGAAACGGCACGCAACTCAAGTGGCAACGAGTTCCAGAGTTTCGGACCTGCCACAGCAAAAGCCCGATCACCCCACTTTTTGTAATGTGACCTGGGCACCTCCAGCAGGTGGTGTTGGGCAGAGCTCTGCTGGGCTGGTGAGGGGTCAGAGTCTCACATAAATACACAGGTGCAAGGCCATGGATGGAACTGAAAACAAAAAGCAAAAGTTTGTACTGGATTCTGAAAAGGACCGGGAGCCAATGCAGGGAGTAAAGGACAGGTGTGATATGGTCATGTTTGCGAGAGTTGGTGAGGAGCCGGGCAGCAGCATTTTGCACAAGCTGTAATCTGTGAATGAGGGTTTGACTGAGTCCAATATACAGTGCATTGCAGTAATCCAATCGTGAGCTGATGAATGCGTGAATAGTTTTTTCCAGGTCGGAGCGGCTGAGGAAAGGCTTCACTTTAGCCAGAAGGCGAAGCTGGAAAAACTTGCCTTTACTACAGAGTTAATTTGCTTGTGAAAGTCCAGGTTTGCATCCAGATTAACACCTAGGTTTTTGATGACAGTGTGGGGGACGAGAGCCAGAGCTTAATGTCATCCAGACACCTGTGGATGGACTGAGGTGTGTCCGCGAAACCGGGAGGTAGATTTGTAGGTCATCTGCATACATGTGAAAGGAAACGTTATGGCGAGAGATGATTTAACCCAGGGGCAACATGTAAAGTGAAAATAAAATCGGACCTAACATGGAACCCTGTGGTACTCCAGAGGACAGAGAGGCTGTAAAGGAGGAAAAGTCATTGATGATCACGGAAAAAGACCTGTTTGTTAGGTAGGACATGAACCACTGCAGCACGGGTCCCTGAAGGCCCACCTGCTGGGCCAGGCGGGTAAGGAGGATGGAGTGGTCCACTGTATCAAATGCTGCAGTGAGGTCTAGCATCACCAACAACACTGTTTTTTTAGAGAGACAACAGGATGTCATTCTGCACTTTTAGTAGTGCAGACTCAGTGCTGTGGCATGTTCTGAAGCCCGACTGGAATTTCTCAAAGATGCTGTTCTGGTCTAGAAATGAATGTAACTGATTGAATACAAGTTTCTCCAGGATTTTAGAGAGAAAAGACAGATGGGACACAGGTCTAAAATTGGACAAAACTGCTGGGTCAAGGTTGGGTTTTTTAAGCAGTGGCCTGACCACAGCCTGCTTAAAAACAGTTGGAACAAACCCGGACCTTAGGCAGCTGTTGAAGAATGGATGTAGAACTGGCCCTACTGTGTCGAAAACCTGTTTAAGCATTTTGGATGGAATAATATCGAGAGGACAGGTGGTGGGTCTCAACTTTTGGACAACCTCAGAAAGCTGAGAGAGTGACACTGGCTCAAACACATTAAACACAGCAGACTTATGGACAACCGCAGGAAACATGTTGGCTACACTAGACACAACACTGCTTATACTTTGTCTTACTGCAGCCACTTTATCAACAAAGAAATTGAGGAAGTCTTCACAGGTTGAATTGGTCACATTTTTAAAAACACTGTCGGTAGGATTAGTAACTGATTGTATTGTACTGAACAACACACGGGGACGATTGCAGCTAGTAGAGATGACATTTGACAGATATTTACATTTTGCCTCTTTGACTGCATTTTGATAGTCTGAAAAGCTGGCTCTAAGGATCCCAAGAGATACATGCAGCTTATCCTTTTTCCACCTGCGTTCTGCCTGCCTACAGCGCCTCCTCAGGGCATGAGTGGTGCTACAAGCAACGCAAAGACCCGGCAGGAGTTTTTCGGATCATGCACTCAAACAAGAGCATGGTAGAGCAGGAGCTGCACATTTGTGGGACGTGTAATGAGAACTCGCCCCACGAAGACAGCGAAAGGTAAAAACAAGGCTTTAGTAAAAGTCTTTTTGCAGAGAAACGTTGTCAGAGATTTCGGAAAACTTCGGAAAACACTCAGCAAGCTCCGTAGGCTTAAGCGTGAATGCGCTATGTGTTATTTGAATGAATTTGTAAAACATAAATAACCAACGTAATTTTGCAAAAATACGTATTACTGGTACGTAATTCCATATTGTAAAACGTACCTGGGGTACGTTTTTCTGAAGAGACTGGGTTGGAAGAATGTTAGGATGTTCCAAATGAAACACTGGAATGAATTAGGCCTGCAACTAATGATTCAAAATGCCAACAAAGTCTGTACTTCCTGCAGAGACATACAGTAACACAGTATATTGTCCTGTACTCCCTGTACCATGTCCTGCACTCTCGGCATGAGCTATATCATGAGATATACCATAAGAGATAAAGATTCCTTTTATATCAGCCAATGTCCTGAACTCAGGCCACAGAGCAGCGCTGATGTGTGCCGGAAAGTCCGCTCTGTGTTGACTGTATGGGTTCTATGGAGCAGTGTTTTTTGGTTTTTTTTGTCTTGCGGACCCCCATGGACCTGTCAGTGGTAGTCCGTGTGTCCCCCCCCCCCCCCCCCCCCCAAATGCAAACATTTAAACCTCTTAACCTCCCACCTGAACCGAGCACATTTTCTCCAGTTCAGCTTTACCCAAATCTAAAAGCTTCTTATTGAACAAGCGTCAACATAGCGACAAAAACAAGGATGGACAAAAAAGTGATTAAAAAAAAGCAACAAAAGAGCGACAAAAATGTGACAAAAACCTGCCCGAGACACAACAGTAACACAATTAAAAAGCGACTAAAACATGTCAAAAAGCAAGGAAAAGAGCGACAAAGAAAGAAACAAAAAAAAAGACAAAAAACACGATTTAAAAAAAAGATAAAAAAACTTCGAACACCAGAGAAGAAAGAGATGAAAACATGACCAAATGTGGCAAAAAACACAGCGATTAAGTGACCTGATCAGGGTTGTAGGTCTTAGCTTTCCAATGAGCTCCAGTCGAGAAGTTTTTAGATTTGGGTAAAGCTGAACTGGAGATAATGCACTCGGTTCAGGTAAGAGGTTAAAAAGCGCAAAGTTTGTGTTCAGTTTCTTTCCTTTTTTTCCAATCTGAAATAGGTCCAATTACCCCTGGTTGGGAAACACTGCTCTGGAGGACCAAACCTAAACAATGTATAAATCAAATTATGAAAAAAAAAATAATAATAATATTATCATAAACAGGTCATTTTGGGTTAGAGTAAATAAATAAAGCCCTATCATTATTTTTCCTCAATATAAGGATTAAAAAAAAAAAATTAACAGGTTATTGTTGGTAGGGCTGAACGATTAATTGCATTTGCAATTTTATCGCGATATGACACAATGCGATTACGCAGGCGTTCTTACTTTTCCTGCACTTTAGTATGGGTGATGTTACTGACTGGATCAGTGAGTTTTATCTTTAAAAAAAATATATATATCTATATATATAATTTATCTTTTATTTATAGACTGTACTGTTAAGTTCAGACAGTTTTTAAGAAGTGCAGTCCACATGTTCACACATTTTGAATTGGTCAAGCAGCAATTTTGTTGCAATTTTCACTTCAAATTAATCTAATATTGTTTGTTATGAAACAGACTGGTTTATTGCTTGTGTTAGGTGAAAAATACATGAGAAGAGGACTTTGCAACAATAATCGCATATTTAATCGCAATTGCAATATGGAAGAAAAAAAATCGCAATTAGATTATTTTCCAATATCGTTCAGCCCCAATTGTTGGTCCTGTAAATACTTTCTTTCAGCATTTATATTGTCAATTATTTATGCATTTATTTATGAACGCTTTTCTTTTGCCCCTTCCTCCAAAACTGAAATAAATGACGCAATGCAAATGAGCTGAGGGTAAAGTGTTCTGATTGGCCGCTTACTGGAAGTGCTGGAGTTAGCGTAATTAGCTTGCTAGCAATGGTCTTCAGGAGTCTCCAGATTACAAACACAGCTTTTTAAAAGCATTCCTTGGTTACATTGTTACTCCGATGCCAGATATAACCTGACATGCTTTCAGTATTGTAGTGAGCTCTGTTTATGAACTGTTTACTGCACACGCCAACACGCTAAGCTAACATGCTAAGCTAAGTAGTGTAGGGAATATAGTGACGTTTTGACCTGCTGCTACGCTATACTTTTCCCACATTTTGTTTTGGTACAGCCTCATTCCAAAATGGATTACATTTGTTTGTTTTGTCCTCATCAATCTACACACAATACCCCATAATAATAATAATAATAATAATGTTTTACACACATTGTTTGCTCTGACACTCTAAACTGAGCTCAGAAGCATCCTTTCCCACTGATCGTCCTGACCAGAGTCCACCTGTGCTAAATGAAATGGATTGGACTTGATTTGGAAAGTCACACACCTCTCTATAAGATCCCACAGCTGACGGAGCATCTCAGAGCAGAAACTAAGTCCTGAAGTCAAAAGAACTGTCTGTAGACTCAGAGACAGGTTTGTATCGAGACACAGCAAACACAACTGGTTCTTTGTTGATCTATAGTGCAATTTGCTAAAATGTTAATATAAAATAATATACATTTAAAGTTGACAAATCAAATCATAGATTCAGTTTTTCTATTGTGTCTATTGTAAAACAAACAAACAAACAAAACAGATGGAGATAAGTAGTCAGAGGTTCGGGAGCAGGACCACACCTCACGCACGCCCCTTCCGGCTGCCGGCCTATTTAAGCCCCCCCCCCCCCCCGTTTACTGACCTCGTCCTCTCGTTCGGGATTTCCGGCCCCACCATCCCGCAGGTGCCCACTGTCGTTGTGTCCTTGGGCAAGACACTTCACCCACCTTGCCTCCAGTGTCTGCGTACACTGGTGTATGAATGAGCGTGTGAATGGGTGACTGGTTCCTTGATGTAAAGCGCTTTGAGTGCCTAAAGCAGGTAGAAAGGCGCTATATAAAATGTGACCATTTACCATTTACCCTCCCTCCCTTTATTATTTCTATTCTGCTTCTCCTACAGCATGGGGACGCGAGCCCAGGAGCTCACCTCATCGAATCCCCAGAACGGCTTATCTACTTTTGTGAAAATAGTTAATAAACGTATTCCTTGTGCATACTATCTGAGGTTGTGGTCCTTGTGAGTGAATGTAAAATTAATTATTTGACCAAATCTTGACAAATTATATATATTTTTTGTCAAAAGACAACAACTAAAACTAAATGATGTCATCAAAATGAACACAGGCTGCAGAGCCACTAAACAAATCAAAGCATGTGTTTTTTGTTTTTAAAAAGTGCTTATACAAGTCGCACAAGGCAGCTCTAACTATGTTCTTTTTTTTCCTTGAGCTGGTGGTGCATTATGAGTGATTGTGGCTGGGACAAGGCTACACAGATGTGTCCTTGGGTAATTAGTCATGCCTGACCGTGCCCACGTCAGACCAGGACAAAGCAAGGCACCATGGTCCTGGGAAACTGCCTGTGCCCTTCGGGACAAAATGCATCTATTTTATGTATTTATTTGGTCGGGACAGTGCATGTTAATGGTCTCATGCATGTTAACACACCACACGTGGTTGTAGCCTGGGGCTATTTTCCATCCGTTGTCCCACACTCGCTCTCTCAAACACACTGTCATTCATCCTGGCCTATTGTACATGTTTTTAGTGATAGAGGAAACCGGAGTACGCTGAGGAAACCTACCCAGACACGGGGAGAACATGCAAACTCCACACAGATGGAAGCAGAGCGCTAACCGCTGTGCCACGTGTCGCCCAAAATAACAATAAAGCCAAAATGAAGAAACCTGGAATCCTGTATCTTTAATTATGTGTGAGCCAAACATATCAACCTTTAACAACCATTTCTGTAAACGCTAAAAAAAAAGGAGTTATTGTACATAAACAGTACCGTTCAGTGACATGCGGTCAGGGGAGGCAGGTGAGGCCAGGCCTCACCAGTCATCATCGAAAAAAACAAAAATTAAAAAATACAATAAACTTTATAAAAACAAGTGCCTTCTCTTAAGATGATAGGGATTTCCTATGATTTTAATAAATCTCGTGGTTAAAAAATGCCCAAATGTTTCATCAGTTGTCGATATCATGTAAAGAGGGCGGAGCTGCGGCGAGCCTCCAGTGTCCCGCACACACTTGAGCTCGGCTCATTCACTCAGCGCTCTCTCCCATTCGGGGCTTTTTTCGCCCCCTAAAAGTAAAATACATTTGTAAATGGGTTTTTGTTGGGCGCGTTGGTTTTCTATCACCTGGATAAAGAATCAGGCATAAGAACGACTTGTTTAACCTGTTCATTTGACTTTAAACCGCGTTTGGATGGTCCCAAAGTGAGGCTCGCCTCCAATGCACTGCCCTGACGATACGAGGGGGGCGCTGTGTCAGCGCTACACATTTCTACAAAACATGTTGACTACACGTGAAATAACCAGTCTGTTTTATTATTCTGCACGGTTTAGGAGAGGCAATTTAAACGTAAAGGAGTACGTAAAAGGAAAAACTAATTAGACTGACATTTTATGGATGAAATGCTGTAGACGAGTCTTTATACTGAACATGTCGATGCTATCACGCACCGCCCGCGTGGCGCATCAGGTTTGTCAATAACTCATAATTTGGACGGGCGGGGTACGAGTCCCGGTCACGTTCATAATGTTGGCTTTTAATTTTATTTGCAATATCGTGAGAATGTATTTTATGTTTAAATGTGTTGCTATTGAATGCTATTTAAAAGTAAGACAATTAACAGAGACAGCAAGTTGCATTTTTTCCTGCATTTTTTTCCATGCAGTTTTGTTTACTTTATATTGGAGTCAATAGCATGTGCCTCACTAGCAACAAACCTCACCGCACGTCACTGGTACCGTTTATTTATTCCTACTCACCTCCCATGTCGCACAAAGGTCTGTCTCATGATAAATAAACTTTCCATTCTCATCTTTGGGGAAGAACACATCTCCAGGCTGTCATGAAATAAAATACAGCATATTCACTACATATACAATTATGGGGGACCAAAACTATGGAGGATTGAAAGTGCCACAATTAAATAAATAAATACACCATTAAATAATTAAATAAATGTGTCATTAATTAATTAAATGTGTCATTAATTAATCAATGTATTATTAAATGTTTCATTAATTAGTTAAATTACCAATGATTCTGTGTAAAAATGTATATATAATTATTTATCTATTTAATTAATTATTTCATGGTCATGTGTTGCAGTGTTTCATGAATTAATTTTATCTGTCAAACTCGCCCATCAAAAGTTGTGGGGTGGGTCCTAACACCTGATTGGTCACTCTGCTCATCGAGTCAAGGCAAATCAATTCCAGAATAATGGATTGACTCAGAAAAGTGTGAACTAAACTAAACACAAGCCTCGGGCATGTAGACCCGGTTCTGTTTGAGCAAAGCAAAGGAACCGTACGTCTGCTTCATTATCGATCCCTCTTATGGATGCTCCCGCTCTGAAAACACTCTTTTTGTGCCCCAGGGCTAGACGCACGTGTGTAATGACATAGTTCTCCGAGTCTGTTGACGCTGCTTCAAAGTAAGCAGGGAAACATCGGCCCAATCTCAATTCTCCCCCTTAGCCTCCGCTTCGCCTTTCCCCTCCGTTTTGCGCGTTCACAAAAGAGTGTTGTCAATTAAAACAGTCCATTGTTATAAACGTGTCAGTTATACGTTCGTGCTTTGCTGCTGTGAACGCTCCGTTTATTTGCACTGTATTGCTGTTTCTTTCCAAACTTTCGATACTATTGACATGACACACTGGGTTCAGTGCCTCGCTGTTTCCCCGCGCCGCTGTGCTCTGAGCCCGGGTCCGAGACTGTCTGTCCCCGCACTGAGCGCAGCGCACCTCGGCAGACTCTGCTCAGGCCCGGGGCTCAGAGCGGAGCCTGCAGCCACCTGTCCCCGCCCTGAGCGCACTGTGAACGGGTATACCTCTGCCTACACCAGCCCCGCTCAGGCCCGGGGCTCAGAGCGGAGGCTGCGGGTGCCTGTCCCCGCCCTGAGAGGGAAGGAGAATGTGGCGCCGGATGAAGCAGAAATAGATGAAAATATGTAGGGTTTGGGCTGAGACCGAGTCCGGTTGTTTAGGTGTTACAAAAAAAATCAGTCTGTTACAAATACTTACTTTATTGAATTAATATTTTTTCTTGGGAAAACGAACAATGTGTCTTTTTTGATAGAGTTTATCGAAAGCACATTCATTCCCTGCTTTTCCCCGAGACACAGACAAGTCCGGTATCGATAAGAGAATCGATACTGTAGGTAAAATTATTGATGGTATTGATATCAATAAAATCTTATCAAGTCCCATCCCTCCTCATGAAGGTCCTCCATCAGCGTAGCCGCCATGTTTCCAAACACTTCAGGCCAAAGCAATGGATTAGACAAGATTTGAGTTAATCAGGCTTTAGCCCGCCCACAACTTTTGATGGGCGAGTTTGACAGATAAAATTAATTCATGAAACACTGCAACACATGACCATGAATTAATTAAATAAATAGATAAATAATTATATATAATTTTTTACACAGAATCATTGGTAATTTAATTAATTAATGACACATTTAATTAATGACACATTTATTTAATTATTTAATGGTGCATTTATTTATTTAATTGTGGCACTTTCAATCCTCCATACAAAACTGCCATAATAATTCATTCATTCATTCATATATTGGCAAATAATTATTAAAATAAAAAAACTAAAGACATAATTATTTTCTGTCTGCGTTTATTTTTTTCTTTCACTTATTTCTGCATGTATTATTTATTTCCACTTTTATCTCTTTAGTCAACGCTTTATTTTTACAGCCTCGATTATTCTTTTCTTGATTTCTCTGTCCTCGTGCAAATGAAGGGGGCGGCGCTTTGGTGTAAAATGGTGAGCTGCTCTCGTCTCCGCCGTGCGATTGTTCAAAGTGACAATCATAACTATGATCAAAGTTTTGTCGTAGCAGTTTCAGGCTTCAGAAAGCGTGTGTTTAGCTGTCAGACCCGCTCATGCTGCTGCTGCTGTTGATGAGACACTGACAGAGAGAGGATGGCTCACTCTGCGACTAGTCTTCCTAAATATCAGACACTGACGGATGTCGGTCGTAGCTCGTCTTCGGTCGGCCTCCAGTGTCCCTCCCTTTTGTTGGTTCTGTTTGTGTGGTGCTAATTTCCCCCTTTCCCTCCATGGAAACCCTGGCTGTGTGAGCCCTGGTCTGGGATTGGAGGACTCGTTCACGCTCGGTTCTGGTTGGCTGCTCGTCCTTGGTCCTGATTGGTATCGGCACACCTGGCCCCAATCAACCTCATGCTGCTGCCACGCCTATAAAAGTCCACACCATGGACCATTCTAGGCTGCTGGCCTTTGTGGCCAGTATGCCATACAGTAGTGTTGTGTTCTGTCGTGTCTGAAGACTTTGTGTGTTTTAGGAACACTAGTTTAGTTAGATGACTTTTGTGTGTTTGTGTCACTTCTTGGGATGTTCATTTTTGTAGTGACGTGGAATCAAGTGACACTCGTTTGTCTAGTTTTTTTTTTTAACTTTTAACAAAGGAGTAACAAAAATAAACGAAGGAAAGTTACTAAAACAAAATCGAAGTACACAAAATTAGGCCTTATAAATACCAAACAAAGTCATGACTTGACAATGAGTGTCTCTCGATCCCACGTCACATATAGTGAACATTCCAAGGAGAGACACAAACTTAACTCGAGTGGTCCCTAGACTAGTGGTTCTCAACCTGGGGTCGGACCCCCGGGGGTCGCGAAAAAAATTCGGGGGTCGCCAGATCAGGCTAGGGAAAAAAAATCAATTAGAAAAATATTATTTTATTGAAGCATGTGTGTGGTATTTTATCAAAGGTGTATTATTTGTTATTAATTATTACATTTTGCCAAAAATTTCCCGAAAAATATGTTAGAACTCCTGTAGAGTACCAGGACACGGCGCGCAGACCAGAGCCGCGGACCTGTGCTCATCTGTGTCTTCTCTCTCCTCTCTCTCTCCGCTGTAAACACACACAACGCTGTTTTTGCATGGTTCGAGCATGGGCTTCTGTTCTGAACACTGATTGGCTGCTCTTCCTGCCTGTCAGCGTCACTCTCTTCGGTTGCTGTTTAGCAAGTCCCGCCTTACTCGCACGGCCATTGGTTATTTTTAGTAGGCGGGAGTAAATGCGCCACATTCCGCTTTGGCTTGTGCCCCGGGGCCGCTCGGCCTCGTAGAAGCGATAAAAACAAAGGGGTAAATATGGATTCAAACAAACTTCTGTGCCCTGAGATGAGGCGGACTTCAGACAGAATGGTGCCTGACAAACTACAATGACAGCACAAGTTCCAGAACATGCATTTACGGACATTAGCCTGTATAAGAATCACCTCTGTAACAGAGCTGCAGAAACATCCATCTGTAAGAGTTCAGCTAAAACAGTCTGTCTGCTACAGGTAAGACTGAGCTTTCATTATTATGAAGATGGATGTTCACAAAGCTTATTATCTCTGCATTGGTCTGTCTTCATGAGTTGTTTATTTGAGCAGATCTGAGTGTTGTTATTATTGTGGATAAATGATACAGTCCAGTGTTACAGTATATATTTGTGTGTGTGTGTGTGTGTGTGTGTGTGTGTGTGTGTGTGTGTGTGTGTGTGTGCGAAGCCCATTAATTGTTATTATGGGGGTCGCGACTCCAAAAGGTTGAGAACCACTGCCCTAGACACACACAAAGTCATTAACATTAATGACCAACGGGACACAGGCACAACGGCATACTGGCCACCAAGGCCAGCAGCCTAACAAAACAAAAACAAGTGGATATATAGCGGCGATTATCGGCCCTCGCCGACCGCCCTGCCTAAAGCAAGGGTGCGCTTCGCACCCTTTTGTCTCCCTCAATCTAAAATTACGGTATTGCTACTGCCTTTATGTTTTTAACTTTTTTCTCAAGGGTCTTAGTTTTAAGATTTTTGGAATGCGCTAACGCGCACTCCGCGCTCAATTTTGACATTATACAGAGAAAAATTAGTATGAATTTGTATCACACTATATCTGCAAACTGAAGCATATTTTTACATTTTATTTAGGGCTGCGGCTGCGCAGCAGAACATCCACAAAGATTATCCAAGTACTTTGGATAACCTTTGGTTCCTCACTTCTCGCTGAATTATGGAGTTTAACATTTTTCCATCAGAATAAAATGGGACGTTCTGGTCATCGCTACGGCAACACCGTGAAAAATATGGCATGGGTGTAATTGACTTTTCTGATCGGAACGACCAAATCGAATTTTAATTTTAGTAAAACTAAAATTTGTACTCTCCATATAATTCCTATAGGGGGCGCTATCGCGCCCAATTTGAATTTTGCCAAAAGAAAGTGTTTAGGACTGAGACTTTAACAACTGATAACAAAATGAGCGAAATTGGACTTCATATGTGCGAATGGGAGCCATTTTTTGTTTGCGAAAAATCTCAAAATACTTCGTACAGTTTGCGGCTTCGCCGCATAAAACCGTAAAACTTAGAAAAGTATTTTGGATAACCTTTAAAGTTCTAATTCTTAAGATTATTTTCCACCCAAAATTCGGTCGTTCCGATAAACGCTCTAGGAGGAGATAGATTTTGTACAAAGTGAAAAATAAAGGCGGATTCCCGCTTCGCGGGCTTTCATCCAAAATGGCCGACACCCAATATGGCGGACGGTGTTGCCGTAATAATATTTTTTGCTTAACTTGTCATGATGCACGTCTGTACCGATTTTTATGATTCTACGACAAACTTCATTTTTGGCCAAGTCCTATCTCGCAATGTTAAAAAAAACTGAGGTGGCGCTGTCGCGCCACTATTTTGAAGTTCCAAATTTTGAAGTTCCAAATGTGGCCCAGGGCTCTCAGTCGCCCATTGACTTTTATGGGCTCTGTACAATTACAATGTTGATTTTTGCATTATATATGTATGTGCACGGGACCTGCACGACGAGGAGTGTGTTAGAGAGTGTTTGAGAGGAGGGGAGCGCTTTGTTCGCACTTTGGGGGAGTGCGCTCCGCTTCGCTCCGCGCACCGTCCAATTACAATGTTCGTTTTCTGATACATGTGCACGTGCATGGAACGTGCACGAGGAGAGGAGTGCATTAGTGCATGTTTGAGAGGAGGCGAGCGCTTCGCATTCGTTTTGTGCGCTCCGCGCACTTTGGGGGAGTATACGATTACAAGAGCCCCTTCGCCAGCCCTGATGGCGCTCGGGCCTAGTAAACAATATGGCATACTGGTCACCAAGACCAGCAGCCCCGAATGTTCTCTAGTGTGGGCTTTTATAGGCGGGGCAGCAGCAGCAGATTGATTGGGGCCAGGTGCTCCAAAACCACACCAATCAGGACCAGGGACGAGCAGCTATCCAGAACGAGTCCTCCAATCCCAGACCAGGGCTCACACTGCCAGGTTTCCATGGAGGGAAAGGGGGAAATTAGCACCACACGAACAGAACTAACAAAAGGGAGGAACACTGGAGGCCTGGGGCCGTAACAGTATAATTACACAAAATTTAAACAATGTGGATTTTCTAAGCGGATAAAAAGGGGAACTATATTGTAAAGCGTAATAATACCAGGAGTAATTCGGCATCGGCACAGTAAAGTGAAGATATCACTGCGCGGATGCCGAATTACTCCTGGTATTATTACGCCTTACAATATAGTTCCCTTTTTATCCGCTTAGAAAATCCACATTGTTTAATTTTGTGTAATTATACTTTATAGTGTAACACTTCACCTAACCATATTTAAATAGGAAAAACGTGGAAGAGTTTGGTAGCTTCTATCTTCACCTCGTTTGGAGCTATAGAGGAGAAGAGAGAGGCTAAATGCTAACGCCGTCTGTGCTGTGTTTACGTTATGGAAGGCACACGTGAAGACCAGACAGGTACAAATGAACTCGTCAAAGCTAAGGTAAGAACATATCTCAGTATGTAAAAACGGTGGCTTATTCCTTTTAAGTAGGAGATTTCTAAAATGTATCCTACCATAACCACCCCGGTGCCTCTGATTGTGTCTAACCCAGCGTAATCACAGGAGGAATATCTAGCTGTAGACAGTTCCAAAAAATTAGGCACCGGGCATTAAAGTTGTTTTTAACGTGTCTAAAGTGCAATGCATTCCAATGGAGGCCTAGCGGCAATATGGCGCTACTACAGTCTCCAGTGTCGTCGTCGCAAAGCAGAGCAGCCAGCGGCCATTGATTTAGACCTGTGCACTGGGATGACTTGTAGGATTAACCAATGACTGTAGCGAGACCGCCCCCTTCATTTGCATGAGGAGTGAGAAATCAAGAAAAGAATAATGGAGGCTGTAAAAATAAAGTGTCGACTAAAAATAAAAGTGGAAATAAATATCACATTCATAAATACATGCATAAATAAATAAACAAATAAATAAATGCAGACAGAAAATAATTATATGTCTTTTTTATTTTAACAAAAAAAAGACGTTTAATAACTATTATATATATTTTTACTTCAGCATTAAGGCAGCAAAAAAATAATTACTTGTTAATGTTAGCCCAAAAATAGCAAGTTGATAAATATATTTTTAGTTAAGCGTTTGCAGTGATATTTTAATAATTATTCGCCAATATTTTTGATTGATTGATTATTTTGGCAGTTTTGGTCGCCCATATACAATGCAGGACTTTTTTTACTTTATGCAGTGTAGCTAACCTTGAAAGCAATGGGCATCTCCACTATGTAAAGATCAACATAGTCCAACTGCATCATCTCTAAGGTTCTCTCGAGAGCGGGTCGAACCATGTGAGGAGGATGAAACGTATTCCACAACTGCAAACCCCAAAACAGTCACTTCTAATGAATCCTCTTAGCTGAGAACCAGAGCCAAAGCTCATACCTTTCCGCAGTAGAAGATCTCCTCTCGCGTCACCGTCCCGTCCGCGATCTTGCTCCGTATCGCTTGTCCCACCTCATGCTCGTTCATGTACATCAGGGCCCCGTCGATGTGCCTGTAGCCTGTTTCGATGGCCACTTTCACAGCCTGGTAGGCATCTCCTTTAGCTGTCTGAAGGAAGGATGTATCACATGAACGCCTCATACAAAACTGATCAAAGATTTTTGTCTGGCATTGTCACCGCGTTGTCGTCTTTTTAGGCCCAAGCGCCATCAGGGCTGGCGAAGGGGTTCTTGTAATCGTATAGAGTGCACTCCCCCAAAGTGCGCGGGGCACATTTTTGCTACCTTTTCCAAACTAGTATTTTTCAGTAGAGTATCCCTTGGGTCATTTCCAGTGGGGACCCCCCATTGCAACTCGGCCCCGTTCGGCTGCGGGACCCCAAAAACCACTTTAGCGGGACAGGCTTCAGACGGAACTTTGTGATTCTATCCAAAGTAGTGCTGTGGTCACATACAGAGTCACAGATTAATGAAATTTAGAACAAAGAAAGCTGACATGATGAGGAACAAAGTAATATGACAGTCTTGGGCTTTAGCTTTTTCTTTTCCATATATTAAACTATATATCTACAAAAATGCAAAATAAATGTCATAAAGATAAGAAAAGCACTTCACAAATGAGTACATTATTGCCTTTTGTGTTTATCTTTACCATTTCAAATGTAAATAGAAAACTGCCCCAACTCATTAGCTTCACATTAAGCCCAAGATGAGCTCAGTACCTCAAACGGATCCCCAGCTCTAACAGAGAATGTGTTCCATTCTCCCTCTCTGAGGGGTGGAATTCTCATGCATTTGCCCATATAGGCCTGTGAGACCATTCCATGGAAAAGTTGCACCTTTTAGGACTACAGTTCAACTTAACCTTTTTGGATTTGCTTCAAACTTGGCACAGTTGATGTTGATATACTAAATATTCTGTGAGTAAAATTTGAGCTGCATATCTTTTTTAATTTATGAGATTTAGGGGATTTCAAAGGGGGTAGGGTCAAAATCAGGCCTTGATGCAATGAACAAGTTTCACTTTAGGGACATTAGATGTTTGTGACAGACTGTTGGGAATTTTATTACTTATTATATTAAAATACTTATATATATATTATTTTATCAAAACATTGCAATGACAATATATATACACCGAATATGTTGCCAGTGTCATCACTAAGTATGATATATGACGGTTCAAGCATGTGTAACATTAACTTAACAACAACTAAGAACAGTTTGGGACCTGTTTACTGTGTTTACTGAAGTAACCTTTATTGCTTTGTGGTTTATCATCTTTTCTATGCATTTTCATTACACCTGCTGTGTTATCACTGGCAGATGAATCGACACGTGGGTAATAACGTATTGAGGAGAGACACACATTTATTTTCATAGTCATCAATTTTAGATTCTTGGTTTATGTTTTCTCCCTCAACATCTTAGTTTTATTGTCAAAGTAAATATTGGACCAAATTCACACATTAAAATGATCATTATTTTGAATCCCCAAAACACAAGGGAACATGTCCAGAATTAAACAGACCAATGTTTCAGGAATCATCCAATTCTCTTCTTCATTGGGCCAAAGAATTTCAGTACCGCTATATTGTAAAATGGCTGGTTATTCATTATATTGAATAACTGAGTAGACTTTTCTCTATTCTGGACAATTGAGTGTTCTTTTTAAATTCAATCTAAACCAAGTCTGAGCCTATTTATTTATTTATTTGGTCGGGACAGTGCATGTTAATGAACATACATGGTCTCATGCATGTAAACAAGCCACACCGGATTGTAGCCTTGGGCTAATTTGCATCCGTCGTCCCCCATGTGCACTCTCAAACACACTCTCATTCATCCTGGCCTATTGTACATGTTTTTAGTGGTAAGGGAAACCGGAGTACCTGGAGGAAACCTACACAGACACGGGGAGAACATGCAAACTCCACACAGAAAGGCCCCGTCCAGGTGGGAATCGAACCCTGGACCTTCTAGCTGTGAAGCATGAGCTCTAACCGCTGTACTACTGTGCCACCTATTATGGTTTAGACCAGGTTTATGTGTGTGTTTAGACTGGATTTCAGATCACATCTAAACCCTACCCTAATAGGAACAGGTTTAGGCTCTTAATAGATATACACAGGCTCAGACTGTGTTAGCTCACGCTCCAATTAGACTGACTCAGGCAGGGTTGCCAGGTCCTTGGGCAGGTTTGACTGCTGAGACCTGGTAACCCTAGACTCAGGTCAGCTTTAGACTGGGTAAAAGAGAAGGGAATCTTATTCTATATAGCACAAATTTTATATTTCATGACACAAGTCCCCGAAAGTGCTTCTCAAAAGGAATGGGGATTTTCATTCAATTCATGCCGGCTGCAACCACTTTCTCCTGGGGCAGACTGACAGAAGCGTGGCTGCATACATCTAGACCAAAGGACCCTCTGACCACCAACTCACCATTCACTCTCACTCACTTAGACGTGATGTGGGCTTTGATTGGATTTAAAGTGGATTGGACAAGCTCAAATTGGAATGACAGGAACATTTTACCAAATACCAATACCACCAACATTTGGGTCTAGAGTACTCAGCGGTGATAAGCTACTGTTGTAGCCAGAGGTGCCCTGGGAGCTGTGGCTATGGAAGAAGGCTGCCAATATGTGTTTAGATCTCTCCGACCAGCATCATTCACCCACACACTACATTCATACATAGACAGGGTGGGTGAAGTTTCTTGCCCAAGTACACAATGGCAGTATGCACCTGCGGGAGTTTGGATTTTAATCGGTGATCAATTTTAGTAACAGTCCACAGTTACTGAGGTATTATCAAATATGAATGATATCACATGTATTTTGTTATATCGTTAAACCAGGTTTCACCAACCTTTATTCAGCCGAGGGCGACTTCAAGAGCATTAAGTTGTTTAAGAGCTACCAGTTAAAAACAAATCCTAAAGACTTAAACGTATACTGTCTACTTATATTGACCCCATATTATATCAAAATGGCTTTATTTTAAACTCGTACTGACACAAAAGAACAGAAATAACTGTATTTGTATTTGATTCAAGAAAATTAAGTGTTTTACACACGTTAAAAAAGTCTCATGGGCTCCTGGGTGCCCGCGGGCACCATCGTGTATCTTATTTAGTGATGACACTGGCAACATATTCTGTATTAATTGTTAAAGATATTTTGAAAAGTAGAAATAAGTAATACAATTCCCAACAGTCTGTCACAAACGTCTAAAGTTAGTGAAACTTGTTCATTGCATCAAGGCCTGATTTTGACCCTACCCCCCTTTGAAATCCCCTAAATCTCATAAATTAAAAAAGATATGCAGCTCAAATTTTACTCACAGAATATTTAGTATATCAACATCAACTGTGCCAAGTTTGAAGCAAATCCAAAAAGGTTAAGTTGAACTGTAGTCCTAAAAGGTGCAACTTTTCCATGGAATGGTCTCACAGGCCTATATGGGCAAATGCATGAGAATTCCACCCCTCAGAGAGGGAGAATGGAACACATTCTCTGTTAGAGCTGGAGATCCGTTTGAGGTACTGAGCTCATCTTGGGCTTAATGTGAAGCTAATGAGTTGGGGCAGTTTTCTATTTACATTTGAAATGGTAAAGATAAACACAAAAGGCAATAATGTACTCATTTGTGAAGTGCTTTTCTTATCTTTATGACATTTATTTTGCATTTTTGTAGATATATAGTTTAATATATGGAAAAAGAAAAAGCTAAGGCCCAAGACTGTCATATTACTTTGTTCCTCATCATGTCAGCTGGGGTCGAACCGTCATTCCGACACCCCACCATTCCGACACACCGCCAATCCGACACACCGTCATTCCGACACCCCTCTATTCCGACACCCCGCCAATCCGACACTTTTTGGTACCGCTATTCCGACAATCGTTTGAGCGTCTCCTTCCCTGTTCATCCCCGCTCTGAGCGTCCCCGCTGTCGGCCCATATGCACATTTCCCAGTCCCTCTACAGCGGCTCATGAGATAGTTTTGGGCAAAGGCAGTGACAGGTGCAGGTTAGTCTGTATTTCACAACAAAGCGCTGAAGTCCGCAGGAAAGACGCCGCGCACTGTCTCAAGGCTTTAAAGAAACTGAAAAGTGGATGCGCCGCTCACAGCGCTGACCAAGCCACGCGCTCCCCTTCGTTCAAAACATTTTCCAAAAACAAGTCCTTCTCCAAGAAGCAGCGCGCATGGGGTGTGTATGTGTGGGTCACTGTGCTTTTACGCATAATGGACACGCATATGACGCGCCCCACGGACAGTGCCGCGTAATTGTGCCATAAGCCCTGATTACTGGACATGTTGGCATGTTTCCTTTGCTGCTCTTCCTAATCGTTCTCATTTAATATGGATCGTTTTTATGTCAACTGCATTAATAAAACAGCGGCACAAATACTGTTCAACATCATTCAATCACAGTGGCCTCAGTGGTGCCTCTTGGAGCATCAGACAGCCGACGCACAGTGCGTAATGAGCGCATGACAGGCGGCGGCACTGAGAGAGGAGTGATGCATGTGTTGCCCCATTCGTAAAAACATTCCCAATTTAACGTGGATATGGCTGGAGTGCAGCCAGAGGCGTGCTGGCCATAGGGAGAGTCGGGACGTTTCCCGGTGGGCCGCTCGGTTTCCGGTGCTTCTGGGCCGGGCCATCAGAATAAAATAAGTGAAGGGTAGAAAAGTGGACAAATAAATGTTTTTATCTACATAACTTGTGCTGATTGTGGGTTTGTATCAGGCTCAGACTGTGTGTGCAGCGGCCCATGTGAAAAGAGAAATTGTTAGAAAATTGTCAATGTGTGGTATTTGATCCAGCGACCTCTTGTACTTGAGACGAGCGCACTATTACGGAGCCATAATTCCGGGCCGGTCTTCTCCAAATTCCCGGGCTGAAATTAGGCCCAGCACGCCCCTGAGTGCAGCCGTCAGAAAAAAAAAACTTGCTGAGAGCTAGGAGCGGCTGTGGCACGAGCCGCTGCCCTTGGCTCTCCGCACACCGCGTGATGGAGTACGGACTCCTCCAGCATCAGCTATTCTCAGGGTTTTGTTTTGTGCTCAGAAAACACGGGAGCCGTGCGCTATTGCGCACGAGCGCGAGAGGGAACCGTGTAGAGACATAAAGAAAATAACACTGCATTATCTGGTCCTAGGCTCTTGTGATCGTGACACTTCATTTTCGAAATCTTTGTCTTGTGTGAGTGGATGTGAGCGTAAATATAGTTAATTCTAGAAGACCTACGTATTTTGATAATTATCTTTTGTGTCGGAATGGCGGGACGTTGCACAAAAGATAAAAGTATCACCACTCCGACAAAGGGGGGAAAAAAATGTCGGAGTGCCGGGACAATTAGACCTCAACGTCGGAGTAGCGGTGTGTCGGAATGGCGGGGTGTAACCATGTCAGCTTTCTTTGTTCTAAATTTCATTAATCTGTGACTCTGTATGTGACCACAGCACTACTTTGGATAGAATCACAAAGTTCCGTCTGAAGCCTGTCCCGCTAAAGTGGTTTTTGGGGTCCCACAGCCGAACGGGCCGAGTTGTAATGGGGGTCCCCACTGGTAATGACCCAAGGGATACTCTACTGAAAGATAGTAGTTTGGAAAATGTAGCAAAAATGTGCCTGAGGAGGGGGTCTGGCTCCCGGACTATAACGCACTCCTCTCGTCGTGCACGTTTCGTGCATGTGCACATGTATCAGAAAACGAACATTGTAATTGGACGGTGCGCGGAGCGAAGCAGAGCGCACTCCCCCAAAGTGCGAACAAACTGCACAAAACGAGCGTGAAGCGCTCCCCTCCTCTCAAACACACTCCTCTTGTCGTGCACGTCCCGTGCACATACATATATAATGCAAAAATCAACATTGTAATTGTACAGAGCCCATAAAAGTCAATGGGCGACTGAGAGTCCTGGGTCACTGACGGGCACGAAGTACCATGAGGTAGGAATGCGCGAGCGCTTTCCGAAAATATATAGCTTATGGTACCCGCGTAAGCGGGAACATTGTTTTCGTATGGGAATTTCTTTCTTTCTTTCTTTCTTTCTTTCTTTCTTTCTTTCTTTCTTTCTTTCTTTCTTTCGCACCGTCGCAATTTTCACATCGACGAAAAGTCACCGATTTTGGCCCAAAATTCAAATTCTCTTTTTACTTCGTCTGAGGTCAATAATGTATTCATGTGCATTTTTTCAAACATTATTGGCTAAGATACTTTGTTTTCTTTTGTACAGGATAGAGTTTGAGTGAGAACTGGCCACAGACCCATATGACTCCGATATGTCGCCCCTATATCTTTGTGGTATGTTTTGTCATAATGCAATTCCTACAGTCTTTTCCTTGTAAAGGTGTGAATAAATGTTTTTGTTACACAGCACTGGTGGTCCAATGCAGAATCAAATGGATGAACTTCTCATCATTGGGCTAGAAGAAGCTGTCATGGACATTTGTGACCGGGTCTGCTGTTATAGTGGAGTGGGTGAGTACCAAGTGTCTATGTAGTGTTTTATAAAAAGTCATGAACAACAATATCAAATGGAAAATAATGTAGGTGCATTTGTAATGCTTATTCTTTATCTGCATAGTTTTGCCCACGTGGACACAAGTTGTGGATGTGAAACAACCAGCCGTTGCTCAAACATGGGACGCAAGGACTTTTTGCTTGCAGCAAACGGGCTATTGTCTGGGAATAATTACACCAAGATCGCCCTCTTCTTCAAATACATGAACATGAGAATGGTGACATCTTCTACTGTGGGATACAGCATTTCTACTGCGTACCAGCTGTAAGGGAGTTTTGGACAGAAAAGAGGGCTGCCATTATCAACCGATTACAGACTAAAAACAGTGTTGTTGCCCTTGGTAAGTAATAAACTGCATGTATTTGCAAATCCTCAAATAGCTAACATGCATCTGTATTTCTGTTTTAGCTGACGAATGGAGTCCTCAGGTAATTCAGTGGTTTATGTGCTTTGTCTCTGGACTTTTTTTTTTTTTTTCCGTAAGTAAATCTGAATAATTTTGTATTTGAGATAATGACAATGTAATGTTTGTGTTTTATAACAAGGAGAGATTCATGGAGAGGGGTGTTTTCCATTTTTTCCCTACGCCCCGGATCTACCTTTGCCTTTTCATATGAAGCCAGGACATTTCTTGCAGCGTTGGACTACAACCACCACAACCACAAAGGCCAAGTGTTGTAAGTGATTACTTTATGACTTTCCTATATAATGCATGTTTTGGGAACTAATGTCATAATTTGTTCTGCAGGCAAGAACGACTGTACAGCAAGAAGTCACAGACCGGATACAAAGAGGCAAAAGACTACAGTTACATCCCGACCTGCAGACAAAAATTCTAGGAATACAACTTCAGTCTGCAGGAGAACTCTCAAGAAAACGAAGCTTGAGACCAGATGACCCTTGGTTTCTGGGACCTCTGTTTGGCATTGTGCCCCCTCCTACAGCTGATCTGGTGCAGTCACAAGTCCACAGAGGGCAGGTATGTTGTGTTAGTTTTTCATTGTTTTACAATGAACATTTGTTTTTCTTTTAGTGTGTATTTATGCAAGATTCCTATTTTCATTAATATTTTTGCCACATCACTTCCATGTCCTTTTCCATAATAAAATAACTGTTCTAATGGCAAAAAATGTATGTTTTGTTTTTCTAGGAGATGCCATCAGCTCCCTGAACAGACTCCAAGTCAAACATAAGCAGTGCATATTTATTTATTTTTACAAACATGGAATTATTTACAACAAATCCGTTTCTTACCTAATTCATAGTCATATTTTCTGATGTGCTCACTACTTGTTTATTGCCTGAATGGTGCTTCTTTATAGCAAACATAAATGCCAAAAGGGTCAGGATAATTGTCTGTCCTCCTCACTGATCAGTCTATAGATGTTGATTGTCCTCTGCACCTTCCCGGCCTCCTTCCCTGCCCCTGCTGCCACTGCTGTCCTCAGTGCTTCTCTCCACAGGAACATCAAATTGATTCGAGCTGTAATTCTAAAGGAAAAAATAAAATATGTTGTTATTGTGATAAAATACATGCTGTATTATTCTACACATCACAGGAAAGAAAATACAATGATAAAGGGATACTTATTTTACTTCCCTCATATTATACAGCAGGCCTTCTATGTGCTATAGCAAATAACTGTATTTTCATCTACGTTTGCTTTGTTCTGAACTGCATAACTACCGGCCCATGCACGGTCTCTTTCCCTGCAAATATGACCTTGTACTGAGTGAACTAATTCCATGTTATGTGTACAGGTAACCTTTTTTTCCCCCTTCTAAATGTCTAAACTAGTGAAACTTGTTGGGGGCACTACACACCTTGCTCAGGGACAGTAGTTGAAAAGTATTGGCACAATTCACAGAAATGTTTATCAATGTGTACTGTCCCTGTCAAAATACCTAATAAATAAATCAGCACTGTTGTAGGCTATTCAGGTAAATCAGTTCAGCTTTGTGGAGTGTGATGTAAAATGCTGGTATGTAAGCTTCATAATTAGAAAACAATGTTGAGCAAATTAGTCTCTAATAATGATATGCTATGAATAGCTACTTAGCGATTAATAAAACAGGCTACACCCCAGTAAATATTCGGTGGATTAGGCTGTTTTAGCTTAGAAGGTCATGTCAGTGCCATTTGATTATTCGTTTATTAGCTTGAGACATTTTAGTACTTTTTTGACCAACTAATAGGATGTTTGGTGTGACTCTTATTTTTTTTAGCTTATACAAAGTAATAACTTATTCATGAACCCATTTACATTATAATCCAATCATAACACAAAACAGGTAGAAATGGTGAAAAACGTTTTCTCCTACTACCCCCGTTTTTCCTCTCAAACATTAATATGTAGTTTACTCAAATGCAAATTCCATTCACATATTCAAAATAACTTACAGATTTATAACTTTCTTACCTCTGTAGACATTACGAGTCTAAACAAAAGATTTGTGCAATCGCTGTCGCTGTTGTGTTCTGAACTGCTCGTGCTCGTGCAAGCGTGCGTGTGTTCCATGAGCGTGCACAACTCTGGATGCAATTCCGCTTGTCGCCAAAGGGGTCATAGTTCTGCAAGAACTCATAAACTTGCGCTGTGCACCTTTAACAAAATGTAATTATTAATGCAAAAATTATTATGATTATTGCAAAAAAATACCATATTTTATATCATTAATTGTTAGATTGATCATCTGAATTCCTTTGGAGACAAACAATTGTTGGAGGTCCAGCCAAAACCTTTGTACGATTCTGGGTAATGTTGAACTGGAGAAAATGTGCTCGGATGAGGCGGGGGTTCGTTTTGTCAACATGAAGCTGCGTGTTGCTTCCTGCTGTGCTGCTGATGAATTCAAATGACATAGACATAATCGTTCAGGTACCGGTATTGGAAAGCAGGTATCGTTACCCTCTTCATCCCCACCTGAACCCGTCCAGTTTGGCTTTATCCAAATCTTAAAATCTTCTTGAAAAAAATAAAAAAAATGAAAATGAGGATGAAAAGTTTTTTTTGTTTGTATTGCCAGCAATTCAAACATGCCCCTACTGACCAACTAGCATTAGGTAATCAAAGAATGGATTTGTATGAGGACATAAACTATTTAAATCTCATATTTGGCTGCTTTTACTTGACATCTCCATGGAGACGAGCTGGAGACGCCCCCCTCCCTCCCAGTAAAGTTAGATGAGCAGTTTGTTTGTTTTTTGGTGGTATTTTTCAATGTAATACAATAAATGTTTGTATTTCATCCTATTTATTGGGTGAAATGTTACGCAGTGTCACTTTATAGTAGTGGTATTGGATAAAACTAAACAGGAATAAAAGCAGTAACAACAGTACCTTGTAGGGATCTGCGTAAGTGCCCAGTCCGATCAGAGGGATTTTGTTTCCATCGCTGAGAGGGATGGAATATTTGCTGGTCTGCTCCATAGAATCCAACTGGAATGTGTCTTTCAGGCGCAGATCTTTGGCGTCAGTGTGTCTGTAAAACCATTTCCCCTGTTTTTATATATGTAACCTCTGATCGGACTCCTCCCAAGAGCAAAGACTATCCCAGATTGGCCTGAATCAGCCTTGGATGTTTTTTTCAGGTGAAGGATTTCTTGTGTTTGCATGCTGTTTGTTCTGCTGCCTCTGCATTTACTGTACAAAGTTTCCCCACCAGTAATGACACCAAACTTAGTATGAACAATTATGTAAGGTAATACTTTGTGACCAGTTGTTCCCTGTCCCTTAGTGATGGCATGTTTGTTAATAATTATTCCTATTTCCTAATGGGCTAATTTTGATAATCAGTAAACATACCAGCGACAAAAACTGCTGCTAGGGTTTTGTCACAACTGTTAGCCAAATCTGATTGTAATAACCTTATAAAGTTACCGAAATAACAATATAGAAGTAATACCTGAGACAGGTACGTAATTGCACAGCAATGTTTGCTTGGGTCGTGAGCCGTGAAGCTCCTGCTTCAAACCACACAGAGAGAATGAGTGCTAACAACATATCGAGGGCTTGGAACCAGAGGGGCGTAAGTGGCATTTGAACTTTACAGGAGAGCCAAAACAAAATTTTGACCACATTTCAATCAACTATATTTATCAACCTTCAACCACAACATTGCAACCACATGCATACTTATATATATGTATATCGATGGCCAGAATGCAAAACCTCCTATCTGCAAATTTGCAGATATTGAGTTTTCACATTAAATTGTGAGAACAAGGATGACTCCACATGTTCAGTCTATCTGCAAGATAATCCCACCCTTTATTATGACATTAAAGTCACCTGACAAAACCCTCCTATCAGAATTGACTTTAAAATCTTGAACACAAAACCTATCTACATCAGCAGCAGATCAAGCTAACATTTCGGACATCTGTGGTATGTAGACCTTTTTAAATGTCTGCCAAATTGTAATTATCAATTGTTTTGACAATACTGATGCATATTGCACCCTACTAGTGAAGTTTTTGTTACTGTTTGTGTAAAGGTAATTATAAATAATAATCTGAATCATGCATGCTATGGTATTAGTGCACTGCTGTGATACTGTAGAATGAGTAGAAAGAAAAAAAAAGTTAATAACACCACTAAAAATGTCTTGATTCTAAAAGCATTGTAATTTAGTGTCAATAATTATTATTTAAAAATGTCATGTTTGTTGGCCCAAACAATTCTAGGTAAAAAACTTCTATCTGCATGTATGTGCAGATAGGAGGTTTTAGCAGTTAAAATTTTGAACTTGTGGATAGAGATTTTTACCGCTGCTTTGGAGTTAATGTAATTTTTGTTTTTTTAGAAATGTAAACATGTCAACCAACAGGTTGGGGAAAAAAAGGCCACTGTCCAGAGGAATGATGTTGATGGAGTTGGCTCTCAAAAAAGGCAAGTAGTGGTATTGCTGCATCAGTGACTACGTTTACAAGCAGCCAATAACCCATTCAAATCTGGAAAATTAGCAATAACCCGGTCGCCATGTAAATACCATAGACATATTATTAATAGACCGTCATTCCTCACTCCTCCCCGTTTACCACAATGACCACGTTCGAGGGGAAATCATGGCGGATTTACAGACTCCTCCTCCCCAGCTCTGACGAAGCATGTTCCTAATAAGGGCATAAGGGGGGAGCTTCACTGTAGCTCGCGCTGCTCCAATGCCAACAGTCAGACCCCCGTTAAGTAGGAGATTTCTAAAATTTATGCTACCATAACCAGCCCGGTGCCCCAGATTGTTTTTAACCCAGCGCAATCACAGGAGGAATATCTAGCTCTAGCCACTTGTAAAACATTAGGCACCGGGCATTAAAGCTGTTTTTAACGTGTCTAAAGTCCAATGCATTCCAATGGGGGAATAGCGGCATATGGAGGTACTACAGCAATAGCGGAGCAATGGCGGCCTCCAGTGTCGTAGTCACAAAGCAGAGCAGTCAGCGGCCATTGGTAAATACGCTCATATTCCGTTTTTTTTTAAAACCCGAATGTGACCCCTGGGTTAATCCTTTTCTAACCCGAATATTTGGTCATGTAAATGCGTATCGTAATATCCCCATTAAAAGGAACATTGATTTGTGTTCTGCGCATGCTCTATTCTCAAGGAATCTTCAATACTTGTTGGGCTGTCTGGCGCGCAGCCTACCTTCTGAAGTGACAGTACAAGTTCTATTAATATTTAAGATACGTGTCAGGTGTTTGTATGTGCATCTAAACAGAGCACATGTGTGTCAGCATCACTTACTGCTAAACTGAAGTAGGGTTGGGACGATGGATGATATCATCGTCCATCGTGATGGATGAGCAACATCACGATGGAGAGCCACCATCGTGATGCCACGCCCCCTCCTGTCAATAATACCCGCTGATCTTCTGTGGGCCTTGTAAACCTACAAACTTTGCTGGGATTGCACTGTAAATTAAATCTGGAATATAGCTAATATGCACGCTAGTTTAAGTAGCCTACCAGAAGCCCGAAGACATGATGTGTTAGCCGTAATTATTAAAATAAAGACGCAGCGCTGCTCTATTTCTGACGCGCGGGGCTCTCTCTCTCTCTCTCTCTAAAAGCAGCTCCGTTTAACACCGCGTGGTTTCGCTTTGCTTTTCGTACGGAAACTAAATAGTTTTATAATGCCGCGATGGATATCACATCGGCGCTGAGCGCGCATGGGTTTGGATGTTTTCACGAAGGACGGAGAGAGGAGAGAGAGGACAGAAAGAGACGCAGAGGTACGAGGCTAGAGCACATGAACCGGGCGGTGCGTGGAGCAGCTTCGTTTTTGAAGCGCCGACGCAAACTTGTAAATATTGTCTCGTTCACCCGCTGTTTCTTAAACATTACATTAAAATTGAGCAAATGCAAATAATAAGCTCTGAATTACAGCTGTATTAGTGTGATAAGAGCCTTGTTATTGATGAGCAGATGACGCTCTGAATAAGTCGTTCTCCTCTGAGACTTTTACGCACGAGTTTTAATGCATTTCTATTGCAAAATTCGTGTTCCATGACTCTGTTCAGATCATGTTTAGTTTAGATACATTTATCCTGCAATCTCACATTTTTCCTAACATAAATAAAATGCAGCCTATATATAAATGTCTGTAAAAATGCTTATAATGAGAGATGGACGATATCATCGTCCATCACGATGGTTCACTGTAAACATCGTCAACTGCCAATTAAGGGGACATCGCCCAACCCTAAACTGAAGGCTGCAGACACAGTTACATCCTCCAAAAACACATGAAATCTGCATGGCTTTGTAAAGATTTCCTCTGCTGCTGTCCAGACTGCGGTAAATTATAGATCCAGTGCACTGCACGTAAAATACAATCTTGGTCCTAATCTGGCCTAAAAAGCTTTGTTTCCAACAAAGTATAAGCACAATGTTGTCCAAGAACAGCCCAAAACACGAGCCTCAAATTTGCTCCATGTGTGGAAAGCAAAACTGAACTTGTCAAAAAACAAAAAAAAGGCGTAAAAAATAGTAAAAACAGACGCAGCACAGCACCACACTTTTGGAATAAACAGATTACTTTATTAGTGTGGTGAAAGACATGAATATTGATGGTAGAAAACATCGAGATAGCATATTTGCATCATGATGTTCTCCGTGTCTCGCGGTTTGGATTGGAATATCCCAATTGATTTCAAATACCATGTAAACAGGAGTAACTCTGTCTGCTCATGCATGTCAACGGGTTATTCCAAATGGCTCAGAAATAATAATAACACATTGTTTTAAAGATCTTTTGATACATAATTGTAATATTGCATTTCCTTTACAGGGAAGAAATGTGATGCCTCAGCTAGGCAACCACAATCTGCAGGGGACCAGCCAGTCAGAGTCTGCAGGGGACCATGGTGCTGGTGACTGTATCCCTACACCACCAACAATCCTAAATTCAGCCCAAATACAGACCAGACAGTATTTCCATTGAACCTTTTTAGTGAAGAACCTGTCACATTTACATCCATGGTGGAGACTGACTTTGAAACATTTTCAATGTCTGACGTTGAGTATAATATCCTTGAGTATAATATCCTTGATGAAACCTACAACCCTACAAAAGACAAGCAGGAAGAGACTGAAAGCTCTAATAACAGTGGAGAAAGTGAGCAAGAGGAAGAAAAGGCAGAGGAGGAACCAAACAACAGACCAAAGAGAAAGAAAGGCATCAACGACAGAAAACAAAATATGGAAAATAGGCGGCTAGGTAAAGAGTACAAAGGAAAAAAGAAAGCCGGGACGACGACAAACAACTGGAGGTCCATCTCAGAAGAACCGAACATATAAGTACAAACTGCAGGTCGATAACACGCAAATACCAGTTTGCAAGACAATGTTTCTTTCCACACTCAACATAGGAGCATGGAGTGTCCATGAATGGGTCAAATCACCAACTGGAATGCACCGGGTGGCGTTCCATCAGAAGATGCCATCAAGGAGCCACTGTCAGCAAGATGGTTCTGCACAGGAATTTTTAAATGACCTGCCAAAGGTCGGAGAGATACTCAAAAACTTTACTGTACAGAGAATACCAAAATTACTGTGGAGAGCATGCTCGTGAAGCAGTCCATGAAACTACTCTCAAAACAGTCTTCAAACAAATGAACTTGAGCTTATTTAAGCCCAAGAAAGACCAATGTGACTTGTGTGTTCAATATGAAGAAGGCAATTTAGACAAGGAAGCATACGAGAGGCATGTGAAGCGAAAAGATATGGCACGCAAGCAGAAGACATTGGACAAGGAAAGTTACGCAGAAGATGAATCGACTGTGGTATTAACAGTGGACCTTGAGTCAGTCCTGTTGGCACCAGTACTCAAGGCCAGTACACTGTATTACAGAACTAAGCTAGCCTGTCACAATTACACAATCTATGACCTTCATTCACGTGATGCCAAATGTTACTTTTGGCATGAAGGTGAAGGGGGTTAGATGCCGACACATATGCTAGCTGTCTTCTGGATTACCTCAACAACAATGAAAGATGCAAAGCCGCATCCACCATAATTGTGTACTCAGATGGGTGTACATACCAGAACAGGAACAAGGTTCTTGCTAATTCACTGTATGACTTCTGCTGCAAGACCAAGAAAACAGTTTTTCAAAAAATCCTGGAAAAGGTCACACACAAATGGAATGTGATAGCGTACATGCTGCCTGTGAAAGAGCACTCAGAGACAAAAAAATCTATGTCCCCAGCATCTACAAAACATACATAGAGGGAGCCCGTCCAAAGCAGCCCTATATTGTTGAGTACCTGAAGCATGACTTCTTCAAGACATACAATGATCTAACATACTTTTCCACCATTCGCCCTGGACACAAGGTCGGTGATCCAGTCGTCACTGACATCTGACAGTTTAGATACAAAGATGGGTCTCTTGAGTTCAAACTTGACTACTCTGAATCAGAGTTTCTCCCTCTGCCTCATAGATGTAAAGAAAACACTGGTTTAGTCAGAAGAAAATATGCAGAAGCACCAAAAATTAAGAAGTCCAAATACGAGGACCTACAAGCTGTGAAGACTGTACTACCTCATGACTACCATTCATTCTATGACGGATTGCCCCACCATACTACTTAAACTAATGTAATGGTATACTGAAAGTGTTGGTTGAAGAGTTTCATTGTTTTATGGAGCTAGATTTTGGAAGTATTTTTACCTGTTTGCTTACAAAACTGATGCTAGTCTGGTTCCTCCAATGTTCAGGGTTGAATATGACACTGTTAATTGTATACTTTAAAGGTCAGATCTAGCTAATAATGAAGTATATTGTGGGTGTTACTATTATACTATTGCAGTTGTTACTGCCATTGTTATTGTTGTTGCTGCTGTTGTGTTGTTATCATCACTATTTTAACTTTAAACTTTAAATGTAATAGTCTAGGATTAATACCTAACAATCTATAGATTATTCTTAGAATCAAACTTAATCGATTCAGACAGAGGTATTGCTATTGATGCTGATGGTAATATAAAGGAACTAAATTCTTAGAAGTAAAACATGCACATATCTATGTACTCCGCATTCAACATAACCCATAGTATAGGGCAGACAGGTGGGGTCGGCAGCTCGAGGAAACCCTCTTCTGGCAGACTCCTAAAATTTGTCTCTTTTAATGCATAGTATAGGACACTTAACAAATGATGGTCCGGTTGCTCGGGGGCTGCTCCCCTCTGGCAGCTGGTCCAGTCACAGAAAAGAGGAAAAAAAAAAAAAAAAACGAATCCCTTGTAACACACATCATTAAGATTATTCTTGTTATCATGAGCATCAATCAGTCTGCGATTACTGTACCTTTCATGAATAAATGTGGAGTATTTTATGTATCATTCAAACACTTTGATACAGAGTAATGTAATATGGGTTGTAATGGTGATGGTGAATAACGGTAATGCCAACATGGTAATGAATTCTGTATGGGAGACAGAAATAATACACTGGTTGTAGCGTGTGAGATACTGTGAATGTTGACCTGGTATAATGCAGTGTCGCATTTGTTAATATGTAACCAACTCGGTTGATAGTTGTTTTGTAAGATGGTAAGAAATATGAAGTGTTGTTATTTATTTATTGTTATTTAAGTTTATGAACAGGGGTGGGAGTCAATAAGCTTGTCTTCTTCCCACTCCTTTTCGAGCCAGAATGTAAATTATTTTTCTTTCTTTTTTTTTCTTCTTTTATTGTGTATATATATTTTTCTGTTTTTTCTTGGCTTTTGTGCCTTAGCTCGAAATAAAACTCAAACAAACACTCGCTCTGTTCTCTTTGCACTCGCTCACACTCGCTCTGTTCTCTTTGCACTCGCTCTGTTCTCTTCACACTCACACTCGCTCTGTTCTCTTTGCACTCGCTCTGTTCTCTTCACACTCACTCACACTCGCTCTGTTCTCTTTGCACTCGCTCTGTTCTCTTCACACTCACTCACACTCGCTCTGTTCTCTTTGCACTCGCTCTGTTCTCTTCACACTCACACTCGCTCTGTTCTCTTTGCACTCGCTCTGTTCTCTTCACACTCACTCACACTCGCTCTGTTCTCTTTGCACTCGCTCTGTTCTCTTCACACTCACTCACACTCGCTCTGTTCTCTTTGCACTCGCTCTGTTCTCTTCACACTCACTCACACTCGCTCTGTTCTCTTTGCACTCGCTCTGTTCTCTTCACACTCGCTCTGTTCTCTTCGTTTCTCTTCACAGGCTACTTAAATCACTGTTAGCCAGATTAGACCAAGACAAAAGTATTAGCATGCTAGGCTAGGCTAACAAGGCTAGATTATCAATGCATGTGTCTAACACTCAAGTGAGGAGCAGCATACAAAAACATCTCATCTTTCACTTCTTCACAAGATTCATCCGTTTGCTTCATAATATTCATAATATTCATAAAAATGTGTTCTGCCTCAGACAGTTCCATGTGTGCAGCATGCATGTCAGCCAATTTCTGTTTAGGTGAACCACCCACTTACGCCCTTCTGGCTCTGAAAAATACTGTAGGCTCTTGTATTGTTCAGAGCCAGAAGGGCGTAAGTGGACTTTCGCCCTTCTGGCTCCAAACAATACTCACACTTTTGTGTTAGGTCTTTGTTGTTTTGTTGCTTTATTCAACACAGGTTGATTTCTGATACGTCTTTTTGGCACAACTAGATAGAGCTCATCAAGACCTTTAATTTGATATTTAGAACTCATTTTCGCCCAAAATGCCACTCTGGTTCTAAGCCCTCGATAAGAAAAGTAAAAGCAGCCTACAGTGCGGACAAGCATGACATGCTTCACGGTATTTATATACTTTTCTGTGCTTTCTTTATCAAGTACATATCATAAGATGATGTTTATGTATCTGGCCCATGAAAAGCAGAAACTTGAACATGATTTAGCATTTAGCTCGGAGAACACTTTTAGACGCTAATTGTATCTAAAGTAAATTATCCAAAGGTCTGTACAATCCTTAATGATTTCTAATGAGGCTTTGACCCCCCCTAAATGTGGTCGATGGGTTCACACAGCTGAAAAAATCTGAATCATTCATAATTTGAGCTGTTTAGTGGCTAATGCTAATGGCTATAGGGAAAATACATTGAACAGGCTAACTGAAAAGTATACCACAGTAGCTCACTTGCTAACTGTCCGCAAGTGTAAGGATCGAATGACACTTCTCCTTTTTATTTCTATGGGTTTATTTGTCTATTGACATAATTTCATGGCGACGTGTAAACAGGTAGCAACTAGGGTTGCCAACTGTCCCGTATTAGCCGGGACATCCCGTATATTTATCTAAATAGGATTGTCCCGTACAGGATGTCTTTGGTCCCTTATATTGAGTGTTGAAAGTTTTACACGCGGTCTCTGTAAACACTATGAAGAACTAGCTAATACCGGTGGAATACTCGGATATTCTTCGGTTTTTGGACGACTCCTCGCTGTGCGTTTATGTACGTAAGGAGGAAGCGATGCTCCTGAACGCGGGTGAGTCCATGTTTACACCACGGTTCACATCTGTCCGGCCGGGTTCAGCGCTGTTGTTAACTTTAGCAGGACATAAACGACTCCTTTATGCTCTCATATCATTTGGGTGAATGCATTAGGTCATCTGCTGTTTCATAGTCTGCTGTTTAAATGATGTTTTGGAGCTGTTTGACAGCCGTCTATAGAGTAAACTTTTGCCTTAATGATGGTCTGATGCTCTGGGAATAAGAGTTGTCTGTAATGCTTGTTCCGTGGGTATTTGCTGATATGTGGTTACATGCTTCTTTTTAGTCTGACAAGTGGTGGCAAATGCGTTTAGTAGATCTGATAGTAAAAATAAAAAAAGCACGAACACCTTGTGTAACAGCCCCACCTAGAGTTTACATCACCAGCCGTCACTGCTATAAGGCTAATTTAAACAGCAGATGTTTGCCTAAAATACACCAGATTGCACAAAATTGTATCTGATTACTCAACATTTTCCTGGGGAGGACTGGCTGTTGCTGTAACTTTCTTAGAGTATTTCAAACACATGCACATATAAAGAAGAGTTATTCTTTAAAATGGTTTAAAACTTATTTCTAAAATAAATAAATAAAAAGTAATATAAAACACCTTCTGTTACATGTAATCTACACACATCCTTTCAATTATCGTTCTGAGTCGTCTAGATTAGTCCCACCACCTCCCAAAGTCCATTTAAACCACTGCTAATGTTAAAAACCTGGTTACAGCAAATGAAAAAATTATCTGTAATTACAAATCACAAGCTCTAAAATCGTCTATTGATGTCGTTGTTGCCCCCTCACCCTGGTCGCCCAAAAGTGTCCCTTATTTTTCTGTTCTCAAGTTGGCAACCCTAGCAGAAACCCCCATCTCTCTCAGTACAGCTGCATTTTTTTAACTTTTTCTGTAAACTGCATTTGTGGTTTCTGTGTTCCACATTGTTTTACTGGATACTTTGTACGTCTTTGCCGTGTGCTTGTAAGGTTTGGTGGATTTTTTTTTTACTACAGAGTCCATAATAGTCCTGAAGAAAGCAGCTTTTAAAAAATAAACAGCTAGCTTATCAGCTAAACCCATTTGAGACCTGCACATTTCTTCTTCTGAAACACTGAAGAGGCACCAAGAGCCTCCCATACCTGGAGTACAGTGGAGGCGTCACAAGAGGCGCTACAGGAAACAAGGAGGGGACATATGAGGAGGTATCCAGGCGAGACTCACAGCTAAGCCACATACATGCCTGCTATTGTTCTGGCTAATTCACATTCACTGGAGAATAAAACAGATTATCTGCTAAACTCTTCCCAGAAGATGGTGAAAGACTGTTGTGGTGCGGAGGGAGCTGCACAGGAGAAAGAGGAAGGAGGAGGAGGAGCTGACCAGTGCAGGACACCATGCTCTGAAACAGGGACAAACCCAGGAGACGCTGCACTGTTTCAGAGGATCAGAGGAGACTGAAGGTAGCCAGGTTTCCTCCGGGTGCTATGGTTTCCTCTACCTCCAAAAACATGCTGGTCAGGTCTGAACACTATTTCATTGTGTACGCCCGTACCATGAGAAATAAAGCACTTATTTACTTATTTAGGACGACAGTGATGTGCATAGTCTGTACTGAATCATTTAAAAAATACCTTCCTATGTGGAGTTATTGACACGTCAACAATACCGCAGATCTACACTGTGTCCACTGTCATGCTTCTGTCTTTGTCTTTCTAGGACCTGACAAACATACCTGTATGAATGAGGTGAAAACGTTTGTAGCTTTATTGAGATGCTAAATGTTCCACACGTGGGGAGATCTAGCTCCTGTCAACTCCTCCAAACTCCTCCTTTCTCTATTTTAGCGATCCATTCCAAACAAAATGTATGTTTTGTGCCTGATTACTGACGCATATTTGTCATGTTTAGAAGGCAGTCTCCTCGTGTTGTTGATAGTACAGTCCTTATCTCTGCGGTAAAAACAAACAGCCACGCAGCACACGTGAGCAGTCAGCCAAAGAGCGAGTGGAGGAGGCGGGACATGCGGCCGAGCTCAGGGCATGCTGCAGCTGTTGTGTGTGTGTATGTGTGTGTGTGTGTGTGTGTGTGTGTGTGTGTGTGTGTGTGTGTGTGTGTGTGTGTGTGTGTGTGTGTGTGTGTGTGTGTGAGAACAGCGGGGAGAGTGAGAAAGGAGGGCTGTGCTGGACATAATTTCAGATGTAGTGAATTACAATTACTGAATAAAATTGCACTCAATTACAAGTAAAAGTACAGGGTGAAAAATGTACTCCAAAGAGTACAATTACCCAAAAAGTCTACTCAGTTACAGTAACGTCATTCCATCCATCCATCCATCCATCCATCCATCTTCTTCCACTTGTCCGTTGCCGGGTCGTGGGGGCAGCTGTTGGAGCTGCCCAAATCACATTGCACCAGCCCCTATGGCTCCTCCTGCAGGTGGTGGGTCCACAGAAGGACGGCCTCATGGTTCTAACCGGGCCTGTTGGTCTCTCATAAGGGGCTTCTGAACCGCTCTTTGTCTGACCCGTCACCTAGGACCTGTTTGCCATGGGAGACCCTACCAGGGGCACGAAGCCCCCGACAACAGAGCTCCAGGATCATTCGGCTCAAACCCCACGTTAAGGTGGCGGTTCCAGGAGGGGTTACAGTAACATGAGTAATGTAATTCGTTACTTTCCACCACTGCAAACAGACATTAACTGTAGCATAAGAATCTGATTTGATAGTTATAAACTTAAAGGCGCAGTGCCTTTTAAATTAGCATAATTAACCTAATTAACCTAATTAGCATATTCAAATTAGTTTGCACCTCCCATGTTTTATTTTTATTAGTCTTAACTTCAATTATTCAAGTTTTATTTTTGCAATTTCAAAGTATGCTGCACTTTATGTGGTTTTTTGTACGTTTTGTAAGCATTTGCTTCAGTAGTGTTTCTTTCACGGGGAGAATGGGGCACTATGGCTTTTACAATAATAATAACATTTTTGTTTTTGTTGTTTTTATTATTTTATTTTTAGTGAAATGTGTGTGGCCGTGAATACGGTATTCTGTAAACAAAACAACATAAAAATAAAACGGTTTGTTTACCGTTTTTCCATAGGAAAACAAACATTGAATTAAAGTTACAGATACAGCAGTATTTTGTGTCTGACTTGGTTGTCTGTGAGTTGGTGCAGTAGTAGCGCAGAGGAGACTTAACACGTCTAAAAAACATCAAATGATTTTAAGAGTGAGATTAGCATTAGCATGCAGCCAAACTGCCCACCTGTTTGAAGTAAAACATTTCAATAATATGCGTCCCAGCTGAAGAGTCCCGACCATCTAGGTCACTGGTTCCCAAAGTGGGGGTCGGGCCCCCTCGGGGGGTCGCGAGGCATTGGGTGGGGGTCCCCAGATGATTGTAGGATGAAATAAAAAAGAAAAAGGCAACTGTTTTTGATATATTTTCGAGTGTAAACCAGCATATCATTTGTGAAATCCATTCATATAATCAAAATAAACAGTTTAAATACATGTTAACTTGATTTTAAAATGTGTTTTCTTCCCTAAAGTAGCGTAAGAGGCAATAACTTTATACAATGGGGTGTCGAGTTGATTACGTGTCAATTTTTGGGGTCCCAGCCAAAGAAGTTTGGGAACCCCTGATCTAGGTGTCTAGATAAGGTTGACACCTGACATTAACATACAGTATGTGCCTGATCCTCACCCCTCACCAACTGCTCGGCGATAAGGAGTTTGCTCAAGTTTCTACCTGATTCTAAAAAAGAAAGGAATAAAATATGGATCAAAGTAAAGCTTTTGAGTGTTGAAGACTGTGTTCAGAGTGTGGCACAAAATTTAAAAATAATTGCTGACAAGCACGATATCAAGCATGTGGCCAGTGTATCGAACGTGTCTCGTAAAAGTTCATAATCAAGTAACTCAATAAGGTCATCAATTTTGAGGGTCCATGCAGAGGCCAAAAAAGCAGCTTACAGGCAAAAGATACTGTGTTAAAGGAAATAAACATAAAATGGCTTTCAAAGTAAAGCCCAAAAAGAGGAGAAAATAAGGTTGAGGCGGTGGAGCTTAAGGCTGAAATCAAAGCTGCAGATTCTGAGTTTGCTAACCTGGAGGCCATACAATGGTTTGAACTCATACTATGTATCAGGAGCAAAGCATCCTAATAAATGTTATCGTTTGTATGAACTTGAAAGTTTTGAAGACTATGTAGTCGAATAGTTTTATTTGTAAAAAAAAAAAAAAGGTTAGTGTGCATAAAGATATTTTTTTGATCTTTATAAACTTACTAACATTTTGATTACTTTTGAATCAAATTATATGATTAGTAAGATAACATGAAACTATACATTTTTTACAAAGATACAACTTTTAATAAACTGATATTGTAAAATGTAAGCAATTGCATCAAGTGTTACATTCTGCTTAATTATCAGGGTTTACTGTGTACAGGCCTAGTATTATAGCATTAAAAATATTTGCCAAACTATTGTATAATGAGTAGGCTAATTGCTAATCATTTAGAACAGAAAGTACAGGGAGGTAAACTAAAGCGCCTTCATTTTTTAAGGGAAGTTATTTAAATTATATTTTGCAGTAAACTTAGACGTTTGCGAGTATTTGAGTACTTTGACCCCAACAAATGTTTTGTGAATAAATTGACATTTTAGTAGATTGCTTTGTAAATAATCAGCAGTATCTTTAAGATAGGCGGTACCTGGAGACAAAATGAAAGGCCAAAGGTCTGACCAAAAACGATTGAGATTCACTACTTAGCATGAGCCACAAGCAAATACTTTAAGACCTCCAGGCAAAGACAATAATGTGCATGGGCCCCCTTATAGATCCAAAAATCCCTCAGCTACTTATAATCACAAAGCTAACTTCCAACTATATACATTTATTTCACAAAGAATGTTTATTGTTTTTCCTCGTAAATCTCTCTTCAATTGCCATAACAATTTACAAAATAATCATAATCCAACACTGTTAGTAACGGTTTGTTAGTTTGAAACTTTACTTATTATTATGAGTGGTCAACCTCTGACAACTTGATTGGTTGTGTCTCCCTACATTTCACTCCTTGTCTATCTGGTTCCATAAAGTGATTAGACCAAAAATGAATCTAAAAACAAAATGAAGAGCCATTCCACTTCAGATAAGATAAAACTTAATTGATCTCAAATTGGAGAAACTCATTTGTTATCTGCTCTTATGAACACTGTGGGGTGCACATAGGAAAACGGTGCAATCAAATAACTAGGTAATGTGCAAAATATATAATATATAAAAGTATAAGATAAGTATATTTATATAGTATATATATATATATATATATATATATATATATATATATATATATATATATATATATATATATATAAATGATACGAAAGGAAAATAGCTAAATCCATCGCTCTGTTACATAAAGTCAACTTCTCGAAATCAACCTTCTTGACTTACTAATACAACAGAATGATTATACCATATTTAACTTAACAACCTGTAAAATCGCATACACAACCACCGTTCATGTTACCATAAAAAAACTACAGATACATAATATATATATATACATATAGAGATCGATTGATTGATTGATTGGATTTATTTGAGTGATTATTTATATCATTTACGTTAACATAGTTGCAGAGTAGAAATAAATCAAATCCACTATTTATCAAATGTAAGGCATTAACATTTTATGATCTAGTTGATTATATTATTCTTCAGCTTTTGTCTAAAGATAATAACAAAATATTGTCAACAAAAGTAAAGATAAAAGAAAGTCACTAAATCAAATCTTTAAAACACACAGTTTCAATTCCAAAACAATGGAACAAACTGTCACTTTGAAAGGAATTAGTTTATGGTATAAACTTCAGAAAGAAGTAAAAAAGTCAGGAACTCTCCCGGCATTCATGAATGCATAAAAGCTACAATGTTAAAGAAGGATGAAAATTAGACTTGGACATAGCTAATGTGAGATATTTACTTGGAAAATGATGTTTTTTCATTTATTTTTATTCTGTAAATACTTTCTTCCATGGTACAAAAAGAAGAGCCGTGCTTTCCCTAACAAAATCATCTTGATGCATAACAACGCACCATGTCATGCTGTAAAGAATACCTCTGCATCACTGGCTGCTATGGGCATAAAAGGAGAGAAACTCATGATGTGGACCCCACCCTACCCTGACCTCAACCCTATCGAGAACCTTTGGAGCCTCAAGCAAAACATCAACAACATGAGTGTGGGAGGCAGTTCACATCCAAACAGCAGCTCTTGGAGGCTATTCTGACACCCTGCAAAGAAACCCAAGCAGAAACTCTCCAAAAACTCACAAGTTTAGTGGACTTAAGAATTTTGAAGCTGCTACTAAATAAGAGTCCTATGTAAAATGTTAACTTGACCTGTTAAGATGTTTTTGATTGAAATTGCTTTTGATTTCAGTAAATACAGTAGTGTTCAAAATAATAGCTGTCCAACATCACTAACCAGATTATTCACAGTTTTTGGTATAAATCATAGAACTACATGGACAACAATTTACCAGTAGGTGCAGGAGATTCTTAGAAACACAGACAGACCCAGCATTCATGGTATGCATGCTCTTACTTCTGTGTAGCTGAATATTCAATTGAAAGGGGTTTTCAATACGCAAACTACGCAAGGTACGTAGGGCCCTTGCGGCTCTCAGTCAAACTACGATGTTCTTTTTCACTGATTAATCAATGCGTTGTTAGGGGGACAGGCTCTCTGACAGCGCTCACTCTCTCTCCGCCTACTTTGTTTTAATGTTATATGTGGCAGTCTGCTGAAGTGGATGAGCAGGAGAGACCTACCGCCTTCTCCCCGTTACTTCCAAGGGGCGAGTGCTTCTCCCCTTCGCGTCCCCACTTGTCTGTCTGTCTCCCGGTGCTCGCCTCCCTTCCTGCGTGGGCCACGGCTGCATGTCTCTCGTGTCCCGGGCGCTGCTCTCATGTTTTCTCTGCTCGGACTCGGGGCTGCATCCCCACACACTCATTTAAATTCTCTTCTTATTGTCTCTAGTGCAGTATCAGGACAGTAGTTTGGCGAATAGACGAGAGTAAAGCCGTTGTCCGTGGCCTTTTTGTCTCAAAGAGGAGTTGATTCCACACGGTTCTCATGAGCACAGTTACTACAGTAACTCTGGTTCTCTGAATGTGCACAGTCTAAAACGAATTGGGCTACTCACGGGCTAATTCTCAATGGTGAGACAGAAATAACCGTCAGGTGCAGGTTTAAGTTAGTTTTAAATCAGCGGTTCCCAAACTGTGGGTCAGGAACCAAGGAGAGAGAATGTGATCATTCGCCATTTAACATTTAAAAAGTGGGGAAAATAGACTAATAGTGGTCTAAACCCCAGTCTGACAGTGGTTAAGTGGTTAGTGGTTCTCACACAGTGGGGCAGGGCCTGAACTGAAGTCATTATGTTCCACTTCTACCCTGCACTACTGCACAGTGGAACTGTTTTTGACCGTAAACGGGTTCGCTCTTCATTGAATAGCTATGGGATGCGAACTGTACGGCCCCCGTGTGGATTTTTGCTTAGGGCAAAACATACAGTGGCGTGAAAAAGTAACTACACCGTCTGGAATTTTTCACGTTTCTACCTAAATTGTTCACTAAATGTGGTCTGACCTTCATCAAAATCACAGGAATGATTAAACAGTGTCTGCTTAAACTAATACCACCCAAACATTTACATTTTATCATGTTTTTATTGGCATTAACATATAGACATTCACAAGATGGCGTGGAATAAGTAAGTACAAGGTTAGATTCAATAGCTGGTTGACCCTCTGGCTGCGATATTTTCAACCAGATGTTTCCTGTAGTTGCAGATTAGACACTCACAACGATCAGGATAAATCTTCGACCATTGCTCTTAACAAAACTGTTGCAGTTCAGCAGATTCCTCGGATGTCTGGTGTGAATCGTTTTCTTGAGGTCATGACACAGCATCTCAATCGAGTTTAGGTCAGGACTTTGACTGGGCCATTCCAGAACACGTATTTTATTCTTTTGAAACCATTCTGAAGTGGATTTGCTTTTGTGCTTTGGGTCATTGTCTTGCAGCATCCACCCTCTGTTGAGCTTCAGCTGTTGGACCGATTTTTTGTGCACTTTTTCTGCAATAATATCTTCATAAACGTGTGAATTATTTTTTCCATTGTTGATAGCACATTGTCCAGGCCCTGAGGCAACAAAACAACCCAACACCATGATTCTCCCTGCTCCATACTACACAGTGAGGATAAGGTTTTGATGTTGGTGTGCTGATCCATTTTTCCTCCACAAGACCCAAACTATTCAACTTTGGGTTCATCAAACCACAGAATATTTTGCCAGTAGTGCTGTGGAGCATCCAAGTGCTCTTTCGCAAACTTCAAATGTGCAGACATTTTTTTTTGTAGACAGCAGTGACTTCCTCCGTGGCGTTCTCCCATGAACCCCATACTTGTTCAATGTTTTACATATTGTAGATGTGTCAACAGAGATGTTGTGCCAGTGATTTCTGTAAGTCTTTAGCTGACACTCTAAGGTTCTTTTTTTACCTCATTAAGTATTCTGTGTCCTTGGAGTAATCCTTACAGGACGGCCACTCCTTGGAAGTGAAGCAACAGTCCCAAACTGTCTCCATTATAGAAAACAAGACTTTTAGAGATGGTTCTGTAACCTTTTCCACCTTTATACAAATCAACAATTCTTGATTTTAGGTCTTCAGAGAGCTCTTTGAAGTGAGGCAGGGTGCACATCAGACAATCAGACAGACTTCTCAACAAGGAACAATTCTTAACTAGTGTGTGTTTTTCAGTGCCCAGGGCAGCTTTGAGCCACACCTCAGTGATTGGACTCACACCTGACTCTAAATGTCTGCATACATTTGTCTAATTTGCTCTTGGAGGATATTAAGCCAGACGTTGTACTGACTTATTCCGCCCTCTCCTGTGAATGTTTATATGTTATTGCCAATAAAAATATGATCAAATGTAAATGTGTGTGTGGTATTAGATCAGACAGACATTGTTTAATCATTCCTATGATTTTGATGAAGATCAGACCACATTTAGTGACCAATTTAGGCAGAAATGTGAGAAATTCCAGATGGTGTACTTACTTTTTGTCGCCACTGTAACTCCATCCCCTATGAGGGATTTGCAGTGTCTCGCACACACAAGTCAATATTTCAAAACTGTGGCGCTCAGCAACTGAAAACATTATGTGTAAAAACTTGTTGTGCGTCATGACTCTAGGGTGACCAGATGTCCCATTACCCGGGACATCTGGTCACCCTAGAGTCATGACGCACAACAAGTCCCAGTTTTTAGCCCTTTATCCCACGTCCCAATAGATTTTTCCAAAACCATTGATTTGTCCTAGTTTTACTCATAATCTGTCCCAGTTGTCCCGGTTTTGGCCAATGTAGCCCCCAAAATAGCTGAGCCTACACTTGAAAATTAATGTCTTTGGCCCATGGGACTATCAATTACCAAGTGTAAACCAATTCAAAATCTCAATTCAGGATGCGGATTGGTGCATGTCATAAATTGTTCACAGTTTTACCGTTCATCGTGGGTAAAGACAGTTTAGATTTGGAACCCCTGCAGTAGCAATTCCCGAATATTGTCCCAGTTTTTTAGTTGGAAAATCTGGTCACCCTAGTCATGACAGAAAATGTCAAGGTGTATATCAATGTACTTGTACACTCATGTTCATGTAACTAGACTATCGCCCTGACCTTGAGCCTGGTACTGTGTGTTTTTTTTCCTTCTCTCTGTCCGGCCTGGAGTGATAAGATTCAGCTGTCTTGTATAATTTGTATCAAGAGTAATTCAAAGCAGTTTAGGGTTGTTTGTTTTTTTTTTTTTTTCATTTAAAATTTATATTTATTTTGCAGACAGGACAAAAAGAAATACAATACATGACACACATAAAAAAAAAAAAAGGGTTGTTTTTAAAAGCTTGAAATATACGGCGCCTCCTTACTTAGTGAACTCCTCCAGCCTCGTTCGTCTGCCAGAGCGCTGCACTCCGCTGAACAGCTTCTCCTGGCTGTTCTCAGGACCAGACCTAGGACAGGGGGAGACGGGGCCGTTTCCATTGAGGGGCCCCAGTTACACTGTACATCCGAATGGTACAATCACTTGGACGTAGGGATGTAACGATTCACTCAAGCCCCGATTCGATTCGATTTACGATTTTAAGTTCCCGATTTCTATTTTTTTATAACCTTTTTTTAAGAAAAGGAATATGAACTATAATCATTTTGACATGTGTGCTTGTACATTTACATGTTTTCAGCATAAATAAGATATGGACCAAAGCAAACATTTTGAGACATATCTTTATTTTACCTAACTTTTTTTTTTTTTTTGCAGTTTGAACATAATACTACCATTTAGAACTCCATTTTACAGTGCAGTTTTTTTCTTCGCAACCCTCACACAGCCTCCCGGTGCACCCTTTGTAATCATTAGGAGGAAAAAGACATGACAGCTCCCTGTAGGCAAAATGGAGTAGTTGAGGGTGGCTTTAACGTCGATTATTTTATTTTTTACATTGATTCACATTTTACGCATTTTAAATCGACCCTTACTTGGACGTTAAAGTCTTTCCTGGAAACACATCTTTTCTTTCTGGCGTCTGGCACCAATGAATAAGACACCTTGGCGTTGTCACCTGTCATTTTCTATTATACTGTTATAGTGGCCATTTTGAGTGACACTGCTAACCACTCATAGGAAAAAAAGCAGGAGAGTAGACCCGCTGTCATGGAAAAGTCGTGCTGTGTAGCTCATCGTCAAGAACGTCACCGATTTTTCTCATGAGGGGGCCAGGCTCACAATGAAACAGATGAAACGCTCAAAAGTTCCTGTTCGACCATCCCAGCACTAATATCAGGTGACTGACAGCGAACACGAAGTGAAAGTGAACTGCCTAGATGAGATGGGAAACAGCAATTACAATCTTTGCAGGCCTGTTGTGAATAGCACAGTCGTAAGCACTTGAGTTTGACAGCAGAGTCCGAGACGCGATGATCAGAGAGATGAAAACAACAGCAGCAGCAGAAGCATCGCGGCAGTCAGACGAAGCCCCGAGGCGAGTTACACCACAGACACGCCGAGAGGATATTTATCAGTCTGTCAAACAGCGCTGGGCTGTTGGACTGAGTTACAGTCAAGCACTAAACTCTCTGAAACGGCCTGACTCCACCAGAGATGAGTGGGCAGACTGGCACAATTGCTTTCATCCATTTGAGAAAGCGTTCTGTCAGCGGTGGCTAGACAGTAAATTGCCAAGAGTAAGAGGGACTATATCAAATGAAAAACTATTCATTTCATTCTGACTTTTTTTTGTTGCGCTTTTAAACATGTTATAATATCACGTTCTCATCAGAAATGACAGCGTGATCGGTCCGCTGTCCTCCTACCGCCGCTCTCATGTGGAGAACCTTGGGCTTTGTTTAAATTTGACAAACGTAATCACAGTCATCAAGGCCAACTCCTTTCATCTGAGGACTCTTGTCCAAATTAACCAGTGACGTCTCTGCACCAGATGGCGCTGTGGTGCACTATGTTGGCTCAAAATAACTGTGAATAGAACTGGTCTTTTATAGAGTAATAATCTATAAATAATGAGGCAATATAGAGGAGAGGAAGCTGAGGCACTCTGAATTTGGGTAGATTTATTTGACGCGTTTCGACTCACAAGGTCTTCATCAGAATTACTCATTCAGAATTACTCATTCTGATGAAGACCTTGTGAGTCGAAACGCGTCAAATAAACATACTGTACGCAAATTCAGAGTGCCTCAGCTTCCCCTGTATTGCCTCACTAATTTTATGCCCTTATGGTGAAGAAGATTTCTACTTTAGCCTACATTGTTGATCCAGTGCAGCACTCTCTACTTCTCTTCTAATCTATAAATAATATTTTATCTTGAATAATATTCAATGAAGACCAATTAGGTTGCCAAGAAAATTTCGTTATAAACATTTATGCATAATCCAAAGGCTTTGCCCAGGCCTAATTTCTCTCAACGTGCCTGCCCTGAAATAGGGCCGGCCCGTCAGTGCCTGTTTAAGTGATGAGCCGCTAAAATCATAGTGTGCATGTCCAAAACTGCTCTCAGTAGACTGCTTTGGGGCACGGTTATTGTGGCCCCCAAGCCCGCCTCCAGCACATACACACACATACACTCAGTTTTGGGACTGAGCCCCGGACTCAATCACTGAGCAGCTCACCACGCTGAAGACTCCTCATTGGCTACTTTCACTTTAGTTGCACACGCTCTCTGTAAATACGGAAACTAGCAACATACACCGGTGGATCATACGGATATTCTTCTGTTTTTTTTGGACGACTCTTTGCAATGGAACCCGTGTGTTTGTGGAGTTTGAATGAGGCGAAAGAGACGTAAGGACACGATGCTCCACAAAGCTACGGGTGAGTCCATGTTTACAGCACGGATCACATCTGTCCGTTTGCCTTGTTGTTGATGCGCTGGTAATAAGAGTTGTCTGTAATGCTAGTTCTGTGACATGCAGCAGTAAATACACTTAGCAGAAGAATCAGATGATGCTGATGTAAAGTGCTCACTCTTGTGCTAGAGACGCCTCTGTTTGTAACTAGTGATGGGATTTGGCCGAGTCTTTGAAATGGCTCTTTGAAATGATTGGATGCAAAAGACTGGCTCTTTTTAGAATAAAATTTTAATAGCGCCAGCCAATATCTAAGACACAGCGCAGGGAAGTTAGTCATATCATACGGTCAGGTCCATAAATATTGGGACATCGACTCAATTCTTATGTTTTTGGCTTTATTAACCACTACAATGGATTTGAAATGAAACAACTGCAGACTTTCAGCTTTCATTTGAGGCAATCAATTTTCAGGACTTGAGACTTACTTGACCAAAGCTCCAAAAAGACTTGACTTGACTTGGGACTTGCTGTTTGTGACGTGAGACCAGTGGCGTGCTGGGACCTCATTTCGGCCCGAGAATTTAGAGAAGACTGGCCCACTTCGCTGTGGGTTCATAGCTCAGTGATAGAGCGCTAGTCTATGGTGCAGGAGGTCCCCGGTTCAAGTATGGCTTCGACTATTTCTAATGCTTTTTTTTTAACGCTCTTTTTACATGGGCCGCTGCACACACAGTCTGAGCCTGATACAACTCCACAATCAGCACCAAGTTATGAAGATAAAAATATTTATTTGTCCACTTTTCTGCCTTTCACTGCCTCTTTCTCTCTTTACTCGCGCGGACACTTGTCTCCTCAGGATTGGACTACACCAACTTCAACTAAAACGGAAGGGTGTTCCACTTAAACACCCTTAAACACCCCTCTGAGTTAGTTCAATGTCAAATGGTATCTCCCCGCCACAAGGATGAAAAGTTAGATGCGAAAATCTTTTCTGATTTTGACACATTTCCCTAAACAGTGCTGCGGCCCACCGGGAAACCTCCCGACTCTCCCTATGGCCAACACGCCTCTGCTTGAGACTTAACTTGGACTTGACTCTCAATGACTTGCTGTGACTTTATAGTTATTATTGATTTGAGTATAACTGTTGAAAGATCAGGATTCATTGCGTAAAAGTGGCGCACCTATGTTTACATTATGGTAATTAGCCACATGCTTTTTCGGCTTCCAGACGAGCGCGACTAATCAATACAGCACGAAAAGGCAGGAGGAAATGTGTTTTTCTTTGGATGCATTAAAAGTTTTCTACAGTGAGTGACGTACGATTGGACAATGACCGTTTTGGAAAATGGAATTTGTAAAAGATCTATTGTAAGCCATGATTGGTCCAGTCTTTCACTTCTTAATGTCTTTTATTAACCTGGTCATTATTTCAAATAATAAAACATGTATCTATGCTGAGGAACACAGACGAATGTTATAAGTCAGATACATCTGGACACTGCAGCATTAATGTGGTTACTAGTGTTTGTGAGGATAAGACAGAGCATTTAGCTCAGTAAGTACCTGCTCTCTTCTGATTAGTGCCCACACACACTGTGAGGCCTAATGGTTTAATCTGAGGGCCAGGGGGTATTGATTATGTCTCCAAATGAAAGCAGTATCGACCTGTGCTGAAGTTTCATTAAAATAATGTCGCGCCGGTGCAGTCACACCTGTAATTTCCAATCCTTTACAAGTCAAAATGTGTATTGTATTGCCTTTTATCCACCTGCTTTGAGTGTCTGTACGTCCCTCAGTGGCTCAGCGTGATGCATTAAAAGTTTTAGATTTGAGTGATATATTTGATTTGAGATGTAGCACATATGTGAACCATAATACAATGATGTCCACTCATAAACAAAACTCATTGGCTCGTTGCATGATGTGGCTACGCTATTTTTTTCACCTGAACCCATACTTCCTGCCCTATTAATGTCCTATGTGTAGCAGGATGGGCCAATGCACTCCTGCTTTTAGTGGCTGATGAAGGGAGAGGGTGCTCCTATAAAAGGGAGGGTCTTGTGTCTGGCCCGACTTCTCACCTCTGACGTCAAACAACATGGCTGTGCGCAGCAATGGCGCAGGCCGGGGAGCTTAGCAAGCCGCTACCTCTAAACTTTGGGGAGTCACTGTTCATGCGTAAAGCCTGGTGGCTGTGGGCCAAGTTGTTGTGCTACTTGGTGAGTGTAGACGTTTCCTCAAATCAGTCATCTATGCTACTAAAGGAATACTTAAGGAATAGGCCATCGTTTTTACATACTGAGATATGTTCTTGCCTTAGCTTAGACGAGTTGATGCGTAACTGCGCGGACGTCGAAGTGCTCCTATGTTATTACGCCTTACAATATAGTTCCCCATTTTTATCCACTTAGAAAATCGACATGTTTAAGTTTGTGTTACTAGACTTGGATCGTGGAACTTTTCACGTAACTGTATTTAAATAGGTAAAACGTGGAACATCTTGGTAGCTTCTAATTTCACCCCAGTTTGGAGCTATACCTTTGCTTGGAGAGGCTAAATGCTAACAACATTTGTGTGACTGAGTGCACGCACAAAGACCAGAGAGGTACACATCAACTCGTCTAAGCTCAGGTAAGAACATATCTCAGTATGCAAATGTGGCATTACCAATTTTATTGTTAAATATAGGCTAGTAGAACTTATTAATTTAATATTCATTATTAGTATATAGCATCGAAACATCAGCAGATGGCGCTCGACCCCTTAAAATCACATAAAAGCCCCTCCCTTTCTTCATTCGTCCTCTGCTATTCTCCGTACTTCCGCCTTGGGTCCGCTGGGCTGGGAGCGCCCAGGGGGTGTTTACGTCTCCTGTCAGTGTCGCGGATGGTTGAGGGCTTCATAGCGCACCATTCCATGGCGTCCAAAGCTCTGCTCGGTTTGCATTCCGGGGTCTGCTGGCGTGCGGTGTGAGCACTATCGAAGCACCGGGATGGCCGAGTAGCTCGTGCGGGCGTGCGACGGTCGAGGGGTTTGGGCATATCCCTGCTGCTTTTTGTTCTCCTGCTGCCTTGTTTTTCTCCTTTCCTTTTTAGTGTCCGGTTTATATGGACCTTTTTCTGTTAGAAGAAACGAATGTACACAATGAACTGTGGACTGAATGATTTCCGAGATCTTAAAGGAATGGACATGTGAACAAAAGATTTAAAACGAAACAATTGTGATAAATAAATATCATGTATACTTTTGGAACATTTTCTGTCCTCTATCAATGAACGAACCTACAAGCCTTTCTAGAGGTCCGGAGCCTTCTCTCCGGTGGCGTTGTCTTTTTTTTAGTTTTATTTAAATTGAATCCTGCTAAATTATACCATCACCACTTGTCTTGCTACACAAAAGCGGTGGCCTATTCCTTTAATTGTTATAGGTTGTTGGCTGCGTGTGGCTCCACTATTTTGTGGTCACCTGCTGCTTTTGTGCCAAATGTTATTGCCGTCTCGGTCAGCGTAAATTAAGCTTTCATTCAATATCGCTTCAGCTCTATAGTGGGGCTTGCGCTGCGCTGTTGTCTAGTTTCCTTGTGTGGTCAGTGGGCATACTGGATTGCTCCCACTTGGGAGTGTGTTTGCTGGGAGCGGTTCATCTCTCCTCAGACCTAACTTTATTAGGAGTTGGACGTCTCCAGTTCAACTCCATGGAGATGATGACTTAAGGCAGTTAAATATGAGATTTAATAATAGCATTTTCTGTGTCTGGTGGGTCATTATGAGCCATTAAGGCAATGCCTGGCTTATAATAATTAGCAAAAAGTTTGGTTGTTTTGGGTAAAAATAACAACATGGCTAATGATCATCAAAGAAGGTCCTACCATTCGCACAATAATAACCAACATTAGAGAAGATGTTCACTGCTAAATAATTCAGTCAACGTTTGCAGTATCCAAAATGAGACTCCACGTCTCTGCAGTCCATTTGGAAAGGGGACACCCAGCTGTTTTATGAAACGATTCAGCTCATTTTAGCATTTGTAGCCATAACACCAGACATCATATTGATGTATTAGCTTCGATACTGCGCTTAGAGTAATAGCCCTGGCAAAAGAAGGTGATTTGATTGTTCCATTAGCGCAGAGAGATGGAGAGAGCGTGGACACAAAACACAGGTGAAAGCATTAACATTCTGCGCAGGTGGAGCCAGCCGGTGTGTCATCTGACGGGCTTTTTCTCATTCCACCTCTTTAATGGAAAACGTACTCTGTTCTCTATTGTGCAGCAATCAAAGGGAATGTGGGGAACGACGCATGAGAAAAATTGAAAATAACAATGGTCGATGTCTGCACACAACGAGTGGAAAATGGGAGGGATAAGCGCCGGCGTGATTACCGCGGCAAACTGTGATTATAGGCTGTCGGCCACTCGGCTGTGGAATATGTATGTCACTGTCACAGGTTTGAGTTCCTCTTCTGGAGAGTTTTGAGGTGTGGTGTAGCCAATAATTACAAAACAGGTTAAAAAGATAAATGTAATGTATAGGTAAAAATAGGGGTTAAACGGACTAAAATAGGGTTATGGTGCTGTCAGTCTGGTTGGCCTCCAGGAAGGGGTCCAACCGGCTCCAGGGGCTTACCACGGAGGCACTGCAGGGGTCCACCTCGGGGGAGATGGCAACCACTTTGCAAATAGTTTAAAACATGCACATAAAACCACAAATTAAAAACACTAACTAGCACCATCTCATATGTACACAAGCGAAATGAGCAATGGGGCAGCTCTTACCTACAGGCGTGGAAACATTGAAATTTGGCCCATTTACTGTATTGAGTTGCACAAGTTTGAACCAGTGTTTGACTCGTATCACACGGACACTATTGAGTGACGGACCACTCCTTGGGCTTATTTAGGTGGTTTTCCTTTTGAGAGGTGGCAGTGATTCATTTTTACTATCTAAAACTTGACTCACTGAAAGCTGTTGTACCTGTTTTTTTCCTGCGCAGACATTTTTTTATTTCTAGCTCTCACAATCCCTCCTGCATGTTCGAATTGTTCAAGCAGCAGCAGCACTTCCAATCAATAAAGCAGGAATAGGCAAGAGGAAATGTGTGTTTCTTTGGATGTATTAGAATGATTACAACAGTGAGTGAAGACGTGAAGATCCATAGACTTGATGTGACAGCAGGACTGAATGCTTTGAGCAGGGGCGAATCCGAGCATACAGGGGCTGGGGCATTATAGGGGAACCCCGACACAGTGAAGCGGAAACACTTCATATGGATCGGCTCTACTTTATTTTCAACACTATTTCCATTGTGTGATTCTCATTGAAGGCATTCAACTATGAATGAACACATGTGATTACTGTATGTAGGAAACAAAAAGGGTGATATAACTCCAAATATGTTTCTCAATGAGTTTCATAAGGCAGGCACCAGTTTAACAGTCTGTGAGGTCAAAACTATTTTTGGTAATGACATCGTGAAGCTCATTGAGAAAATGTTAAAAGTGCAAAGCAGTAATCAGAGCAAAAGGCGGCAATTTAGAATAATCTTCCATCCATCCATCCATCCATCCATCTTCTTCCACTTGTCCGTTGCCAGGTCGTGGGGGCAGCCGTCCGAGCTGCCCACATCACATTGCACCAGCCTCTATGGCTCCTCCTACAATGGTGGGTCCACAGAAGGACGGCCTCATGGTTCTAACCGGGCCTGTTGGTCTCTCATAAGGGGCTTCTGAACCGCTCTATGTCTGACCCGTCACCTAGAACCTGTTTGCCCTGGGAGACCCTACCAGGGGCACAAAGCCCCCGACAACAGAGCTCCCAGGATCATTCAGGGGCTCAAACCCCCCCCCCCCACCACCACCACCACGTTAAGGTGGCGGTTCCAGGAGGGGTAGAATAATCTTTTTCAACTTTTTTTCTGTTTAAAATATAATTCCAGATGTGTTCATTCAAAAATTAACAGCTTCTCTGAAAGTCTACTACGTAAATAGTGGGGGTGTAACGGTTCAGCTTTCTTACAGTTCAGTTCGGTTCACGGTGCAAGTGCGATATAAAAATTAAGAAGGAAAGCAGAAAGGTGGCTGACTGGTGATATAAATGTGTGGAATGCAGTGAAAAAGTATCCGAGGCAGTCCGTGGTATCAAAAATTAAAAGTCCTTTAATGACAACATGCACAAAGGTTTAAAAAAACGACAGACGTGTCTTCATCAGGGCCACCAGTCAGTCACCTTTCTGGGACCCGCAGCAGCGCTCATTTTTTGTACTTTCATAAAAAATAAGAAGTTGGTTGTGAAATAAAATATCCTAAATGTTCATCATTAGGCAGTATTTAAAGCAGTACTAAGTAACGTGTTTACCTTAATAAATCCGTTCCGTTGTCCCTGTGGGGGTAATACAAGTGTTAATGGGATGATTGGGGGGTCTTTCATCTCCCCCTGGTGTCTCTGGCCAGAAAACCACAATGGCAACTTGACTGCCACCGGGGCGGAGCAACCAATACACACTAATAGAATCACGAAGAAGAAGCTAACAGGCTAACGGGCAAAGCTAACTGCGGGCTAGCGCCACTTTAAACAGTATTTACAGCCAAGTTTGAGTGAAAAAAAAAATACCATTGTACAACTGGATGTACAACACCCCTCTCTCCCTTCACCTTTTCTGTCAGTGTAGTATTTACTCTCCAAGACATTTAATAAGTTAAAAAATCGTAACTTCTGAAGACACCTGCAGTTGCGCTTATGGCCTCTAGGGGCACGAGTTACTTAGTACTGCTTTATTGTCCCAGAATAAAACTCGCAATGCTTTCTTATTTTTCAAAGCTGCTTCATAATAAAATGGGCCCAACAAATTGTAGCCCTCTGAAAAATAAAATAAAAAAGCAGCGCAGTGTAGCCATGTGCTCGTTAAATTTCAGTTTCGCTTTCCCTAGGGTGCAGCTAAAACACTCGATTTGAGGCTCGCGTTTTGGCTTTTCATGGACAACATTCTGATTGGACTTTTTTGGAAACACAGCTTTTGACGCGGATTATGACCAAGATTGGATCTTACGCAATTGTCTGGCGCACTGGATCTATCACTCACCACAGCCTGGTCTCTGCAGGACTCGGAGAAACCTTTTCAAAGCCACGCAGATTTCATTTGTTTTTGGAGGATGTAAGTTTGCAGATCCAGAGTGACTACAGCCTTCAGTTTAGAGGTAAGTGATGGTGACACACTCTGTTTGGGTGTGCACACACACGTCTGACACGTGCCCCGGAGTTTAAATATTAAGAAATAATGAGTGCGTTTACAAGGGCTCGAAATTCAAAATTATTATCGGGAGTTTTTAATATTCCGGTTTTGTCTTTAATCATATAAACGCAGTTGCCCGATTATAAAATCCCGAAAATAGCAGTTTCCCGATTTTGAGAAACCCGGATTTTCTGTCTGGGATTTTCTGTCAGTAACCGGGATATAACTTCATGTAAACGCTATTTTCTGGTTTTTATAAACTTCCCATGTGTTGCGCATGCGCAGTTAATCGTAAACAAACATGGCGGCGGCTTGTCTGAAGAGCTCCTTTTTCTAGAGTCAAGAGGAGATGGAATTTTATATTTTAACCATGAAAGAATATTAGTGAATATTTAAGATGGAAAGAAGCATCATAATGTGTATTTTGAAACTGCGAAACTGTCGGCGACCGTTTGAAGGCGGCTGGTTTTCCTCCGGACGCAGAGAGGAGTCGACCACAACACAGAGTCGGATTAAGTTTTTCCTCCACAAACATCGGTGAACTCCATCAGCTCCACGCTCTCACACCGGCCCGGGCTTTAACCTTCTCCCAGAGCTCCCTGGTCCACTCGGTGATAAAGACAGACCCAGGACGGGTAAAGGTCAGGAATTATCCACAATCTGCCGTCACTGCAGTAGCTCAGGATGTAGAGGACGAGCAAAACATTCAGCCCAAAGTGGGCATTCAAAAGAACAAGCCCCGCAATAAGCCACACATTTATGCTTTTAATATTTTCACCGTATTGTGCTCAAAAGTGTAATGTATGCACCTCTGCGGACAGAGCTTAAATACAAAAAGCTTGGTTTCCTTATTTGATCATGTAAACAAGGAATTTGAGTTTCCCGATTTCTCAGTGTCATATAAACACCATATCCCGAAAACTGCCATAACCGGAATATAGTGAATAACCGGGAATTTCGAGCCCCTGTAATAGCTCAGTGCATTGTTACACCCTTAGTAAATAGTATTGAAAATAAAATAAAAACCAATAAGCATCTCAAAGCTTTTGACCATTACTGTCGCACAAAAGTATTTCCATGTTATCTATTCTGTTTAAACACTTGAATGCACCTCTGATATTTATCATCCCGTGTTTGTGCCACTTTTCTTCACAGACTGATTAAGCTATTCATCTGTATTGTTCAAAAACACACACACACACACACGCAGCGCTACAAAGCAATCATCAAGCTAGAATTACACCCTCCATTAACCCGGCAACACGCCCTGGGCTGCACCCAATCGATACATGTCCATACTCTGTCCACAGGCTCACACGCGCAATGCTTCACTTCTCCACAGTCACAGCTCGGAGTTAGTCACACGTGCACATGTAAACTACTGTGTGTGTATTTGGCGGCCCGTGGTGTGTTCTGGGATATGGGGATGGAGGCGTTCATGCTCATTCATGGACCAGTGAGCTATAAACACTCCTGCGGATGAAACGATTAATCAGTTCCGTTGAAGAAAACAAAAACACAGCGATTACAATTAACATGGGAGGGATTGAAATATATCGCTTATAAAAGGTTACGCACTCTCCTGTTGGTGATGTCAGAGTTGGAAGAGCGAGGGGGAGGGTGTTTTGAAACGAACCGGAAAAACAGATGGAGGGAAACTTCGAAAGAGCCGTTTTACATCAATATGGCGTTTTCTGATTGCAAAATGTTAGATAGTGATGAGGATTTGTTTGAAATTATTACAAAATACCTGAACAAAGCTTAATACACTTGTTTTAAAATTGATGCTCTTAATAAACCATGCTGCTACAGGTGCTCGTCAATTAGAGTATCATGAAAAAGTTAATTTATTTCTGTAATTCAACTTAAAATGTGAAACTAATATATGATATAGACTCATTACATGCAAAGTGACATATGTCAAGCCTTTATTTGTTATAATTTGGATGATTATGGCTTACAGTCCACTTTCAAAATATTCTAATTTTATGAGATTTTTAATTTGGGGTTTGTACAAGCTGAGCCATAATAATCAAAAGCTCCCGTTGTCATGTCCTGTCTGTGGGGTTTCAGTCCTCAGGCCTTGAGTTCACTCGCTCAAACGCACATAAACTGATCGACAATAGGCGTATGTATAAAACTGACTTATTTGCGTGGCATTTGTTCACTAAAAGATGTGTCAAAGGATCTGTATCATGCTACTTTAGCCATTCCAAAGTAAAGTATAGGCATTTATATGATATATTGTACCTCTGCCACTATGGAGTACTCATTTTTGGAAAAATATATGTTTTCTGGAGGTATTTTTCCAACCCGGAGGACAAAATGCTTGGATTCAGTTAACTCCGCCCCCTCTCTCCGCTCATACAACTTTACCGTAGTAGAAAAATATAAATATCACAGCAATAAGTGAAGTAACTTCATGATGCAGTTATAAACATCAACAGTTAAAACACACACTTTGATTGACTCACCGCTCTGATGTTTCCATTATGGGACTCGCGTTGGTTATAAAAGTTCATCCACTTTGTCTGTGACTCTCACTGATGGATCTTTGGTGAACCTTGGCCAGAACCAAACACTATTTTTGCTAATAGTCGCTGAATCCTGGAGAGAAATTCCAACACCAAACGCGCTTTGTCCGTGACATTATCGTGAGGTAAGAAAAAAGAGCAGGTGTCCAGACTCCAGAGTAGGTTAGCAAGAGCTCCTTCTTCACAACTTTCGGCGCAAACATGACATCTGTTCAGACGCTCAGGGGATGCGTTTGTTTTCCCTGCAGGGCAGCGGGACGATCAGGTACTTACTTCTCTTTTTTTTTTCTTACGATAGAAATAATGAAAAAGTTGTTTTACAAATTAAAATCAGGCCGTAAGCATTACATTACAGACGTCGAGCACTTCTGTTCCGCTGTGACGACACAACGGAATAAGTCAGTCGTTTACCAGGAGAGGGCGGAGCAGCTGCTCAGAGAGCAGGATTCAGGAGGATTAGTGAGAACTGTGTGAATGAAGCCAAAAAACGCTCTGGGGATATTTTTGATAAGGAAATAGCATAACAACATGGTTAAAAACTCCAAAAAGTCGATTTTAGTCTCCTGTCTGGGAAGCAAAAAGTCTCTGTCCCGCTGTCGCTGCTTTGCTATCAAGGCTCTTCATGAGAAGCGGCGCCAAATATCCTGTTGTGGAAAACAAATAACCTCCAATTCCCAATGGATAACGCGCGAAATCAGAAGAACACATTTTGTTATTTGGTCAAAAACATAATTCCTCAAATGGTCAGAACATAATCCTTATTTTGTGAAAAAATATATCTATCCCGTATCCCCTGGTGCATTCTTCATTGCCCCCCTTAAGTTGTTAAAGCATAATCCATAATTTTGTCAGGGCGATACGTATTCCCTCATAAATCTTTAAAGAGCGCCCCGAGCCTTTTTGGGCGTGTTTTTTATAGTCTTCTGGTCGAAAACAGTTACATTAATCTTGTACATTATATGACAGAGGACACGCCCCTCTTCTGTATGCTCCAATAACGTTTATGTTGCTGACTTCAGCTTTTTCTTGGACACACCCCCATCTTGGGAACGCCCCCTTATATAACTACAACTTAGGGACTTTTTCAGCGCTTTATATGGTCCAATAAGATCCCACACTCTGGTTGACCCCACGTGTGCTACTGACCAATGGGCGCTGGCTGCTCTGCTTTGTGACCGCAAACACTGGAGGCCCCATTGCTCTTCCATTGCTGTAGTACCTCCATTTGGCCGCTAGGCCCCCATTGAAAAGCATTGGACTTTAGACACGTTAAAAACAACTTTAATGCCTGGTTTCAATTTTTTCAACACTTAATATGGCTACATATTCCTCCTGAGATAACGCTGGGTTAGTCAAAAAATAGAAACCAGGCTGGTTTTCGAAATATATTTTTTTTAATCTCCTACTTAACGGAGGTCGGACTGTTGGCATTGGAGCTGCGCGAGCTACACGTCACGCAAAGGCCGAGTTTACAGTGAGATCCCGCCCTTTTGCCCTTATTAGGAACATGCTTCGTCAGAGCTGGGGAGGAGGAGTCTGTAAATCCGCCATGATTTCCCCCTCGAAAGTGGTCATTATGGTAAACGGGGAGGAGTGAGGAGGAGCTGTCTATTCTTTTTAACAGTCTATGCTACTGACTATAGACTTTGACATATATACTGTGGCCCCTGTACTTCACCAGCCAAGGCTATGTCTATCCAAGGAGCTAACCCCCTAGTGGATAGTCTTCTCATTACAACTAATATTTGGGTGATTGTGTCTCTCCCCCGTCCCAACTAAATTATATTCCCACAACTTTGAACACTTGCGTTTTTCCTTTTTCCCTTTACCATAGTGATTATGAACCTCTACACTAAAACAGACTTAAAGAACAATTATACAGGCTTATATATATATATATATACACAAGTTCCCCACCATTAGTGACAACATTTAGACAGCTTTTATACCACAACAATCCATGATTAATAAATTCACTTCTTTCTTCTTCTTTGTGAGGTTTTATGGCAGCGACAACTTAAGAGAAAAGTGTAAATCCACTTCATATGCCTCGTTCGGATTATGTTAAAAACAAGTAGCCACACAGGGCCCTGGAGACGGAGACAAGCGTAAAATTGTACGCTTTTAAATATACCAAAACTGGGTTCTCAAACATAGAGAGACTTCTTCGTGATCTCAACTAACAGAATCTGCAAAAAAAGAGGAAATCACAGATTTTCAAAAAATACCCGTCATTCTCAATTTGTGCGAAAGTCGACTTGTGACCCCTGTTCTAGTGACGGGTCACAAATAAAGGCTAGAGATATCTCACTTTGCATGTAATGAGTCTATCATATATTAGTTTCACAGTTTAAGTTGAATAACAGAAGTGAATGCACTTTTTTTTTATAATATTCTAATTATATGATGAGCACCTGTATATCCTAACCTAAAACATCTAATCTAATGTGATGTGCATCATTCAAGTTGAAGATACAAAAATCCATCCATCCATTTTCTTCCGCTTTATCCGGGGCCGGGTCATGGAGGCAGCAGTCTCAGCAGAGATGCCCAGACTTCCCGATCCACGCACACCTCCTCCAGTTGTTCTGGGGGACCCTGAGGCGACACCAGGCCAGCTCGGAGACATAGTCCCACCAGCGTGTCCTGGGCCTTCCACGAGGCCTCCTCCCCATAGGACATGCCTGGAACACCTCCCGAGGGAGGCGACCAGGAGGCATCCGGAACAGATTCCCTAGCCACCTCAGCTGGCTTCTTTCGACGAAGGAGCAGCGACTCTACCCCGAGCTCCTCCCGGGTAACTGAGCTCCTCACCCGATCTCGGAGGGTGCGCCCAGCCACCCTGCTAAGGAAACTCACTTCGGCCGCTTGTAGCCGCGATTTTGTCCTTTCGGTCATTACCCAGATCTCATGACCATAGGTGAGGGTGGGAACGTAGATCGATCGGTAAATCGAGAGCTTTGTCCCCTGACTCAGCTCCCTCTTCACCACAACAGTCCGATACAGCGACCGCATCACTGCTGACGCTGCACCGATCCGTCTATCGATCTCACGCTCCATCCGTCCCTCACTCGTGAACAAGACCTCGAGATACTTGAACTCCTCCACTTGGGGCAAGGACTCTCCACTGACCTGAAGAGGGGAAACCACCTTTTTCCGGTGGAGAACCATGGCCTCGGATTTGGAGGTGCTGATCTTCATCCCAGCCGCTCCACACTCGGCTGCAAACCACCCCAGAGCAGCTGAAGGTCCTGATTTGATGAAGCCAACAGAACAACATCGTCTGCAAACAGCAGAGATGAGATCCTGAGGTTCCCAAACCAAACACCCTCCGGCCCCTGGCTGCGCCTAGAAATTCTGTCCATAAAGGTAATGAACAGAAGATCAGACCACATTTTATGACCAAATTAGGCAGAAATGTAAGGAATTCCAAAGCGTTCACATACATTTTCCTCCAATGTGTGTGGTTAAATGCTTCTTTTAAGTCTGACAAGCAGCAGTAAATGCGTTTAGTATATCTGATACTAAAACATGTATACCTAACATGGTGCGCAATAGCCCCGCCTAAAGTTTACATCACCAGCCGCCACAAGCGACAGGATGTTCCGTTGGTTGTCAGTGAATGTACACAAGTTGTCGTGCTGTATGTATTTGTAAAGAGAGAAAATCATTGAAATAACCGGGGGGGGGGAAAGCCATCTATCCCAGTGTGTGGCCAGTGTACGCTCGTTGCTTCTCAAGTGGGACGAGATTGGTCGATTGAACCCTTCTGTGTGGACTGATTTAGGGTGTTTTCACGCTGACCTAAAGAGACTCTCCATTCGAGCCTGGTGCCTTATTGTCCCACTGCAGCACTCTGGGTCGACTTACTTTTGCAGTGTCATTCCTCTTTTTGAGCGAGACAGGACTTGGAGCATGTGTTATTAGGAGAAATGTGCTCTCTGCTGGACTGGACGCTTGGAGCATTCGTCTGAGGAGGTACATTGGATCATCTTTTGGACTTTAGGACATAGGATATCTCTGGACAGTTTTGTGTGTGTGTTTTTTTTTAACTTTGTATCTCTTCATCATTTATTAGCGCCTCCCCCTATCCGTATTCACATTTTTGGAAATGATAGGTTTACATTCAGTTTACTACATGGGAATGTCACGTCTTTGGGTCAAAGACAGTTATAATTTCATAAGGTTTAAAAGTTAGTTAAAAAGTCATAAATAAGTTAATAATCGGTAATACATTTATACTAAAATTCATGTTAAAAATCTACAGTTAACTCACTGACTGCCACTGACGCCGATAGACTTCAACTGAAATCCGAACGTTGACTGCCAATGACGTCTTTAGACGTCAATTAGGTTTTTCAGTGGGGACGGGTGCATTAAAGCCTTGTGCAGCTGCGGTATAAATATTTTAGTTTTAGACATTATTTTATTGAGGTGGCAGCAGTGCTCTTTGGATGCGATTACAGGTCAGGTCACAGGTCAGAAGTAGTAACCGTGGCTACTTGTTTTGATCTGACGTGGTCTCAGACGAGGGAAGGATTATGGCAACGAGAGTAGGAGAAGATCCAGAGAGAATGGCCAAACGTAAGGAAATATACAGGCAAGTACACTTGAACAGGTTTTGGTTAGGGGTGGTTCTCGTAGTAATGGTGGAAAACGGGGATCAATGAAGCAGACCTAAGAAAAAGCCCTGACAAGCATGCTAAGAATGCAAACCCCGAGCCCGCATCCGGACATAGCGTCCGGCGACGCCTTTCATCACAGCGCACACGAGAGAGAAGCATTTTTTTTGCTTCTCATGTGCGAGAAGGAAACCACTGTTCAGATGTTTGCGGTGTCACTAAAGCAAAAAATATTACCGTCAAAGTAACTGTTCTGCTTGATTACATAAAGCTCGTTTTCTCAGCTTTTTGGTCAGAAACCAGAATTTTGGGTGATTTCACCTATTCTACGAGCGAATACTAAAGAATGGAAAGAGGTACAAACACACTTTTTCATGAAGGAAGAGAGTATAATCTTTATTTGCTGGGTTTGGTGTTGACATAGACCTAATTTTTTGCGGGTCTTAAAAAAAAACAGTCAAAATCTTGAAAAACCTCTGACAGTGGGGAGCTCTCTGATTTGAAAATGGCTGGCAGTCAATGAGTTAAAAGTAAACAGGTGAGGCATCTTCTCCAGTAAGGATCATTTTTGTTACTATAGAGTGAGTGCTCCTTTCACACAATCTTTGAAGTTTTTTCTCTCAGTAAAGTTAGGCCGTAACAAGGCCTGTAGAGACTCATGACCACGCGGTGTCACTCTGAATGTTTGAGCCTTAGGAGATTTCCGTCTTTGTGAGTATTTGTGTGTCCAAAGCACCTGTTTAGAGGTTGCCTTTGTTGTGTATGTTACCTTTGTTATGTGTTGTCACTTGATAGTTTGCATTTCAATGTCATGTACATATTTCTAGCTATTGTCAATGTGTAGTTAGTAACTGCCTATTTATTTTCTCTGTTTGTTACAGTTGTCACACAACCTTAACTAAAACAAGAAAAGCGAGCCTTGTGTCCGGGTTTTTTTTGTTTTTGTTTTGCTGGCTGTCTAGCAGCACACAGGCACATGCTGTGAGGATAGCACAGGGCACATTTAATCTGTACATTAAATAAGTGTGTGTACATTCAATATCCTTCAATGAAATCTAACATTCAATAATGATCCAAATGTATTCAGCATTGTTTGTTCTCCGCAAATCTGTATAATGTGGTTTCTCAAACAACAATATTTGTTTTTTATTTTTTTGGGAGGCACATTGAACATTTTCCAAAACCACCTCCGATGGTGTTTTCACTCGTAATAAGTGAAGAATACGCTTCCAGCTACAATCTATTATTATTCTGGAGACGGCTCTTGTGGGCGACTGTGTATCTTTTCAAATAGAAGAACACCCAAAGGGCTCTGAGTTATTAAAACTGAAATATGCCAAGTAATATTTCAAAATGCATCTGGAATGCAGTAGATAATAAACTTCATCTCCTTTCGAAAACACCTGTTTGAATCAAACTGATGAAACATTGGTTTATCCAAAAGAGACAGAAGTCTGAAAAGAAATTAGAGAAATATTCCTGAAAAGAATCAAGGTAGAAAGGTTCACAACTCACCCTGACACCTCTTTCATTTCTGGGAAACAAAGAAAAAAGTGAGGAGGGCTATTTATGAAAGTCCTCGGCCTGAACCTGAACTCTTGATAAACTCTTCACTTTAATGTCTCACTGAAAGGAAAAACTCAATTGTGTTTCCTCTTTTAAAGATCAACTTAAATTGGACAGATTCCATGATTTAATAGTTTAACAGGATTACCTAAAGCTGCATGAATGAAGTGAAGCAGAAGTTTTCAATGAGGGAACAATATTACACGGACAAAAGCTAATTATTGGGCATTATTTCCCCTTAATGTGAGATAAAAATACCAAAGTGTCCAACAGTATCTTACATTACCTGCATAAAGCATTATATTCTGTACGACCTTAAATTGATGGGGTTTTCTGTCAATATTTCATAATGTCATGCAGTCCATTTTTAATTATGAAACCCTGCCAACCTTGCAAAAGCTAAATGCCAGACCTTAAGCTCTGTTCCTGGCTGCATAATGAGCCAATTCCTCATTCAAATGAATATGTCATATTGTATTGTATTGCCTATATTTCCCATGTGACTTTTGAGCACGTAGAAGAATGCTTGAGTGTTATCTTTTATTTCCGTTCTGACATGGCTGCAGTTAGAACACACTGACCTCAATAGACTGAAGCAGAGCTCATGGCAATGCCTATGCTGGGCAAGGCATCTGAAATCAATCCGTGAGCAAGGAGAAAGATTAATCAATGAGTTTACAGCAGCAGCGTCCAGACCCACCCTTGATTTGCATACAATTTAATTACATTTTTTATTTATTTGGTAGGGACAATGCACATTAATGAACATCTGCATTGAAACAACAAAAACAGACATAAACATGCCGGACTGTGCACATGGCTAATTTACCTATATAGTCCCTAGGCAGATGACAGAAATACAGAAATGATAACAAACAATGCAACAGAAATTACAGTACAAAAAAGTAAAAGAAGAGTCACTTAATGGTCACAAGACTGTTTGCTTTAAGCCACACTTTGAGTTTGGTTTTAAATATAGGAAATGTGGGCCCAGATCTATCACACCAGACAAGACCCCAGGTGTAGACTGTGCAAAGAGGCCAATGAGACAATCCAGCACATAACTGCAGGGTGTAAGATGCTGGCAGGGAAAGCTTACATGGAGCGCCATAACCAAGTGGCTGGCATAGTGTACAGGAACATCTGTGCAGAGTATGGGCTGGAAACCCCAAGGTCAAAGTGGGAAACACCTCCAAAGGTGGTAGAGAATGACTGAGCCAAGATCCTGTGGGACTTCCAGATACAGACGGACAGAATGGTAATGTGAGATCCATATTGTTTTGCCTGCCCTGGTCTTATGCTCAACATCCTTGCCCCGGTGTACTGACAAGGCACAACTGCAGGAAACGAGGGATAGAGCAGGAGAGACATTTGGCAAACTGAGCTTCAAGGCACAGACACTAGCTGTGAAAGTATTTGCATTTGTTGTTGTTTCCCCCCCTCCTGGAACCGCCACCTTAACATGGTGGAGGAGTTTGAGCACCTGAATGATCCTGGAGCTCTGTTGTCGGGGGCTTCGGTCTCCCAAGGGAAACAGGTCCTAGATGATGGGTCAGACAAAGAGTGATTCAGACGCCCCTTATGAGAGACCAACAGGCCCAGTTAGAACCATGAGGCCGTCCTTCTGTGGACCCATCACCTGCAGGAGGAGCCATAGGGGCTGGTGCAATGTGTTATGGGCAGGTAGCCTGGCTAACGCCAGACTGCTGTGTGCGCTCGAATCCTTTCGAACTTCACAACAGCCTGGGGACCATGGCCGACATTTTTCCATGGATTTGGGCACCAATCACAGAACGAGGAGGGACGGTAAGACGATGACGCGCTATTTGACATACGGAAGCTTGTAGTTTGTTTAGGGATAAAAAAAATAAAAAAATATTTACGGATCCAACATGACAGCAGCAGACACGATGCCATCTTTCGATCAAGCTTTAGAACGTGTTCTAAATAGTTTAGCTCAAAAGTTTACAGCAGGTACGTCATACGTCATCTGATACCATGATACGATTGGCTATGGCTACGTGCAGACGCATGAGAGACATTCGTAGCGCCCAATAAACGGCTATGGACAATCGTAAACCACACCTCTCCTACGAGAAAATGAATTGGTGGTCCCCAGACTAAATATCACTTGTGATTTTAGTCTGGCGTTAGCCAGGCTAATGGGCAGGTCCAACAGCAACGGACAAGTGGAAGACAAGAGTGCTAATGACAAGAGCAGACACGGCACTTCATTATGTACTGTTAAGCGCTGGACAAAGGAGAGTGAAATGAAATCACAAGGATGCCTTGATGCTACTGATTGGTCTGTGTTCCATTCAGAGAACTTGGACGAGAATTGTGATGCAGTGACTGGGTACATTGATTGCTGTGTTCCAAAAAAGGTAATAAAACGACATGCTAGTCAGAACCCGTGGTATAATGCGGATGTGAATAGGAAAATACAACATCGGGCCGAGGCTAATTATGCTAATGATGCCTCAGGTCACCAAGAGCATTTTGGAGATGCTTCCCTCAGGTATAAGGTATCACCCTGTCAAATGTTCTACTGAGCGCCATCTTAACAGTTTCTCTCCCCAAGCTGTGATTACTTTAAACAAGGCACTTTTATTTCTTTGTATGGACTTCTATTGTACAGTATTTTACCCTTAAGCTTTTAATGTGGCATTTGTTTGTTTGTTTTTATATTGTGTCCTTTTATGTGTTGACATCGCACTTTGAGCTACTTGCACATTTTTTTCCAATGTGGTTTTACTGCAAATGGCTAATAAAATGAATCTGAACATATTGAACACAGATTACGCAGTAGCTTGTGGTGTGGCCAGAGGAATTCCCAGCCTAGTCTACCCAGATGAACTCTCCCCCTGCTCTATTCTATTCAGATTAGTCCGGTCTTGTATATACAAAATCCAGATCTTTACCCCACTGAGTATCACTGGTATGTGGGCAGGGGTCACACTCTCCCATTATCAATCAAGATCTTGGTGGGCAACACTGGGTCTTTTGAAACTTTTTAAAACAATTCCACAGTGAATTTTGTTCCCAGATGTTTTTGGGTAACCCTCCATAGTCTGATTTAGATGTGTACTTTGTGCTGGTGTCTCGTGATTCTTTCATCATTTCTACATACTGCAGCTCTTTTTTCACAATGCCAACTCGTTTGTGAAGAGTGCCAGCCCCACCTGCAGCAACGGAGATAAATCTTCTCTAACTGTGACTAATTCATCCTGGCTGACTTTTATTTGGCCGTTTATGAAGGTTATTAAGGATGAGCCGAGCCCCACACACTCACACTCGGACATAAAGTTCTCAGTAATTATTACAAGAGTGGACGACAGCTTTATAGACTGCGGAAGGAAGGAAAGAAGGAAGGAAGGAAGCAGTTCATTCATTATTCCAGTATGGTGGCTTTCGAGGAGGGGATATTCAAGGAGAAGTAAAATGTCGTGACCCCGACCAAGTGAAAGTTAATAGTAAGTAGGTGTAACAGGTTATGCTGAATCCAGTACACTGCCACTTTAAGTTGGGTGTGGTTTTCTTTTTTGTATTCCTTCCCTCATTTGCAGTGGGCCAATGGTCATGTTTCTTTTGGTTAGGCTGTATGGGTGGGACTTCAGCTTTAAAAACCCTGTGCACCTTTGTTCTTCCTCTCATTGTTCTGTTTTGTCTCATCCACCAGGTCAGTTACAGCACCGGTCACCCTCACTCATGCTTGTTCACATTAATCCTAAAGTATATTATAAATAGTACTTATGGGTAGATGAGACCTTTCGACACATCCCCCAAACTGTATTGATACTGTGCCGGTACAGTGTCGCTGTGTTGCTCTATACTGACACCTGGTGGATCAACTTATTTGAGACTCACTAGACCTAGTCATACGTGTATACACAATATTAAGTTACTACTGTCCTATGGTATCATTTTACATCTTATGTGAAAATTAAAGTGAAAGTTGTGAATGTGATTTACCAATTTAAATGTCATTGAGTTTTTTTATTATGAATTTTTATTCAGAAAAATAAGTTTGTCCAATGTTTTGGCATTAAGCCTATTGCGTTTTTTGGACACTATTTCCCCAGCTTTGGAGAATACACGCTCAGAGGGTACAGATGAAGCTGGGGTACATAAACATTGCAAAGAGGGCTGGAAAAGGTTGGGATATGTTTTCCTCTGGTTCCCCCAATATGTTAACGGATCCTCTGATCTTGAGAGGTTTCCCTCCCCCAAGTAGCGCTGGACCTCGATGATGGAGTCGGCTGTTGCATTTGTGGTTTGTCTGCCAACTTCAACATCAAGCTGCTGCCACAAGTTGTCTGAAATAAAAAATACAATGGAATTCAAGTTTTTGTCATCTCCTCCAAGTTAGTACATATTAGCAACAAGATAAATGCACAAATAAGATGATGACGCTGAAGAACATGCCTGAAGTGGGGGACTGCTCTGATGAAGGTCCAGGCTGTGGCTCAGATGTTGTGCCAGCAATTACTTCAGCGCACTCACTTTTCAGTCGATTTAACTGCCTCACTGCACTTGGAGGAACTACGGAACCCGAGTGTTTTAAATCTGGGAGTGTGGAGAGGGTCAACACACTTAATGTCTCCAGTTGAGAATCAGCATCTGTGACAAGTTGGTCATGGAGATGTATGGCTGCTTGTGTGTGTAAATGTGAAGAATTGCGCTCAAGTGCACAATATAGCATTTTCATCATCGGGATGACCTTTGATCCTGAAACTCTCCTCAGACAACTCCACTGTGGCCTGATGGAAAGGGGCCAGAACAAGAAGTGCCTCCTTTAAGGTGTTAAACTCATCATCCGTGAGTGGAGTCAAGTCTGTTTGAAGAGAGGCAAGAGACACCCACACTGGTTCTTTCTCATCGTGTAGCCGTGACAGCATCTGATATGTGCTGTTCCAGCGTGTTGGTACCTCGTTGATAAGTTTCAGGGCGGGCCGTCCAATCTGTTGCTGCACTTGAGCAAGCTTTTCTTTGGCTGTGGTGGTGGATCTGAAGAATGATCCTACTTGTCTAGATTTGTGTCTGATGGATGAAAGCTCAGGGATTTGATTACAGGATTTCTTGACTAGTAAATTTAGTTTGTGTGCAATGCAAACTGAATGCCGAATTTGGAGAGTCCTTGTTGCTGCAATCATCTTTGGTGCTGCGTCGGTCACAAGACACCTTATCTTATTTGTTATGGCCCAGTCATCCATAATGCCCCTTTGGAACTGGGCCAAATTGTCAGCAGTGTGACTTTGTGGGAAGTGTTTCACTCCCAAAACTGATGTACATAACTGTGTATTATCAGTAATGTAGTGACAGGTAAGAGCCAGGTAAGCCTCCATGTAACAGGAGGTCCACATGTCAGCTGTGATGCTCACTGCCACAGCTTGCTTCATTCTTTCGACTTCCTCCGCATGTTTTTTGCCTAATTTTTCCTTGACAGTCTGAAAATGAAACAAAATCAAATCAATATACAGTGCTTAACAAATGCATCAGACCACCTGTCATTAAAGCAAGAAAACATCCAGCATTATGAAGTTCTCTGCATTTTGCCATTGTGAACAGAAATGAGGAATTTCAAACCGTATTCAGTTTTAATACCGAATTGTGAGCTGGTACACTGGACAGAAATTATTCAAGCATGATATTTGAAAATTGAAACAAATTTTTCTATTTAGTGAGTAAACAACACTGTACTTTGCTATGTAAAAAAAAAAAAAGGTACATTTAGCATTAAATGTAATTTCAGTTCAATAATATGCACATATTAGTGGATTAATTGATTAATTAATTTTGGTGTTCACAAGTGCTGTTAAATTATGGTTGCTGTGGCATAAACCTTTAATCAGGTTGTGGTCTAATTAATGTGTTAATCACTGTACTTCTATTAAACCAACATTTTCTATACAAACCTTTCTACTTGGCAAAACGTATGATGGGTCAAGGAGCTGAATAAGCTCCTTGAGCGCCTCACTCTCCACAATCCTGAGGGGTAGGCACTCTTATAATTACATTCAGGACTGCCTGGTCCAAAGCATTCTTCCTATAGACGCTGATGTTAAAAATAATAAAACATATATTAATAAAGCAACCATGAGGAAGTCGTTCAATGTCTGTATACCTGTTGTCATGGCCCTGCTGTGATGGGGCCCTTTGTTTCCACTCCCCTCTCCCCGTGTGTGTGTGTGTGTGTGTGTGTGTGTGTGTGTGTGTGGGCGGAGAGTAACTGGGAGGAGCTGCGGCTGATGGCGCACACCTGGCGTCAATCACCTCGTCCGGCAAAGAAAAGCCCTGTGCTCCAGCCAGTCTGCGCCAGATTGTTAGTCTACCGGTGAATCTTGGCTCCTGAAGAGTATTTTGATTTTCAACTAGACCTTACCTTGAGTAATCCTTGTTCCTGTTTTTCAGCTCCTTGCTTTGTACCTGGCCTGCTCCGCTCCACTCCTTCGTTCCTGGAATTATTTTTGTGTTGGACAATAAATCGCACTAACCTTGCCACAGTCTTGTGTCACTTTTTGGGTCATAACCTTTGAGCCGTGACACCTGTGTTCATTCTGGGTGTATTTGTCACTCTGTAATACCTTAGCATTGAGGAGGTGCTTTTATATATGTATGATAGCTCTGTAGAACAAATGCGGCATTTAACCTGCATGAAATGAAATGAATATACTGAGAGTCACATTACTATGTGTTATTAATTCTGATATAGATCAAGCGTGAAAAATGAAATACAAACAGTTACCTAATTCGCTGTTAAAAGATCAAAATGATCCCACACAGCGGAAATTTTCCTTTTTCTCTCGGGCTCCATTTTATTGCTGTAGGGGGAAGTTATTTTTATCTTTGGAAGGGTAATTTTCTTCTGACAGTGATTCATCCCGTTGACACTTGCAGATGCGGTACCTTTTAAACATAGTTTGGTGCGTCGGTGACGAGCGAAACAGCAGAAGTATCGGTCACGCGTCTTTTTCTTAAAGCGACACGCACGTCTAGTGCTGGGCGATATGACGATACATATCGTGGGGACGATAGAAAAGTGTCTATCGTGCCATTTCTCTTCTATCGTTTCTAACCTAATTTAATCAATTATTAAAGCAAATATTTCATTAAATAGACCACAAAGAATGTATTAGTGTTGTCTTGTCACTATGCATCCTCTAAGTTTATATTAAATGATTATAAACAAGAATAAAAATAACTTTTGCGACACCACCCTGCTTTACGATATTTCTGTCCGCCACCACATCTGCTGTAGCAACGGCGACATCTAATGGACGTACACCCCTACTACAACACTCAGCATGTTTATTTCTGAGTTAAATGTCACTTCATAACAGGTTACATTAATTCTCCGTCATTTACGTAATATGTTTAGCTTTGACGCAGCACTGATCCATCTCTGAGCACGCGGGGCTCCCTGTTAAACACCGCATGGTTTCACTCTGCTTTACGTCCGGCAACTAAACAGCTTTTTAGTGATGGATCTCACATCGGAGCTGACTGAGAGCGCATGGATCTGGATTAAACACACGAGAGAGAAGAGAGCAGCTAAAGACGTACGATGCAAACTGCTCGCCCACTGTTTCTTAAACATTACATTAAAGTTGAGAAAATTGAGATGATAAGCTCCAATTTACATTTGTTTTAGTGTAATATGAGCCTTGATATTGAGGAGCAGCTGATGCTCTGAGTAAGTCGTTCTCTACGCACGAGTTTACACATTTCTGTTGTTAAATTCGTGTTGACTCTGGTCAGATCATGTTTAGCCCATTCATCCTGCAGTCTCACATTTGTCCTGACATTAACAATATAGGCTATATAAATTATCCATAGCAAACCCACTGCTTCAAAATAAAGTTGAAAAAAAGTAAGCAATGATATTTTTGTCAAACTTTTCAAAGAATAACTGAAAACTGACATTATTGTGGTATATCGTGATATGTATCGTTATCGTGATATAAAATAATCCATATCGGGATATAGGTTTTTTCCATATCGCCCAGCACTACGCATGTCGATATGGGGCTTCGCTCTATGAGCTCGACACATGCACCGGTGCGTCGGTGATTACCCATCATTAATAAATAGATATTTGTTTTAGTTGCATAATATTCATTGTAATGTTGCATTGCTCTCATTGTTCTGTTTTGTCTCGTCCACCAGGGTTCCAGGCCAGTCTGATGGGAAGTTGGCTGCTCTGCTGGGATGGCATGTGGTTGCTGGGGTCTTGGCACCTTACCAGCACAGAGACCAGGAGCCATGCGGACTATGCCGACCAATCAGCCTGGACCCCTGGCAAAGAGCCCTTCTCTGAGCCCATCTATTACAAGTTCCTTCCACCCATGTCAATGTCTTGCTCCTCCAAGCTCCACCTCCTCCCGAAACAAACAACTGAACCCCATCAGAACCTGCTCCCTCCAAAATAATTTGAGATACTCTTTGGAATAAATCAATGAAACCTTTTCTCATTGTCTTGCTCTCCTTGTACATTGGTGATCGGAACATAGGGGGCGTTACATCGGTAACACTTTATAATAAGGGTACATGGATTAATGCATCATGACTTCATGCATTCATTCTCCATCGGAAAAAGGTGGCTTCCCCGCTTCAGGTCGGTGGGAGTCCTTGCCTCAAGTGGAGGAGTTCAAGTATCTCGGGGTCGTGTTCATGAGTGAGGGACGGATGGAGCGTGAGATGGATAGACGGATCGGTGCAGCGTCAGCAGTGATGCGGTTGCTGTATCGGACTGTTGTGGTGAAGAGGGAGCTGAGTCGGGGCAAAGCTCTCGATTTACCGATCGATCTACGTTCCCACCCTCACCTATGGTCATGAGATCTGGGTAATGACTGAAAGGACAAGATCGCGGATACAAGCGGCTGAAATGAGTTTCCTTGGCAGGGTGGCTGGGCGCACCCTTCGAGATCGGGTGAGGAGCTCAGTTACCCGGGAGGAGCTCGGTGTAGAGTCGCTGCTCCTTCACGTCGAAAGGAGCCAGCTGAGGTGGCTAGGGCGTCTGTTTCGTATGCCTCCTGGACGCCTCCCTCGGGAGTGTTCCAGGCATGTCCTATTGGGAGGAGGCCTCGTGGAAGACCCAGGACACGCTGGTAGGACTATGTCTCCGAGCAGCTGGAGGAGGTGTGCGTGGATCGGGAAGTCTGGGCATCTCTGCTGAGACTGCTGCCTCCGCGACCCGGCCCCGGATAAAGCCGAAGAAAATGGATGGACGGATGGACTTCATGCATGAATTAAAGTGCTTTATTTGTCATCGTACAATTGTACAACAAAATAGTGTTCAGGCGTTATGGTGAGTACAGACCAAACGCTGACACGCCACCAACTTCCATGTTAACCCTATGTAGACGTGCTTCGACGCGCTTCGAAATGTAAGTAAAGACGTCCGCGCGTATGACGCGTTCCAAATGCGAGCAGATGAGGATTAACGCGCGTCAAAGCCAGTGAGAACAGCGCGGTACAGAGCAGCGATGCCCCGCCCACTGCTTCATGCACTCAAGTAATCACAATCTACACGTGCGTTCATTTACGTCTGCTGTTACCTGCAGCAGTGGCGCAAAAAGGGCATACGCGATATATGCCTTGCATATGGGCGCCGAAAGTGATGTGTCGGTTGCGAACGATCCGGCTCTTTTGAACGAGTCTTTACAGTGAACGATATGAACGGGTTTGCAGAGTTTTTTTTTTTTAATTCCTCTTTGGGGGACGGGCGTCACTTTAGTTGTGCATGCTTATTTTGCGAAACAAAAGTCACTGCTGGAGTGGGGCAGAGAGGAGTGGAGGATTGGCAGAGGGACAGTCATCTCCACCCCCCACGAGGAGCTCAAAGTGAGCATAAGGCAACAAGTTTGAGAAATAAAAGTCCTAATGAAATAATAAACACGGTTACAGAGGAGATCGCGTTGAAGCTTGCGTTGTTTTCTCCCTCTTGCGCGAGGGAGAGAGAGGGAGAGGAGGAAAAGTTACATGAATGAAAGGGGCCGTGTGATTGTTTTTTGTGATAACAAACTCCATAGAGGGAAATGTCGATGTTCTATTGTGTGAAATAGTGACATTTTCGTTAAAATAAAGTCAATTCAGAGGGTATTTATTTACTTTTTTTTTTTTTTTTTAAACAACAACCATCAAAGAGCTGTGTGTGTGTGTGTGTGTGTGTGTGTGAGGGGGGGTAGTTGCGCCCCTGACTTGCAGCATGGAGGAGAAGTTGATCATCGCGGTTTGCGCTCAGCCTGAGTTGTATGACACGCCTCCTAATTATGACGCTTGCAAAACTTCACGCGCCAGCAAACAGGCATTTCTCGCGAGTGTGAAGCGGCAATGTTTGGCGTCCAACTAGAGGCTGACGGAGCGTGGACGCACGTTCGGTCTGAACGCACCTTTAGTCCTGAGCTGCGCTGCCACTGTGTCTCAACCTGAGCAACATGTTTTTGGAGGTCGGGGAAACCGTAGCACCCAGAGGAAACCTGGCTGCCTTCAGTCTCCTCTGATCCTCCAAATGGTGCATTGCCTCCTGGGTTTGTCCCAGTTTGGGAGCATGGTTTCCTGCACTGGTCAGCTCCTCTCCTCCTTCCCCTTCCTCCTGCAGCTCCCTCCGCTCCACAACAGTCTTCCACCATCTTCTAGGGAAGAGTTTAGCAGTTCATCTGTTTTATTCTCCACTGAACGGACATTAGTCAGAACAGTAGTGGGGATAGAACGCTTGTGTGGCTTAGCTGTGAGTCTTGTCCGGATACCTCCTGGTTAGTCCCTTTTTTGTTTCCTGTAGCGCCTCCACTGTGCTGCAGGTGTGGGGGGCTCTTGGTGCCTTTTCAGTGTTTCAGAAGAAGAAATGTGTAGGTCTCAAATGTCTTAAGCTTATTAATGTGATTACTCATGAACTAACACAGTTGATTAAAGCCATGAACTCATTAATAATCATGAGTAATTAATCATGATCATGATGAATTTGTTTGTGTAGAAGAAACAGACGGTACAAGGATCAAACTTTGTATAAACTTACGGCACAAATAAACTCATCATTATTTCATCATAATGTGCCACTTAAACTGAAGTGTTTGAGTGTTGAAAAATGTTTTAATAAGTTGAACATAATAATAGTTGTGCCGTGTCAAAAGTGATTTAGTTCCAAATATCAAAAACAGAATTATAAATGAAATAAATATGATGCTTTACAGGTGAGTAACTAACTACGCAGCATATTTTACTGAACATGTGCTTTATGAGAATACTGCTCGAAAAGAAGAAGAATTAATAATAATCACGCATGATCTTTAATTAGTTCATTCCCTTAATTAACTGTGATAATTCACAGTATTTAATCATGAAAACTCATGGACTTATGTTAATATGATGAATGAATGTACCCTTTCTATAAAGCGTTACCAATAAGTACTGGTGGGAAAACAACTGTACGTTAAAGTGTTAATGTTTCAGAGTTGTAGAAACCCATCAAACACATCTTAACATTAACCCCCACCTGAGCTGAGCACATTTTCGCTAAATCTAAAAGCTTCTTGAATGAAAACGTAGAAAAAGAAAAATCACAAAAGAGCGACACAAACTCAACTATAAAATCATGAAAAAGCAACAAAAGAGCGACAAAAAAGAGACGAAAACACGACAAAAACGCTTCAAGAAATGTGACATGTGCGGCTTAGCTTTCAAATGAGGCATTACCCAGGCCTATAGGTTGTAAGCTCCCGTCGAGAAGCTTTTCGATTTTGATAAAGCTGAAGTGGACAAAGAGGATTGATTAAATAAGTTGTATTTCTGAAATGTGATAAAATAAATCGTTCTCGAGGTAATGCCATCTTTCGCTTTCCTGTTCTCTTCAGTTACTTCGGTGCCATCTCGTGTTTTGATCACGAGTGTCCATACCGAATCAAAAGATGGGATTTCCAAATGACATTCCGGTTCTATTTCATCAGAAGACCTGTGGGAGTAAACAGCGTCTCGTATTAAACAGTATAAACAGCCGATGAATTCTGATTAAATCCTGCTCGCGTCTCTCCGTCAGTCTGTTTCATTCCATATAATTGCTTTCCACCTCGAGATGTTTTCATTATTGGATTCGGGCGGGGCAGATATGGATATTGATGAAGACATTTTAACTTGGCGTCGTCTAACTTATAATTTCTCCCGGGGAATATGCTGATAAACGTGAGAAGTTATGCACAAGAATTAAGTGTGGTGTAACAAGTTAGGAATACGGTGAGGCACGGTCATAGAGTATGGCTGAGCAGTGTTGCAGTCATACATACAGTAGGTGTGTGAAAAATCTACTTTGTGAACGTACCTCCACCGACAATAAAACCCACTCTGATTCAGATTCAGAGGGAAAGAATTGAGGTTAATATAGATGGTGATTTATACAGTTACTATTTGTTATTTTGTGTGTGATTTTAAGCTGTAAAGTATGAGAAATTCTTTTAAATAGAGCAGCCATTCCCAAAGTCCAGGACATCGCGGCCTCCTGTCAATCCGACAGCCTCCTGGAGGGCCCCCCAATTAGGGCTGGGTCGGAAAGCTTCTTAAAGAGACAGAGGCCTATTTCAAGAAGTTCAGTACAGCCATTTTTAGAGAGCAATTTTATTCAAGGCAGTTATTTTAATTTACTGCATATACAGACCAACAGAAGGTTACGTCATCATTGTAGTATCAGAATCAGAATCAGAATGGGTTTTATTGCCATGGTTTGAGAACAGGTTCACAAACTAGGAATCTTTCTCGGTGCAAACGTGCGACATAGAACATATAACACAGTTAAGATAAAAATAAGATAAAAAACTTTAAAACTATAAAGCTATTAGGGGCATGCGTGAAAAATATTAAATAAATAAGATAAAATAAAGTGACATATGACATATAGACAACAACAATTTGACATTGAACAACAGCGGGATTGTATTAACAGATGTGTAGGCATATAAAGTGATAAAGTGATTAAGTGATAAAGTGATAGCAGTGGGTCTAAGTGTGGACACACCACACAGTGCAGTGCAGATACATCCATGAGTCTGTAACTGGGTTATTGGGTCTTATTATTGCTCATGAGTCTGATGGCGGAGGGGAAAAAACTGTTCAAGTGGCGGGAGGTATGGGTCTGGATAGACGTAGCCTCCTGCCCGAGGGGAGAGGGGTGAATAGTCCATGTCCAGGGTGAGAAGGGTCAGCGGTGATCCGACCCACACGCCTCCGGGTCCTGGAGGTGAACAGGTCGTGGAGAGATGGGAGCCAACAGCCAATCACCTTCTCAGCAGCACGCACAATGCACTGCAGTCTATGCTTGTCCCGGTCTGTTGCGCCGGGGTACCACACGGTGATGGAGGAGGTGAGGATGGACTCGATGATGGCCGTGTAGAACTGCACCAGCATCTTGGTTGGCAGCTTAAGTTTCCTCAGCTGCCGCAGGAAGAACATCCTCTGCTGGGCCTTCTTGATGAGGGAGCAGATGGTTGGCTCCCATCTGAGGTCCTGGGTGATGGTGGTGCCCAGGAAACGGAAGGAGTCCACGATAGAAATGGGGGTGGGAGAGTCTGTCAGGGCGAGGGGGACGGTGGGGCTGTGTCTTTCCTGAAGTCCACGATCATCTCCACTGTCTTCTGGGCGTTCAGCTCCAGAAGACAGTGGAGATGATCGTGGTATGATGATCGTGGTATGCTATAGACTGGTGCTATGTGATTGAAAAAAGCATAATACCCCCTCTTTAACTGAATTGAAAATCAATCAAATTGAATCGTGAATCGAATCGGGCCCTTGTGAAGTGAAATCATCCATCCATCCATTTTCTTCCACTTGTCCGTTGCCGGGTCGTAAATCACATTGCACCAGCCCCTATGGCTCCTCCCGCAGGTGGTGGGTCCACAGAAGGACGGCCTCATGGTTCTAACCGGGCCTGTTGGTCTCTCATAAGGGGCTTCTGAACCGCTCTTTGTCTGACCCGTCACCTAGGACCTGTTTGCCATGGGAGACCCTACCAGGGGCACGAAGCCCCCGACAACAGAGCTCCAGGATCATTTGGGCGCTCAAACCCCTCCACCACGTTAAGGTGGCGGTTCCAGGAGGGGGAAGTAAAATCAAAATGAATCAATTTGGGAAATACGGATTGATATTGAGCCCTACCCCCAATAGTAATATACTTACTCAATTCAAAATAATTTGTTATTATTGTACAACTAAAAGTACATAAAAAGCCAAATCTACGTCGCCGCTGTTGTCACCATTGCATCACTGTTGTTTTAGCAAAATTATTAAGAATAATTGGAGAGAAAAAAAAAAGAAAGAAAATTGTTCAAATTGAAAGTTGATTACATCTTGTCTGGGCTATTGTTATTTTTTGGCATCGGTGTGGCCATCTAATTTGTAATGTTTTTTTAAAGAATGGGGTAGGAGCTTATAATAATTTTCTTCATCCTACTCCTGTTCTTCTTTTCATGGAATGTATTATTGTTGTGTTTGTTGGATTGTTCCAATTGTATGTTGCATTACCATGAAAAAAGAATAAATAAAATGAAATTAAATGAAATAAATACTGGTTTAAAGTAGTATAATGTATCAAATAAATGTCCATTTCCTTTCAAATATTTTTTTCCAACGTACTCGTTTTGTAGACAAGCCACTCACTACTTTCTCCACGCCACAGTACATGGAACAACCCAAACGTGATCTGTGGCGTATAGTGACTAAATCAATCCCACATATCATCCATGCGTAACGATCAATTTCCAAACCAAGGCAAGGCAAGTTTATTTATATGGCACATTTCATGTACATGTACAACTCAATGTGCCTCACAGCAGCACCAGACACCCAAACACAATAAAAATGCAATAAAAAGCATTAAAAACACGATACAATTACATTAAAAAATACATTAAAAAATACATTAAAAATATGTATATATTAAAATTTGTAAAAATACAATCAACTGCCATAGGCAGCAGTAAAAAGGTGTCCTTTCAGCCTGGACTTAAACATAGTCAGGGTCGAGGCCTGTCTCACGTCCTCACTGAGGCTGTTCCAGACTTTTGCTGCGTGAAACTGAAATGAAGCCTCACCATGTTTGTTGGTGACTCTAGGAACCACCAGGAGGGCCCGAGATGGTTCATACAGCTGTACCATGTCAGAGATGTACTTTGGTGCCCGACCATGAAGGGACTTATACACAAGCAGAGCTATTTTAAAGTCTATTCTCTGAGTGACAGGAAGCCAGTGCAGAGAACGGAGCACTGGACTAATATGGTCGTATTTCTTAGTTCTTGTCAGGACTCGAGCAGCTGCATTTTGGATATACTGCAGTTGTTGAACAGCTCGTTTAGAAAGGCCAGTGAACAGACCGTTACAATAGTCTAGCCGGCTGGAGACAAACGCATTAATTAATCTCTCCAAATCTGGTTTTGACACAATGTTTTTTATTTTGGCAATGTTTTTTAGGTGGTAATAGGCCGCTGATGTAATGGACTTAATATGACTGTTAAAATTCAGGTCTGAGTCCATGATTACCCCTAGGTTTCTAACTTGACTTTTCGGTGCCAGTGAAAGAGCCTCAAGATGACCAATAACAACCTCTCTGTGTTTTTGTGGGCCAAAGACAACCAGGTCCCAGAGTGGAAAGATCTCAAGACGTAGTTGACGTGGCTCCGTAGTTACGGCGTCTCCGCAACGTCTACTAAAATGATGACCTCACAGCGCCAGCGTTGTGTCCGTTATCCACAATCTACTGACCTTATAATCAGTTTTACTCCGCTCCTCTGCCCCATTGTGAGCCACAGGGGACAAGCCATGTTAGAGTTAGCCTCCATTCAGCTTGTGCTTTTGGATTGACCGTGCATTAGTACCCGTGAGTCTGAAGAACGACTCCACCTCCTCGTCTCTTCTGTAGATCGTAACTGAGCTGGCTCCATGTTAACAAAGAACGTGAAATTATAAGAGTTTTGTCTTGGTGTGGACGTAGCCTCAGAGTTGAATAAGTTGGTTCTCTCTTACCTATTCAGAAAGCAGAATGAGCCCCACACTGACGGTTACAAAGTCCTATTTCTAAAATCAGCTTCCAATCAACAAAGAGACTCGCACTTACTTCACCGATCACCCCACTTTAAGAAGCAATACATTACATTTATTACCTCAATATCGGTAGTCTTTTCCACATCTAAATTGCGATCTTTCATAATGCAATCAATCGCGATAATTGCAGGCTTATGGGGACACTAAACCGTTAGCCAAGACGGAAACTTCACCTAAACTTTGGCATTATACGGGCTATTAAAACATTTTGCGTCTGAGAGTTTGGACTTCTCCAAATCCCAGTGGTGTCAAAGTAGTTTTTGTAGGTTTAGCTCTGCTGTTTATTTCCCCGAGGCTTCCCTTCCAAATCCCCGGACAGAGCAGCGATACAGTTAATGGTGTGTCTGGGACAGGGCTGTGCTGTTTACAGACAGGCTGAAAAAGAACACTCTTGATGGGATTGGTCCAAACGAGCTGCGTTCCCAGTGATGGAGAGTGTATTTGAGAACTTTTTTTTAATTTGCTCTTTTGTTGCCGTTTGCGCACTGGACTGACTCATTCGTGGTAAATAATGCGAGGAGCTGGAACTTCGTGGATACAAGTTCTTGTCGTCACTTTTTTGGTGCATTTTTTTAAGCGTTTTTGGTAACGCTTTAGAATATAGCCCGCGAGTTTCAGGTGTAAGTACGGGTAACAAGAAAGTAATTACACATATAAGTACAGGTACTCTTACAACGTGTAACAAGGGGGAACAATGTGTAACAAGGCAGTACAAATTATTACAAGGGGAACAATGTGTAACAAGGCAGTAAGTTAAATTATCCTTTATTAATCTCTGTAGAGAAATCTCTTTAGATAAATTTATTCTCTGCATTTGACCCATCCTCAATGTCGCAGGGGCAAGCTGTAGGAGCAGTGAGCTGCTGGCGTGGGCCAGCTCGGAGTCATATCTTCACTTTCACAACAGTAATACTGTTATGAAAGTGCAACATTAAAATTAATGCACAATTTATAAAACCACATTCCCTTTTGCCACAACTATGTGACAGCTCAGCACCATTAATTGCTCTTTGAATACCTTTACTACACCTTGACATGTAGCTGCACGTTGTGCTACCGTGTTACACATTGTTCCCCTTGTTACACTTTGTACTTCCTTGTTACACAGTGTTCCCCCTTGTTACATGTTGTAAGAGTACCTGTACTTACATGTGTAATTCCTTTCTTGTTACCCCTACTTACACCTGGAACTCGCGGGCTGTATTCTAAAGCATTACCCGTTTTTTTTTTTCATGTTTTCGTGTTTTTGTTGTTGTGTTTTGGTCACTATTTCATTTTTTGTCACACTTTCTTGTTGATTTTTTTGTTGCTTTGTCATCACTCTTTAGTCGTGTGTTTTTGTTGTGTTTTTGTTGCTTTCCCAGCACGTTTTGGTTGCTCTTTTGCCGTGTTTTTACTTTTTTAAGATTTGGGTAATGCTAACCAGGAGAAACAATTCCTGCTGTTAGCATGTCAATCGCACGCTCCCTCCAAACTTAACCTAACAACTCTGGCATTGTATCATCTGTAAAACTGAAACATTTCAGAGTGTCCTTTTATTGTAGACAGCCTAAGACACACCTGTACCATATCCATGTGGTCTGATCAGCATCTTGATAAGCCACATCTGTGAGGGAAATATGGGTCTTTTTGTATACAGATAACTCTATTTGGAGTCTTTGAATTCAGCTCGTGAATAATGGGAGCAAAACCAAAAGTGTGTCATGTTTTGTTTAGTGTAGTTATCCAGACAACTGATTTAAAACGTCTGTGTTTGTGCTCTAATGTGTCGACCGCCCACAGATGCAGCTTGTGGAGCTTCAGTCACCGGCACAGCCCTGATGAAGTGACATTCAGGAGTTATTAGTCACAAGTGTTGTCTTTTGTGAGTCTGAAAGGTCTCGGGGCCTCATTTATAAAGCTCCCTATTCACAAAATGAACGCAATATTTATTTAGCATTTGCCCAATTCCACCGTCCTTACCCAGGGGAAGGGGAAGTGACATCACCAACAGCTGTTCTTCTTCTTCTTTAAAGTTCAGTGCAGGCCAAACAAAAGCGCATACCGCCACCTACTGTATATTGTCCAACAACAACATAGTGTCCAAATAAAGACATTTAAGGCGGAAAAAAAAGAAACATCAAAATTATCCTTCAATTTCCCTTTATTTTATCTCAACAGCTGTTTCATAAAGCTACAGTATGCAAATTAGCCATGTGGCTTAAGTTTCTACTAAATGAAAACAAAAGCACAAACTGCCTTCATTTAGGCCATTTACTGAGGAGGCTCTTTAAAACCATGTGACTGAACTGTGGTGACGACAACATGTATTTTGTCATTTTTATGAAGTTTTTTTCATTATTATTAAATGTGCACCTGTCAATCAACAGTGGTTGCCATGAATCACTCGAGAGTGGGGGCGAGGGGGTGGGGAGATTGGCGCAGTGGCTTATGGGATGGCACATAGCTCCTAATCGCCAGTGAGTTAGCATCAGAGATCCCTATGCTAAATTGGCTATGATAGTTAGCATACACGCCACTTTCCCTCACTCCTTTCTAACCGACAGCCCAATTCGGACGCTTCTTGTCATGGCGGACGCTGACACACATCCGGTTTGGCGTAAGACCTCTTACCAATTTAACGGTTTCGGATGGAGCATACATGAACATCAAAGAGCTACTTATGCTCCAAAAACACGTGTGTAAAATGCAACTTAGGTGGGGTTCACACAGAAGAATTACTTGCCAAGATGGTATTTCAAAGAAAGTGTCTTGAGTTTAGTCCGTATACTTTACAATATTGAACCAACTGTTCGGAGATTGTGTTCAGCATGTTCAGAACAAACAGGAAATGCATCTAAAATGTTAGTTATCAAGCGTGTAGAGATATAGTAATAAAAATTACTTTTAACATTACACACTGAAGAAGAAAAAGATTGAATGAATATACTAATTTATTCAAATTTGTGATCATCAACACTGCAAAAAATAGACTTAGAACTAACTCTGTACATTAAAAACACAATAAAACTACAGACAATAAAAGTAAAATAGTAACACTAAGTTTGATAAATTGTTGGTGTCTGTTGCTGTTTGGTATTTTTTCTGAGACGTCTCTCTCGTCAAGCTGTAGCACTCTGTCACTGTCTGACCCTTTCACAATAAGAGTCTTCTTAAAGCGATACCATACAGTGACTTTTATTGTGTAAAAGGCAAACCGGAAGCAGTTTGTTACCACTTGACCAAGTAATTCACCAAAGTTGGTCTTATATTTTCAAAGACATGGATAAACAGCGCATTAGTGAACACGGTCCAGGATTTAAATTAAACAAATGAGAAGGATGCGGCGCCTGACAGAACTGTAAAGACAAAGGACATGTGTCGCCAGGTAAATAAATAAACACACACCGTGATCTACGCAGAACAGCGGCGTTATGGGAGAAAGACACTGACGTAAATACAGCTGAAAAAGAGACAGAACGCTGGGTTTAAAAGCTCCAGATTGAGGAGTCTGGTCGTGTATGCGACTGTAGAGGAGCGGCTCGCTGCTAAACGCTCGCATTAGCGTCTGACAATGCACAGCAGAAAGTTTGCAGCTTGGTTTTGCTTCACTGACAGTAAAAAGAGTCAACTGTGCAGAAGTGCTTTGAATCGTGATAAAACGCTCCCACAAAAATGACAGATTCTCAGCTCTGGAGATCGTAAGACGGTCTAATATCGTCATATCGCCCACCCTTACTCTAGTCCCTTTAAGAAATATATCAATGCTATGAGTGTTGTTACGCCTTGCAAAATAGTGCCCCTTATTATCCACTTAGAAATTCAACATGTTTAATTTTGTGTGACTATATTCTTGGATCGTGTAACTACTCACGTAACCGTATTCAAATAGGGAAAATGTGCAGAGCCCGTTTAGCCCCATGAAGGAGGGGAGGAGAGGCTAAATGCTAATAACATTTGTGTGACAGAGCGCACGCACAAAGACCAGACAGGTATGCATCAACTCGTCTAAGCTAAGGTAAGAACATATCTCAGTATAGAAAAACTGTAGCCTGTTCCTTTAAGACCAGTTGAAAAATGGCAAAAATTCACATTTTGCATGATTGGATCTTAACAAGGTTCAAACTAGAACTTAAATGGAAGTGAGACCAAAAAAATGTGTGAACCTTTTATTGAAAATAACAAATACACTGAAATAGGCTGTGTTTTGCAGCTGATCTAAAGTTTAAGACCACATGCCTTCATTCAGAGTCATTTTCTGTCAGGTATTCACACTGAAACATCATTATTGTTCGGAAAGACTTACTGTACCTTTGCTGTTCTCCCATGTCACCGTTAGCGCAGAGTCCACTCTGGCAGATTTGAGTCAAACAGCTGTAATCGGGAGCTGAACTATGTCCTGTAGTGTGCGTATATTAAGTAGCAATGTGAGCTCCCGATTTCAGCTGTTTGACTGACTCGATACTGCCAGAGTCGGACTCTAAAGCTCTACAGGTGACATGAAAGCAGCGCAAAGGTAAGTCTTTCCGAACAATAATGATGTTTCAGCAGGTGCAGAGCGTCTTCAGCGAGAGGATAAGCTGCTGTGGACATTAGCACTAGCCATCTTAGCATTAGCCTATTTATTTATGATGGAATCAAGGTTATGACTGCACTACAGAGATGGTACAGCATGACCCAATATGATAAATTAGGATGCTTTTGAACTGTGATTCCCATGTCAGCACATATTTCTACAGTTCTGGCTCATTCACAGTGATGTGAGACAGACGTCGTTCGAAGAGGCTAACTGCACATGTGGGTGATTCTACAGCTAATGTGAAATCTTTGTCCTGGGCAGAAATAAGAAAAACATGTTTATTTTTTCATCTTTTTTAATTATCCAAAATTACAACTCATTAAGATGAGCTCTGAAACTAATTATCATACACCAATTATTATTTTTTAATAATAAATATGGGTTTGAATCTTCAGTTTTGCACTTTCAATCCATCATAACATTTTATACAATGTGAGTGTCTTAATAACAATGTTATATACAACATGGGAAATGCTGATTTGTTTTTTTATGTATAATTTATTTGTTAAAAATATTTTTATTTTTATACTTTTTTACAAAAAAAAAACCTGTCCCTTGTCATTTCCATCACACAGCAAAAACTGCACATTTGTAAATTTGTCCTAATACTTATTTGCAGGCAACCACAAAAGTTGTAATTTCACAGGTCTGGTTTTGTCGGGAGAGCATTGTTAGCCATGTAGGAGGGACAAGACTATTTCTCTTAAATGTACTAATATTTAGAAAAAAAATGTTTTAGTTAATGTATTTAACGTTTATTTAATGCTAAAGCTAGAGCTACACATTAGCATGCTAACAGATATTGACATTTTTGAAGATGTGAAGTGACATTTTGTCATTTCCATCGCAGTCATTTTTTATTGTGATGGAAATGACATGTTGTGATGGAAATTACAAAACTACTAATTCCTAAGGTTGAACTTCAATATTATAATAGACTTAATTGTGTCACTGCCTTCTTTTTGAGAATGAATTTGGTCCCGCTTTCACCGTTGTAAACCAAAAATAAATCAGGTACAGGACCTTTAAGCATTCCGTTGTTGGCTTAGTTTCAATGAAGTTTCATTCATTGGGTATTACAGCGTTGCAATTTGTTTGTTGTTGTGTTTAACATTTTGCTTCCTTAAATAAAAATGATGTATTCTTTTTTGGAGAACAAGTACAAGGGGGTAGCACAAGACAAACCATCTACAGCATGTACTTTCCAGCACATGCTGTCTTTACCACAACGCAAAGTCGTTTCCATCACAATACATAGTTTAGCAAAAAAAAGAAAAAGTAATATTGTGAATTAATTGAATTATTTGAATAAATAAATGGTTTGTAGTTATGTTAACAATTTATCTCTTGAAATGCAAAACTCTTCACAATACAACGTAAAATGTGAATTGAAAGACTTCCAAAACACTACTCAAAGCCGTATGCTATCTAAACAAGAAAAGTACATTTAATTAAAATTACTTCATATGATTGCAATTACATGTTATACTACATCTAATTATAAAGTTTTACACATTACTTTGTAAACAAGGATTGCATGTACAATTTTTTATAAAAACACAAATGTATTAGTGTGATGGAAATGACACTTCAGTTTAAATCTTTGTCAAAAACTTTAAACATTTTATATTAAACAAATTATTGTATTAAAACCAATATCAGTAAGTGATACTAGGCATATCAATGAAACACAATATGAAAAAAATTTCTGAAAACCATAATTTGATTTTCCAACAAGTAGAGGCCAGATTTGCCCATAGTTGAAGAATCACCCATGTGCAAGGTATATGGAATTAAAAAGACATGCAGGAAAGACTCCCTCTTTTCACACACTGTATTTAAGTGGAGCTGCAGCACACGTATGCAAACATAGAATAGTAGTAATTGGAATCAGCAGCACACGTTCTGAATCCGCACTGCCATCTAACTGCCTTCCTGACCAAATTGCTTTCTGCTTTAGCAAGAACCACAAACTTACACACGCAGGAAAATTCATTTGTCCGCGTAGCTCACAGTGTGCAATGGACACGCTAAACACACAAGCTCCAATATAGGGCCAATGTTCTGAAAGTAAATTACTGCTCATTCTGAAGGGGAAATGGCTTCTGTTTTGAATCAACCATGTTTCCTCGCAGCGAGCAGCAAATGCGTGTCTGGACTCCACTCTTGTTGTCTGCTGTGGAGACTTTCGGTGAGGAAGGGTGACCGTGTCTATTAGAGCCAAATGGAACAGGGAAAACTCTTATTTCACACAAATCAGTGCATGTTTTGCATTCAAATGGGCCCACACCAGTTTGTAATCATGTGTGAAATAGCGCCGCGGCCTCACGGGATTATTGTAATCTATGTCAGCGATAAACTGGTCCAGGCCAATGTGGCGCGGTAAATGACCAAGCAACATGACACGAACAGGCCGCCCAATGTTCCACCGGCAGGAAAACTCACTTCAATATCGAGCCATCAATGAAATGATTTGAGGCGCCGCACATCTCGACATTAAGAAATGACCAAATCTGCACGAGAAAGTGTTTACATTTTGCACTGATGCTGTATTTATTGTGGATTCATATGGGGAATTGTACAGTCAATGGCCATTTCATTTCAAAATGTATTTTTCTTACATTGTGGCTGGAAAAGGTGGTTTACAGTGGGGGAAAAGTCTTTAGTCAGCCAACAATTGTGCAAGTTCTCCCACTTGGGAGGCCTGTAATTTCATCATAGGTGAACCTCAACTATGAGAGACAGAATGAGAAAAAAAAATCCAGAAAATCACATTGTCTGATTTTTTATGAATTTATTTGCAAATTATGGTGGAAAATAAGTATTTGGTCAATAACAAAAGTTCATATCAATACTTTGTTATATACCCTTTGTTGGCAATGACAGAGGTCAAACGTTTTCTGTAAGTCTTCACAAGGTTTCCACACACTGTTGCTGGTATTTTGGCCCATTCCTCCATGCAGATCTCCTCTAGAGCAGTGATGTTTTGGGGCAGGCGCTGGGCAACACAGACTTTCAACTCCCTCCAAAGCTTTTCTATGGGGTTGAGATCTGGAGACTGGCTAGGCCACTCCAGGATCCTGAAATGCTTCTTACGAAGCCACTCCTTCGTTGCCCGGGCGGTGTGTTTGGGATCATTGTCATGCTGAAAGACCCAGACATATTTCATGTTCAATGCCCTTGCTGATGGAAGGAGGTTTTCACTCAAAATCTCACGATACGTGGCCCCATTCATTCTTTCCTTTACATGGATCAGTCGTCCTGGTCCCTTTGCAGAAAAACAGCCCCAAAGCATGATGTTTCCACCCCCATGCTTCACAGTAGGTATGGTGTTCTTTGGATGCAACTCAGCATTCTTTCTCCTCCAAACACGACAAGTTGAGTTTTTACCAAAAAGTTCCATTTTGGTTTGATCTGACCATATGACATTCTTCCAGTCCTCTTCTGGATCATCCAGATGCTCTCTAGCAAACTTCAGACGGGCCCGGCATGTCCTGGCTTAAGCAGGGGACACGTCTGGCACTGCAGGAATTGAGTCCCTGGCGGCGTAGTGAGTTACTGACGGTAGCCTTTGTTACTTTGGTCCCAGCTCTCTGCAGGTCATTCACTAGGTCCCCCCGTGTGGTTCTGGGATTTTTGCTCACCGTTCTTGTGATCATTTTGACCCCACGGGGTGAGATCTTGCGTGGAGCCCCAGATCGAGGGAGATTATCAGTGGTCTTGTATGTCTTCCATTTTCTAATAATTGCTTCCACAGTTGATTTCTTCACACCAAGCTGCTTACCAATTGCAGATTCAGTCCTCCCAGCCTGGTGCAGGTCTACAATTTGTTTCTGGTGTCTTTGGACAGCTCTTTGGTCTTGACCATAGTGGAGTTTGGAGTGTGACTGTTTGAGGTTGTGGACAGGTGTCTTTTATACTGATAACAAGTTCAAACAGGGGCCATTAATACAGGTAACGAGTGGAGGACAGAGGAGCCTCTTAAAGAAGAAGTTACAAGTATGTGAGAGACACAAATCTTGCTCACAAGCGGTGAGTGGTTGGTTGAGTGATTTTGGGGGCCGTGGCCTAAAAGGTTTGAGAATCCCTGTCCTAGAATACTTAGGAGACCATTTAAAACAAAAACAACTCAAGTAAAACGCTGTCATGCTTAGGTCAAAGTTTAGCACTGTATATTTGAAGGTGCCATGCCATTAGTCCGACATCTCATTAGTCCGAAAATGTACCATTGAGCAGAGGTGCCATTAGTCCGAAATCTCTCTAACCCAGTTGTGTTGTGGATTAGAGAGCCATATACAATATAGGGCGGCACGGTAGTACAGCGGTTAGCGCTCGTGCTTCACAGCTAGAAGGTCCAGGGTTTGATTCCCACCTGGACGGGCCTTTCTGTGTGGAGTTTGCATGTTCTCCCCGTGCCTGCGTAGGTTTCCTCCGGGTACTCCGGTTTCCCCTACCACTAAAAAACATGTACAATAGGCCAGGATGAATGAGAGTGTGTTTGAGAGTGCACATGGGGGACGACGGATGCAAATTAGCCCAAGGCTACAATCCGGTGTGGCTTGTTTACATGCATGAGACCCATGTATGTTCATTAACATGCACTGTCCTGACCAAATAAACCAATAAATAAATAAATAAAATAAATAAAACAACCATTGGCCCTAACCTTAGGTCAGTGGACTCTTGCCTGAACCTAATTTTATTTTCAACCCCTACTCAATGGGACATTTTCGGAATAATGGGTCGATCCCATATTTGAACAACCTCACTCTGTTTGATGTTGTTCAGTCTGTTAGCAGCGCTAATGCCAAATAGTTTTTGCCTGAGTTTATAGCGTAGGCTAATGCGACATGCAGGATCTGTGACTGTCACCAGTGTTTGGTTATCATCACGATTCACAATCGTAAATAAAACATGCGGTTCTATTGTCGCCGTGGTTAGAGTAGGTTGGCGGCACGGTAGTACAGCGGTTAGCGCTCGTGCTTCACAGCTAGAAGGTCCCGGTTCGATTCCCACCAAGGCCGGGGCCTTTCTGTGTGGAGTTTGCATGTTCTCCCCGTGTCTGCGTAGGTTTCCTCCGGGTACTCCGGTTTCCCCTACCACTAAAAACATGTACAATAGGCCAGGATGAATGAGAATGTGTTTGAGAGTGTGCATGGGGGACGACGGATGGAAATTAGCCCAAGGCTACAATCTGGTGTGGCTTGTTCATTAACTTGCACTGTCCTGACCAAATAAACATAACATAAAGGCGCATCTCCTGAGGTGTGTTATGTAACTTTACAACAGTCATATTGAAAGTATGACTGTTGTAAAGTTACAACAGGCGTGTGCTAAAGGATTAGTATCTTATCCTGACTTCTGCAGTCACTGCTCACTGGAGTGTGAAACTATTGGCACAAAAGCATATCCTACCACTATTGAAAAACTAATTTAAAACTCTCAAAGAGTAAGAAATATCCCCCCAATGCCCCGTGCCATAACACTAGCATTTCTTTGTAAACTGTCATTACTCAAGTCCAAGTCAAATGCCAAATCCCAAAATTGTATGTCTTAAATGAGCTTAAATGTTAATATTGCCCTCCATCTCTGCTGTACAGTGATACGGCTCAGAAACATCATTAGTGCTGCAAGAGTGTGATGTTTAGTGAGTGACACTGTGTGAGCTACAGTTATTTCAAATGTTTTGTTTCACAAGTCAAATTTCCCTTTAAAGGGGTTAAGTCTTCTGAATTGCACTAGAATGCAGGAAAATAGGGATGATAAGGTCTAATTTCTTAGGGGGCTCCAAACCTTAGTCTAACCCCTACCTAAAAGTGTCTGACATTGTCAAATATGTCAAGACACACAATTCAGGACATAATAGGCACTGGCTGTTTCCCAAAGCCGAGGCAGTGTCTCCAAACTCACTTCCTTCCAGTTCAAGGCTTTAGTCCTGCCGTGGTCTAAAAAGAGCTGCTAATGGAACTCACTTCAGAGGTAAAGGAAGAGACATCACATAATAAAAAGGAAGTTATGATTCATCCAGGGGAGAGGAGGGGGGAATGGCTGGGGGGCTGAAAGAATCATACTTTTACCATCTAAAACTAAATAGAGAAGAAGCAGTCAGAGATGATGAAACCGATCTGAAAATACAAAATAAAACTTGAAAGGGGGACTAAAAACTGTAGAAATAAACATTTGGAAGTGCCTTATATCAATTAAATTCAAAGCCCACAAAACAAATCAAGTCCTTTGCTGCTCCATTTCATAGATTCATTTTTTTTGTATTATTGACTAAAAAGACAAACACCTAACATTTATTATTTGACCAAATCTTGACAAAATCTTTGTAAAAAGACACAACTAAAATGAACTCTGGCTGCAGAGCTATTTACCAAGTCAAAGCATGTATTTCTTCTCAATGGTTTTACTCCAGTCCGTGCACCTTCTGCTAGAAAGAGTCTGAGGTTTAAGGGTATTGTGGGGGCCTTATCGCTTTTCTTTTAGTCGTATTACATTTTATTCACCGTGTAATGTTTCATCAAGTGTAATATGTCTTTTCATCCTGTTAGAGAATGAAATTAAATCACTATTTATCATACTGGGTGAAGCTGTACAGTCGTACTATCTCTGTCATAGCTTGACTGTGGGCTCAGGCGCCCACTCTCAGCCACTGAATGTTTTGCTTGCGTATCAGTATGACGCTCTGAGAGGGTATTTATCCCTCTTCTGTGGAAGCATAGACAGACTTGAATGGTAGGACTAGCGCAATGTCTGAGTTCATGTCTCCGTGTCCCGTAACGATGGTAAATAAACTTCTCCTGCATAAGACATCCTGACTGCTGCCTATTCTTCATCAACCCTCTCGATCATCATTATTTCTTTAACACATCCTTTGTTTTCCGTTATGGTGGCCTGACCAAAATCTCCAGTTGGGCTTGATCCAAATCTAGAAGCTTCTCGACTGGAGATTACAGCCTATAGGCCAGTGTGTGACGCCTCATTTGAGAGCTAAGACCTACAAAACTGATCTAAGCTTCTTCTTTGTTATGCTTGTCACGTTGTTTTCGTCCTCTTTGGTTGTGTTTTCGTTGCGTTTTTGTTGCTTTTTCGACACGTTTTGGTCAAATGGCTTGATCAGTTACATAATACAAAAAAACAAAATGCGGACAAAACGCTACAAAAACGTGACAAACGCAACAAAAATGACTAAAACGTGATGACAAAAGAAGATTAGATGAGTTTGATAGGTCTTAGCTTTCAAATGAGGCAGTACTCTGGCCTATAGGCTGCAAGATCTCCAGTCGAGAAGCTTTTAGATTTGGGTAAAGCTGGAGAAAATGTGCTTGGTGGAGGTGTAGGGGTTAAAGACAGACCCTCATCATCTCGCCCCCGCATCAAAACAAACTGAAATGTTTTATTACACACAGCTCCAACTCGAAACAGCGAATACCTAAATGTTTAATTTGCACAAGCTGAGATTTTAAAGTTAAATGAAATCTGTCGTCTTGACCTTTGGGACTATGAGCAGATTTCCACAGATTACCAGAGCAGCAGACAGTTGATTAACTCCTTTTATAAAACGCCGAGCAGCATTTTCATGTTTGACCCGCAGGGAGTCACTGCGAAGACAAATTAGCCAAAGCCTCTGCCTTAATGTCCCGGGGGACTCTGAATAGTGAATGAAGCGTCTGCTGTAGTCAGACCAGAGCTCTGCAGCAGAGTAACTATACAGGCGAGGATATGGAACGGCAATATTTTGTAGTTAAATTCAAATCGGGTGCGTCTAGGAAATACCCCTAGGATGTTGGACGTTTTTTAAATGTACCAATACAAATTGTCAGCAGAGGCCACAAGTCGGATCTTTTGGGAAGAACTGTATTAGAGGATCAGTAAGTAACTGCATGATGTAATAGCGTGTAATGGCTGTTAGGATCATAGAAATAAAAAGGAGAAGCGGCATTCGATCCTAACGTTTGCGGAGAGTTGGCAAGTAGGCTAGTCCGCGAGACTTTTCAGAGTCTGTTAGCCCGCTCAAAGTATTTTCCTATAGGCAAGGCAAGTTTATTTGTAGAGTACAATTCCAACACAAGGCAATTCAAAGTGCTTCACAGTTGCATAAAATTACAGTAAAGCAGATAAAATCAATCTATAAAACACCAACAGAAAAATAATTGATTACAGTAAAAGGTAAGAGTGCAGATAAAATACTTTCAGTTCTCATATGCACGGGTAAAAATAACTGTTTTCAGCCTGGATTTGAACATTGTCAGAGTTGAGGCCTTTCTCGCATCCTCATGAAGATTGTTCCAGATTTTAACTTCAGCGTGTTTAGTCCTGAATCTGGGAACCACCAGGAGACCCTCCCTGAAGTTCTCAGGCCCCGAGATGGTTCATACGGCTCTAACATGTCAGAGATGGACTTTGGTGCTAAACCATGAAATAACTTGTACACAAGCAGAGCTGTTTTAAATTCTATTCTCTGAGTGACAGGAAGCCAGTGCAGAGACCGGAGCACTGGACTAATGTGGTCGTATTAACTGGTTCTGGATGTACTGCAGCTCTAACAGTGAGCAGGCCGTTACAGTAGTCTAACCTGCTGGAGACAAATGCATGGATGAGTCTCTCTAAGTCTGGTTTTGACACTATTCCTCTGATCTTAGCAATGTTTTCAGATGGTAAAAAGCTGATGATGTTATTGCTTTGATGTGGCTGTTTAAGTTCAGATCTGAGTCCATGATTACTCCTAGATTTCTAACCTGATTTTTTGGTTTCAGAGCGAGAGACTCAAGGTGACTGATAACACTTTGTCTTTGTGGGGCCAAAGACAATGATCTCAGTTTTGTCTGAGTTTAGTTGGAGAAAGTTGTTTTGCATCCACAAACTGATCTGTTCGATGCAGTGACAGAGTGTATCTACAGGCCCATGTTCACCTGCTGTCAGTGACACGTAGATCTGAGTGTCATCTGCGTAGTTGTGGTACGACACATTGTTACTGTTTATTAGCTGACCCAATGGAAGCATGTACAGGTTGAATAAGAGGGGTCCGGAGCTTGACCCCTGGGGACTCCACAAGTCATGGCAATTTTGTCCGAGACACAGTCATGAGCAAATTATGAACGATCCAGATGTTTTCAGCTGTTGTCAAGACATCTACCACATTTAGGTCAAAGCCTAGTGCGCATTTGTAGGAACAGGCTCAGATAGCTAAAACCATTACTGTGATTGCTATGGTTAGGGCTGTGCAGGTTGAATAGAAATGATACCAAACTTTGTATCTGCGTCGCATCATATGCCCTTACTTTAGGTTCTGTCTTTGGTGTGATCATAATTTCAGCTTCTTTAATTACATTTTTGAGGTAAAGCCAATATTTTACATTATAATTCATCAGTCATTTGGAAGATAGACAATTTCACAATATCGAGAAATGTGGGGAATACAGTGGGAGAAAAAGTGGGGAATGTGTTTTTTCTGCGCTGTTGCAGTCTGTTCAGGACAATTATGTGATGTCAATTATAAGACCTACAAAACTGATCTAGAAGGATCTTTTTCGTTATTGTGTCATCGCTTTGACACATATTTTCATTGCTTTTTTGTTGCTTTTCATCACTTTTTCGTCACTTTTTTGTTGCTCTTTTGTGGCTTTTTTGTCACATTTTCCTCACACACTTTTGTCACTCTTTTGTCACATTTTCATTACTTTTTGTATGTTTTTGTTTCTGTGGCTTTTATGTCACTTTGTGTTGCGTTTTGTGGCTTCATTTTATTGCTATTTTGACACTTTTTTTTTTTATCAAGAAGCTTTTAGATTTGGGCAAAGCCAAACTGGAGAAAATGGGCTCAGGCAGGGGTTAAGAGGTAAACTCAATTGATAAAACATTGATTATGAAAACTGGAGTGCCCAAAATAACTCTAAAACTAGCTTTTTAACTGAAGTTTAGCAACATAGACAATACTCTTTCGTGTCTGCACCAAAATGGTTTCAGTTCTAATGTTGCACAGGAAGGTTATTTGATCACTAGGACAAAGCTCTTTGTTGCTAAATTTATAAGTGCTCTGCTTTCTCCAATAAACACATCAGCATTTCAGACATATTTTGAGACTCCTTTACTCTCGGGAGCTGAATTTTGGCCACATGCAGGTCAAGAACAGAGACACTTTCAAAACGGCAAGGTATTTTTGAGCAACGGCATCAAAGTCTGAGGCAGTTTCAAGCGGAAATGCCTTTACGTGTGGAGATAGAGTGGAAAATGATCTCAGACAGTTGTGTGCAGAGGTAGAGAGGACCACAGTGGTAAAAAGAAATGGTGGAATTGTTTTTTGTACAAATTGAGTTCACTGTGTTGGAGGACTTCAAAATCACACTATCCAAGTTTCTTCTTTGACACACTTAAAGTCAGGATAGTTAGGATTAGAGTTTTTTTTCCCTTTTTTTTTTACTTTTACATGTTTCCGCTGCTAATGTCCTCATAAATATCATCAGTGTGTGTGCAGCTATGTCACTTATCAACTGTTCGTTCTTCCAAGGCGTGGCCAGTCTGACGGTCCTAACCATGCTGTAAATCGAAACTGACAGTTATTTTTAAATAAGTTACTCATACAGCAGGAGAAGCCCCAGGCAAAGTCTCACTCGCTCTGGCCTGTATTTAGTTCTTACAGACATCATTTCAAATTATTTCGGGGTGGGCGCTTATAAGCCTTTGGCTTCAGCCCACTCCCTTTGAGCAGGTTAACTGCTCAAACAAATAAATAAACTAAAACTAAACAAAATTATATAATGTAAAATATCACCGCTGTGGCAGCACAATAATGTTTTTCCTCTGTTTTAAGTCCCTTGATATGTCTACTTGAAGTGTGCTTTGTAACTGGAAAACTCAAGAAGAAATAAGGTTATATACTGTCATATGTCTAATGTCAAACTGCATTGAGATGCTGACATTAATGTAATTATTCCTCCCAAAGGGAAATGTAAGTTGAGTACATGTGTTCCAGTCGTGTCATTTTCTCTGATGTAAATTAATTTTGAGGACCCTTGTCTACTCAAGGAATATTCATATTTTGAGCTACGTTTGTATTTGTTGTAGATACAGTCCTCGTATTGTATCACTGTGAAATATAAATGCTCATAAGCTTTCTTGCTTCAGCGTACTAACTAGTCAAGAGCCAGATTGATATTACAGTGCCAATAACATCTGCATTTTTGGGGGTCGACCCGTCATTCCGACACCCCTCCATTTTTATTCTTTAAGGTGTCGCTGCATTTTATGCAGTACACTGATGCCACTCTGTGACAGTCTAAAGGCAAGACGGGCAACTGTGCCAGTTGTTATCCACTATAGTGGCGAGTGCCGTTTTTGTCACGTTACCCTCCTCTGTTTTGAAATAGAATCAAAAAACGATTGTGCAGGTGATGAATGTGTCATGCTCCGTCACATACTCCACACTGCTCTCTTTCTAAAAACAAAGTATTCACTTTGATGCCCTTATTAACTTACCACAATGTGCAGAATGAATCAAAGATTCAAAGATTGTATTTTCGTCACACAGCCCTCCCCTTCTGTTCTTCTTTAGCTTTACAGAACGACTTTATTTGTTTAGAGATATACTTGGCTTTTTTATATACGCATATTTAATCTTAATCTTTTGTTTGGTTGTGGCTGTGATAAGAGCTCATGTGTGACAAGAGGTTGGCAGAAGCTTTATCTCAAATGCACATTGGAGGGAGCCGTGCCACACATCTGGCTGTAAATAAAGGCTGGCACAATATCAAAGTATTATAATAAAGGACACTAGGATAAAATCAGAGCCTAATATTCTATTTTGAATCCAACAGGGAAGCAACGCGAATGAAAAACATTTGTCATTCTTCAGAGGATGACACAGTAGTTATACAGTATATTCACTCTCAGTTATTTATCAAAAATATTACATTTATCTTGGAATTGTGTCAGTTGTGTTTAAGAAGAGTTCAAGATTGATTGATTGAGTTATTTAACACACATTTGAAAGCATTGCAAATTGAATATGAAACAGTAAATGTTAAAATATATGAACACACTATAAGATAAGATAAGATAAGATGGGACTTTATTGAAATGTAAATATGTGGCGGATTTTCATAAAACAACTAGAAATGCAGCAATGGCTGCGCCATTGCGATTGACTGCGGAACTGCGGGAATCGAATGCAGAAATTGCATAAATTTGCATAAATTGGTTAATTTGCATAATCTAATGTTCATAAACTGGTGAAATTGCATAAACTGGTAAAATTGCAGAAAAACTGTAAAATGCATAAATTGGTTAATTTGCATAATCTAATTTGCATAAACCGGTAAAATGCATGAACAGTTTAAATTGCACAAACTGTTATGTTGCATAAACTGGTTAAATTGCAAAAAAAACGGTCAAATGCATTAATTGGTTAATTTGCATAAATTATATAAACTGCATTAACTGTTTAAATTTCATAAATCCTAAATGGCATAAATTGTTATGTTGCATAAACTGGTTAAAATGCGTAAACTGGTTAAAATGCGTAAACTGGTTAAATTCCATAAAGTGGTTAATTTGCATAAATTGTTTATATTGCATAAACTTTTTAAATTCCATAAACTGGTCAAACTGTTGAAATCGCCTAAATGCTGAAGATGCAGAAGCTGCACAAATGGCTGAAACACATGGAGAGCCAGAAATCCTATTAAAATACATTGGCTGGATTCGCCATACACACTAATGGAGCAGAGACCACATACACACCAATGCAAAAAGTTCAAATTCCTGTAGAAAAAAACTGGAAAACTGCAGAAGGCCAATTTTTCTCAAATCCCACAAGTTGCGGAAGCTGAACATGCACAAGTTGCAGAAATTGCAGAAATTGCGGAAAAAAATGCAGAAAAGCATGAATTTGCGGGAGCCCCATTATGCGTCAATGGGAAAAATGTGCGGTATTTCGTCCGATTGCGGAAAAACCGTAAATCGCAGAAGTCCCAAAAGTAATAGCAGGATTCTCCTCAACATGCGGAACGTTTTGATGCATAACTTGCAGAAATTGCACAAAGCATGAAAGTGCTGAAAGGTGCAGAAAATCAGGAAAAATGTGCCGGAATAATAATAATAATAAAGAAACGCAAACCAATAATTGACTGCGGAAAATTCCGCAGTCAATCAATAAGCATTTTGCAGAAGTGAGAGTGTGCCATGTTTTTTTATTAGAGAATGATTCAAACTAAGGACGTTTTTCTGACAACTAAAATGCCTCTTTTCCTCTTGCAGCTTTGTATCTTGCTAGCCTGGCTAACGCCAGACTGCTGTGTGCGCTCGAATCATTTCGACCTGCACAGCAGCCTGGGACCATGGCCAAAATCTTCACATGGATTTGGGCACCGATCACAGAACGAGGAGGGACGGCAAGACGATGATGCACTATTTCACATACAGAAGCTTGTAGTTTGTTTACGGATTTTTAAAAAAGAAGTTAATTTACGGATCCAACATGACAGCAGCAGACGCGATTCCATCTTTCGATCAAGCTTTAGACCGTGTGCTAAATAGTTTAGCTCTAAAGTTTACAGCGGGTACGTCATACGTCATCTGATACCATGATACGATTGGCTATGGCTACTGCAGACGCATGAGAAACATTCGTAGCGCCCAATAAACGGCTATGGACAATCATAAACCACACCTCTCCTACGAGAAAATGAATTGGTTAATTGGTGTAATGAATTCCTTACACCATTCCTTAGGCAGCTACTCACGCCCGCTGCTCTGGCCCGCTGCTCTGGCCCGCTGCTCTGGCTCTGGCCCCTCTGGCCCGCACCTTGCCATAGTCCCGGTCCATACGTTCGTAGTCCGTGCATCCGTTGTCCATGTGTTCCCCCAATCCTTGCTTGTACCCCGTGAAACAAACTCGTAAGTCCTTGTACAAATAATAAATAAAGGTAAGAGTATGAAATGTGGGGAGAGACATTTAGAAAATTGCAAAGTTAAGCATCCTTAACCACAACGCTTTAAGCAGGCGATGAAAACTCTAAACTTTAAATACGTCTCACTTGGACTGTAATGTATCCCCAGGATTTGTATATTTGCTATTTTTGTCATATCCTGGCTGTCCTCCTCTCCCCCTCCCCTTCTGTGTGTGTGTGTGTGTGTGTGTGTGTGTGTGTGTGTGTGTGTGTGTGTGTGTGTGTGTGTGTGTGTGTGTGTGTGTGTGTGTGTGTGTGTGTGTGTGTGTGTGTGTGTGTGTTTGGGTGTGTGTGTGTGTGTGTGTGTGTGTTTGGGTGGAGTCCTCCCAGCTGCTGGCTGATCATCACTCACCTGCAAGCCATCTACAATCAAACAGTCTTCTTATACTCCGGATCTCCTTCCACACCTCGCCAGTACGTCATACTACTAACGTGGTAACTAGTCTACGGCTCCTGAGACGGTTTGTAATCAGTTTGGTATCATTTCCATTGTCAAGGTTTTGATAGTTTCCTTCGTGTTTTCAGCCATAGACTCCAGCCCAGCCAGACACCTCTGCTCCACAGCTCCAACCCTTACCTACCTGCTCCTCCCTGGACCTTCGGCCCGATACCTACCTGCTCGACTAAAATAAATATTCTTAAACCTTTATCTTGTTTTTGTTCTACCCGGGTTTCATAACAATTTTTACCCACCATATCTTATCTTATATCGCCACGATGATTAGAATAGCTACAGGAGAAGATCAAAACTCTAAGATGGAGATGTTTTGAACCACTAATGCATGTGTAACCTTTAAAAATTCTCAAATGACTCCTGTTTACCCTGAGATCCTCCCACCGTTTTAGATCAATGTAGTGTTTTTTTAAGCAAGATAATTATCCAAATATGTGTGAGATTATATCCTGATAAAATGCCCGTTCTTTGATATTTTCATGAGACTCTGTGATTGGTGGTCTTCGGTAGATCCGATTTTACTTTAGTGTAATAATGCACTCGAGTAAAATCTTGGTGCTTGTACTTATACGCCAGAGAAAAGCCATTTTACTTGGGCATTGTAAAGCGCCTAAGTAAAATCTTCCAGATTCTACTTTGGCACAAAGCTACGCTGTAGTAAAACGATTTTACTTTGGTGTAATAAAGCGCATAAGTTTCGCAAAAGGAGCTTTGTAAATCATTTATTGTGATGATTATAAAGGGTTGCCTTATCTATTCGAGGACGTCAATCGTGTCATTTGAATATCCCCTACACGGTACACTTCTTTAGTCTTATGGTAGGTGCTGTGTTCAGACTTTGGTTGTCCATGGATCGGGGCCATGTGGTTTGAATTCAGCGGATATTTGGAAGAACCACTGACCGGGCTAAACCGCACTGGGTAATTTGCCGGGTAATTATGACTGATCTTTACAGAACTGTTGGGCCTGTGAGCATCTTTACTGCTGCTCATTTTAGGGATATAAATTGGAGTTGCCTTGGCCAAACGGGGAGACTCTATTGGAGGAAGTACGAAGAATTTAGACTCATCTAAACTGCCTTTGTTGGTGCCTTGGTCCACAATAATCGGGCTTGCTCTAGGTGCTTTTTTGGGGATGATCAGTGGAAGAATGACTTTCTCGTGTTTGGCTTTTGGGGGCATCTTAGGAACTGTCGGCCTCATAGGCAGAACTTGGGCACTGGACGGCCGTATCGGACTTAACTTTATCTCTGCACATTTTGATTTAGGGGCCAGAGCTGCATGCAGAGCCACAGATGTGTTGCACGGCATCAGACCTGTGCCATTCTTGACCTGCCTACTGTCTTCCATGATTGACTTCTGAGACCCACCAACAGCTTTTGAAACTTCTGCTTCAGCAACGAGACATTTTGCGCATTTGTAATGTTTTGACAAGTTAAAATGCTGACGCTCATTTTTTGCTTTGATTTGGTTGGACTCCGCTGTAGAGCCATACCTTGGCAACATCTTCCACTTATCACCAGACTGAAAGTACAAATTGTTATTGCACGGTGCGTCTTGATCAAAACCCACATGCTCTCTTTCAATGTCTTTCCTGAACCTTGAGTCTTTCGAACTCATTCTTGGGACAACACTGTGTCTCCCTCTCACGTAAAAGTAGACTCTGTCGTCTTTCGCCTCATTGCACGGAGCGTCTGCTGTGAAGTTCACATGCTGTCTCTCGAGATCTTTCCTTTTCCTAGACTCTTGAGAGCTCATTCTCGGGACAACAATGGGTTGCCCTCCTCTGTAAAGGTAGACTCTGTCATCTTTAGCCTCTTCACACTCAACCTCATCGTTAAATTTCACATGCTTCCTTTCAACATCCTTCCTTTTCCTCGACTCAACAGTGCTCATTCTTGGCAACACATCGCTTTGCCCACCCCTGTAAACGTACACCCTGTCGTTGCTAGTCTCCTGTTTCCTTTTTGCCGCTAAAAGAGGGAGCACAATCCGGCCTTCAGCCTTTGCTTTGTCGATTTCTTGTTGCACATACTTCTCGTAGGTTGTCTGGGTCTCAGAGCAAAGCTGACCCGTCCTCTCTTCAAGCTCACGGTCTTCTTTCTTGTTGCGCTGGGCCAGGACATATTTCTCTTGGATCATGCTGGCGTTGACCTTCGCGTCCTCAATATGAGCCTGCTTGCGCCTTCTGGTATTCTCCATCGCCTTCAGCTGCTCCATTTTCAGTTGGACTCTTTCTTTCTCTCCCATTTCCTTTTGTTGCTGGAGCCTCTGTTTGTTTTCCCTTTCATTTTGATCCAACTTTTGTTTGTTATAGTCATTTACTGTCTGCATGTGGCATTGGATCTTGCTTACTCCCTCCTGCTCTGCCCTTCTCACGGCGTCATGTCTGGGCAGCATCCCACCAGTATAGTCATACTTGCTCAATCTCTCAGCCTTCTCTCGCTCCCCACGCTCCTTGCACACTTGGAGCAGAGCCTTGTTCTCCTGGTTCACTTTGGAGAGCAGAACGGCGCTTTGAAACTCTGTAAAATTTCTCGTCTCCGTCATAGACTTGACCTTGGAAGCCTCCAAGACCTTCTGCCTTTGCTCATTTTAAGTTTTTGAGCTGTAGCTGCGTCCAGGCGTTGCATTGCATTCATATCCTCTTGTTCACGGCCCCTGCTCTGGCCTCTTATAACCCTATAACCCGTTTCTGAAAACATGTCCAGCCCTTCAGTTCGTGAAGATGGCCTTGTGTGTTAGCTTAGAGAGAGTTTGTAAGCACGGTACAAATACATAAATCTGTTAAATGCAGTGAAATGTACAGCTACGCATATGCAGCACCAAGTCAAATGTGTGGGGACTTTAGAATGTTTGGTGGGGTTGCCATAGCAGCAAGACACAGACTGCATTTCTGGAATTGCCCATATATGGTCATGATTGAAGCATCCAGATGGGGAAAACCATAGAAATCACAGAAATGTCTTTAGCTATCTGAGCCTATTCCTACAAATGTTTTATATGGAGCGTTCCATCCCCATACAAATGAATAGAGAAGCCCAGCGTCCATAGTAATGGACAGATTGGTATGTTTTGTCCTTTTCATGGTATTTATTCAAATTGACGTGGTTTCTTTATCATTAACATCTTATAAGATGAAGTTTAGTGGCAACTGGATGTGTGTCCGACCCCACAAAAAGCAGGAATGTATCCACAATTTTGTGTTTAGTTTATTTAATTTTTTTTTCTTCAAGTTTATCAAAAAAATTGAGCATTTAACTCAGAGGACACTTTCATACTCTAATTATCTAAAGTACAATCTCAAAAGGTCTGTACTAGGGCTGAACGATATGGACAAAATTTCATATCTCGATATTCATGCCAGATAGCTCGATACGATATGATATAACTACGCGTTCGGTTAAAACCAAGCATTATCAAGAAAAAGAAAAACATCATAATACAAAAGAGTGCAGTTTATTCATGAGAACTCACTGCCAGTCATCAATATTAACACAAAGTCACAAATCAATAAATAAAAAATCAAACATTTTACTGCAGCTCTGCTTTAACCATAAATAACCAATATATACAGCGGCTTTGTGGAAGGTGAAACATTGAAAGTGCAGTGAAGTATATTTCTCATAAGACAACATAGCTGTATGTAGAAAATGCATAACAGAACAGAGGTACTTACAGGACAACTTCTACAGATTCTTTTCTAGAAACACTAGCTTGTTAACCATGTCTGGCTTCAGACAGGACCTCTGTTATAGAAGAATTTTGGTTTGGTTTGGTCTAAGTAGAATGAAAACTGGAGAGCAGTTGTCTAGGATTAGGCGTGCAGGTTTATTTGACATATGCATATGGAGAGACATTTTGCACAGGTTGAACAAAGATGCTTTGTCGGTCCAGGGCCAGGACACAGTATTTATACATACAGACTGTATAAGATCATACAATCAGAGTGGACCAATGATGTAATGGTCAAAGTAATCTTAAATTGTTGCGATGCAAAGATGAAATGCACAGATACAGCAGATACATAAGATGCCTTGGACAAGGACATCTCCAGATTAGATGACTGGTTATTTAGAGAGAACAAATGAAGTAATCTAGAAAGAACAAATGAGGTAATGCTCACTTATAGGTCACTGTATGTAATGGTCAAATGTCCATAAAGCAGGAATAGACAGTTAATGGTCCAGATTTCTGTAACACTGGACGTGATGGTGTTGTTTCAGATGGTAAAACATGTTTGTTGTGCTACTGGTGGTGAATCCTGCCCGTCGTAGTGACATTCTGACTCTTTCACAATAAACCTCTCCCAGCAGCTGGAACATTGACGGCTTTTATTTTGTAGAGACAACAGGAAGCGCTTCGCTACTATTAGCGGACCTTGACATCGATGTCAGAGCAGATTTCTCTACCTTGTTTTGCCGCTCACTTGGATTATTTGTTGTTATCTCGTGTAAAAGGTGAGTTTAGACGGAGCGTTTCGGTTTGTGATCGGTCATAAAACAGACCCGATTGGATGAGTTATTTTGAGGCGTGGGACTTACCTGCACACAGATCAGCTTCAAGATAACTTTCAGGACGCAATGGTGATTTTATTAAAATCCTGGAGGACCACATTTGTTTTTTGCCCTGTTCCCAAAAATAGTACAGGTTTGAAAAGTGGCTAAATCTGTGTCAAAGTTGACGACGCTTGGACCAGCTCCGCAGCTTTCCCTCAGCTTGTGCTTCAATATTAATAGCTTGAATGTTCATATCTCGATATAGATACGATAACGACATAATAATAATAATAATGATTCATTGGTTTTAAATCGCGCTTTTCTGGAAACTCAAAGACGCTTTACATTGCACTATTCATTCACTCCATACTCGGTGGTGGTAAGCTACTATTGTAGCCACAGCTGGCCTGGGGTAGACTGACAGAAGCGATGCAACCAGTCTGCGCCATTGGCCCCTCCGACCACCACCAACCACTCACTCACTACATTCGCTAGGCTTCCTGGTGTTCCCAAACGGTCTCCCATCCAAGTACCGACCAGGCCCTTCCCTGCTTAGCTTCCATGGTCTGACGGGATTGGGCAGAGCAAAGGTGGTATGGCCTTTTCGTTCAGCCCTTGTCTGTACATGCCCACAATGGCAGTCGCAGCGGCTTAGGACTGACACCTGGACACTATTTCTTCCATTTACTTCTATTTCTCCACTATTACTTTACCAAATGCTGAATTATTAATATATTTTTCTACTAAATAAAGATGGAAGTGGTTCAACAGCCCAAAAATAGGTCTGAACGTCTAAACATAGAGGTAAATTGTGATTCCCATAACAAGCTTCCTTCTCCAATCAACCAGGAAACCTTATCTGCAGGAATCATGCAAATATGGTAGCCCATTTATTACTTCACTCTGTAGAAAGGATTTAAGAACTTCTCGATTGGTTGCAGCCTTAATTTGTTATGTTGTTTGATAAAGCAGGTTACACAAAGTTTATTTTTAGAGCGAAGCATGTAAAATATTGCATCTGCTGTAACTACAAAATTATATTGATCTGATTTCAATCCATTTTTTTTTCTTTCTATGCAGTGCTTTGTTCTTAACTGTTTAAAAACGTTGCTGTGACAAATGTGGTAGCCATTTTGCAATTTTACCATTAGCCAAATTCTAACTGACAGTAATGTAAAGTAGAGGGTCAGAAATGTCCAAAAAAAAGAAAGAAAAAGATATGGATATGTTGGACTCCTATTATCAGGGAGAACCATTTGTCTTTGTCAGGACATAATGCTGACATTAATGAGAAAAATTTCAAATACATTGTAACAAGATATTTTCCCATTTGTATTGTCACACAGCAGTTTGATCGGCACTGTGACAAAGTGCCTTCATTACATCATTTCAATTAGACACGATATCTTGTATATATCATCTAACATTAACCCAACTGATTCATTACACTGATTTAAACTAAGCTTTATTCATTTAATCATCACGGTTTGAAGAGGGAACATGTCGTCAGCCATTTGAAATCTATGTCACGGGGTAAATTGTTTTCACAATGTTTGAGTTTCCTTGGTAATCATAGATTTTGGTTTTGTACTTTTGTGTTAATTAATTAATTAATTAATTACTTTGGGCAAATACAGCCCTGTAAAGAGTCTAAATAAAGTGTGCACAGGGACAAGAGCAGTCTAGTCCTCCAACTATATGGAGAGTTACAGTATGTGTATCTCTTTCCAACACCAGTGAATTAGTATTGACCTCTTGAGGAAAACGTTCTTCCAAGTGGAAAGATGTACAACAATGAACTGGGGTTGATCAGCGCTTTATTTGTAAATCAAACTTAATCCAGGATCATCTGAGGAAACCCTTGTTCACGTTCAGCACTTGATTGGTTAACGCCACATGGGACAACGCCTTATCTGGGGTCACACATGGGGCCCAATGTTGTGGTTCTAAACACAGGCTTTAGACAAAGGGTGTCAAACACATTTTGGGTTGTTGGCCAAAATTCAGCTCCCACTGCACTCGCGGGCCACATATACTGTAAACAGGAAAATACTATTGAGAAACAAATGAGGAATAATAATGAGCTGTGATTGTAAACAGCTAATTTGGTCAAAGCCCGACAGGACTGTAGCCTAATACATAATAATAACGGCTTACACTTGTGTTGCTCTTTACCAGCCTGTGTCACAAGTTTATCAAAGTGGTAAGCTACTATTGTAGCCACAGCTGTCCTGGGGCAGACTGATCATTTACCACATGGCTATAATGTGTTGTTTGTATCTTAATCTCTTATGTCAGTACCCTCTGCTGGACACATGAGGAATTCTTTCCTTTTTCACATTTTGGCTGCCCGCTAGTGGCTGGAGTGAGCATTTGGTTATTTCTTAAAAAATACATAACTGCACAGGAATGGGCTAGAGACTTTTTTTACATACTCAGAAATGTGTGATCTACAAGTCACTGGCCGGATTAAATCATCTTGCAGACCGGATCTGGCCCGCGGGCCTTGTGTTTGACACATGTGCTTTACACTATAGATGTTCACGCTGACGAGGTGCACCCTGTGTAATCTTCAGCTCCAGACTAAACCCAGTAAGTGGGTTGAACGGGAGCTGGACAGACACCCATGGCCAATGTCGAAGTTATGTACAACAGTGGTCTCTCCTGGAGCTTTTTAATAATAATAATAATAATTAATAATACATTATTATATAGCGCTTTTCCAGATGCTCAAAGTCGCTTTACAATTTTGTGCATTAGGCAGGAGGCTACGATCTATACAGACTCATACCTCCCGCCACCTGAACATTTTTTCACTCATGAACAAGTCCTAATAACTCTATATCTGTGGTATGTCCACACTTAGATCCACTGCTATTACTTAATACTCCTGCACATCTGTGAACACAATCCCGTTGTTGTTATACTGTATGTCAGGTGTTGTTGTCTTTATCATATTTTACTTTTATTTTATTTATTTTAATCTTCTACATGCATGCCCTTATAGCCTTATAGTTTAAAAGTTTTTATAGCTTATTTTTTATCTAAATTCTGTGTTATACGTTTTATGTTGCACGATTGTACTGAGAGAAATTCCTAGTTTGTGAACCTGTTCCAAACAATGGCAATAAATAATATTCTGATTCTGATTATTCATTCACACCATACTCGGTGAGGGTAAGCGAGGCAACCAGTTTTGCGCACATCAGCCACCACCACTCACTCACTCACTCACTCACTCACTCACTCACTCCATTGCCAGCAGGCTTCCTGTGTTTCCAACGTTCTCCCATCCAGGCCCTTCCCTGCTTAGATTCCGAGGTCTTACGGGATCGGCCAGAGCACAGGCGGTATTGGTCTTCCTACACACCAATGGGGCGGCTGTGGGTGAGGCGTTGGTTGTGGGGCGCACGTGCTGGTGTTTTAATCACATTTCAGCGGTGTGAAGAACTGATGTTAATGTAAAGATGTGGAGAGAAGAGGCGAAGAAACGACAAGTGCTCGTTGCAGTCACACACTCAGTCGAGCCCTCTTTCTAAGCCTTACCCACGCAATCACTGCCGCACCGTTTGCACGCAAGATGTCACTTTCTTCTGCACTAACGCCGCTGTCGCACTGGGCGGAAGATCGGGCCTTATACAATCATACGATCACCAATCAGTGTGCCATTGATAGGCGTCATATTACTTTTTCATCAATATGTTGACCTCCAGTAGCATCGATGAGTGAAAATGTAATAGCAGTACAGATTGGCGTGATGTAATGATACAATTACTGTGGAGTTTTTCACACAGCTTCTCTACACCGACTAACACTAAGCGCCCCAAAAGTACTGACTAAACGAAACCCTATTCATTTAGCAGACTAATTGGAATGAGCTGAATAGATGTTTTTTTTTTTGTAAAAGCCTAAAATGCGACCAAAAAGCGGGACCTAATTTGAATCGCCTTTCGAAATGCTTTTCATGTGCTTCAGTCATTTTTTTGTGACAGTAGAAAATGTAGTGTCAGTACGATAGGTCCTTGAAGAGTTCCTAGGCTCTCTAATGTTAAGTTCGCACGTCAGCCACGTCTAATTGCGACATCTCTTCAGCGTAATTACGACAAATCCCTCGTTCGATGAGTTCAGACTGATGCTCGTTGAAGTTTGTGCCGAATGCAGTCAGCTTACGGAACAAGCGCTAGTAGATCATAGCCTGGCAAGTACGAATTAGCATCTAAAAGTGTCCTCTGAGCTAAATGCTAACTCAAATTCATTCATTTGCTTGATGCGGGGTCGGAATCACATCCAGTGGCCATCTTGTATGTTAATGATAAAGAAACCACAGAAATTATATAAATGCCATGAAAAGGCAAAACTCACCAAACCTCACCAAAGTCTAGAATATTTAGTATATGTATAGCCGTGTTTCCTATTCATTTGTATGGGGATTGAACGTTCAATTTAAATCGGGTCCGGGATTCTACGGCGAACAAAATGTGCCCAGATAGCTAAAGGCATTTCTATGATTTCTATGCCCTTGATGCTAACTTTGAAGTGGATACAGTTGAAACTAGAGTGGTCTCGGGTCGGCCCACAAAGCAACAGCCGAGAGCAAAAACATGAATCGATTTGTCTCACAATCAAGCACAGTCTTGAACAGTAGGAGTCTGAGTGAAGCAGTCCCCACTCATTTATTATAAATAAGCTTATTTATCAAAAGAAGTCATGATAAATTAACTCTCTTTGTATAATTGGCATCATCGATGGAGTTGACAAAAGTAAAAAGACACCTACAAACAGGTTCTTATTTCCTTTCCTTTATGTATTTTGTTTGGCTTATATCATTGGCCTGGGTGTGTGTTTCTCTTCTTAAAGGTCCTATATCATGCAAAATCACCTTATTTTGTTATATTACAAAGAAATATCAAGGCTAAGGGTGTTTAAGGAGCCTGAATACCGCATAATATTTAAAAGTGGGAACCTTCTTTCAACAGTTAATTCAAGGCAACACTGTTATTAAACCGCACTTTACAAATTGATTGTACTTTATTGGCGGCTGTCGGACTCAGAACGTTCCAATTAAAAACACAAGTTGACGTGACTTGACGTAAGTGTGGCACAAATAAGAGAAAATAAGTATTCAGCTTGCGAGGCTGTGTCGTGAGCTCTTGAGAGGTGTGACATTCATTAGAGCGAGAGAGAGGCATTGCTAATGTGCAAAAAGAGGCCAGCGACTATTTATTTCAGTCACACGCAGAGGAACAGTAAAGGTTCTTCACAGGCCTTTGTTTTCGGAGGATGGAAATAAAGAAGCTCACACAGACCATAAGGAGCTGAGGAATATGTTTTTTAAAGTTTGCCATTTTCTGAAATGAAATGTTGTCCATGTGTTCAAAGCAAGAGTGTATCCCAGAAAGCTTTTCGAAAGCTTTTGTAGATGTTTGTTTGTAAGGTTTTCGCTGGTGTGAACCAGTGACTTCAAGAGGCTTTAATTTAAATACATCATGGACAACTCTGTCAAACTAAATAGGAGTTTGGAACTACAACAAAACATTTCACACTTAGTGACATTTATGGATAAGAATGCACTTTTATAGCGTCACTTGATTCTAATGAAGTTTCACATACAGTGAGAACCATATGTTTACATACACTTCATAAAAAGACACATTTGCATTCTTTTCTCACTGTCAGACATGAACCCAGAATTAACTTTTATTTTTCTTAGGTCAATTAGAATTTAAAAAATATTTCTATTTGTCCAATTCCAGAAGAATGAGACATAGAATTTTCTGCTCATTTTTTAATTACTTTTTACACAACCAAAAGTTTACATACATTTCATTAATATTTGGTAGCATTCCTTTAAACTGTATATTTTGAGTCAAACGTTATGGATATCCTTCCACAAGCTTCTCACAATAGTTGGCAGGAATTCTGGTCCATTCCTCCAAACAGAACTGGTGTAACTGAGACACATTTGTAGGCTACCATGTGTGCACATGCCTTTTCAGCTCTGCCCATACATTTACAACTGGAATGAGATCAGGACTTTGTGATGGTCTCTTCAAAACATTGACTTTGTTATCCTTAAACCACTTTGTCACCAGTTTGTCAGTGATGTCTTGAGATGTTGCGCCAATATTTCCACATAGTGTTCTTTCTTTGATGTCATCTATTTTGTGAAGTGCACCAGTCCCTCGCACAGCAAAACAACCCCACAGCATGATGCTGCCACCCTCATATTTCAAAGTTAGGATTGTGTTCTAAGGCTTGCCAGGTTGCCCCTTTTTCCTCCAAACACAATGATGGTCATTATGGCTAAATTATTATTTATTTTTTTCCGTCAGACCACAGGATATGTCTCCAAAAATTGAAGTCTTTATCCCTTTTTTTATTTGCGAACTCCAATATGGCTTTTTGATGTTTCTTTTGGAGTCTGAGCTTCTTCCTGGCAGAGTTCCCTCTCAGCCCATGTCGGTACAGTACTTGTTTAACTCTTACCAGTTTCAGCCAGCATCCTTACTATGGTTGATATTCACATTTCAGACCACAGCACGTTCATCTCTGGGACACAGAACCCGCCTTCTTTCTGATCTGTATGTTGACTGGTCATTTCCATCATTGTTTGAACCAATGAACCTGGCACCTTCAAGTGTCTTGAAATTGCACCCAAGGATAAACCAGACTTTTGCTTCCAAGTATATGTAAACTTTTGGTTTTGTAAAAAGTAATACAAAATTGTGTAGCATAATCTATCTCTCATTCTTCTGGAATTTGACAAATAGAAATAAGTTTTAAAATTCTAATTGACCTAAGAAAAATTAAAGTTAATTCTGGTTTCATGTCCGACAGTGAGAAAAAAATGCAAATGTGTCTTTTGATGAAGTGTATGTAAACATACGGTTTTCACTGTAAGAAATGATGAAGTGGTGAAGACAGTTTAGGCCTTCAACCTTTCATCCGGCAGAGGAGCAGCTTCTGTCTCAGTGTGATTTATCTTTGTGACAAGTGACACAGAATGTAGATTAAACTTTATCTCGGGCATATAGTTGCTTGCTGATTTAGACAAACATAGTTACATGCAGTACAAGACTGTCTTTTTTTGTGCAGCACTGTATCTATGTGTCTATCAGACCTCTTATGTGGTGTGGCTGGCAGGGCTTTGCCGACTCATTGTAAAAGCACAGCCAAAAACACAACAAATGTACATGATGTGGGTACGCCTCCAGCTCGTCTCCATGGAGATGTTGACTTGAGGCAGCAGAATTTGAGATTTAAACAGGTTAGATTCTCATCCAAATCATTCTTTGATCACCCACTCCAGTAAGAGCATTTTCTGTGTTGAGCTGGTCATTAAGAGCATGTTTTGTACTAGTGTCAAAAGTACAGTCCAAAATGTGTGCCTTTAAAAGAACAGGAATATTTCATTAGATGTGTGTGACAGGGTTTGCAAGTGGTCAGAGAGGCTGATAGACGATCACCCAAAGTCTCAGGGGCTAGGGCAGTGGTTCCCAAAGTGGGAGTTGCGGGACACTGAAGTGAGGGTCAAAAGAGGATTTTGAGACAACATTTTTTACATTCTGTTTTAGTGACAAACAAACTGAAAATACAATTCAGTCCAAATAACTTTACAGTTTTAAAAACACAAAATATGTGCCCTAATTCTCCTCTGTACAGCAACACGACAGGAACAAACCTTCTTCCTCGTTGCGAGTCAGTAGCATTTGACACCTGTTGTTCTGGAGTGTGCATTATTAGACTTTTAAAATGAACAAACAAATCGCCATATTGACTTTTTATATAAATGTCATGGAGTAGAAAGTTCAAATGGACTCGATTACTGACGACCTCTGGTGCTGCTGCCGCAGTGAGTCTGGGATGTAGGTCTGGTCTACCTCAATGGATATTGTGCATGTTTTAAGTCGATAACCGAAACAGAAGTAATCAATGGAAGTCAATCCAGGCGTACGGGCGAGCTTCTAAATCTCTTTCTGCTCTAACTACACACTTCCATCCTCCATCCAATTTCCCCCTCAATCCTTTCTCCCGGTGAATGTCTGGCGGCCACATCTTTCTCTTTCCTCTGTTTCCCCTCTGTCGGTCAGATTGATGTCTGTCTGTGGGAAGCACAGGAGGGAAATGTCCTGCCTCAGATTTATACGAGAGGAGCACAAACACAGAGGCTGTAGAGAGAGAGTTTGCTGATGTAAAAAATGGCTGCTCCAATGTGGTGCCAACGGCCGGGCTGAAGGAGAGCGGGTGAAAGGAGAAACTGTCTCTGTGCGGTTTTGCTTGTTCTGCATATGATGAGAAAAGTGGAAATGAAACGTATCTAAAAAAGGATCATCTTATTTACTTCAATACAAACAATGACTTAATTCGTTAGTCATAAAAATGCACCCGAAAAAAGCTGAGGTAGGTGAGGCATTGATTTTCCATGGTCAATGTTGAGATTTTAAACTAGCTGTCTGCCATAACATCTTAGTTTTAACGTTGAAATGTTTAACCTCTTAACCCCTACCTGAACCTAGCACTATCACCAGTTTCAAATCTACAAGGTTATTGAAAGAAGCTTCAAAATAACTTAGTGGCAAAACCGAGAAGAAAACGAGGATGAAAACGCAACAAAAATGTGACAAAAACCCACAAAAAAGTAAAAAAATCCCCCAAAAAGTGACAAAACCAACAACAAAGCACAAACAAAAACATGTTAGAAAAGCAACAACACAACAAAAAAGCTTCACAAATGTGACACTACCGCGGCAGCAACGCAACAAAAAAGTTACAGCTTTCCTGTTTTTAGAGAGAGAGCCCCCGCATGCTCTGAAAAACAGCACAGCTGCATGTTTATTTTCATTACGACTTGATTTTCAATGTGTTAAAATGACGGACGGCCTTTAAAATATTCCATCAAAGCTAAAAACACATGTTTGGTTAATGTAACCTCTGATGTATATTTGCGTACTTTCAGAACAACATTTCGTACACGCATACTTGGGTGTCAAAATGCGTACCTAGCACACAAAATGCATACAGGTTGGCAGGTCTGCCAATTAACACGATGGGGTGTTTTTAGTTGATGAAGGCTGAGGGCTCGTTGTTTTGTTAATGTCAGAATAGCTGCGCTCGATCTTGTCACATGAAGCCAGAGATTTGCAGTGATGCTGGATCCTCCCTAAACCTTTTAAAATCCATAGTACTCTGATATGTTTCCTTAAATTTACTGGTGACGCAGCAGTTGTCTTCTTTGCATAGGCTTCTCTTCTCCTGGCAGCACGTGCAGTTTAGCGCCACCGCTGGCGGAAATGCGTACTGCACCGCAAGGGAAAGCCTTTATGGCCCCCGTTTCAGCAAATTACAATTGCTTAAAGTCAATTAAAAAGAGCCGGATCAATTATCGATACTACAGCCTCCATATCATTGTGTGTATAGTCAAGAAGCTCACACTAATATATTGCTGTATCGATTTTGTTGAGCACACCCCTAGTCATTTATTTTCCTGGGAGACAGCAGCAGCTAAAGACAGGACAAATATAGAGGCACATGCACAGCCTTTACGTTAGTACCCTTTTTACACTCTTGAAACAACATCTCCACTTTAGCAGCTCAAACAGACTCCAAACCTTTCCTGTCACAACATCATCATCATCTTTATTTGTCAGACGAGGTCCATATTAAAACGCACAACACAAACAAAACATTATAACACAGATAAAAAGAATATTATTTACAACATATACACATATAAACAACAATCAGTGTTGCCCGACTTACCTTGGAAAAAAAAACATGTTAAAGGAGTTATTGGAAATAAGTTAATTTAGTTACTTTACTGATTGCTTGATTTTTAAATTTAAGTTATATAACAAATAACTTTATTTCTGAAATCCAACAGTTACCAAGTTTCTCAAAGAGCTACACTGTTGTCATCATTCATTCACTCCATACGGTAAGCTACTATTGTAGCCACAGCTGCCCTGGTGTAGACTGACGGAAGCGAGGCTGCCAGTCTGCACCATCGGCCCCTCCGACCACCACCAACCACTCACTCACATGCTATTCATACTGGCCTATTGTACATGTTTTTCGTGGTAGGGGAAACCAGAGTACCCGGAGGAAACGGTTACATTCCGACATTGAGGTCTAATTGTCTGATCCCCCACCCCCCATTATAAAAAATATGTGGGCCTACTAGAACTATCCATAACCTTACCTTAGCCCTAAACTTAAAGGGATATTTCAGGATTTTTGACATAGGGCGTCATTTCCTAGTTATCCAGTGTTGTTGATTTCTGGAGATAGATATATTTTTTTAATTCATGCAGTTCTTATATTTGAAGAGTTCAGTCTTAGGTTAGCACATTTCTACGGTATCAGTTAGCCTGCATTAAAAACAGTCTGAGCCACACCACAGTGCACCTGAGGCAAATCACTTATAACACCAGACTAACCATATAAATGTCTGTGTCGATAGAATAATTTTTAAAATATAACTGACCTTGTATGAATTTTTGCATTTTGAGGGACTATTTTCCAGCGGATCACTCAGCCGCTGTGTTAGCTTACAACCACGAAGCTGATGCTGCTCAAATTGTCACGGTTGCGGGGGAGAATGACCCCAAAATGCACTCAGCTCGAGGTTTTAGAACAGAAATTTAATGGAAACTCCAAGTAGATACAAACACGGGTAATACCAGGGACTGGAACAGGCAGAACGACAAACGACAGACTTGGACACGACGAGAAAATGACAAGAATATGACAATGCACAGACAAAAGACAAGGGAAAACACAGAGGTATAAATACACACACAAGGGAAACGGGGAACAGGTGAAACACATTACGGAGGAGCAGGTAATCACACACGAGGAAGAACCAAGCAAAAAATGACAAGCACACACCAGAATGTTAAAATAACACACACAAAACCAGGGACACGAGACAAGACAGGGGAAAACCAAGGGACGGCTCCCAGACGTCCCAAACGACAAAACCCAAAAGTCTGACAGGCCCGGGCGGGCGGAGGGGGCCCGGAGGCGGGAACAACCCGAGAAAAAAAAACAAAAAACACAAACCCTTCCCCCCCCCCAGAGGAGGTCGGGCAGGGGACCCGAGGATGCCCCCGCAAAGCCTGCAGGAAGCGGCCCAACAGGGGCGCACGAGGCAGCAGGTCTGGGCGGTCCCACAACGGCCGCCGGCCCGGAGGGGCCCTAGAAGGCAGCGGGGGTCCGGCGGATCCGGGTCCGGGGATTGCTGTGGAGACCGGGCCGGGGACGGTGGTGGAGACCGGGCCAGCAGTGTTGGCAGAGACTGGACCGGGAGCGCTGGCGGAGACTCGCAACCCCGAGACCCCCGCCGCAGGGCGGACGACGGCCAGCACAGGCCCAGGCGAGGCGCAGGAACGAGCGAGGCCCGTGCACGGACCCCTGGACGCAAGGTAAGAGGCGGAGACTGAAGAGGGGTTGACACAGGCGGCGGCTGGGCGAGGGTCAGACGGGGCGTAGGGGCGAGAACAGGCGGGGAACGCTCCAGCCCCATTCCCCGGTTCGGTGATGGCTCCGGAACTGAGGGAGCCCACCACCCTGGGCGGAGACTAATGCCCAGCGGTGGGTCCGGGACGGGGGAAACCCACCCCGAACCCAGGTCAGGGACCGGCCGCGGATCAGGAACGGGGGCTGGACGCCTCTCCAGCGCCGCAAGCAGCTGCGGATCCTCTTCATAATATGTAGCAAGGACTACTGGACCCTCCGGCAGAAGGTCCACCAACAAAACCTGCGAGCCTTTTGCGGGGTCATGGTCTGGTTGGTGCATTCTGTCACGGTTGCGGAGGAGAATGACCCCAAAACGCACTCAGCTCGAAGTTTTAGAACAGAAATTTAATGGAAACTCCAAGTAGATACAAACACTGGTAATATATAAATACACACACAAGGGAAACGGGGAACAGGTGAAACACATTAGGGAGGAGCAGGTAATCACACAGGAGGAAGAACCAAGCAAAAAATGACAAGCACACACCAGAATGTCAAAATAACACACACAAAACAGGGACACGAGACAGGACAGGGGAAAACCAGACAAAACCCTAATAAAACTAAATAAACTTAACCCACACCATGACACAAATATAAGTTATTTTAAATGCAAAATGTTTCAAGTTATTCTATCGACACAGACATTTATATAGGCTGGCGTTAGAAGTGATTTACCTCAGGTGCACTGTGGAGTGGGTCAGAAATTCGCTAGCCTTGCACTAGCCTAGCGCCATGAAAATCTTCACATATAAGAACTGCATGAATAAAAAATCATCTCATGATCGGAATGTCGGAGGTTAGAATCCCGCCTCCTGAAGGTGCACATTGTCGTTGTGTCCTTGGGCAAGACACTTCAGCCTCCTTGCCTGCGTACACTGGTGTATGAATGAGAGTGAGTGGATCCTTGCTGTAAAGCGCGTCGAGTGCTATATAAGTTGAGACCATTTACATTATGCTGACACCAACTCGTAGTAGTGACCGCGCAACTTTCTCCTCCTCCATTCTTGTTTATCTTTGCGTAGTGAGTGGTCCTCTGCTGAAAAACGTGACTTGTTGCATACATAACTCCCTGAGACACAAGAATACAGCGAATATATGTTTTTACTAAGGAAAATGACAAATAGATACTTCTATTTATATGAAAACATAAAACAAGAGAACACTTAAAATACATTTTCCCCTCATATTTATACCAATAAAGTACAACAAAAGCTTCAAATTCTCCTCGGATTACGTTTCAGTATTCTTTTCTGCGAGGAAAATCCAAATCCCCCAAAAACGCACTGAACAAAGTAGTGGCCAAATCCCTTTCCGTTTCCTACTTGAATCCACAATTTAATCTGGAAAACGGGACACAGAAAGTGAGGCTTTACCTGAAGCACGTCCTGGCATTTGGAGAATCTCACCCTTGAAGATGACAGCTCTTCCCCCTCAAACCTCCAATGTCCTTTCCCGCCCGCCCGCCCTCGCGAGGCTGAAGGCACATCCGCTGAGATGAGAGGGGAGATAGAACCAAGAGGAGGGACAGGAGCGATGGAGCAAGGGGGGGGTTACGCTCCGGGGCAAGCTGCGCCCACCTCCACGTGACCCTTCCCTTCATCCATCTCTCTCTCTGGCTCTTCTTTCTGTGGGACTGTCCTCAGAAATAGCCAAGTGCAAGGCCATTACTCTTTCGCTGTGCTGCATAAAACATCCCCATATTATTCTCGGACTTGTAAAGTAAATGGATGACCCTGTTCAGCCAAGTTTAAGGATACTCGTGTGTAGCGTAGTCAAGAATTGTACTCACATTATGATAAGGGGAATGCTCAGTGCGGTATTATGGATTACTAAAATATGCATGACCGAAATGAGCAACATTCTATTTGGTCATCACATGGACTCGGTCTGACAGGAAACCAAGGCAGCAGCGCCCTTCTTTTTTACCATGGCCAGGGAGCGCCTTGAAGTGGCCAAAAGCGTGGCCAACGGGGTTTGGCCTTTTCCACACTGGCTAAATGAGTGGCCAGAATGCTGTTATCCATTCCAGAGTGGCAAAAAGTGTATTTGCCCGGTTTTAAAGTTAAGCTAATCACTGTTTACTGGCCAGTTTGTAACTTGGATCGTATCGGGACCATTTAGAGAGCTTTTTAAAAGTAAAGGACTATCATTAGTGATATAAATAGTATGGCTGTAAGGTGTTTTGTTGATGATGTTTTGGTCAAGACTGCATACACTACATAAAGAGTGGTAAAGGTCATCGGCCAAAGAGTGGAAGAAAGTGACTGACCACTCAGAAATTAAACACTAAATAAATAATAAATAAATAAAGGCGCAGCCAAAGGTCATCGGGCCACTCCTATTTTCTGCTCATTCATGAAGTTAAGGAACACACAAACCATTAGAACCAGAGGGCTATTTCATAAAACTCGCTCAGTAAAGCTAGGCTTAGGCTCCAAATCCTGGCTTACCTGAGGCACAACAATTCAAGCTGCGATTACTGGGTTTCACCAAAGGGACGCCAAGCTTGGCTAATCTCACTAATTCAAGACAGGTTCAACTAATTAGCACTTGCTGGTACATAAGCAGACCACATTAACCATCACAGAGTTCATTGAGAAATCATAGCCGAGCGTGAACGCGCAGCATACTTCACAGGCCGCCACCTTTGTGCCGCTACATTAGCTCCATAGGTAGAGCACAGGGCTCCCATCTACGAGGTTGCGAGATCGATCTCAGCCTCGACTTATTTTTTTGGACTGGGCACCCACTGGGGATTTAAACACTTTTCTTTTTTTCCCTGGAATTTAAACACATGATACAAAAAAAAGAAAAGAAAACTCTGTTGACACAGGTCATGAGGGCGGGTCATGTGCAGTGCTTAATTTGATCCCGTTTGGGGGAACACATTCCCCCAATTTTCAGTTTTTTAGGGAAAAGGATCCGGCTGATATAATGGTGTTTAATGAGAGTGTTCCAGCAAATGTTTTGGCCTGTTCCCTGAATCCATCACATCAAACCAAAAGTGTTCCGAAACTACTCATTTACAAATGAAGCACTGGTCCTGTGGGCTAAGGTTCCTTTTATTGGACAAGCTTTTTGATGACACATAATGTCATTAATGTGTCACGCAACTTTGTATTTCACAGATGAGAGACAAAGACCATGTTGGTGTATATTTATAATTTATTTCATAAAATAGCCATTCCAAAGTCCAGAACATCGCGGCCCCCTTGTCGATCCGAAATTCTCTCGGGGCCCCCCAATAGAAAATAATTTATCCTATTCATTGGAATTTTCTTATTGTTTTACAGCTGAAATTACTTAAAAAGCAACATTTAGCAATTAGTGGAGTTTAAAACTGGTTTCAAGTAATACATTTAGCGAATAAATGTATTTTCCTTTTAAAATATATATTTTTCAATGTACTTGTTTTCTAGACAAGGTTTTTGGGGCCCCCCTATAGTGTCTCCAAGGCCTCCCAGGGGGCCCCGGACCCCACTTTGGGAACCACTGGCATAAAGTAATTGATTTTGTGATGTCATGTTTTCTTTTTCACATTTTTTAGGCCAACATACATTTTGGCCAGACAATGGCGCTAATGCCCTGCTTGTGTCATTTACATTGCCCATTGGTGTTGGATTCCACGAAGAAGAAACATAGCTTGTGCTCAGTCTACTCTTAGCCCTGTTCTGGACCAGGCTAAGTTCTCTGACTATATTTCCATAGTAACTGAGCCAGACTCAGAGTGAGCCTGGTTTATGAAACCGAAAGGACAACAAAATAAGCCAGACTTGGCCAAATAAGCCGAGCTTACAGAGTAAGCCAGCTTTATGAAATAGCCCTCAGGCTCCTGATTAAAAAGCTAAACCTGCTCTAAACAAGAACTTATAACAAATAACCGATTGTTTGGAAGCTAATTGCGCACTGAAATGTTAATGTTGATCTATATCAAATATTAGCCAGCACACAAACTACGAAATAACACTACTAAACAGTTACTTATTTATTAAACAAAACACATTCACATCTCTGGGTTTTACATTTTATACAGTTTTTAACTAGTTTTTAAATAAATAGATAAATAAATAGATAAATAAATAAATAACACACACACACACACACACGTTTATACTACCTAGCAGGGTCCCATGACAAGACACAGCCTTGTGGGATCCGCCCTTTCTGAATGAGCTAGGGCAGCCATTCCCAAAGTCCGGGACATCGCGGCCCCCTTATTGATTAGAAAATCTCTCCCCCCCAAAATCATACTAATTTACTCCACTCAAAGGAATTTGTTATAATGTTACAGCTAAAATGACATTTAAAGTAATATCTAGCTATGACAGTAGGCTAAATACTGGTTTAAACTGGTGCATTTGTCAAGATAAATTTATTTTTCCTTTCAAAATGAACTATTTTCATTGTATTTGTTTTTTCAGACAAGCTTTGGGGGCCCCCCTGTAGTGCCTCTGAGGCCCCCCAGGGGGCCCGGACCCCACTTTGGGAACCACTGAGCTAGAGACATCGTTTCAACTCCTAAAATCATGTAATTTTTTTTGCTAACACAGGGGTCACTTTGAACTTCAGATACACACCATTTAATAGGTGTTTCGCGGGGTCCACCCTTTCTGAATGAGTTAGAGACACAGTTTTAACTCCTAAAATTATGATATTTTTTATTTAAGTAGTCACCTGAAACCTACAACATGTTTCTAGTCAGTGGGGTCACCCTAACATGACACAGTCTTGTGGGACCCACTCGCCCCCCACCCACCCCCACTCCAGTCCCCATTATGTTACTTTTATCTGTGTTACAATATTTCTATGGTCAAGACCGGTTATTTACTTTAATATGAAGATAATGAGCTTAACAGGCCATACCATCAGTGCAACAACATCGAGTACTCTTGTCTACTATTATAAAGATGTAAATTTGATTTTATGAAACATTTTATTTCAGACAAATAACTTTATATTGACAAACAAGGAGAAAGGCCTGATGTGACAAAGGGAAAATTTGTAAACAAGTTAATGCCATTGGCCAGAAGAGCGGTGACAAATTTGCACGATCCATGTCTTCTTCTTCACAAAAACTTATTAGACACTGTTCAGATTTTAAACAGAATTCAACACAAATGCGTAACTGCTGTGTCAATCAACCTACGTTTGGAACAAAAAAACTTTCGATGGGAATAAGATCCTCTAGATGAAGGAGGTACATTCTTGTTAAGTACTTGTTTAACGCAGCACTTGAAGAAACGTCTAAACCTGATGACACTCAGTCAAGTATGTGAACTTGTGCTTTAACCATTTGACATTTTATCATATACATGTTTTTTGGTTGGGCTTTGTTTGCATTGGGATTGGGAGAGCGTGAAAACGTGCTCTGCGATTGGCTTGATATAAAACTTTGGAACTTTGCTAACAGCCAATCAAATCTCAGCCAGTCTTTGAACAAACAAAAAGCAGTAGTGGGCGGGTGGCCAGGCAAGTGAAGAACTGGAATGTTACAAAAATTCAAGCTCATTCCTAATTTTCCAAATTAAAAACATGAAAAAATAAAGAGGAACCCTCAAGCTGTGACAGATAAATGAAATATTGACGATATAATCACATATAATACGATATAAGCCTTTGCTTTCAAAATGTGTATTTCCATTTGAAAATTTAAGATAGATTTTGTTTCATCAAAAAAAAATCGATTGAATGATGCATTGATTCTAAACTCTTTATCGAGCTCTTTTTGCGCTTTTTCTGGCACTTGCCTGGATTCGATTATTAATGTAGTACTTAATGCCTGACCAGGTTCGGACTTCCCTGGAACTTTTCCTGTCTGTATAAAAGACATGGTTCTTCTCCAAGGGTCTTCTCCACCGGTCGCACTTCATCAGCTGACCAGGTCCTTCTCGCAGGTTCTAGAAACGAAAAAAACAAAAAACAAATCAAAAAAGAATGTGCAAGAGTTTTCACACCGACACCAGTTAGATCGACCTAAAGAGGGTCTTAAAGGTAGAAAAGCGCTATATAGGTTGAACCCATTTAGTCAACTTTGCATTTATATTGTGGTAAATGGACTCAACTTATATAGCGCTTTTCTACCTTTATCAGGCCCAAAGCGCTTTACAGTAGGGAACCAGTCACCCATTCACACTCTCATTCATACACCAATGTACGTAGACACTTATACACTACATTATAATCATATTTAATCAATCTTCATGTTTGTTCTCCACATGAATAAAGCACAGACCTGTTCCTTTGATAGTAATTTAAATGATATTAGGTTTTTCCATTAGAAGTTTGGATGATTTTAGCCTTTTCATTTTGATTTAGTCGACAAAAATATCTGGACATTTTAGTCATTCATTTTTGCTGAGTAAAATTAGACGAACAAAATATATCACAAAAATGTTAGTTGACAAAATTAACACTGGGTGAGGCGCAATCTTGTGGGGCCTAATAACAAAGCGCTAACTGTAGACATAAAGGTAGATACAGAAATAACTGTAGGCTGGTTTGGATCTTTTGTGTAGTCGGTAGCAATGTTAGGTTGCACGACCGTCAGGGAATAAGTTTGAAGATGGGCTGTTTTGAATTGTTTTGTGGCCTTAAAATTGTGCCACACCCATAATGCATTGTGCTTCCAAAACTCTATACCTTCAGAATCCCTATGAAAATAATGCCCAACCTAAACATTATTTTACAAAATGTCCAAAAATGGTATAAGCCACAAGTTCACATACTTACTTGACTGACTGTCATCATTAGGTTTGGACGTTTTTTCCAAGTGCTGTGTTGCTGTGTCCTGCATTATTCATTGGAATTCCTATAGAAAATAAAAGGATTTTATTAAGATTCAGATAATTGTCCAACCATAGTGCCTGGCCAATCTAAACTAGACAGTAAGTGTACAAGTACCTGTTTGATGGCCACTTTCAGGGCCCACATTCCGCTGCTCTCCTTGAATGGTTGATTCTGAACACAGGAAACATTAAAACATAACCTAACACCACTAACCAAGTGTGGGTGCCTGATACAGGGGTCTCCTGTCTTCCATTTTATTTTTCATATTTCAAGTTGTAATAGTAAAATATTATTCATATTTAAATGCATGTAAAATGCAACAATTTCTTTTTCATGACATTTAAATTAAAGGAATAGGCCACCATTTTTAAATACTGAGATATGTTCTTACCTTAGACGAGTTGATATGTAGCTGTCTGGTCTTTACGCCGGTGCTCAGTCACGTAAACAGAGCAGAGACGGCGTTAGAGGAGAGAAGGAGAGGCTTTAGGCTAACGCCGTCTCTGATCCACTTTGTCACAGTGACAGAAATGATCAGTGACCACTTGGTGAGACATTCAAAATGTAATCAGCTGGATTCTAACAATGTTCCAACTTATTTTTAGTACTGCAAAATTACAGCCTTATTGTGACTTCCATAAAGTTTCACAGCATTAAAAAGCTCACCTTGCGATGTTGTCTCCAACCTTTCCTCAGTTTCTGACAAGTCACTATCTTCAGCCTCCACCACTTTCTCTGGACAACAGACACAATACTATAATTGTTATTTAAAAAAAACAAAAAAAACAATCAGGACATGTTCCCGAACTAAGAAATATTACCATTGGGATCAATTTGAATTTGATCGAGGCCCTTTCCCTTGAAGTCTGAAAGTCTGCCCTGCTCCAAGGCAAGAAGGATTTTGCTGACTTTGGTTAATTCCAGGGTGCCTTCTGGCAGTCTGTAGTATTCTCTATGAATGCGGATGTCATGGCCAAGAAAGTTTGCAAGGATGTCCATCTCATGGTCTTTTAAATTGAGAACAGTAGACAGGGTGGATATCTGTTTCCTTAACTTTGTTGAAGACAAAACGTTGTGGTGCTTAGCACCACATTCCTTTGCAATCTGTCTGATGGCATCTGATCCTCTGAGGTATGTGTCTGCTTCAGACCTTGAGAAGAAGTATGGATTGTCACTAGAGATTGAGGAAGACCGTCGCTGCTCAACCAACATCTCCATTGAAGTGATCATTTCTGGGGTTAAAAGGAGGGGAACTTTCCTATTTCTTTTCCCCCTTATTTCTGTAGGTTGAAAATGCTGACATAGTTTTTGCTCCAATTCAGACAGTCCAAGGGCCAAATCAGAATGAATCCCAGAGTGATTTCTTAAAGTAAAAGCAGACAGTTTCATTTTTGAAACCTCACCCTCTCTCCTTCGATTGAATAGAATGACTTCACAGAGTGTCAATTTGGCTAGTTTAGACCAGTTTTTCTTGTTTGGTTCATTCTTTAGGTTCTGTTGATATTCACTTCGACGTGTATCAATATGTGCATGCATGGCTCGAACATCCTCTGTGAAGAGGAGGAGCTGAGGAGTGTTCCACTTGGCCTCTCTGAGGGTTTGTAGCGCACGATTAGAGATAGACATCCCACTTCTTCTCATAAAGCATCCGGCTTCATTTTATGTTTTCAATAAAATGTTCATCAACACACTTTTCCATTTTTGCATCACAGTCAAGAATATCTGCAATCTTCCTTAGGCTGTGACCGAGTTTTAAAGCTAAAGAAGGGATTTCGTATATGTTTTTATCTTCACTGAAGCCAGACCCGTTCCTGACAGCTTCGATAACACAATTAAAGTTGGAGGGCACATAAAAGTCTTCAATTGTTTGAGTTTCCCTGCTTCTCGTGACTTTTTAATTAACCTACCCACTTCTCGCATTTTCTGTCTGATATTCTCGTGACGGCTCTTGTCATGACCATGCTTTAAATATAAATGTTCACCGAGCCTCATGATGCTTTTCTCTTGTCTTATGATACTAGTGACCTCATCTTGGTGCATGCAATTTACAAGTTCCCAAACTTTCCTGCTTACGCCATCCGGAACAGGCTGTGCAAAGGAACAAAGTGACTGGATACGACTTTTGTCAGGTTTGGTGTTACCAGCTTTGTGTGACAGCCTGCACCGTGACATACAGTATGCCTCCATAATGCCCTTTGTTTTAATAACGCTGCACAGTTGATGCAGTGCATATAGTCACTAGCTTTCACAGGTGCATCTGTCTGTTTACCTGGTACTAAAGTTCCACTGCCAATTTTAAGAATCTCAAAATTATGAGCACGGTCTCCATTGTTTCTAATTATGTCAAACTGAAGTTTACGCTCATTAGATTTAACAGGAAAAGACACATGCTTTGGCTATGTTCCTTTCATTACCGTGTCTACGTGTCAAATGCCTGGACATTTTATGGCAACTAGAGGAACAGTAGAGACAGAAATGCCTCTTGCTATAAACTCGTGCACCATCTTTCTTTTCTGTAGCTTCATGACGGAAATATTCATCTTCTTTACTGGTTCATCATTTGAACTGTCATTGTCCTCACTCTCAGAGTCTTTAGAAGTACTGGGAACTTTTCTTTTTCTTTACTCTTGGATGCTTCGTTGAAAATGGCATCCGACACGTGACCTGATTCTTCTGTGGAAATATTCATCTTCTTTACTGGTTCGTCATTTGAACTGTCATTGTCCTCACTCTCAGAGTCTTTAGAAGTACTGGGAACTTTTCTTTTTCTGTACTTTTTGATTTTTTTACTCTTGGCTGCTTCGTTGAAAAGCGTCCGACACGTGACCTGATTCTTCTGTGGATTCTTCCCTTAAGGACTGCTGTGATGGACTGTATTTTGAGCCACTGCTCACAGTTAGGCTGAGAGATTTGTTGTCAGAATCAGGAACCACTTCTTCAGAATTAGGAAACACTTCATCCAGGTACTCTTGAGAAAGCTTCATAGAAAAGAAAAAGAAAATCAGAAGATACATGTATAGATGCCTATAGATACACCCACATAGGCGTAAAGTAAAAGTGGAAAGTTATTGATGTGAGAACTTACAAATACACTTTCAGCTCTCTCCAGGGTGGGGTGGGGGGTGGGGCATCTGATGCATCACCAGCAATCATAGAGAGTTGGTTTTCTGTATCAGCTTGTGAATTCTGTGGAAGCAGAACAGTGTAATATCAGCAGATGACTAGTCCAATATAACACAAGTAAAACGCATTACAACAGTTGAATGTCATACCTTTAGCCCCTCAGTTGTTTCCATAGCTGGTTTAACTCTTTTTATTTTGGACTTTGCTGCTGCTTTCTGGGGTTTCGCCTTTTTACACGGTTTCTTTACCTGAAAGCACATAATGGGACAAACTGAACAACAACAACAAAAAGTTAAAATTCTAATTTTGTGTTTTTGAGGGTTCAAATCTCAATAAAATCATATTGAAAACTTCCTCTGAAAATAAAATCTTCTAAATATTGTCAAGTCCAAGACTGGAATAGTGAAATAAAACTCTTTTTTTTTCTTTTTTTATGTCAAGTGCCTATATCCATGTCTTTTTTGTCTGACTTTTCTCAGAAAGGAAATTTACCATACATAGATTACATGGATCATCTTTTTGGTCGCATTACACATGCCACGTGAACCAAACATGTCAGTATTTGTGAATGGATACATGGGAAACACGGTGGAGCGCAGCCATGTGATTGACTTCCTGGTTAAGTCCATCACGAGACTCGACAAAACATTATTAAAATAACATTGAAACTGACCACTACTTGAGAAAATAAATAAATGTTTTCAGCTCTCACAGTGTTCAGCCAAAGATTTATACAAACTTACAGAGATGTTGTCCGATTGTGAACATCAGAGGGGTCAGTGTCCATGGGAAGGGATGATCTTTCATTTCTTGTATTTTCTAGGAAAGAACAAACTAATGTCAGCAGATGAAACATGATTTGACTTCACAAATGTAGAGGGCTTTGTTACTATTAAGTAACAAGCTAGTCTGACCACACTGAAAGACTAAATCATCCACTCTGAACTAAAACATGATTGAAAATAGGCTCACTGCATTCAAAGCGTACTAAAAGGAATCGTTGGACTTAAATCAGACAACTGCTTGTCCATTCAATTCTATTGTGTAAACTTACTAAAATACTGTTGGTTGTATTGGAGAGTACAATATCTGAGTGGTCAGCATCCATGGAGGTTGGATCTCCAGGAGCATCTTGGGAATTCTGTGGAAGAAGAACAGTGTAATATCAGCAGATGACTAATCCAATTTAACACAAGTAAAAAGCATTACAGTTGAATCTTTTACCTTTAGCACTTCAGTTGTTTCCAGAGCTAAACTTTATATGCAAATATTTCAAAACTGAAATAAAATAAAAAGTTTCCAAAGAAACAAAATAAAGGACAATGTTAATTATACATTCTTGTATAATTCTTGTGTTTCCTCTTTCGGTCCATCTGTACTCAGCCTTATGTACCCAACTTTATGTCCATTTTTATTTAAGACTTTAACTGCTGGGCTGTCTGTATGTATATGTGTCTGTGCGTGCGGGGGGAGGTGGGGTTGTTATTTATGTATATTTGCTGGTGGGGACGATTTTAATGATTGTTAAGCACTGTAAAGCACTTTGTGTTACATTCTGTGTGAAAAGCGCTTTATGAATAAAGTTTGATTTGATTCTTTCTTGTCTTGTGTAAAGTAACAGTAGTGCAAACTTGATTTGAACGTTAAGACCAAACAGTTACCAGTGTCTGCCTACACTGGTAGCCCCCTAGGAGAGACCAACAGGCCCGGTTTGAACCGTGAGGCCGTCCTTCCGTGGACCCACCACCTGCAGAAGGAGCCATGGGGGGCTGGTGCAATGTGATATGGGCAGCTCCGGCGGCTGCCCCCACGACCCGGCAACGGACAAGTGGAAGAAAATGGATGGATGGATGGATGGACCAAACAGTTAACTGGCATGTCGTTTCAACTAGAACCCACAATGAAAAATATTTTACCTGTGCAACTAAATGTACAGGTCATAGAAAGGCTGATTGTAATTTACTTGTCGTAGGATGTCTGCCACTGGTTGGTTAGCGTGTGTATCATTCTGTGCCTCCCCATCTGCTGTGGGTGATGGCATGGGGTTTATTTTATTTATTGGTTTATTTGGTCGGGACAGTGCATGTTAATGAACATACATGGGTCTCATGCATGTAAACAAGCCACACCGGATTGTAGCCTTGGGCTAATTTCCATCCGTCGTCCCCCATTCACACTCTCAAATACACTCTCATTCATCCTGGCCTATTGTACATGTTTTTAGTGGTAGGGGAAACCGGAGTACCCGGAGGTTGTGTAGGATGTTGTGTTTGGGACACTGGGGACTGAAGACGGGACCATGTGCTGCTAGGTGTAGATCTGGTAGGAGTAGACCTGGATGAACCAGTTGGAAGCCAGTGGGTTGGAGTTGGTGCATCTGGAGGGTGATATTGGGTGTGCTGTGTAGAATGATTTTGTGCTCGACTACTAAAGGACAGCATATTAACAACAGTGCCCATTATCTGACTGACCATCTGTATATGTGCCTGTTGTTGTACTTGAATCATTTGGAATCTTTTATCTTCTGCCTCCTGCTGTGCCTTTAGAAGACTCGCCAGAGCTGTACTCTCCTGTCTTTGACGGTTTTGCTCAGCTTCAAACATCAGTGGTATGGTCCTCTATACCAGTGGTATGGTTCTCTACATCAGTGGTGTGGTCCTCTATACCAGTGGTATGGTTCTCTATACCAGTGGTATGGTTCTCTATACCAGTGGTATGGTTCTCTACATCAGTGGTGTGGTCCTCTATACCAGTGGTATGGTTCTCTATACCAGTGGTATGGTTCTCTATACCAGTGGTATGGTTCTCTACATCAGTGGTGTGGTCCTCTACATCAGTGGTGTGGTCCTCTACATCAGTGGTATGGTTCTCTACATCAGTGGTGTGGTCCTCTACATCAGTGGTGTGGTCCTCTATACCAGTGGTATGGTTCTCTACATCAGTGGTGTGGTCCTCTACATCAGTGGTGTGGTCCTCTATACCAGTGGTATGGTCCTCTACATCAGTGGTGTGGTCCTCTATACCAGTGGTATGGTCCTCTACATCAGTGGTGTGGTCCTCCTATGGTTCATACAGTGGTATGGTTCTCTACATCAGTGGTGTGGTCCTCTACATCAGTGTATGGTTCTCTACATCAGTGTTTTGGTTCTCTACATCAGTGGTGTGGTCCTCTACATCAGTGGTATGGTTCTCTACATCAGTGGTGTCATCTGAAGGTTCTGCAGTCTCCTTGTTATCTATGAAATATAAACAAAAGCATTACAATGCAGCAAAATAAAGTGTTCCTTTGAACAACTAATAAAATAATAAATTCTCACCTGCCATTTGTTTGTTCCACACAACAATATGTTGTACGCCGGATATACGTCTTCTAACAGTACCTGTACACTCCTTACAAATAACGGGGTTTAGATAAAACAACAACAACTAGACGAGCCACGCGCACTTTATTCATTCACAAATACCCAAACTAAAGAGTTTCAGATGGAGTCTATTTTCCACAAGTGGCCATGCTCACGCTCCCATGTGCACGCTCCCACGTGGATGTCAGTGTAAGCCGGTGTTGACCCACTGGACACAAGCTGAGTGTGACAACGAGGAGAAAACAGTCTGTGGCTCTAGTCAGTCCTCCAGGACTTTGTTAGATCTGAACAAATAAAATAGACAACATGATTGATGCTTTTCAGAACAAACTCATGGTTTAGAGGAAATACTTTATCTCATAAACTTGAACAAAGAAACAGATGGTAGAGTTTGATGATGAATGATGTCTTTGGAGTAAAGGAAACAGAGCAGGCGTTAAATTTAGTGTTATTCAAACTCAAAATGAACGCGACATCTGAACAAGACGCTGCGTGATCTGAGGCCGCTCTCGCAGTTCCTATGCAGGTTGGTGCCCTGGGGGCTCAAAAAAACAAAACGAAGGTTAGCAATTAAAGCAGTACTAAGTAACTCTTGCCCCTAGAGGCCATAAGCGCAACTGCAAGTGTCGTAGCAAGTTACAATTTTTTAACTTATTAAATGTCTTGGAGAGTAAATACTACGCTGACAGAAAAGGTGAAGGGAGAGAGGGGTGTTGTACATCCAGTTATACAATGGGAATTTTTTTTTTCACTCAAACTTGGCTGTAAATACTGTTTAAAGTGGTGCTAGCCCACAGTTAGCTTTGCCCGTTAGCCTGTTAGCTTCTTCTCCGTGATTCTATTAGTGTGTATTGGTTGCTCCAACCCGGTGGCAGTCAAGTTGCAAGCATGGTTTTCTGGCCAGAGACACCAGGGGGAGATGAAAGACCCCCCAATCATCCCATTAACACTTGTATTACCCCCACAGGGACTACGGAAAGGATTTATTTAGGTAAACATGTCACTTAGTACTGCTTTAAGATTGTAGTAATGGAAATGTACTGACAAAATAATACGTTTTTTGGCCACTTCTTATGAACCAGATTATTTTTAACAATTAAGTTAAGGAAAATAAACAGTTTTATCAACTATGACGTTAATTCTTATTCAGTTCATCAATATTGCACAACTTGGAATGCACTCTACATCTCTCGCCTTTGGTTAAACCCACTCATTACCGCCTCATGTTTAGGGAAATCTCATTCATAAGTCACTTTGCATTGCCTTTTATGGTCAAATGGAGGCGGGCAGAGGGCGTGTCGTGATGTCCGCAGCTTTTTGCTCCTCGTGTGATCAGCGAAGGAAAGATTGCGGTCAGGTGTGCGTACCGGCGCATTCGCAGGGGTTTTGTAAATTGGAAAAAAAACTTTGCGTACAGAATTTTTCGTTACTTTCCTACGCACTTTCAAAGTCAGAGTCTCGCACAGTTTGATAAATGAGGCCCCTGGGGATGAGACGATCTCATGCCCCCGCTGTGAACTGAAAGGGGAGACGTTTGGGTTTTGAATTACAGACCTGACACGGGCATAAAGTCCTCATGTAAACTGCACATAACGCGTTGCACTGTCGACCCTAACGGAGCTCCTTGGTGCCAGTCCGCGGCGGTTCACCTCTCCCCGCATGAACACCGGCCTCTTACATTTGGGAAACGTCCTCCATGTCTGTTTTTATCATCACCTTTCATTTTCCAAAACGGCAAGAAGGACAGATACAAACAACCAACTGAACTTGATCTACCGCTAAAGATTTTTCCATCATTTTACTGTCTGATGTATTGTCTCCCTCTCTGTCCCTTGTGTCTCGGTAAAACCCACTCATTGTCACCTCATGTGTAGACAAATTGTGTAAGGCTTTGAGAGTAACAATACCAATTCCCTGTATGTGCTTTACATGTGTTGGAACCCACTATTAAACCGAACTGACCTCTTCTATGGCAGTGCTTCATCTCCTCGGCAGACAGACCGGCTCTTCCTCTCTCCTTCCTCTTTGTCTTCTGTTTGTGTAGGTCACTTGAGCTGGATTTACTTCTTATCACACAAACTCATTACGGATGCAGTTTACCTTCTGCCGCCTCATTAGCCTCCTTCTGCTCCAAGACTGCCCTCGTCTTCAGAGCACCCTGTGTAGCACTGGCAAAAGTGCTTCGATTGATTCTCTACTCTCTTTAGTGTTTTATTAGAACGGAGGTGGAGATAATATGCAAAATCGACCTTTTCAAAGCTCTTTTATCAATGTTACAATGTTGTGTTTTTGTTTCTTTCATGCGTGTTTGAGTGATCCTATCTGCCTTATTCCTGGGGCCGATGTAAAAACAATTATGGGCACAGATCTCTGTGAGATACCGTTAGTCTCGCTGGGCTATAGACTAACGGTTTCCAGGATGAGTTTTAGTTTCCCATAGCAGATTATTTAGTAAGCAAGTAGCCGACGTTTATTTATGAAGCGATTTTTACCGATAAAAACACTCCACAGAGTCCACAGAGTCAAGCTCACGGAGGGACTGGGGTGGCGACAGATCTCTCTGGGTATTTGGAATCTTCAGGAGACCCTGGCCTGAAGACCGAAGGGTGCGCCCTGAGGTGTAGGGGCACAACAAGTCAGCGAAGGCTCAAGGAAAGTTGAGACTAACATTTTTAAGTCAATGCAAATTTTGATAGGAAGCCAATGGAGACTTGAAAGAATGGGGGTGATGTGGGCTGTTCTGGAGGCACCTGTCAAAAGTCGGGCAGCAGCATTTTGTACAATCTGAAGTCTGTTCAGTCGTCTTGTGAAAACAGAATTACAATAATCAAAGCAAGACGAGATGAAAGTGTGTATGGTCAATTCAAGATCTGACTGTGACAACATTTTCCTCACTTATTTGTTTATTTGAGCAGCTTACATTTTCCAAATTACAAAATACACATTTAAACAGTCACAGATGCTCAAAAGGAGTAGGCTGAAGCAGAGAGCTTATGAGCGCCTACCCCACATTCGACATAATAAACATTTACATTTCACAGTAATACGTGAGGACTGTATCCACAACAAAGAAGAACTTGTGTCTATTCCTTAAGTGTCCTCAAAAAGGCATTTACATCAGAAGAAAATAAGATTACATGACTAGAACGTATGTACTCAGTTGCTTACATATCCCATAGGGAGGAATCATTTACATTAATAACATCATTTTAACAACAGTTTGACTAAGTAACGTCATAATAATCATAACAAGGCGCATGCACTGTCAACAGCTGCATGCCTAACAAGAGAATAAGAAATTCATGTGTTCACTTTTTCATACCCAGGCACATACACACACAACTGTGTGCATGCACCTGTTTATGAATTACATTTATGTGATTGCATATATCAGAGTAAGATCAACCAAAATAATGCATTTAAATATTCATTATTATTATTATTATTACTATTATTAGTTTCATTTTATTACATTTTCGTTATCATCATGGATATCACTAATATAATATTTTAATATTATACAGGCATATTTAATATTCATAGAATGGAATGGAATCTTATTGGCTAAACACAAAGATCTTGATAAGTTGTTGTCATTACTATCGCCACTGTGATATATTTTTTTTATGTACAAGTGTTTATTTTGCCCTATATAGTGTGGTGCGTTAAAAAGCCGGGGTGTGGAGTGGGCCAGTTGAGAGAGGGCAATAGCCCCAACCAACAAGCCCTCACCCAGCTGCCCTAACTAGCTGACTGTGTTGCTGGGGTTTACATCCTATGCTGTGAGATGCGTTAAGACATGATGTTTTATGAGTCTGCTGGACCGGGAGGGGGAACCTCTCAGACCAGCCGATCCACACCTCGCCTACCCTAGTTTACTTCTATTTATATTGGGCAGCAATATCAATGACAACATGAACAAGATCTGTTACTTTCTCTCAATTGTACAATTTGACATATCTCAAACTAAAGTAATTCAAAAGGAAATTCAGTTGTCAACCATCAGCATAAATCTTAAAGAAACTTACTTTAAGTTCTCTTTTAAAATGGTTTAGGCTTTATGCTAGCACGTTTTATATTGTCATCTAGATCCTTCCATAGGGTCACACCATTACGTGTAATGGTCTGTTTTTTCAGGGTAGTACGAATGTGTACTGTACAGTGGGGTGTCCGCCCCCTTTGCTCTGAAATGAGTTGTGCTAGTGGCAGGCCGTGATATTGCACCCTACGGCTCAACAGCCTTTTTCGCCATAAACAACAATGTAAAAGGAGCAGCCTGTAAAATGGTCCACGGGGCATCTGGAGTTTCAGACTAAGGCAAATATATTTCTTTAAAATTACTATTTTTAGGACATGGACTTTTTTTCTTCGTAAAAAAATTGTAAAGCATCAAAAACAATTTTTAAAAAGTATTCCAATGACGTGACGTCACCAGTGCTGTGGGCGTGCACGAGCGTGTGCGTGAAGACTCATGAACGAGCAGAAGTCTTCCCCGTTAAGCGGTCTGAGAGCCAAACAGACAACAATACGGTAATGAACGGGACTGGACTAGGATAAACGCTAACAGGCACCTAAAGTAAGTTTTTTCTTTACTCAGTACTAAAATGTATTGCGAACCTACACATGGCAAGCGTGTTTAAATGTTAAAAAATAGGCCTATTAGCTAACATGAACAACAACAATTTAAACTAATGAAGACGTGATCGTTTTTCTGATTAGGCTGCACGGCTTTGAAAATAGCTTTTTGGTTCGATAATGTAATGCTTTCAGTAGTGGGAAGCAAACATAAAAAGTACAAAATAAATCGTTTTTTAGGCGCATTTTTTTTCTCGCAAGGTGATCCTCTTCATAACCTTTTGTTAAGTTGGATCAGAAACAGAAACAGCACAATATACAAAGCTGACAATTGAAAAATATTGTTCATGTTGAAAAACGCACTTGTAACTCAATTGTGTATAAATGTTGTGATGTACTTTTACTTATGAACAATAGCTACTTGCATACATTTGCTTTTATATTTGGTACATTTGTAAATATGCTTTTAAAGAAAGAACATTTAGTCTGAACCACTAATGCTGTCAGTTTATCAATCACAGTGAACAGTGATTAATTTATTTAATGGCAACTTAATTAAAATAACATAGTATTACTTAAAATGGGACCATAAGTGAGAGCTTTAATTGGCATTTGCCAAAATGGTTGCACTCCTTTGTCTGGCTATAAACGTCCAAATCTATTGGTTAACAACATGTCCTGCTCAATGTTTTCCAGAGTCAAACCAGAGGCCCAGACAGAGCCGGCATCCCGACCATCTTTTCCTGTCCCAGTTGGTACTTCCGGGAGCCTTTCTTGTGCTTATGGTCTAAAACATGTGCAGCTGCAGTTTTGGCTGAATTGTTTTGTTTTTGCTTAAAAGTGTCATGTTTTGTCCAATTATCTTTCCTGTTTGATTAAATGTTTGCAAATCCAAAGAAATGAAATTTTTGCGTTTTTGCATTAAAATATAGTATATGCGCATTAAAAAGCATTACATTTGACTTGCTACTGCTTGTGTATATATATATATATATTGAATCTTATTTTGACAAATACAGTGGGTGAATAAACAGCTGTAGTGAAGTTGTTCTGATCAGAAACATCACAAAGTCTAAAACAGCAACAGCTCATTCAGTTACTGGACATTTAACTGCACATTCCTCCATAGAATTAACAGTTGTTAAAATGTTTACATACTTTTGAAGGGCTGTAACTATTTTTACTTAACCAACACTAGAAATTGAATACTATCGGACTATAAAAAAACACATAAGTAAATATAAAATTATACCTTTAATTCCAATACCTTTTCAAGTTGTACAGAACAGTTTCCTTTTTCTTTGCTAATGGGCTGGACTTTTCCCCCAAAATAAATATTGAGTTAACATTATGAGAATATAATTATTAGAAAGCCTTAGCTAAACATGTGCAATTTAAAATCATTGAGCAAATCTTGTAATGACCCGAGGCCTGTCTGAAATGCCTCAGATGGAACCACCACAAGCCTGAGATACTAGTCCCAGAGCTGTAGAGCCTTTTACACCCAGAGTGCGCACAGAGATGACAAGACAACTCCTTCAGAGTGAGGTGGAGCATGTGGCTGGGCAGCTCCTCCTGTGCAGAAACTGATGGTTGTGGTCAGTCGTCCTGCAGAGACACAAAGAACATGCACATATCAGAAGAATTTAGTTAGTTTGGTTTATTGTCCCCGAGGGAAAATTCATTTTCGAATATACCAAACTCTTTGGCATGAGCTTAAGGTGTAGATATTTTACAACTTACCTTGAATGTGTATGAAGGACCATCTCTGAACTATACCCCTGAGCAGGTCTGCCTCAGTCCTGTCTTAGGAAACGTGGTCATCCACCACAAACATCTCTGTAAAGAAAAAAACTAATGGTAAATCATTTAAGTTACTTGAGTGGTGATGTTTCTACTTTTCAGATTACGTAGCTACTGTACCAATAAAACCTATATTGAAACACAACAAAATATGCATTTCTGCATCTGCCCTGGATCCAGTACAGATAAATGCTGTATAAAAACAATACGTCAAATTAAACTAATGATAAGGCAACACTTTTGTAGTGCTCCTTCTTTGTATTTCAGCCAAACAATTCTAGTGGTGAGGCTATACTAGCAAATACAGTGAAGTAAAAACTCGATTTTTATCATTTCTATCGCAATATGAAGACGGCCAGCACTTACGAAACTTCTCAGAAAAGTGGCCGACCGTGAGTACACTAGCGCGGCGACGTACGTTCAAAGGGCCGCTGTAAGCTACGGTTGTTGTACAAGAGCGGGGATATAGCTTATTAAGCCCTGCACTGACAAACTGACCCCCCAAGTCATCTTAACATAGTAACTTAATCGCCTCAAATGGCCTTACAAATTCATTTTGTAATAAAATAACGATTATATCAAGAGATTTGACTTACAGCGTAATGGCATCCGCTCCGCTCTGAGGATTCGTCGGCAGCAGTGCGCGCTCCCGCTGCTTTTACCCACTTGGGCCGTAGGGAGCATAGATACAGGTGACGCGTCATACGGGTACCATGGGCCGTTATGGCGGACGAAACTGGTTTCATGCGCCACTGAGCACCACTATGTAAAGAGATAGGAGCTGGGACAGCATGCCTCTTCCATCTATATAATTCAATGGTACTGTACCTTTAGATTGAGTGGTCCTCTTAAATTGTATTTCCCATCTCTGTTATCAAACATTTTTTGGATGTGGCTAGGAAGTAAATTATTTTTTGCTTTGTATACTATTAATAGTCTTCGAGTTTCAGAATGTGCGATCTTAGGAACAGTGCATTTGTATGGTCCCTGAAACCAACATGGTTCACAATTCTAATGGCTCTTTTTGAAGTCTATAGACAGTCATCAGCTGGGTCTTATAGGTGTTTCCCCAGTCCTCAGTGCAATAGTTCATGTAAGGAAGAACAAGTGCACAGTACAGGATGTATAGAGTTTTTTGATTCAGTAAAAATCTACATTTACCTAATAGGGCAATGACTTTGGCCATTTTTGATCTGATATTTGCTATTTGAGATCTCCAACTCAAGTTGTGACTCAGAGTTACACCCAGAAATTTGTATTGAGATACTCGATCAATTTTAACATCATTAATTAATATTTGGACTTCTTCTCCCCCTTTTCGTTTCCCAAACACCATCATTTTTGTTTTTGTAATGTTTAGGGATAGTTTATTTATGCTGAACCACTCTCTAAGTTTGGAAAGTTCTGAGGTGATTTCAGTCACAAGTAGTTGTAGATCTTTACCCGCACCCAAGATTGTGGTGTCGTCCGCAAAAAGTATACATTTTAGTTTAGTTGAGATATCACAAAGGTCATTTATGTAAAACAAAAATAGTTTTGGTCCCAATACTGACCCCTGGGGGACACCACAGGTAATGCTACTCATCCTTGATCTGTGGTTACCTATCTGAATATATTGTTGTCTTCCTGTTAAGTAGGATTTAACCCAGTTATAGGCAATACCTCGAACTCCATTTTTTCAAGTTTTTTAACTAGTATTGTGTGATCTATTGTGTCGAATGCTTTCTGGAGATCAATGAAAATTCCTACTGACTACAATTTATTGTCAATATTATTTGTTATTGTTTCCATCAGGTCGATTAATGCCAATGAAGTTGACCTATTGCTTCTAAAGCCGTATTGGCTGTCACTAATTAGTTTGTGTTTGTCTGTAAAACTATCTAAGCGAGCCGCAAAACGTTTTTCCAGGATTTTTGAAAACTGAGATAGAATAGAAATCGGTCTATAGTTGGTAAAGTGATGGGCATCACCACCTTTATGAATGGGAATAACCTTTGCAACTTTCATAAGAGCAGGAAATTCTCCCAGTTGAAGAGATAGATTACAAATATGTGTTAGTGGTGAAATTATGTTGGTGATTACATTTTTTACAATACGTATGTCAAGGTTATTCCAGTCCGTGGTTTTCTTGGGTTTACATTCATTAGTAATTTCAATTATTTCGTTTTCATTAGTTGCAGTCAAAAACAGAGAATCAACATTTCCCTGTATATTTGTAGTAACATCGCAGCTATTATCTATTGAGACAATTTTTGACGCCAACTGTGGTCCTATGTTTCCAAAGTATTCATTAAATTGCAATGCAATTCAATTAATTTTATTTGTTTGATCCGGTTTATACTGCACTACAGGGCAATGTAAATCATATAGATGTTTGAATGTGTTAATGACTTTCATAGGCTTTGTTTACATCATTTTCTCTTAAAACATCTTCCCAATCTTGTTTGTCCAAGCTCTGCTTAAATGCAGTGACTGATTGCTTTGTTGTTATACTTTTATATTGGTGAATTGTATTGTTGTCGTTTTTTTCTATTGTTTTATTTGTATCGAAAAGATTGGCAAGTGGTCACTGATGTCATTCATCAGTATACCACATGTCATAGCACAGAAGACATTAGTATATATATTGTCAATTAGGGTTGCACAGTGTGAAGTAATTCTCGTGGGGCGTGTTATTAAAGGGTAAAGCGAAATCCGCAAAATTTCCAGTGGGTCTATGACTTTTGGATTTCAGTAGATCTATGTTGAAGTCCCCACAAACAATTAGATCTTTGTGATTACAATTTTCATATAACTTTTCAATATGTTCAGTGAAAACATCAATGTCCGCACCTAGTGCCCTGTATATACATGATACAAGTACGTTTTTTCTTTTCTCTATTGAAATTTCCACTGTAACACATTAAAAAATATGATTCACTGCCATTGTCATTGTATCTACCAATTTGGCATTAAGGTTTTTATTGACGTAAAGTGCAACACCACCACCATGTTTATGATCTCTGTTTTTGGTATACATATGAAAGCCCTGAAGCTCAAAATGTCCAGGTTTCTCATGATCTATCCAAGTTTCCGAAATAGCAATGACTTTAAATTTTACATTACGATAACAAAGATATTCCTTTATGTTTTCAAAATTGGCATATAAACTACGACTGTTGAAATGAATTATTGACATACTCTCTGAGTTATTGGATCTGGTCAGTTGTGCATCAGTATAATATTTACTTCACTCACAAGGACCACAACCTCAGAGCTGCATGGATAATGATTTTATTGCATAGAATGAAAACAAAAGCCGTACTGGGGATTCGTCAGGGTGAGCTCCCGGGCTCGTGTCCCCGAACCTGTAAGAGAACAGACGAAGAAAAACAATAAATAAAGGGAAGGGAGGAGGGTGGGGCCAGAAGCCCGGAACCAGAGGACGAGGTTAGTAATTAGTGGGCTTAAATAGTCTGCCGGCCGGAAAGGGCGTTGTTGAGGTGTGGTCCTGCTCTCGAAACTAAATATAACTACCTTATCTCCATTTCACTCACAAGGACCACAACCTCAGAGCTGCATGGATAATGATTTTATTGCATAGAATGAAAACAAAAGCCGTACTGGGGATTCGTCAGGGTGAGCTCCCGGGCTCGCGTCCCCAAAGAAGTTACAGTACAAGAGAAGCGTAGCATGTGCTTCCTGTAGGTCCCGCAGATTATGGCGTGTGTAAACTTCGAAGGCTGAGGAAGATCACCGACCCAATATTTTGATGAGGCGATCAGGCACTCCTCGGCTGGATGCTGATGTGGCAGCCCCGATGTGAAAAGAGTGCCCGGAGAAAAAATCGGGGCAAATGTTGGATTTTTGCTAAATTAACCTGAATAGGGGGATGAACCAAGCTCTGGTGGCGAGCTTGCCGTGTTCGGTAACGAAAAGCGGGTCCTGCAGGGATGCACCGCTTCGTGTCCTATATTGTACATAGTGGAAGATGGGTTCGGAAGGGCTTAAATACGAATGTAGTTTGAAAAAGTATATGGGAACAGGAACGCCGCTCCTGTTTGTCTTGCTTTGCTTAAGGTGGAAGGCCAGACAATCTTCTGAAACTAACTGGATGTCTCCTACATGGGGTGAATGTACTGGGCCGAGACCGAGGAGAGAAGGAGCGAATTCTGAACAACGAAGGAAGCCGAAGAAGGCAAGCAAAAACATGGACTCGAGAGTGCGCGCTACATGTGAGGGCAAAACGTTGGAGCGGATGGTGATTAAGCACCGCGTGAGGAGGTCCGACGTAAGTGGTAATTGGCGGCGGGAAGCGAGCGGCGCTTGGCGCTGCAAGCCTTTTAGAACCTGGTTGACCTGGTTAGAGACGGGCGCAGGTAGAGGCATGCCTGTTAATGCCTTGGAGTAAAAACCGATACCGCTGAGGTAAGTTTTGATGGTGCTGATGGACAGAGACTGATACGTGAAAGCATACGAGACATAACTCGACAACGAGGGGACGTCTAGGGAAGGAAACGGCAATCCGTAGAGTGCGTGGAAGGAACGGAAGTTACCCCAAGCGGTCCGGTAGGCCGACAGGGTCCGGGGCGCCAAGCTATCGAAGATAGCTACCTGGGAAATGCTCAGGAGATTCGCCAAGGCGGGGCTCACATGACGAGGATCGTGGCAGAGAAGGGCGGAACTGGAGTTTGAGAGGCTTCTGCGTTGGGGGCCAAGGTCCTGAAGGTCTGAAAAGCGAAACGAGAGAGAGAATCAGCAACACCATTGTTATGACCTGAAATGTGCTCTCAAGATGAACTGGTGCGAGATGGAGTGCCATACAAGGCGACGCAGGAAGGGCATGATAGCGAGTGTGTTACTCCTGCCCTTGTTAATGATATCCACGGCGGCATGGTTATCTGAATGAATAAAGACGCATCGGGAAGTCCACTCGTGCCCCCATAATAGCGCTGCGACGACGATTGGGTAAATCTCAAACAACGCGGAAGAGGACCGACCGGACTTGCGGATGGTTCGAAAGAACTCGCCTGGCCAGGGGGCAGCAAACTATCTGCCTTGTTTGCTGCAAAAAAACGGCTGAAGGTGCAGCGTCGGTAAAAAGCTGGATGTCGTCGAGGTCGGAAATTGCGTCTCTGTAAAAGAGAGATATGCCATTCCAATGGCTAAGCAAATAAAGCCAGAAACGCAACTCCTCCCTGACTGGCTGGGAGAGAAACACCTCATCGTGCAGCGAGAAGACCGAGGAGGCCAAAGTCAGGAGATGCGAGATGAAGGCGCGTCCCTGGGGAATGATTCGCATCGCGAAATTAAGGTGGCCCAGTAGCGACAGAAGCTGCCTCTTGGAGTAGGAAGGGGCCAAAATAAAGTTATGGAGCAGGAGCGCAACGCGAGCCAGTTTATCGGGTGGAAGAGAAGCCTTGAAGTCGACGGTGTCGAGGGTAATGCCCAGGAACTCCAACGAAGTGGATGGACCCAAAGTCTTCTCCTCCGAAAGGGGAACGCCGAGCGTGGCGAATACGTGTCTGAGTACCAACAAGTCGCGGGCCGGGGGCGAAGAACGGGGCGAGATGAGCAAGAAATCATCCAGTAGATGCACTAGAAAGGGGACCCGATGTTTGTTCAGAAGGACCCAGCAGAGTGCCTCGGCCAGACAATCGAACAGTTTCGGGCTGCTTTTGCAGCCGAAGGTCAATCGAACCGCGAAATAGAATGCACCGCGCCAACAAACTGCGGGGTGGATGGGCAAAACCTTAAACGCGTTGGTGATGTCCGCCTTGAAGAGTGACGCGTGGTGACCAGCCAATTTAATGAGCGATATGGCGTGATCGACGGAAGCATACTTGATGGAAAAGTCAGCGCTGGGAATAAGGCTATTGATGCTGGGAACCCGACTGCCATGGGGAGCCGAATGGTCGACGATAAGCCGTTTCTTGCCGGAGAACTTCCTAGTAGCCACCCCGATGGGGTTGATCCTGTAGGAGAAGAAAGGCGGACTAGAAAACGGGCCTATCATGAAACCAGCATCTACCTCCTTGGCGAGCAGGGTATCCACGGTGAGGGGGTCCGTGAGCGCAGATTGGAGGTTGTCGCAGAAAAACGCCTCCGAAGGGAGGGAGACGAAACCCGGGTGGAATCCTTCGGTGAAACCGGCGACGAGGAACCGCACGAACTCCGGGTCTGGGTGGCCCGACAAAGCTTCTACGAGGGCCGGGATGGCGATCGGAGTAGAGACTCGGCCTAGTCATGAGGACGTGGGATTGTGGGGACACGCAGCCCGCGCATGGCCGCCTCCGCAAAACGAACAGGTGTGGAGGAACTTGCACTTCGACATCAAGCAACCCGCCCCGTTGAAATTGTTGCAAATGGGCTTGCCACCGAGGAACAAGACCGGACGGCCCTTCTTGTTGACGCCCTGGGGAACCGGGACGGATGCTGATACGACCGGTCGGGGTTCGGTACGAACGGACATGAGGCTCGGAGGAGGGGGACGGGGGAGGGGAGGCTTAAGGCCGCTGGTGACGCAAGGGGACGCTGGATGGAGGGGCGCGCCGCACGAACCGCAGGGGAGAGCCGGGTGAGACGCGAACACGCTGCAGTACAGCTCCTGGTCGAGGCCGCCCCAGTATGTAGCCTGGTTGAATTGCTGCAGGCGCGCGGCCGCCTCGGACACGAAGAATACGTGGTATGAATAAAAGGCCGAACCACCGAAACGGAGGGCCAGATCCAACATGATTGACATGTAGGCGTCCAATTCCTCCCGGCGTGTGGGGAAGGCTGAGCACACGGTATCCCTATACAGGCCAAACGCGTAGGCGAACTCCAGAGCTGTGAGGTCCTTGGAACGCGCGGGCGGGGTATCGCGTACGATGAAGAACCCGTCATCATGCTCCACGACGTGGGGCCCGCCAGAGAGGGCAGGAGGGCGAAGGAGTGCAGAGAGATCAACATATTTACCCGCAATGATCTGATCCCTGACGGACTGCTGAACCGCCGAGGGTTTAGGGGGAGGGGTAGAGGCGGGAGGAATGGCCGTAGCGAGCGTAAAGGAGGGGATGGGCCCGGGGAGGCCCGTGACGGGAAGCCGAGCCGGGAATCCGGCGAGCGCCGAAGCGTAGGTTGAAGGTAGATGAGGATAGCCTGGGAAGGCTAGCGGACCGGGAGTCGCTGAAAAACCGTGTGCTCCAGGGTAGGAAAGGCCGACAAGTGCGGGGTTGGGGACCCACTGCGGAAATGGAGGGGGTCCGAGAAGGCCCTCGCTTCCAACCCCGGGCGGAGCCGGAACCCCGGTACCGAAAGGCGGCGCTACAGGACCGACGGCGGCGCATGGGGCCCGTGAATGGACGGGCTGGGCCGAAACGGCTGCAGAAGTGGCAAATGAAGCCAGGGGCGGGGCCAACGAGGCCAACGAGGCGGGCGGGGACGGGGCGGGCGGGGGCAAACCAGCACCAAGTAGGAAATTTGAAGTAGGCTGGAAAACAGAGGAACCTGGCAACCCGGGGATAGCTGACGCAGGACCTGCGCCCACCAAACCAAGGAAACCAGAAGTGAGAGACGGCAACCCGGTGCCAGGGGTCTAGGCAGAGTAGAGCCATGGAGGCTAGAAGTGGGAAAATTCTGCGAAAAAACAGGCAAAGTAGTTGGCACGAGTCCTGGGAGGTGCGGGACGTGACCCGGAAGGGGCGGGGCGACGGGCCGTCCCGGAAGCGGAAGCTCGGGAGCGGTGAGAGCCAGGCCGTTGCTCGCTAGAGCCAAACAGCAGCTTTTCTGATCCGAACGCTGGTAAGAGATGCCTGCGTTCCTCAGTTCCCTCTGCAAGCCTGCAACAGTCCATCCCGAAATCCGGGGGGAGATATCCTGGCGCAGAGGCCCTCAGGATCGAGTACGTGGAGAGCCGCGAGGCGGCGGAGAACGGCGTCCGGGCAGGCGGCTAGCTCTGGAGCTAGTGCCAGAGCTAGAAGGAGGAGTGGCATTGGACACGCCAGGGCTAGAGCGACGAGAAGAAAGTCTAAGCGGCTGGGAATCTACGGAGGGGAAAGAGGCAGGGCGGGACGAGCCGCGCCGGGGACGAGAAGGTAGAGAGACAACTGACCGTATCCGCTGGGAGTCCCGGTGCCGGGCCCTGCCGCCGGAGCCCGGTGTCCGGGGAGCAAGCACCTGCGGGTTGCCATCCTCGGGGGAATCCTGGATGTCCTGACGAGGCTGCGTGAGGTCGTCGTCAGACGGGTTGAGCTCAAGCTGATTCATGCTGGCGGAGAAACGGAGGCGGAAACGAGGCGCGGGACGCGGAAGGTCCAAAGAGGGGTGCCAGAAGCCCGGAACCAGAGGACGAGGTTGGTAATTAGTGGGCTTAAATAGTCTGCCGGCCAGAAGGGGCGTTGTTGAGGTGTGGTCCTGCTCTCGAAACTAAATATAACTACCTTATCTCCATATGTATGATCAATGTCATTGTAGAAATGGGTATCTGGGTCAACATCATTTAAGAAATGTGTGGGTTTATAGTCATCAATTGAAAAGATCGCTAGATCTGATGCTTGAAATTCACTTGCATCTTCAGAATCTGATGAGGATGAGTCAGTGTGGACAATGTCTGTCATTTTGTGTTAGTGTCAATACCATACCATTTTAGTTGTACTTGTCCAATTCACATCCTTCTCTGATCCGAAGGACTTTGGCTTGCTCAGGTGACCCATTTAGTTTAATAAACACCCTGCAGTTGGATGTCCATGTTGATTGAATCTTTCCTTGTATCCTGAGCGCTCTAGCTTGCTTGGCGATGTCTGCATTTCTCTTCGTTAAGTGCTCGTTTAAGTATACGTTAGTACCTTTGAGTTGTCTCCCCTGCTTGATAAGAGCAATCTTTTGTTTTCTGCTTAAAAACCTCAGTATGATTGCTGGCTTTGCTTGCTTCTCTTTGCGAGGCAAAGGGTGGCAGGCCTCTATATCCTTGCCGTTTAGTGTGATGCCGTTGCTGTGCATGAACCGCACCACCTGCTGCTCCACCGACTCCAGGTCCTCCTCAGTTTGCTACCCTCTTGGTGCCGCAGCTCTGGCGTAGGATCGTGGTCTCACCTCCAAGCCGGTTACGATCAGGTCATTCATGCGTGTATATTGCTCCAAGTCGTCCAGGCAATTTTCCAGTTCAACAATTTTCTTATCTTTTTCCTCATTTTGTTTTCTTAGCTCTTTTACTTCGAGAGCTAGCGCCATTAATGTCTTTTGCTGAGCCGAAACGTTTTGCATTTCTGTTGTCAAAAAGTTCAGAGCGTTTTTAATTCCCTCAAGTTCTTCCTCCATAATAGTAATGTTGCTTTTCTTCGGCGCTATAGAAAAGAGTAAACATAAACCATTTACAAGTGTCCCGTAGCACTAGAGCCTCGTCTTCTGAAGTTAGCACCGCTCTGATAGCTCCCATTCCTTCAAAAGAGAGTTTGTGACGTCCCGGATGTGATGGGATCCTTGTGTTCTCCAGCAATCCTGCACGTGGAGAGTGCTACAACCTCGCTGTGGGGCGCCTCACATCCTTCTTGCGGAGGGATCTTCCTTATCAGCAATCCTGTACGTGGAGAGTGCCACAACCTCGCTGTGGGTCGCCTCACGTCCTTCGTGCGGAGGGACCTTCCTTGTCAGCAATCCTGCACGTGGAGAGTGCTACAACCTCGCTGTGGGTCGCCTCACGTCTTTCGTGCAGAGGGATCTTTTCCGTCTACCTTGCTGCAGGGAGCCTCACTTTCTTGTTTTGCTTCTACCATCCAGTGAAGATGTCCTGTCTTGATAAAAGCGTGACTGTAGAACCAGCTCAAACCAGAATTTTCCAGAAGTTCAGGGATGGAACTTAAGAGATGTTTTCTCAGGTGATTAAAAAAGATAAATAAATAAAATTGGTCGGCTGACAAGAGTGAAAGACATACGGCGCGCTCGCATTGACTACTGCACGTATGCCGTATGGTTTTCTTGTAAACTGTGACACACCGAGGACAGTTTTATGTACAGCTTGTTTACAGTGCAGAGCCCTCACAGGACCACCACATAACGAGGTTTCACATTAGTGATGGCCAGGTTGCGGGTTGGGTCATGAAATTCTCCTTTGATCGCGGGTGGGGATGGTGCGGTTTAAAAAGTGCCAGTCGCCGCAACTCATTCATTGTATTATTTATCATCTTTACTGCAGGTTTTTAACAAAAATATACGGTGGATTTTCATAAAATAAGCAGCGTTTTGCAGCTCGTGATCCAGAAAACACTTTTATGGAGCTCAAGGTCTCCTGTTATCCACGGTATGTGTGTGGTGTGCACATACCGTTTGTTTCCTCTACTCTGCCCCTTTCCTGATCCCAGCGCTCTGCGCATGAGGGAGAGAGGGCGCGAGGGGATACACCAGTTCCATTCATTTCAAGAACATTTTTGTACGGAATTAAAGCCGTGATCCAATCAGACAGATCATATTTGGGCTGGATCGGGTTAGAACCTGCACAAAATGCGCGCCCCGTGGGCTGAAAAAACACCTGGCCCGTGCATCACTAATTCAGATGATAAAAACTTTGTACGTAAAGGATTCCAGTAAACAGCGCATTTATGTGGAAAAGTGGCAGATCAAACTTACAATTCACTGTCAGAAGTGCTGCTAACCCACTCCTTTCTGACAGCGATAGTTTTCCTCTTCAGTGGTTGTCCAGGTGCACAAATAGCCTCCATGATCCTGTGTCACTTGTGTCTGTTTTGCTGTATTGTTTACATTAGCCAAGTTAGCGTTAAGTTAGATTAGATCATTTTATTTTGAAATAAATTCTCTTCCCTGGCTGGTGCCTGACTTCCTCTTTGGTGTGTGTGATTCCCTAGGCTTGATCAAAAAGTGTTGCGGCCCTTTACAGCGTCCGCTAAAAATAGACTTCTTGCGGAGTCTTTTCCGTACAGCCTCGAAGCTACACTGGAAAAATCCAGACTCACCGCTGTACCAGCGAGTGAGTCTGGTCACCGCTGCGTCAAATCCATTTCCCACAGCGGTACATACGCAAGCAAACAGGAAGCGGAGTAAACCAATCAGCGAAGGGCGGGCGTCTGCTGTTGATGTGGTGTTATTAGCGGTTTTGCGTTAATATTTGCGCAGGATTATGAATCACAAAACTCACCTACTGTCGATGTGTTTTTGGTCATTTACCGCTGATTGGAGACACGCTTTCTCTCTTTCGTGCGTCGTTCGTAGATTGTTATTGAGGGGACTTCCGCGTCCCGTGAGTGACGTTGCTCGCTAACAACACGTCACAGCAAATAAATGAATCTGATTGCACGGGAACGGTTTGATTTTGCGGATACAGCCAGCGGGGGCGGGGTGACCAGACTGATCCCCCGCTGTATACAAAAATACAGAGGGGAATCATTCTGGTCCAACCAGGCTAACACTGTGTGGGCAGTGTAGCCACCAACACTGATTTTAATGACTTTGGATTCCTTGCAGAGGCTGCACTGTTCAGGATTCAATGGTTGGACTGGTCAAACACAACCCCAAGGTTTCTGAGGCTGGTTTTAACAGACAAGCCCAGAACACCAAGAACGTCCTTGATCAGGGGATTTTTTCTTATCAGGAGCAATGATCAGAGTTTCTGTCTTTGTTCTAATTTAACGGAGCTCTGAGCAACTCCAGATCACAGGCTGGACACATTGAACATTACGTTCTTGGACGATGTTCTTCCATTTACATAAGAAAACCATTGGAGGACGGCCCCAGAAAACCCCATCTCAGATTGAAGTCAATCAATCAATATACCGTGATCTACAGTATCGAAAGCAGATGTCAAATCCAGTAAAACCAAACCTGTGTATTGACCAGTGTCGGAATCTCAATTTTGTCAAATTACCCAGCCAGCTTCCTTTCCTACTCAGTAAGGCACATCATAATGACAGGATTCATCTGTGTATGATCCCGGGATGTGCAAGTCTGGAGCTCCATTTTTTAAATTTCCCCTTGCCCAATTCTGTTAAACAGTACAATCTGTCTCAAAGTAACTTCCGCAAGATTACTCGAGGCTATGTAGTTGGTTTATTTTTCTACATGTCCTTTATACACTTTGATCCCTCAGTAGCAAGGAAATTGTGCAACAACATCCTGTGTAAATGGCAAAACCTGTGGTTTTTCTCATTTGGCTTGTTGAAGTGTACCCAATGCAGCAGCTGATATATACTCTGCCCACTTTTTCTTGTTCAAAGCGGCAAATTGCTTGGCTGACTGTGCAATAGCATTGCGATTTGCAATGATGACATTAGACTGCACAATTCACACAACTTTGGCCAAACTGTGTTCCAATTTCAAAGCCAAGGATTTTGTATGAATTGCTTTTCATCTCATATCCAGCAACAGCTCTGACTGCCTGAATCACATAGGGAAGGTTACTGGGCATAACAAGGTCTTCTGTGTAATTCAAAGCTCCTGCCATTATCAATAATCTTGCCATCTCGCTCATTTTTTGACGTATGTAATAATTTTTTCTCGTGGTTTCCTTGCATTGTACAGTGACTCTCCAAGGTTAAGAATATCTATCTATTCTGGCCCTGCTTTAGCAAGTACTGCCCCTAGTGGCCGAGATAATTAATTAAGTAGTTCCAGCAGTCAGAAAGCACAGTCTGTCATCTATCTGACACCATCTTTGGTTTACATCTGTATGTGGCATCGGCTGTATGTATATTTCTTTTCCATTATTGTTTAATATAATTTTATGGTAGAATTGCTTATCATTCGTTACATTTTCTGTAGTTTGACTATGGTACTTAAGTTTATGTTAGCTACTGTATGTTTACCTAATATGCAATGCTTTACGAGGCGCAGCGCTGATGCTGTTTTCATTTCTGTTTACATTTATAGTTTCATGTAAGCATAAGAAGAATAAGGAAACAAACAAACAAAAAACTAAAAGAAAGAAGACTAAATCTGCCTGTTTATTTGGATTCTGTTGGATTCACTAGCAAGAATTCACTTTTCTGGCAAGAGTGAAAGACAGCATAATATCTCTTTCACTCCTTACTACCAAGGAAATACAATCTTGGTTAATTTCACAGTCTTCCAACCAGTGTGATGAACGTGATCAGGTTTAGTTGTTGTCCTGTGAGAGGCTTTCTCTGTAGAATTCTGATTGCAGTTTCTTACATGTCTTCAAAGGCAACCTCTTGCATACAGTCCTTGACAAAGCATGCAGGGACATGAGGTCTTCAGATTGTTTTGTGTTAGTGGGTCTTGTGCAAGCAACCAGGTTACAGTAGTCTTTATCACCCGAGTCAGGATTTACAATGGAGTCCTCAGATGTAGACGCCTCTGGAGGTTCAAATGAGGCTAAGTGATCACTACTCAGGTAAGGGAAGCGTAGCGACTGGCTAATGGAGATATTTTGCAGTGTTCGTATCTAGCGAAGTAAGCCAAAAATGTTTTCCCAGCAACCATTTCTCCAGCACCTAGTCCTGATCAAAGTTCACCTTCTTCTTAAGGAAGCGTAACAAAACTCTTCTTTCACTGGACCTTTTATTGAAACCACATCAGGCTCTGCGCTGTGGACAGTTTCAAGGCGTCTTGCCAATTCTGAAATGGCAATATTGCTTCTTGTTGTACTTGCTTTGTTTTTTCCTTAGTTCAATGGTGCAATTTTTATGGTGCTGAAATTTGAATGATATGCTTACTGATGAACTGGCACTACTAATCACTGAAGGAATTGAACGGCGGCTTGTGAGCTGGACTCTAAACTAGTGATCTCCCACTCTGTACTGTAGCTATCTCCATTGCTTCAACACTTCTTTGGCACATGGTTTTGTTTTTTTGTAACACTTGGTTCTCTACTACAAAGTCTTATTATCTTCATAATCCGTCTAAATACAAAAACAACGCTATATGCACTAACGCATGGATATAAAACACACAAGGTTAAATTGAAGATTTGTCTAAAAAGTTATACACTGAAAAGTTATGAAATCGTTTTGCAGTGCTTTTAAGTACTAAGTGTTGTCTTTCTTTTAAAATATCTGCGCATTGGTCGGTAGTTGATAAGCGGCCATTGTGCATTTCAGCGCGAAATACCAACTTCTCGAGTGACAGTGCAGGATTTTAGCGGGAGTTGTGGTGAATAGGTTTGGGCTTGTAGGAACCGATAACGTAATAACGACCCATAACGCAATAAATTTGACCAGTTTCAAAATGTAATAAGCCTTGGAACCAGAAAATCCTTTGATAATGTAGGGAACTGCAGCCAATAATGTAATGACAACATTAATCAAGTTTTTTGATGTATCAACACAATGTGGCTATGTGACAAAATGGGTTTGTCCCTGTATTTATTTTGGACACTTTGTTTCATTTGCCACATTATTTGTTTAAGTTACTGATTACGCTTCACATTGTCTGTTTAAAACAGTTTATTTGTATATAAACTTACCTGTACCACATGGTTGAAACAAAGGGAAGGCGTGGTCCTTGTCGGCCATTTTGGAAGCGCAGGCTAAACCATGTGGCAGGGGGTAAAACTGGTTTAAACTTTGCTTTGAGTTTCCTGTGTATATGAGTTTGGTTTCTATTTTGTCTTTATTCGTTTGATTTAAACACTTATCATTTGTGGACTAAACACCAACTTGTTTTATGTAAAATGTTAACACTTGCCAGCCAAACTTATTGTCTGAACTTACCCATCGCACTAATGGTACTTACCGGTGGGAGGTCCTTTCCCATGAGGAGAGGCATAAAAGGAAGCCATTTTATTCATGCAGGTGACATGGAGAAGTTTCTCTTGTGTGAAGAATACATTTTGCCTGCTAAGAGTTCTGTTTTGTCATGTCTGCCTGCTCATTTTGACCACTCTGTGGCCAGCTTCCCCACAGGCTACTTTTTCATGTCTTCTTTTGGGTTTGTGCAACATGATAAACAAGGAAAACGCACACTTTTTTTTCTTTGAAACATTTAATACATTTTTTGCAGCATTAGCCAGACACCCCTTTCCACTTGTGCTACAAAGATGTAATATATATCAAACAATTCTTGTTGAGCTGTACAACCTAAATCTCACTCCAAATGTTGAATACACATCACAAAACTCAAGGTACAATAACCTGACATAGTGCTGTATTAAGAGGACAAAAGTTAATTAGGTACTTGGCTCCGCCCATGCCTCAAAGCGTAATTGACAGGACTAACCTGATTTGTGACGACTGTGGGTACACAACGCACAAATGTCATTTAGGTGAATTAAAGGGTCAAACATGGAACATGGGTAAACACACACGCACATGAATAGAACTTGTATTACAGTGCCCTTACTGAAGATACAATGTGCTGTTTGTAAAGACAATGTAGGGCTGTCCAGTGTGACCTTTTTAAAGCAGAAAAAGGACAGATTACACATTCACAATTTAGTAAACAAGTAAACAGGAGTAATTCGGCATTCGCGCAGTGACATCTTCACTTTACTGTGCGGATGCCGAATTACTCCTGGTATTATTACGCCTTACAATATAGTTCCCCTTTTTATCTTAGAAAATCCACATTTTTTAATTTTGTGTAATTATACTTTGTAGTGTAACACTTCACGTAACCATATTTAAATAGGGAAAACGTGGAAGAGTTTGGTAGCTTCTATCTTCACCTCGTTTGGAGCTATAGAGGAGAGGAGAGAGGCTAACGCCGTCTGTGCTGTTTTTATGTTACAGAAGGCACACGTGAAGACCAGACAGGTACAAATGAACTCGTCAAAGCTAAGGTAAGAACATATCTCAGTATGTAAAAACGGTGGCCTATTCCTTTAATAAACATACTGTGTTTTGACTATCCTTGTAGTATAAGAAACTTAAGTGCATTCCTGTGTGTTATAATGCCAGCTATATTGAGCTGGCTTATTCCTTTAAAATGCCACATGTACACCGTATAATACAACATTTTTGAGATCCTTGCAGCTACTAAAACCTTAAAAGTCTGAACACAACATAAAAGGCTGCAACAGCTTTCCATAATACTTAACTGATAGCTGTTCAATAATTTCCTCCTTTTTTGGCAGTTATACCCCGATTCCCGACAAAGTCTCTGATATTTTGAACTGAGCGATCAGCCAGAGTGGGATGTTCTGCTGCCTGGCACTGTTTACATTCAGTCATCGTGGCCAGTTTTCCCTTTTTGATATGTTCTTCAAAATGTTTCATGACAGCTGCAACCTTCTTGGGAGACCACTGTTGTTTCTGTACCCTCCTTGCATTTTCCAAAGAAACTGTAAAACAGATCAATAATAAAAACATGAACTGTGGTTTAACACACAACATTCCTCCATGTGTGTCAACTGCAAATGAAAGGGCATATAAAGGGTCAGTCCCATGGTCCCGTCTTGCACTCATTCTGATCTCCCATAATTCTTAATACTGGCATGTACGTTTACACAAAGAGTAAACATACACTGGGTGTTTCTCAATTGCCAGGGTCCTTGGTGTCTGATCCACTTCGGAGCAATCCACGTCATCACAGCTCCGCCAAGTGGTGTTCCAATTCACCCAGCGCCTCGATCCCTCCGCAGCTTGACTCCTCCGTTTGGCTGATTTACCCAGGATGCACCTGTGGAGCACTGAATATTACCCATAATGCACTGCGACTTTGTTTTTCCCCCGAAATGTTTAATGACAACTTTATTTTGTAATGTAAATGCAGAACTTCAACTGCTCAAATAAACAAATAAACTAAATGTCACAGGTTTAAAAGCAATGGGAGCAAGGAAACAATGTACAGTTTTTACAAGGTATTAAACAATTTATTACAGGCCAGTTAAAAGTAACAATAAAACATAATAAAGGACTAAAAAGGGGGCCTTTGCCCCTCCTCAGCGCTGCCGCATAGCGGGCCATGCCTTCCTGTCCCCGGGCACTCGGGTCGTCCTCTGTCTCTCTCTCTCTTTTGTCAAACCGCTTCTGCCTTTTATTTTCCTACCGCAGGTGTTCCCACTTGAGGCAATAAACAGGGGGCGGGCCAGGGCAATGAGCTGGAATATAAAATCAACTTTAAAAACATGCACCATAAAAAACACACTAAGAACAACTTAAAACCAGTCCACTCGTGCCCGTGACATAAACTAAACTAAACTAAACGTTACACATCTTCTGTGAATGGCAGAGTGGAAGGTTTGTTGACATGTTTCTCATTCAAGGTAGTTAAAGCTGTGTGTGAAACACGTTCAGTTCACTTTGTAGTATACAGGGTTTCGAAAGTCTGGGTTGACTTTACAAGCTCACTGTCTTCTGCCATTAGTGCTCTGCAGTGTACAGTGTCACTTATCTTCTGCAGTGAGTGACCCAAATTCAGCGCAAGGCTTGGAGTTTGGTAGCAGTGCTTTTCTTCATCAAACCCAGAGACTTTGACAGCCTGAATAACCACTTGATAATGTGCAGGTCTTATAGACCTTATTATCCTCAAGTTGAGGATGCTATATTGAGAAGTCTTTGCGAAGTGTCAGCAGAAGTCTTCCAATTTCTCTGAGTTTCTGTCGAATGTACTCATATTTAGTGGGATCCTAATAAAAAATGACTGAGCCAGCTGAAGAATGCAGAGTCACTGCGCACTGTAGCCGTTATCTCATCATCTTTGATCACAGTTAGCAGCTTCCAAACACCTGGTGATACCTGTTGATACAGGGCCGATTCAGACATAGCTGCTAAAGACAAGACTTTAGTTCTCCCAATCTCTGAATTGACTTCAGCTGGTTTTGAAGAACATTTTCAAACATGTCGCCACAGAACTCTTCTGAGATATAGTGACTGGCAGTATATGCAGTGCATGTAATCTTTAGCATTATAATTTTCCTCGGCTGTGCGTTTAAGTTTTAGTAGTCCAGCTCCACTTGATATAACCTCTTTGTTGTGACTGTAGTTTCCTTTGTTGCGTAGCTTATTGAGAAATTTCATGCGCTCTTTGGACTTCATTGGAAGACTAAAAATTCGAGCAACATCAGCATGTGTCTTCTCATGAGTTTTTAAATGACGTGTAAACTTTTGTCTGTGGTTTTTCACAAATGTAACAGTAATTTCTATTTTTGAGCGAGGAGCATATGTCCAAGATTCGCTTTCCCTCAGCTTCAGCACTATCCTTAACAAACATGTCTTCAACATCAGCATTCCCAGCCTTAGCCTGAACTCTTGATACTTCAGGTTGATTTGTGTTGACTGCATCTTCAGGTAATGACACTGCATCTTCAGGTAATGATACTGCATCTTCAGGTAATGACACTGCATCTTCAGATAATGATACTGCATCTTCAGGTAATGACACTGCATCTTCAGGTAATGACACTGCATCTTCAGATAATGAACTGCATCTTCAGGTAATGATACTGCATCTTCAGATAATGACACTGCATCTTCAGATAATGATACTGCATCTTCAGGTAATGACACTGCATCTTCAGGTAATGATACTGCATCTTCAGATAATGATACTGCATCTTCAGATAATGACACTGCATCTTCAGGTAATGACACTGCATCTTCAGATAATGATACTGCATCTTCAGGAATGACACTGCATCTTCAGGTAATGATACTGCATCTTCAGATAATGACACTGCATCTTCAGATAATGACACTGCATCTTCAGATAATGACACTGCATCTTCAGGTAATGACACTGCATCTTCAGATAATGACACTGCATCTTCAGGTAATGACACTGCATCTTCAGATAATGACACTGCATCTTCAGGTAATGATACTGCATCTTCAGGTAATGATACTGCATCTTCAGGTAATGATACTGCATCTTCAGATAATGACACTGCATCTTCAGATAATGACACTGCATCTTCAGGTAATGATACTGCATCTTCAGGTAATGACACTGCATCTTCAGGTAATGACACTGCATCTTCAGGAATCAATTCGCTCTCTTATGTACATGATTTTTTTTTAATGTCTTTTCTGTTTTGAAGCAGACTTACTCGTGGACACCTCAAAATTCTGTATTTCCAAATGCTTGTGAATAGTTTTGAAAGCTCTGATTCATCTTCCCATGAGTTGTTTGAATTACTGTAGGAATCAGGCACATATTCTTCTGATGTCACCTGACTTGAACTTGGTTCTTCAAAAGCCTAATAATAAAAAGGAAGTATTACTATTTTCTGTACTTGGAAAGTGTATTACTGAGAATATTACAACTAAAACACATACCTCTGGCAGAGGTCCAGTGATGGTCCTCACGTGTTTCATATTTTTTGGCACAAAACATTTTTTGTGCCAAGACTGGGAGCATACTACACAGAGATAATAAAAAAAATAAAACATTCAACAAAGGATGGCCATAAACCAATTTTTTAAGTCCCATTGTTAGAAATAAAGTAAGGAAGTCCGGTTGCAAATTACTCAACTCCAACTATTGCTGTGTTACACGTTCCACTGTTCCCACAAAGTGGGAAACACCTCCAAAAGAGAATAACCGAGCCAAGATCCTGTGGGACTTCCAGATACAGACAGACAGAATGGTAATGGCGAACCAACCGGACATTGTGGTGGTGGACAAAGAGCAGAGGAAAGCCGTGGTGGTTGACATAGCAATACCAAGCGACTTCAACATCAGGAAAAAGGAACACGAGAAACAAGAGAAATACCAGGGGCTCAGAGAAGAGCTAGAGAAGGCCTGGAGGGTGAAGGCATCAGTGGTGCCCGTGGTCGTTGGGGCACTCGGGGCAGTGACCCCCAAACTGGAGGAGTGGCTCCAGCAGATCCCAGGAAATACATCAGACATCACGGTCCAGAAAAGTGCAGTTCTAGGAACAGCAAAGAACCCTCAAGCTCCTATCATTAATCATTATTTCTCACTTGAGGTGTGTTTAAAATTGTTCAGCCTAACCACTCAATAACTATGACATAAATGGGCGAGTTCTATATAGCCATATTTTTTCTTCCATTCTTGCATATTATAATTAAATGCTTTTAAAAAAAAAAAAGTGTGTGTTTTTGTTAGCATATTGCACAAACCCAAAAGAAGACATGAAAAAGTAGCCACATTGTTTTGATACATAAAATAACACGAATAATGTTGTTAATCCATTATTGGCTGCAGTTATTACATCAAAGAATTTTTTTGTTGCAAGGCCGATAACGTAATAACTTATTACATTATCGGTCAATCGTTATTACATTATCGGCTCACCACCGTTATTACGTTATCGGCCGTTATTATGTTATCGGTTCCTACAGGGCTCATTCTACACATCTGGACATTGCTGGAGTAATTAGGGGGTGGAAAACACATAATTTAACATCTAGTCATTAACATTTAACATGTAGTCCCTTTAAACAAATGCTGAATTCTGAATATATTTTCTACTAAATAATACAGAGATATGGAGAGGAGCAAAGTGGTTCAGCAGCCCATCAATACTTTAAAGGGGGGGTATTATGCTTTTTTCAATCACATAGCACCAGTCTATAGCATACTACAATGATGATGTAACCTTCTGTTGGTCTGTATATGCAGTAAATTAAAATAACTGCCTTGAATAAAATTGCTCTCTCAAAATGGCTGTACTGAACGTCTTGAAATAGGCCTCTGTCTCTTTAAGAAGCTTTCCGACACGCCCCCTTCAGCACACTGCTGTGGCATCTAAACAACAACACTGTGCGGGGAGGGGGCTCTGCTGAGCTGAGGAGCAGTGGTTGGTGGCTTGGCTGGTGACAAAAGGTCCAGAGGCGTCTCCAGGAGGTGGGGGCGTTCCTAGGAGGACTGAGACCTACACCTAAAATGGCTGCCGTCTAAGTTTTTACTGATTACTCAAAAATATGTCAATGAGCCAAGGCAACACTCCAGGAATGTGTTTAATGAGGGAATGACATAATAACATGATATAAAGCTTGAAAAAGTCGATTTTACATAATACCCCCCCCCTTTAAAAAACGGACAATGGAACCAGGAAGCTAACGTTAGCTTCATGCCACAAATGCTAACATTAGCATCGACCGAGTGACGTTTTTCGCTTCTACTGAACTATTTGCGTTCATAGTCCATTAGAAAACGGCTAAAAAGAGTGCAAAATTGTGATTCCCATGAGAGGTTTTCTTCCCCCTCTGCTAAACCCCGGCCCCTTGTATGGCACGTTGCAGTCTGTGTCTATCGTGAATAATCGTAAAATCACAACATTTTTCCTCAGAATATAAAAAATGACGTATCGTGACATCCCTAACTCTAACGCACTATATCAGTGTCACAAAAAATCATATTGCAGTGATCCAAGGATGAAAAGAATAGATTTGTGGTAAGACTCACTGAGCTGACTGAGACCCATTTGAGTTCACAGTGCTACCTTGTGTTGAGATTAGAAGAGCTGAAGGGTCTTGACATAATTTGCTGCTAATTACCTTAAATAGTTAATTGCAGGCTTATTAACCAGAGCCTATTCATCGGTGTATGTAACTTCATTTTGACGTAAAGTAACACATCTGTTCCCTTTTGATCACATCCTCATCTTTTTCCTTCTTTATTCGGTCGCTTTTAGGTTCAGGCCACAAGATCACGCAGCAATTTACCATTTTGGAAAGAAAATTAGTCAAAAGTTTAGCTTCCTGATGTCTCACACAACACACTGTGGCTCTGTGATGAATATAACTTTAATTTATAAGAAATACTCAGCTAACTCGTAATTATGTGTAGTTTTTAAGGAAATGGTTGTGTAATTAGTCGCCCGACTCTAATAAAATGTAAGCTACTTTATTTTAGTAGCAGTTGAAAACAATAACATTCACAGCCGCGAACGGTGTGTACGGACCGTAAATGTGTTAATCGTGCATTGGTGGTGATAGATGATGTAAATGAGGATATCTATGTTTGCAAATGGATTTTTTGACCATTTAGCCTCAGCCCTGAGATTAAAAAACATAAAAGCAACACCCTAGAATAAACGCATACAAAGCATTAGCGTCAGTAACTTATCAGAGCGTTTGGCCTCTGGATTGCTCTCGTTATTTTGGCCATTATACGTATCCTCCGAACACAATAAGCTACAGCAGTACTGCACTAATGCTGTGTCTAAAAAGGAGAAAAAACATTGCATTAGCAAGTCTGTAGGAGCACTGGGAGTTCAGGTCAAACATACTGTACATGTACATGTGTATTCTGCAGTGTTGGAAAAACCTATATTCTGCTTAACTGCCTGTTTGGAGCTTGAAAAAGTGTCATTCCGACACTTTTTGACACCACTATTCAGACAATAGGTCCTTAAGGTTAGGGCTAAGGTAAGGTTAGGGTTAGCTTGTAAATTCCACTATCCTTAAGGTTAAGGCTAAGGTAAGGTTAGGGTTAGCTTGTAAACTCCACTATCCTTAAGGTTAAGGCTAAGGTAAGGTTAGGTTAGCTTGTAAATTCCACTATCCTTAAGGTTAAGGCTAAGTAAGGTTAGGGTTAGCTTGTAAACTCCACTATCCTTAAGGTTAGGGCTAAGGTAAGGTTAGGGTTAGCTTGTAAACGCCACTATCCTTAAGGTTAGGGCTAAGGTAAGGTAACTTGTAAACTCCACTATCCTTAAGGTTAAGGCTAAGGTAAGGTTAGGGTTAGCTTGTAAACGCCACTATCCTTAAGGTTAGGGCTAAGGTAAGGTAGCTTGTAAACTCCACTATCCTTAAGGTTAAGGCTAAGGTAAGGTTAGGGTTAGCTTGTAAACGCCACAATCCTTAAGGTTAGGGCTAAGGTAAGGTTAGGGTTAGCTTGTAAATTCCACTATCCTTAAGGTTAAGGCTAAGGTGGCCATACCGCCTTTGCTATGCCCAATCCCGTCAGATCTTGGAAGCTAAGCAGGGAAGGGCCTGGTTAGTACTTGGATGGGAGACCGTTTGGTAACACCAGGAAGCCTAGCGAATGGAGTGAGTGAGTGAGTGAGTGGTTGGAGGGGCCGATGGCGCAAACTGGTAGCCTCGCTTCTGTCAGTCTACCCCAGGGCAGCTGTGGCTACAAGAGTAGCTTACCGCCATCAAGTATGGAGTGAATGAATAGTGCAATGTAAAGCGTCTTTGAGTGTCCAGAAAAGCGCTATATAAAACCGATGCATTATTATTATTATTATTAAGGTAAGGTTAGGGTTAGCTTGTAAACTCCACTATCCTTAAGGTTAGGGCTAAGGTAAGGTTAGGGTTAGCTTGTAAACGCCACTATCCTTAAGGTCAGGGCTAAGGTAAGGTTAGGGTTAGCTTGTAAACTCCACTATCCTTAAGGTTAGGGCTAAGGTAAGGTTAGGGTTAGCTTGTAAACGCCACTATCCTTAAGGTCAGGGCTAAGGTAAGGTTAGGGTTAGCTTGTAAACACCACTATCCTTAAGGTCAGGGCTAAGGTAAGGTTAGGGTTAGCTTGTAAACACCACTATCCTTAAGGTTAGGGCTAAGGTAAAGGTTAGCTTGTAAACACCACTATCCTTAAGGTCAGGGCTAAGGTAAGGTTATGGTTCGTTTGCACAAAAGATAAAAGTGTCACCACTCCGACAAAGAGGGGAAAAAAAATTAGACCTCAATGTTGAAGTGGGGAGTGTCGGAATGGCGAGGTGTAACCTTGGAGCTTTACATGTGTTATTGTTTTCCCTGATCAAAAACATTCCTTAGCCATTAGCCATTAGCTACAAGACACTATCACCACACAGAAACCCCTCCTTTTTTTCTAAAACGGAGACAAGTTGTTTGGCAAAACGTTCACATCCTACAGAGAGAATGTCCTGCCAGTGGTTATCCAACTGAAACGTGCTGTCCAGCGCATAATAAATAAAGAGTTATTTGCCAGAGGTCTGCTAAGTTCCCATAGGCTTATAACAGGACCTTAGCCGCTCCAAGAGAAAAAGGCAGAAGCATGAAGTCAATGTGACTAAAACCTTTCCGCAAAAGCACCAAACTGTAAGTTTTGTATCTTTTTATTATGGTGGATTTTGCGTTTGAGTTGATCTCTTATGTCTCGCTTTGTCAACAAAACATCCACCTGTTTCCACGTTAGAATATGCTCGTCTCCACCGTCATGTGTCGTGTGTTTCCTTTTGTTGTTTGGGGAGGAGGCACCGCTGCTTTGGTTTGCGTTGTTGACACATCCTTTAGCGAAGAAATGCCACGCAAATAAGGTAGTTTTATACATACGCCTATTGTCGATCAGTTTATATGCGTTTGAGTGAATGAACTCGAGGCCTGAGGACTGAAACCCCACACACTTGGCATGACACGACAGGGGGGAGCGGGTTTGGCTTTTCTAAATGAGATTTAAATGCGCCCTATTGTCACTCGGAGCAGCAGAGAGAGGTGAGAACTGCCCAAAGATTTAGAGGCCGTTTTCTGCCCTATGAAATATTTCGAGTTCCTAAATTCAATTTGCCACATCTTCTCCAAATATTATCAGATTTCCATGTGTTACACATCATTGGAAAGCTTGGAGACTACACTTTCTCGAGCTATGTCTCTCTCAAAATGCCCCAAAACCGAGTTGTGTCCCTGGATTTCACGGCTGGGCACAAATGTGCACATTTGTAGGAATAGGCTCCAATAGCTAAAGGCATTCTGTGATTTCTTTAATTGTGAACACTAAAACCACTTTTCAAGCTAAATATTTATAGTGTCTACGGGTATTTTACCGTTACATACCCGTAACGAGTGATGGAATTACACCGGAAAGTAACGCACAGCGATAAACTGTTATGTACGACCTGGCAGCTCGCTGTGGAGACGGACAATAGTTGGACTATATTTTGGGAGGAAAACGGTTGAACTGTGAAGGGAACTACCTGCTCTGGAGAACTGAACTAATGCTGAGACCAAGAAAAAAAAGAAGCTAATTCATTATAAATGTATGAACTATTGCTGGAATAATTCTCTTCCTCCTGAGAGAGGAGGTTTGAAGCAGCTGGACCGCTTATCTCTCCTACGCCGTCATCACTTGTCTTCAAGGCCAAACCACGGAGCTAAACCTGATAAGGACTGAGCTCTCTGGGTTATATTTTGCAAAACACTGACTTTCAGACTGTAAATAACCGCACATACATACCCCCTCCCTAACCACGCCCCCGTCGTTCTGCGTCTGCCTCAACACGTTTCCTCTGCCCCGCCCCCTGGTCAATGGCTGGTCGTCCTTCCCATCCCCAAGAAAAAATTCCGCACGTGACCTCATGTGCTGTGTATTTCCCATGTCTTGATGTTTCTATATATGTGCTTTGCCTTAACTTAACCTGATTGTAATTTCGCATATCTTCTTTTGTAAGGCGCATTGAGTTGCCTTGTGTACGAAATGCGCGGTATAAATAAAATTGCCTTGCCTTGCCTTGCCTTACATGTGTTTGATTTGGACTATATATCTAACTGCTTTAAGGTTAGGGCCAGGAGTTGGAAAAACGCCCACTTTGGAAACAGGAAAGCAATTTAAGTTTAGTTTAGGGAAATGGTTTGGGTTATGGTTTATTTAGCGATCTATAATGACATGATAGTTCAAGTTTGTTTAATAACTTATCATCTCAAACCAATTGCATGAAATAAACAAAAGCAAGCTGTTCAAGACAACAAATCGCTTTGTTCAGCTATGTTTTTAAGTGTAACAGTGTAGTTGAACAGTGGAAATGCCACAAAAATTATATGCACAGAAATACACCTAAAGACCGGGGTCAGCCCTATGTTCCCCGGTACCTACAGTATGTTCCCCCACTTCTATTGATTAAGATTAGGCACCAGCCCACTATCCTTAAGGTTAGTGGCTAGGGCAGGGTCAGGGTTGAGCTGCTTGATATTATGTATGACGTTTCACTCTCATGACTTTTGATTGGTTGAAGTATCAACTCACCTACGGAAAAAAAAATCACACCCGGCGAACATAGGACCCGGGAACATAGGACCCGGGGAACATAGGTATGCACCCCTAAAGATCTTTGCTTAGCAGTTTTGCATCAGTGCGGCCAGAAAGTGAAGAAATAACCATATTTAAATGTGACTGTAATTGCACAAAAAGAACCATGAGCCGCCTCGCAACTCCTATATGTTTTTATGAGAGAAATCCTACTCTGAACACTCAAAGTCTAAGTTACTAATATCACAGTTTAAGTTAAGCTTGCCAGAGTTAACAAAAGTGTAGGGTTGGTAGAGACTGTATCTATAACATCCAATAACGGGAATACAGTATCCGTTCCTTTACGAATTCAAGGAGCGCATCGTTGTGTCAAAAATATAGCACACAGGGCAGTAACCAGGGCAGCAGGAGGGAGAGAGACGTTCATATTTTACTCGGCTGTCCTCCCGTGGGGCTGTGAGGGCGATGGGAAATACATTAAATTGCGAAACATGAAGACGAAGAAATATGAGCGAAAGAAAGAGCATTTGTGGCCGACAGTGGAGGAGTACGTGTAAATTCCCGGTCCGTGCTACAGCATGTGCTTAAAGAAATAACAGGATGGCGCTTAAAGGTTGTGGAGCAAGGTGGTTTGATTACTGGAGGTATGAGGTAAAAATGAAATAAAATATTACAACCAAAACAGGGTCACATAAATCAACTCAACAATACTCAACAACATGCTCACATTCCTTTACTACAATTGATATGCAATACTTTCAGACAACACCTCTTGATGTCGTCCATCATGGATTTTGAGCTGTGTTTACGATCATTACCCATTTAGTTTTCTTGGCCGTCGTGGTTTCCTTCAGAATTGGTTGGAAATTAATTGAACCCATTCTTTGTTTTTACCTATGAAACGTTCCCTGTGCCTCTGGCTGCAATACAACTCCAAAGGATGATGTCTCCTTTGGGTATGTAATTGCAGCCAGTGGCACAGATATCATCACACGGGTAGAATGAAGAATGGTTTTAAATACATTTCCAACAAATTTTGAAGGAAACCGTAACGGCGTCTGTGAAAAAGCTGAAGTTACAAAGCAAATGGCTCCATAGAGCAGTGTGACAAACAGCCCCGAAATCTTTTAGTTCTGGAAGACTTTTATAAGGAAGAAAGGGCTAAAATCCCTCAAACAATAATTAAAAGACGCTTGTGCGTCTAGAAAAGTGTTTAAAGCAGTAATACTTGCCACAATCGGGCGCTATGAGGCGTCAACTAAGGTCCACATTTTCTCCCCCTTGCTTCATTAGTCACATTATTAGACATTTTGAAACAGGGTGCCGAAACCTTTACTAACCTACTGTATATCTGAGCCAGAATGAAGGCAGTGACAAATGATTTCTTTACATTTTCCAGAGGACATTTCTCTAGAATCCCGCAATATCTTCTTCTAATACAGTTGCCAAGATTTCCCATTAAGTTGGCACCTTTTTAGATGATATAAATGTCATCATGCTATCTGCATACGTCATTCAATAGATTAATCACACAACTGATACGTCATCTTTTCAAGATTTCCTTTTTTTTCAGAGTACTTATTAACTTCATTTGATCACCGCGATAAGTCCATAGTTTTACCCCGACAACAGAAACATGTCTTTGGTTCTTACTTTAGTAGTGTCAAACTTATCTTGAAAACCATATGGAAAAAAAATAATGTATGATGTCCTCTTTGAAATACTGATTACTTAAAACCTTAAATATCAATGCCGAGGTAAGAAAAAAAATAATGATTCAATGCCTACATTTTGCATGACATTTCTAAATGTTTCTTTTTAATATTTCCTCTAACAAATCAAAAGAGATGGTACAGGATTATTGTTCCAACCACAGCTAAACCTTCCGCATCAGAGACCAGGTCATCACCACGACCTGTCATCTGAAAACGACCTATTTCAGTAAATATGGTTGAGGAGGGTTTGTGTACTGGACCAGCCACCGGAGGAAGAAACCCACGCCGTCTCCCTAATGAGGCGGAAAGTGAAGAAGTCTCAGTACCTCGCAGTAAACAAACATTTTATCTTCGATGTCGGGAGCGGCACAGAGAAAATACAATACAAGCTCGGTGTTGCACTGGCGCGGAGCGAGAACAGTGCCGTTATTTATGACACGAACACGCAGAACTCTTCAGCACGCTGTGAGATGGACCATTTGAATTTAAGGGGCTGTGGCAGAGTGGTTAGCATTACAGGCATTCAGGGTCATCTGCAATTCTATTACAATCAATTGTTTCTGCTTCAGTAAAGCTTTTTGGTGAGCCTGTCTGCTCCAACGGCTTTAGAGAACTTTCTTCCTAATGTCACCCTGTTGTAAAGAGCCTTGGTGTTTCAATTGATTTTAAATGGACAAACAAATTAGCTAAGTGGTGAAGATAAATGTCGAGGTCTCAGAAAAGGCCACGGGTCGAGGCTGAAACACCATACTGACCATACAGGGTCAAGAATGTTCGATAGCATTTTGAATGGACAATAGGGGTGTCCCTAGAAATCCCAGAAATGCCTTTAGGTATCTGAGCCTGTTCCTACAAATGCACACATTTTGTTAGATTCCGGAAATGAATAGGGAAGTCCGTCGCCCATAGGAGGTATGTTTTGTTCTTTTCATGGCATTTATATAATTTATTTGGTTTCCTTATTAATTTATGTATATATATTTTATATTTTATATATATTTTTATTATATTTTTATTATTAGATGATGTTTAGTGGCCACTGGATGTGTATCCGACCCCACAAAAAGCTGAAACTTCACTGAATTTGAGTTAGAATTAAGTTAAGAAGACACTTTTAGATGCTAATTTGTATCTCAAGTAAAATCTCAAAAGGTTTGTACATGAATTAATCATTTCTAACTAGGCTTTGACCTCATGTAAATGTGGTCGATGTGTTGACCACAGCTGAGAACATGTGGATCTTTCATAATTTGCCATTTTTGATGGCTACAAATAATAATTGACTTGTGCTTTGTACGTAGATGGACAGGCATTTTGGAGATATAGATGGGGGCAACATCCGGGCACTTGCAGAGGCTCCGTCTCCTCTCAAGTCAAGTCAAGTCAAGTTTATTTCTATAGCACATTTACAACAGCCACAGCTGCCCAAAGTGCTTCACATAAAAAGGATAATAAACAAAACAAAAGAATACAGGGCATAATAAAACATCAAGAACAATGAAACAGTGAGTGAAAACTGAGTGAAAACAAATAGGAAGTCTGTCTCTGCCAGGCCTCTACTGTAAATGTCTTCAGTTCCTGCTTTTTGTTGGGGCATTTTCCTTAGTTTTGTCTTCAGCAAGTGAAATGCATGTTCAATTGGATTCATGTCAGGCGATTGACTTGACCATTGAGTAGCATTTCACTTTTTTGCCTTAAAAAGTTCTTTGGTGGCTTTGGCAGTAGCTTCGGGTCATTGTCCATCTGCACTGTAAGCGCCGTCCAAGCATTTGCCTGAATATGAGCTCATAATATTGCCCGAAACACTTCAGAATTCTGCTGCTTTTGTCAACAGTCACATCATCAGTAATTACAAAGGAACCAGTTCCATTGGCCCATACAAGCCCATGCCATGATGCTGCGCCACCATGTTTCACTGATGAGGTGGGATGATTTGAATCATGAGCAGTTCCTTTCTTTCTCAAGACTTTTCACTTCACATCACTCTGGTACAAGTTGACCTTTGTCTCATCTGTCCTAGAATGTTGTTTCAGAACTGTAAAGGCTTTTTTTTAGATGTTTTTTGGTCAAAGTCTAATCAGCCTCCTGTTTGTGAGGCTCACCAGTGGTTTACACCTTGTGGTTAATCGTCTGTATTCTCTCTGGTGAAGTCTTCTCTTCATTGTTGACTTTGACACACATAAACCCACCTCCTGGAGAGTGTTTTTGATCTGACCTATTGTTGTGAAGGGGATTTCTTCACCAAAGAATTATTTAGTCATCCACCACATTTGTCATCCGTGGTCTTCCAGGTCTTTTGGTGTTGTTGAGCTCACCGGTGTGTTCTTTCTTATTTATAATGTTCCAAACTGTTGATTTAGCCACGCCTAATATGTTAGCTATCTCTCTGATGGGTTTGTTTTGATTTTTCAGCCTAATAAAAGCTTGCTTCATTGATAGTGATAGCTCTTCAATTCATATTGATAATTGTCAGTTTCCAAAATGCAAATATCACACTTGAAATGAACTCTGGACGTCTCATCCGTTCTTTATAAAAGGGATAATGAGGGAAGAGCAGACACCAGGCCATGGAACAGCTGAGCAGCCAATTGTCCCATTACTTTTGGTCCCTTGAAAAGTGGGAGGCTCACATGCAAACGTGTGTAATTCCTACACCGTTCATCTGATTTGTGTGTACAGTGGGTGGAAAAAGTAAGTACACCATTTGGAATTTCTCACATTTCTGCTTAAATTTGTCATAAAATGTGGTCTGATTTATTAAAATCACGAGGATGATTAAACAGTGTCTTCATAAACTAATACCACCCAAACATTTACATTTGATCATATTTTTTATTGGCCATAACATGTAAACATTCACAGGAGAGCGTGGTAAGTAAGTACACCGCCCGAATCTCACTGAACTGCAGCAGTTTTATAAAGAGGAATGGTCCAAGTTTCATCCTGATTGTTGTGAGCATTTACTCTGCAACTACAGAAAAGCAGTTATTGCTGCAAATGAAGGGTCAGCCAGCTATTTAATACAGGGGTTCACTTACTTATTGTGAATGTCTCAGGTTTGTCTGCAAAATATCTTGATAAACTTGTGAATTCATTTATCCATTGATGTTAGCACGTTGTCCAGGCTCTGAGGCAACAAAACAGCCCCACACCATGATTCTCCTACACCATACTTCACAGTGAGGAGAGGGTTTTGATGTTGATGTGCTGTTCCATTTTTTCCTCCACACATGATGTTGTGTGTTCCTCCTGAACTGTTCAACTTTGGGTTAATCAGTCCACAGTATATCTTGCCAGTGGTGCTGTGGAGCATCTAAGTGCTCTTTCACAAACCAAACTTTAATTGTTTTAATAGAGAGCACAGGCCACATTTTATGACTAGAAATTTGCAGTAAAATCCCACTGTAAATACCCTCTTCTTGGTTGTTTCATTTTAAATCGATTGTGGTGGTTTATAGAGCCAAAAAGATGAGAATTGAGTCCATGTTCAAATATTTATGGACCTGACTGTATATCTTATTACATACAATACTTCCCCCATTATCGCAGATGATTCATAATGTCACAACTACCTTCTAACGTCTGATCGCATAATATTCAAATCAGAAGTCTCCTCTCAGACTGAAGATCACTTGGACAAAGGGCCTTCAAATGAATGGGACTTTTGTTTCAAGATCAAAGCCTCAGAGATTATCCCTCCGTTCTTTTGCTGAAATATTTAAAATATTATCTATTTTATGCAAAGTGGATTTTTTTTTGTTCCAAAGTGAACGCATGAATAATTTTTTGCCTCATTATGAAGAGGTCACGGATGATAATTTCTGCTTTCAAGTGCAGAATTCAGTAAAATAGGGTCTATCTAGGGAATACATTTACTTTCATACCGGACTTTCGACTGCTTGGAAGTTATTCTTACATGGACGTTTTACGAGACACTTCTTTCGTTACTATAGCAACTACATGGGTTGAAATACTGGTGACATTATGTATTATTCCTATATTAGTGATGTGTGGTGAGGTTTGCAGCTGCTGAGGTTTTGCATAGATAAAACTGCTGGAAGACCCAACCCAACTTGCAGTCTCTGTCGCTGTGTAAATGTTCCAGACATCGAAATAACAACATTTTCCAATAAAACGTGATTTCTCAAATTCAAACACTTATTCAAACAATTATTTTACGTCGTTTTGTTGTAACTGAGGTGGAGATAACCTGGAAGTAGCTACATTGCTTCGAGGGCTGCAACTAACGATTATTTTGGAATCAATTAATCTATCGATTATTTTTACGATTAATCGCTTGGCTGTGAATGGTGTAGTAAAATTGTATTTTTAAAAATGTTTTATCACATAAAGCTAAAGCGGCGCCACTTGAAGACGTGTTGATGGAGTAAACTTAAAGTGAATGTTTGTTGGAGGCTCTTAGCACTTATTCTGCTTTCGGTCAGGCATCATTTAGCGCTTCAATAGTTAAAGTACACATATAATGTATAAGATTATATAATTATTGTATAATGTATAAGATCTTTGAAATACATGTGACATGTGATCTAAATGTTACTCATCTGGGACTTCCACTGGAGTAATTGTCTTATAAAGACAGCAAAAGTAAGAAAAACACTAACAGGCGTACCTATGTCACGAAAAAGCTTTTTTTTTCGTGACATAGGCACGCGTTTCTGAAATATATTAGCATGTAATATGTACGCATTTGGGTGCGACTGGGTTGAATTATTTCTAAATTACATAAAAATGACAGGAAGTAGTTGTTTTCCTACACTGGCTAACAGGAAGTGAGCTAGCACAGATGATGAGATTATGATGAGACACTGCTAGCAAAACTAATATATTCTTTCAATTTTCAGGTTAGATGAATAGAAGCCTAATCTACACAATAATACGTTTTTAGGACTGTATTTCATTGAAAAGCTTTCCTCAATAGATTTATACACAAACTTATAACTTCAAAGACAGTTATCTACAAAATACTTTTGGGACAACACTTAAAGTAGCAGCTACAGATGCCATTTATTTTATTTATTATTTTATTAATACATTTTCCAGAAGTATTTGTTGAGATCCATTTCCTAGCCCGATTGATTGAGCTTTTAACCCAAAAAGACAAGGCGAAATATGAATTTTACAGATTTTTAAAATATATATATTTAAGATGTTTAACCAAAATTACCCATAAATTTACATCCAGCTCTTATTTCCATATTAAACTATTGAACCGCTGACAATACACTTTCCTGACATAATTATAGGAAAAGTTGATATATGTTTTCGTTTTAGCAGGTAGTGTCTCGCGTTACACTAACTGCAGTCCCATGGATGATATTCACTCATATATGGGCATTTAGAAAAGTTTTCCTCTAAAAACATCTTTCAGAGACTAACAAATCCAAGTGGGACTCCGTGTGGTCTCCCTAGTGCTGCATTTCGTTCTATATTTTCTGGGTAATTCCGCCTGGTATTGTTGCCTGACACCTGTGTTTTAAATGTTATTTTCCCCATCCTATTGTGGCCATCAGGGACCTGTGAATGACTTGCCACAGGACAAATGTGTAGGAGGCATTTGCAAGAAACTCTTTTGTCAAAACTTTGAACACAATTCACGGTCTGTACACACTTCCCACAAGACTCTTTGTGAGAGCAAAAGGGGCATGCTCGCCGCTTTGAAAACATTTGTCATTTATAGGCGAAAAAGTTCACCTACACTGCCCGGCCAAAAAAAAAAAAAATTCACGTTTTTATCAAGCGACAATTCAGGGCGTTTTCACACATGTTGGAGCGCCTTATGGATCGACCCGAGACGCCCTCGTGTCAATTGCATTTACTTAAAAACTAAAGTAAAAAGTTAGTTCAGTCTGTGTTCACATGCGCCCGCACCACACGTCACACCATCAGCTGTTCAACGAACTTATTCCCATGACAACGGGCATCGACCTGTCAATGTGCCGACACGCACGCACATGATCTTCCCCGATCTTACGTGGTGGTCATTTCTCTCTCATGGTTAATACAGGGAGGCTGATATGCAAAGTGTGGAGATATGACATTAATCGACTCATGGAGAGGACAATTTTACTGCAGTAGGAAAGGAACGAGGGGCAGAAGAGAGACGTACTGTCAGAGGTGGTTAGAGTAGCCAAAATGTTTACTCAAGTAAGAGTAACGTTGCTTTGAATAAAATTTACTCAAGTAAAAAGTAAAAGAAGTACTTGGAGGAAATGTTACTTGTGTACTGCGAGTACTGAGTAACAGAGGGAAAAAGTCTGATTAATTTTCTCTGACGCCATAAATTGTGTGAGACATAACGTAAAATCATGTGGAATTTGTGATGTTTACAAAGTAAATGGCAGAACTTTGGCATGAAAACACATCCATCCATTTTCTTCCACTTGTCCGTTGCCGGGTCGTGGGGGCAGCTGTTGGAGCTGCACCAGCCCCTATGGCTCCTCCTGGAGGTGGTGGGTCCACAGAAGGACGGCCTCATGGTTCTAACCGGGCCTGTTGGTCTCTCATAAGGGGCTTCTGAACCGCTCTTTGTCTGACCCGTCACCTAGAACCTGTTTGCCATGGGGCATGAAGCCCCCGACAACAGAGCTCCAGGATCATTCAGGTCCAACTCCTGCACCACGTTAAGGTGGCGGTTCCAGGAGGGGGCATGAAAACACAGTAAAAGAAAATTATTCTAAAGAATAAGGGGCACGAAACGAACTACATCTACTTTAAATGTTAAAATGAAGCATTTGCCACTTAATTACTTTTTTCTTTTTTTTCTTTTTCTTTTTTTTTTATTATTATATTTATTGATTTTGTTATTTTACATGTACAAAACAAAATTAAATGAACAAAACAAACAAAAACAACAACAGACTGCCAGACAAAACAGAAGAAAAACAAAGCAACCGACAAGTACAACATTATCAAGTTTACATACTAATGTCCAAGATGTAATTATCCATACCTGTATGTGATAATCTGGCACTGAGCCAGAAAGGGCCCCCAGATAGCCTCAAATCTATGTTGTCTGTCCATATTGTCCATGCGAATCTGCTCCATTTGTATTGCAAACATCATTTCCTTGAGCCAGTGCTCAAAATTTGGGGGATTAGTGGATTTCCAGGTCAACAATATAAGTTTTTTAGCCACCACCATTCCAAGCTGTATTGACGACCACACTTCAGTCGTGTATCCTTGATTGTCCATAGAGCATCCAAATATTGCCAAGTTGTGGTCTGGTTTAATATCTGTAGAATAACATTTTGAAAACCATTTAAAAATTGCAGACCAAAAACCAAACAATCGAGGGCAGAACCAAAAAAGATGTGCAAGTGTTCCTTCAGCAGTGGAGCATTTATCGCACTGGGAGGACACGGCTGGAAACATTTTGTTCAGTTTTGTCTTTGAATAGTGTAACCTATGTATTACTTTGTATTGGATAAGTCGATAGCGACTATTGATGGAAAAAGAGTGAATCCGAGATAGAGCCTCATCCCATAGTTCATGTGATACTTCGGAACTCAAATCTTGAGCCCAGGCCACCCTCAGATGTTCTGTGGAAACAGAAATACTAAAACAGTCTACAAATCTGGAAATCAAATTTTTAGAATTGGGAGAAAGCCGCAAATATTCATAAAATGAGTGAGAGGTTGGAATAGACTCAAAATGCTCAAATGTTTGTTTTACATAATGCCTGACTTGAAGATAACGAAAGAAGTGTGAATTTGGAATATCGTACTTATCATGTAATTGAGCAAATGAGGCAAAATTATCATCAATATAAAGATCAGCCAATGATGAAATGCCCTTCTCCCTCCAAATTTGAAATGCTGTATCCATTTGCCCGGGTTTAAATAGAGGATTTTGACAGATTGGAGTATAAATAGAATCCTTGGGGAATTGAATTCCTGCTTTAATCTGACGTAAAATACGCAGGGAGTTCCTTAAAACAAAACTTTTCTGAAGTGATTTGTCCAATATAGCACTAGAAAATAATAATGTATGTAATGAGACGTTGTCAATTTTAGGAGCCTCAAGTTGTAACCAACAAGGAGTGCTTCCTTGCCCTTCTCTGACTGACAGTCTCCCATGTTTCCAATAAGTAAGGGCTCTGGAATTGGCGGCCCAATAGTAGTGTTTGAAAATTGGGAGTCCAAGACCTCCTTTGTCTGTTAGTTTATGAACATGTGCTTTCGATATCCTGTGAGATTTAAAACCCCAAACAAAAGGCAAGATAATAGAATCCAATTTTTTGAAAAAAGATGCACTTAAGTAAATCGGCAGGTTCTGAAATAAATACAAAAATCTTGGTAGACTAACCATTTTGATAGCATTGACTCGCCCAATCATGCTTAGTGGTAATATCCTCCAGGCCTCAATATTACCCTTAAGTCTTTCCTTCAATTCAACAAAATTTGCTTTAAAGAGATGCTTGGGATCTTTTGTCAATTTCAACCCTAGGTAGTTAAAATGATTGCTGACAACACTGAAAGACACAGAATCCAAAAATTCTTGTGGTAATTTGTCCCCCAGAGGCATGAATTCACTCTTTCCCCAATTTATGGTATATCCAGATATCTTACCAAATGAGTTCACATAGTCTAAAAGAATGGGAATGGAAGTTTTTGGATCCGATAGGCAAACAAGCAAATCATCAGCATACAACGACACACAAGTTTCTACTTCGCCCAATTTAATGCCCTTGATATCTGGGTGTTCACGAATCCCTATAGCTAATGGTTCCAGTGCAATATTGAAGAGCAGGGGGACAAGGGATCCCCCTGCCTGACCCCTCTTCCCAAAGTAAATTGTTTAGATTTGTTTCCGTTAGTAAGAATTGAAGATCTGGGATTAGCATACAAAATTTTAACCCACTCAATAAAAATATCACCAAAACCAAACTTTTTGAGTGTACTGAAAAGATATGGCCATTCAATAGTATCAAAAGCCTTATGTGCATCTAGAGACAGTATGGCAGCACCATCAATATTTTCTTTATCTGCATATAAAATGTTTAGAATCCTGCGAACATTACAAAATGAATATCTACCAGGTATAAACCCCGTTTGATCAGGATGTATGATTTGCTCTATACTTTTTCCTAGTCTTGTAGCTAAAATTTTAGTTATTATTTTTAAATCATAATTTAGTAGGGCAATAGGTCTATAGTTGCCTGGTTCAGAATCATCTTTTCCTTTCTTTAAGAGAACACACACATTTGCCTCACAGAGAGACGATGGGAGTGACTTATTTGCAAAAGTATGGTGTATCATTCTTAACAGTAAAGGGACCAGTTGGTTTCCAAAAGTCTTATAAAATTCGGAGCCATACCCATCAGGGCCAGGGGCCTTTCCAGAAGGGAGTGCTCTTATAGCCTCCAGCACCTCCTTTGTATTGAAGTTTGAGTCCAAATACTCCTGGGAGGTGTCGTTCAAGTGTGGAAAGGGCAAGGACCCAATAATATTTTCAATATCATCTTGAGTGGCATTTGTTTTGGATGAGTAGATATCAAGATAAAACTCCCTAAAACGTTCATTTATATCTTGTAGATCGGTCAGAATCAATCCTGAACTCGATCTAATTTTATGAATTGAACGCTTCATCTGCTCACCTTTTAGCTGCCTAGCTAATAGCTTGTGAGGCTTTTCACCAAGCTCAAAGTTTCTCTGTTTTAGTTTTAGAATAGTTTTCTTGACTTGTTCTCCGAGTATAGAATTATATTCATATTGTAGCTTAAGGACATTATTATAATCTGACTGAAGTTTAGAATTTTGGTAAATCTGATCTGCAGTTTTTATTTCTTCTTCAATTTCCTTCAACCTGCCACACTTAGCCTTGTTACGCCTCGCTTCAAAAGATATTATTTGACCCCTAATGTAAACTTTTAAAGTTTCCCATAGCGTTGAATCATTAACCGCACCATTATCATTAGTCTCGAGAAATAGAGAAATGTGTTCACTAATGTATTTGTTGAAGTCTGGATCAGCGAGCAGCAGAGGGTTAAAGCGCCAGCTATAGGTTTGTTTGGGGAGACTAAATTTGACATTAATGCTAACAGGACTGTGATCAGAAATGATTATGTTATGGTATTTACTGCATTCAATATTAGAAATTAATTTGGAATCAGCTAAAAAATAATCTATACGTGTATATGACTTGTGAACATGAGAATAAAAAGAATAGTCACAATCTGTTGGGTGCTGCAGCCTCCAAATATCCACCGTGCCCCTGGATTTAATTAAATTATTGAGAGTCTGTACTGAGAGGATATTAGGTGGTGGGGCTCTAGAAAGTCTGTCCAAATACGGATCCAAGTAGCAGTTGAAATCACCACCAATAAGTAAATGACTTGCATCATCATCAGGAATTTTATCGAATACTTTACGAAAAAAGGCTGGGTCATCTGAATTTGGTCCATATAGGCTGACTAAGGTCACAGGGAAGCGATTAATGTGCCCGTTTACAATAATAAACCTACCATTGGGATCGGTTACACAAGACTGCAAGCTAAAGGGTACTGATTTACGAAAAAGAATGGCTACACCTCTAGCTTTAGATGTAAATGGAGAATGATAAGCTTGCGAAATCCAATTAGCTACAAGATTCCTGTGATGTGTATCGTTGACATGCGTTTCTTGCAGGAACACAATGTCAGCTTTTAATGACTTTAAATGTGCAAAAACTTTCCCCCGCTTAATAGGGTTGCCCAATCCCCGGACATTCCATGAAACCAGGGACAATGCACAAGTAGGATTATTCATATATTGCTATGAAAAAATAATACACAATGTACAGTTGCGGTAAAAACAATAGATATTTGAATTTGTCTGGCAGTTAAGAAAACGTAAAACAGACAAGACAAAAAAATAAAAATAAAAACCCGAAGAAAGGAAAAAACAAAACACACAGAACATGTGTGCGTGTGAACAACCCCCCACCCATAGCTTCCCCAAACGAAGCCTAGCTACCCTCATATTCACATGGGACCACTGGTCGAAGAAAAAATAAAAAAATAAATGAGCTAAATAACCTAACCTGTTCTAAAGAGCACCTCAGAGACACAGAAAATGACATTGTGCCAGTTGTTTAACGACGTCTTTCAATTCGGTTATCATGAAAGTGTACTGTCCTCTGTCTACTTGAGTTCGTTGTCGATAAAAATGTTTGCAGCAGCAGGACTGGTAAACACTTTTAACTGCTCTTCGTAAAGAACGTGAAGCCGTGCGGGGAAGCGGAGATAATGCTTGATGTTTTCTCCCGTAACACTCGTTGCACCTCCTTGAAGCTCCGCCGTTTCTCCATGACATCTGCCGTGTAGTCGGGAAAAATAAAGACACGCTTTCCACCGTATTCCAGAGTGCGCTGTCTGCAAAGCCGCAAAATCTTCTCTTTATCCTGGGCGTAGTGCAGACAGGCGATGATAGTGCGTGGTTTGGAGCCTTCGTCTGGCTTCGGCTGGAGAGTGCGATGCGCCCTATCGATGACCAAAGGCTTGTCGAAGTTCTCGGCTCCGAATAGTTTGGGGATCAAGTGCGACACAAATTCACTTGGCTTGCCCTTTTCTTCGTCTTCAGCAATACCCACTATTTTGATATTGTTGCGTCTAGATCGCCCCTCTAAGTCAGACATCTTGGAGCGGAGAGACTTATTTTCCTGTCGCAACTCGCCTAATACTGCTTCCAAACTCTGGATACGCTGCTCGTGGTCTGCGGCCTGGTTTTCCATATCATCCATTTTCTCGATTAATACCTGCTGGCCAGATACGAGGCTCTGAATCTTCTGTTCAAAGTCGTCAAAACGAACGTTGATTGAGCGAAGGATGCTTTTTTCAATTCTTTGCCAAATGAGTGGCAAATCTTCTTCGTCATTGATATTCGGGTTAGTTTTCTGGTCGCTAGCTTTAGCTGTAGCTTTAGCTGTAGCATCCCCCTGGCGTCCACGTCCTTTACCGGTCATTTTCTTTCTTCAAAATGTCAAGTTGTGCACTCAACAGATGAAAAAATAGTCCTTACGCGGCAACAAAGGCACAAATTCTGGCAAAAATATGTATTATAACATTAAAGTTGAAGTGCCCCGAGGAGCTCCGAAAAACACGTCTATTCTCCAGCCATCTCACTAGCGCCCCCATTACTTTTTTCCACTGTGAGTAAATATTTATTTTACTCAAGTAAGAGTACAGATACTTCATTATAATTTGACTCAAGTAGAAGTAAAAGTGACTCAAGTACATGTATTTGAATAAATATAACAGCACTACCTCCCCTCTGCAAACTGATGATATAGTTGATCCATGGCTCAGTAGAACAGTAATTCAGACGTCCTTATACAGCGTATCTTCATTCCTTCTTCGCACAAAAAAGGTGTGAAAGTGAGAGTAGTTCGGCCCGAGGGAGGCCGCATTCACACCACAGCGGCTCAGGCTGCTCCGAGACCACCTGTTTCAGCCGCACTCAGAGCGGCTGTTTAGACCGATGTAAAGTGCTGCGGTTGGATTCACACTGTCCCAAAAGTGCCGCTCTCGGGTGGAGAACCCCGTTAGGTCGACCTAATTAGAGCCTGTGTGAAAACTCCCTGAGGCCACTGCAGAATGCACTGGCGCACTGTTGTGTGTACACAAGATACCAACTTCACCTTGAGCAACGCTGTTGTTGCGCCAGGTGCAAGATTGGGCCCTCAGTATTAGGTCGATATATGACAGATATACAGTGTGTATATTTGTGCAGGGTATAGATTGCTATGTGCCAAAATGCGTTTTAAACAGTGGTCTCTCGCTATAACGCAGTTCACCCTTCGCGGCCTCACTCTTTCGCTGATTTATTTTTAGTAAAATTTTGCATGCTTTTTTATATGAACGCCATACGCGCATTGTGTTCTGCGTCCTGATTGGCTAGTCGCAGAGTGAGACTCTTCCTGCAGAGAGGATCTCTGTCAGTGTCAGCGCCGCAGATTCACAGCAACACAGGCCGGGCATGAGCGTGTCCGACTCCGCCTTTCCTTCTCTGCACGTTTCCATGAAAATAACCCCCGCTAGCATGTGGCGCTTGCCTCAGCTAAACACTCGCCTTCTGAAACTGCTGCGATAAAACTTTGGTCATAGCTACGATTGTCTCTTAGTTTGAAAAATCGCACAGCGGAGACGAGAGCAGCTCACCAAGTTACCATCCCCACATCTGTAATATGAATCTAAAAATCTTATTAGACAAAGAAAAATGGCACAGTGACACCAGGCATAAGGGAGAACCCGTGTGAACTAGTGAGATAAGTGTATAAAGTGTGTGGTGAGGGGTTTTACAGCCTTAATACATAATAGTAATTGTAAAAAATAAAGCTGACTACTTCGTAGATTTCATCTATTGCGGGTTATTTTTAGAACGTAAACCCTGCGATAAACGAGGGAGCACTGTAATGCAATGAACTGCTTCATTTTCAAAAGAAATTGAAGCCATTTGACAGAATAACACATATCTAGGTGTGCTCTTGTTTGAGATACTCCCTGAATGTTGTGTGTGGCAGGTAAAGTAAAACAGAATTATTAATTAAACAGATGTAGAGCAATCTGATGTATTTTAGGTAACAATATGTTTAAAACAGCCGTATTACACAGTGATAAAAAACAGAACACAGAATACATTATGATTACTTTAAAGAAAAATAACTGAGGTTTATTATAGCAACTCTCATTTTGATGATAAATTATTAAACCTGCAGTTCCTTCCCTCACTGTTGCACAGGGAGAAGCTCTTTTCATGTTTTCACTCCTCCAGTCTCTCTCTGTAAAATCGACTTCTGTCCAGCACAGCTTTAGTCATAGTCAGCTCTGTGCGCTCTTTTTTTACTCTGTTTATTTGGTGTTGCTGATTGTCTGTCAAACACGCTTTAACCCTGAATACCGGCTAGAGGAAAGAAGCAGCAAAAGGTTAACCTATGAAGGCAAGCCGTGTGCTAATTACATGTGCTATCAATCGGCACAATCACTGCCTGATGTTGTGAGACGTGCCTGTTGTAGTCAGGGCTGTCCTCTCTCCTCTGGCAAATCAATGTTGGACCTAAACCTGACCAACTACAGCAACCTCAGATCCAAGTGGTGATTTTATTGCATCTTTTGGCCAGGCTATTTTTTATGCATTTTAATGGGGAGCCACTCTGAACAGTGTTAGAGGCTCTATACTAGATTTATTTTGTTGTAAGAGGGAGCGGATGTTTTAACTGGGGTCGGCCCATTAGTCTGATGTCTGACGTCTCATTATTCCGAAAATGTCCCATTGAGTAGGGGTTGAAAATAAAATTAGATCCTTTTCAGGTAACTTTTCAGGGTTTCTGTCACAGTAATGCTAACAAAAGTAGCCTGCAAGCTTACAATTGTAAACCTGCTTTTTAATTACATGGATTTTTTCTCTTTCAAATATCATATTCAGAACACTGAAGGAGCACAAAACTAATTTCATTTCACAAGTCAAAAAAAAAAAAATCAGGTACAAGGCTTTAAAGTGTTTTGCCGATCTGCGCTATTGGTTGGAAAATTACTGTAAGGAACGTAGAGAAGCCTAGACTGACTTAATATTTTCCAAACACAAAGACAAACAGTTGCACTCCTAGAGTAAAGTGTATGTTTTATCTGGGATAAGAGCTCAAAGTCGGCACAGATGGAGGTTGAGAGTTTAAAACCACTTGAGATGAGCACATACAGTAGACGAATATAATGGATCTGAACGTACCTGAAGTAAGAGGAACATGCATTACGCGAGAAAATGGATGTTATCTCTAACAGCAGCTGCAACCTTATGGTGCGTACAGACCAAACGCTGACACGCCACCAACTTCCATTTTAACCCTATGTAGACGTGCTTCGACGCGCGTCGAAATGTAAGCAAAGATGTCCGCGTGTATGAAGCGTAGCAAATGTGAGCAGATGAGGATAAACGCGCGTCAAAACCAGTGAGAACAGTACGCCTTGTTAACCAATCACGGACTGGGCTCAAATAGTGAGCACAAGCGTCACCTGTTACCTGCAGCAGTGGCGCAAAAAGGGCAAACGCAATATATGCCTTTCATAGGGGCGCCAATAGTGATGTGTTCTTTTTAACAGTCTATGTGTGCCGGTCGCGAACGATCCGGCTCTTTTGAACGAGTCTTTACAGTGAACGATATGAACAGGTTCGCGGTGGTGAAGTGTTTTTTTTTTTATTCCTCTTTGGGGGACGGGCGTCACTTTAGTTGTGCATGCTTATTTTGCGAAACAAAAGTCACTGCTGGAGTGGGGCAGAGAGGAGTGCAGAGGGACTGTCATCTCCACCCCCACGAGGAGCTCAAAGTGAGCATAAGGCAACAAGTTTGAGAAATAAAAGTCCTAATGAAATAATAAACACGGTTACAGAGGAGATCATGTTGAAGCTTGCGTTGTTTTCTCCCCTCTTGCGCGAGGGAGAGAGAGGGAGAGGGGGAAAAGTTACGTGAATGAAGCAACAGAAGCTTTTAATTGGGCCGTGTGATTGTTTTTTTGTGATAACAAACTCCATAGAGGGAAATATCGATGTTATATTGTGTGAAATAGTGACATTTTCGTTAAAATAAAGTCAATTCAGAGGGTATTTATTTTCTTTAAAATAAAAGAAACAACCATCAAAGAGCCATGTGTGTGTGTGTGTGTGTGTGGGAGGGGGGTAGTTGCGGTAGTTGCGCCCCTGACCTGCAGCATGGAGGAGAAGTTGATCATCGCGGTTTGCGCTCGGCCTGAGTTGTATGACACGCCTCCTAATTATGACGCTTGCAAAACTTCACGCGCCAGCAAACAGGCGTTTCTCGCGAGTGTGAAGCGGCAATGTTTGGCGTCCAACTAGAGGCTGACGGAGCGTGGACGCACGTTCGGTCTGAACGCACCTTTAGACACAGGCTGTTTGTGTGCGCGGATGGCTCAGACAGCCCTAATAATTAAACATTAATTTCATTAATGATTTCAAATAGAGGCATGACTGCATGGTGAGACGACAAAAAAAACCTGACATGTTTAAGCAGTAGTCAAGGTTGAGGTTTTAGCTTGTGTTCTTCCTTAACTCCTTAGTTTTAAAGAAGGGGCCTTATGCTTTTATGCAGGTATTTGTCAATATTGTCAAACCCATCTTTATCACTAACTTAAGGAGCGTTCACACCAACCCGATGCCCTGTCACTGTTTGGGGGGGTCAGGGCAACTATGTATCTACTCAGGTCTCCTCTCGTCTGCCCCCGTCTCACCGGCTCAGAGCAACATCTGCACTGAAGCGACCTGAACCCCAGCCCAACAGCTGCACAGTGTGCCTGCGCATAATGTTTGCAGCCTACGTTTAGTCGTCAATTGTAAACCAAATGCCTCAGTCCCCGTTCAAACGCCGTGTGGTCGTCGTCTCTGGCCAGTGAATCGTTTTCTCAAAGAGTCCCATGGCCTTTTTATTTCTCTTTAAGTCACAAAGAAGTTTGTATATTTTTCCGGCTAGTTGATAAAACGGTGTGCAGCATGTATGGCAAAATTAGCGTGAGGGAGCCAAATTTAGAGGCAAAAACACAGTAGAAAAGTTCTCCTTCTAATATCCAGCCGGTAAGACTAGGTCAATCACAGCACTCCCAATGCGATGACAAGGAGGCGAGATCTTCTTCTTCTTCTTCTACTTCTTCTTCTTTGACAAACACAATTGGCCAAAACTAGCTTCACCGACCTCCATAGACGGCCATCTACGACCCACGGTGCAGTCCACACCAAACACATGCGTCCCGACCTCAGCCAAAACCTGCCCGACCAGGACCAGAGCATCGCGTTGGTGTGAAAAGCCTTGCCTTGCCTTGCCCCAAACTACCACTCACAGTGAGTCCGGCTGACACTGTGGCCAGCTCCGGCGCCAGATGCTGCACCAGGCACAGAAACGTCCCTCGCAAGAACAGAAGTGCACGTGAGTTTCGCTCTTGGTGTGAGTTCACGTCATAAGTAGCCCATATATAGGTCGTTTTTGTAAACAAAAGCCTTATTTGCCAGTACAACGACTCTCCCCAGTGAAGTGGATGCTTTGAAACACACTAGTGCCCCTGTGTCTCTGGTAATGGAGAAATGTTTACATTTCCGACGTTTCGCACGTGTACAGGCGGTAAACGAGACCAGATAAGTAGTGAGCGGACAGATTTTATTTTGAAATACACCGGATCTTCTTTTCTCACGAGCCCTGACTTCCTGTTTGGCTCGTGTTTTTCCGTCAGCTTGATCCATTGGGGCTCCGGTCTCCGGCAAAAATACACTTCTTGCGGATTCTTTCAGTAGCTGCCGGAAGGCCGCCGGATGGCCTCGGTAGCCGGACCTGGACTTGGCGGAGCAGTGTGAGTGTGCAACATTGGTTTTAATGACTTTCTAAGTCTGCGGACGCCGCACCGGACCTTAACCGGATTTAATGTGAGCCGGGGGTAAGGATAGTGAAGTTTACAAACTAACCCTAACCTTACCTTAGCCCTAACCTTAAGGATAGTGAAGTTTACAAACTAACCCTAACCTTACCTTAGCCCTAACCTTAAGGATAGTGAAGTTTACAAACTAACCCTAACCTTACCTTAGCCCTAACCTTAAGGATAGTGAAGTTTACAAACTAACTCTAAACTTACCTTAGCCCTAACCTTAAGGATAGTGCAGTTTACAAACTAACCCTAACCTTACTTTAGCCCTAACCTTAAGGATAGTGGAGTTTACAAACTGAACAGGCTACGCTCAAAACTTGTCAGAATAGCGGTATCAAAAAGTGTTGGATTAGCGGGGTGTCGGAATGGAGAGGTGTCGGAATGACGGGGCGACCCCCTTTAAGGAGAACAAAAAAATCTCCTGCTCCGGCTCTTGTCGCTGCAGTGACACTTTGACGGGTGTTTTTACTTCTCGACAAGAGGATTAAGTTAAGATTAATTAGCAAGAGATAGCGCCTCAGGAGGAGCCTTTAGAATAGCCACAGGAGAAGACCCATGGGTTACTGAGAGACGCGCTCGTGGCTCAAAACTCCAGACAAGAAGATCTCATCACTCAAAATATAATACATGATCTCAATTTACTTGAAATAACATTTATTTTCAAGATAACATTTTTAACAGATTCTTTCAGTAACTACAGGGTTTATGCTTTTTAATAAAAAATATGATTTCAGTTTTTATGATTTGCAAACATTTCATCAAACCGAGGAAAGAGAATTGGACATAACAGGCAAATTTTAAGCAAAAATAAATTGGTCCGTTTCAGTCAAAACTGCAGCTGAATATATTCGGTATTTTCAATGAACTTATACAGTTGCTATTATTATGCATTATACTGTATGTTACGGTTTTCTCAGGGTGGTATCGCCTTGAGACTAGGGGCTTTGTTGTGGTGTAGGCAGTTTGAAAAAGCAGAGGTGCCTCCAGTGCACATGTGTGTCCTGCAGCAACAAATCTCGAGTAATTGATGGCACCACGAGGAGAGGGGGAAAAAACATCTATAACGCTAGCGGCAGTACAGAGGGAACAAAACTACTGTACAAGAAACATGGCACACAGGAGGTTTACAGCGATTTACAGTTTGAACTCAAGTCTCTGAAGGATGTTTTTTTGGAGGATAACTTTTGTCGAATAGGAAAAAGCTCAGACTCGGAAGATGTGCAGACTGCATGTATCAACATTGCCGTCAGGTCTCCATGGGGGTCGTACAGTGAAAGCTCGTACCGAATGTTTTTGTTCTCTTTATTCCCCTCCACTTTTTTGACTGTGATTTTCCCGTTGAGGCTGTCACATTATGTCGTAAGGCGGGCATTTTGCAAGTTTAGTTTATCACTCGTTTATCTGACAGCCAGTATGGATTTTAACATTAACATCACTTGTCCTTATGGATTTAAGTGGGGATATTTCTATAAGCCTTTGACGCCATCGATCATGACACATTAATTGATGAGATGGAAAGCTATGGCATGAGTTTGATGTTTGTGCAGGTTGATCAATACAAATCAAGATATTGTGACGTGCGGAGTGCCTCAGGGGTTCATTTTGGGACCAACATTGTTTACATTTTTTTCTTTTCTTTCTTAGGTAATTGTATATCAATTGATTCTTTTTTCTTTTCATGATGTTTTTGTGTGTTTGGTTTTGTTGTGAAGCACACCGAGTTGTCTCTGACATGAAATGTGCTTTATAGATAAACTTGGAAACTTTTTTTTCATTTACATAGGCAAGCCAAGGTTACAAGATGTGTTTTTGTAGATGACACTAATATTATTTCATCAGGAGTAGAGGTCGACCGATACCCGTATTTGGGTATTTCACAATATCAGCTATCGGCCGATCTAATGCCGCTAAAAGGCCGATATTTCTGGAACCGAGATTTTGTACACCTCAGATGGTATTTTTTATATTTTATGATAACAATGAGAGAGACTTATTGTTTTTTGTTTTGGAATCTGCTGATTTGTGTCTTTCCTACCAAACATAAAAAATTCAATTTTGCCAAGGGCGAAAATATACACAGGATTATATTTTTGGAAAAATCCAAATATCGAAAATATCGTCCGTACATACCTGCATCAGCCTTAGAATCAAACATATCTCCTCTAATCAGGAGAAAAGGTTGAGCAACTTTTGAAGTAAATAACTAAATTAATACATTTTAAAATACAGTATGTTTGAAATTAAGAAATTATTATAGAATTTGATAAAGACAAAACTTAAGCTTTTATTGTACCTGTCCAAATATTCATTGATAATACAAAACAAGAAAGAATCAGAGAATGTTTTATTTTTTGTGTGGATACTAATGGTTTATTTACGGAAAAAAGGTGCCAAATGTGTTATGAGAAGATGAAAAACAGCATTTTGTTTTCATATTCACATAGACATGACAATAAACCTGGTCACATTTATCACTGGTGGGGAGCGTGTTTTCAGTGCGGAAGAGCATGAAGGATTACTGAAAGGCTTTAACACTATAACATGATACATTAACATATTATTGCATAATAAAGGCCCTTTAAAGGCGTGCAGTAGTTAAATCCAAGGCTGCCCACGTCTTTGAGTGAGAAATGTACAAAGTGATGACATAACATGAATAACCCTTCTGACTGTCACCTCTGGCGTTCCTGCTTGTTTCTGTCCCATGTGCAGTAGGCCATGTAATAACTACAACAAGGTCAAACCGTCAAGTCGCTGATCCCAGACGGCGTTTCCCACAATCCACTGCACACATGCAACATGGAGACAGTGTAAAACCAAGGCGGAAGCTACAGAGGCAGCATGCTGATGTACTTGTGCAACTTGTATTCTGATATTGTCGTAAAGCTGACTCAGCGAGACAGCTGTATCAAAAAACTTGAGGAGCGGTGGTAGAGTTTGAACCACAGTAAGAAGGTCTTTGGTTTTGACTTCCAACCCCTTTAACAATCCATTTGTGAAGTCGTGACCAACTGGTATTTATTTTCCGTTATCTTTCAGTTATTATCCGTTTATAAAAGGACGCACACTGGGTGTCCCAAAAAAACTTTTTTTTGCCAGTGCAGTCCCCCTAAAAAGTTTCACTATGACACCATGAAACTACTCAAAAAATTTCAGCTCATTTAGATAATATTTAGAGGTCCCCCAAGGTCATTGAAGTTTTACCATTATGACAACACAAGCGTTTTTCAAGACAGTCTTGTATTATTGTCATTGTTAACGTTTATGTTTGGCCTATCCTAGTTTACCTAGTTTTATTAACTTCTTAACCCCACCTGAACCAAGCACATTTTCTCTAGTTTGGCTTTACCCACATCTTAAAGCTTCTTGAAAGACAAGCGTCAAAACAGCGAAGCAAAGCAACAAAAGAGCAACAAAAAAGTGACAAAGAAGCAACAAAAGAGGGACAAAAACGTGCTGGAAAAGCAACAATAACACAATAAAAAAGCACAAAAAACACACACGAAAAAAGCAATGAAGAAAGCAACAAAAAAGATGAGACAAAAACGCAAAAAAAGTCACAATCAGTTTTGTACTTCTTGGCTTTCAAATGAGGCGTTACTCTGGTCTAGAGGCTGTAAGCTCCTGTCGAGAAGTTTTTAGATTTGGGTAAAACCAAACTGAAGAAAATGCGCTTGGTTAAGGCGGGAGGGTAAGAGGTTAACTATTGCTGGGTTGCAGGTTCTAGAATGTGATGATGTCACAGGACCCAGTGGGGCAGGAGCCAGTTTTTCCTATTAACAGCATTACACTTTCACAAGTCGTATCTAAAAAGAAAATGTATGAATTACAAAAATGATCATTAATATCAGTCACTGGGTCCATGATCTCTCTGTACAAGACCACAAATGTCATCAAACTGCAACTGCAACTTTATTTATAACGCACTTTAAAACAACCAGGTTGACCAAAGTGCTACAAAATGCAAATACCTTAAAATATATAAAACATATATAAAACAGTTAAAATTACACTAAAAGCTAATTTTTTAAAATGTCAACTTCTTAGGGTGTACCAAACGCCAACTTAAAAAGCCACGTTTTAAGAAGAGATTTAAAAACAGGTATAGAAGGGGCCTGTCTTATACATACAGGCAACTCATTCCACAACTTGTGGACAACAAGTGAATGTGTCCACTTATCATGTGAAAAGGTATTTGATAAACACATTGTTATCACACCTTCATGTTCTCTATATTACCAAAAAGAGGTCTAAGAATAGCACATGTAAATGTATGTAGTATGAGAAACAAGTTGGTAGATTTAAGTGAAGTTTTGTCATCGGCGTGTCTAAATATCTTGGCTCTGTCTGAAACACACCTTGATGACACATTTCAAGATGGAGAATTACTCATTCAAGGATATAATATCTATCGTAAGGATAGGAATGCATATGGGGGTGGTGTAGCTATATATGTCCAGAGTCAGATTCCAGTGAAAATCAGATATGATTTAATGAAAAATAATCTTGAAGTCATATGGTTACAAGCACACATACCACATCTAAAACCTGTTTTGATAGGTTGCTGTTACAGGCCACCTAGTTCAAAAGCAGAGTATTTAGACTCTATCTGTGACATGTTGGATCAAGCGTGTGACACAAAATATGAGGTGTTTTTTATGGGTGATATAAACATTGACTGGAATTCTATGAATTGTTCACAGAAATCTAAACTTGAGGCATGTGCTGCTGCTTGTGGTCTTACTCAGCTGATTAACAAACCAACCAGAATAATGAAAAGTAAAGATGACACTGTTAAATCTTCTTGTATCGACCATATGTTTACTAATGTGGCAGAGCGTTGTTCAGAAACACTGTCAGTGCCAGTTGGCTTTTCTGATCATAACCTCATAGTAATGGTTAGAAAAAACAAAAATATTGTTTCTAAGGAAACTCCTCAGATTGCATGTAGACGCTCATACAAACATTTTTGTTCTGAGAAATTTGTATGTGAGGTAAGAAAGCTGAACTGGGTAAATGTTTTATCAGAGAATAATCCTGAAATAGCACTACTGAAGTTTGAATCGATACTCTTGCCTGTTGTAGAAAACCATGCACCTCTCAAGAAACATACAGTTAGAAAACAAAGCTGTCCATGGCGAGATAACGAGCTGAAGGAATATATGGAGAAAAGAAATCAGTCAAAAGTGGAAGCAATATCATCAGGAAATTAGTCAGACTGGCAGAATTATAAAAAACTGAGAAATCTAGTGACAAAAATGAACAGAACGAAGAAAAGGCTATGTTATGAAAACAAAATGAAAACTTGCGGATCCGATAGTAAGAAAATATGGAGTACCCTGAATGAATTAACTGGAAGAAACAAGAAGCCAATGGTTAGTTTTTTGGAAAAAGATGGTCAATTTCTCACTAAACCTAGTGTAATTGCAAATAACTTAAATAATTACTTCATAAATAAAACATGTGATTTAAGAAACAATATGCAGGTCACTTTGAATAATAGTATTCCTTTAATACTAAATACAATTATGAAAGAAAAAACATGTGAATTTAAATTGCAAAATGTAAGCATAGAGGATGTAGTAGTTGCACTGAAATCTTGTAAAGAAACATCCTCGGGGGTGGATCAATTAGATGGAAAACTTGTTAAACTAATAGCAAATGATATTGCCCGAGTCGTGTGTCACATTATAAATAAAAGCTTTGAAACAGGGTCAGTGCCGCAAAAGTGGAAAATAGCGAAAATAATCACACTGCCAAAAGATAACAAACAACCATTCTCAGAACTAAATAGTCGGCCAATTAGTATACTGCCGGTGTTGTGCAAAATTATGGAAAAAGCTGTGTTTGAACAACTAAAACTATATTTTGATATAAATAATCTGAACACTGAATACCAACATGCATACAGAGAGGGACACTCCACAGCTACAGCCCTGGTTCAAATGACAGACGACTGGTTGAAGGATATCGATGAAAAGAGAATGGTAGGAGCTGTAATGTTGGATTTTACTGCTGCATTTGATATTCTTGATCATGAACTTTTGTTAAGCAAACTGAAATGTTATGGCTTTGGAATGTCAGCTCTGCAATGGTTCAGGAGTTATCTAACAAACAGGATGCAGAAAGTGTTTTTTAATGGGTCATATTCTGATCTCAGGTCTGTGAGCTGCGGAGTGCCTCAGGGCAGCTGTCTTGGACCATTGCTGTATACCATTTACACAAATGATTTACCGACTGTACTCAGTGCAGCAAGAATATCCATGTATGCAGATGACTCTACAGTGTACATGTCAGCTACAACAGCTAATGAACTAGGTGCAAATTTAGACAAGGAGTTCATGGCAGTTGTTCAGTGGATAATTTCAAACAAATTAGTTCTAAACGTAAAGAAAACAAAAACTATGATATTTGGCTCAAAATCCCTAATAAAAACAAATCCAGTGTTGAACCTGACTGTAGGTGCTACTAAGGTGGAGCAGGTCGAAGCGGCAAAACTCTTAGGCATCACTTTAGATAACACATTATCCTGGAAGAAACATGTGGACAACATAATTAATAAAATGGGAAATGGTCTCTCCGTTATAAGAAGATGTACAGGACTACTGAACATGACAAACACAAAAAGTAATTGTTTAACATGGAAAGCAACTAAACAAATAAGCCAAGCTCTGGTTCTGTCATATCTTGACTATTGCCCAATAGTGTGGTCAAATGCTGCAGCTGGGGTGTTAAAAGGGCTACAGACCGTACAAAACCGAGCAGCTCGACTGGTGTTACGCTGCGATTATACAACCAACACCAAAGTCATGCGGAATCGACTCAAGTGGTTATCAGTAAAAGATAGATTATTGTATTCATTATTGTCTTCCTTCAAAAATATAATAGCATCAAAGCGGCCTAAAGTTCTTTACCAGAGACTCCTATTTAGCAATGATAAACACGGCTATCCAACTAGACACGCCATAGCGGGGAAATTTGTTTTACCAAAAGTACATTCAAACAGTGCTCAGAAAACGTTTATGTACAGAGCAATGCATGCATGGAATATGCAACCAGAAAATCTAACGTTGGTAGTAAATATCAAAACATTTAAATCGGTATTGAAACAATTTCTATTCAACGACGGTGGCACGGATGGTAGACCGGGTCGAGAGTTGAGACCATAAATTATGCAAAACGAACTGAACTGAAGATATATTAACTATGGCTAGAGTTTTTTTGTTACATAATTGGCGAATTATGTCAAGAAAGTACTGATTACGAATTGTGATATAGTGATTATTGTATACTTTGTTGCGTGGCTTTTGTATCTTATTGTATTTGTAATGTATTTATTTTTTTGTTTTATACGTGGACCCCAGGAAGAATAGCGACAGCCTTGCTGTGCTAATGGGGATCCCATCAATAAAAAAAAAAATAAAAAAAAAAACTTTGGGGCTGCCACTGCAAAAGCCCGGTCCCCTCTGAGCTTCCGATTTGTACTTGGGACGCTGAGGAGGAGCTGGTCAGCCGACCGAAGAGAGAGTATAATTTATAATCGACTGATGTTTATCTTTCAAACAAGCTCCCTCTGAAGCATCTACTAAATATGAATTAAAGTGACTAGTGTGCAGCCTAGACTAGAGTACTTTCTCTACACCGTCCTGTCAGGACCAAGCTGCAGGCACTGAGCGCACAGGCCAGCGGCGAATCAGGGGAGGGGCTCAGTGTGCAGGGTCCCAAACACAAACATACTCCAGCATTTAAGTTGAAATAATAATAATAGAGTTAATAAATAAATCAAATGTTGTCCCAGTCAGAGCTGAACAGCAGAAAATGTCTGTTTATTTAATATAAATTGATTGCAATCGTGGTGAGGAGTAAAACCATTAAATCTAATACAATTATTGAAAAGAAAAGGCCAGGCATAAAGTTATAGTTTAGTGTGATTTATGTATAATGTGATCATTTGAAAATACCACCCCTGGATCTTGCAAATGGTCGCGGCCTTTGTGGCTCGTCACAGGATCAAGGTTGAAAATTTCAGCTCTAGTCAATCACGCTCATCAGGAATTTGAAGAACTCACCCCTGATCCCAGATACACGTCTTTGGAGAGAACAGGATCTTGTATCTTGGCTGACCAGGCTAAATAGCCGCTGGAATGAAGGTATTCCAGCAGGGCTCATACTTGCACTTGGGTGCCATCATGCAATGTTGTACTGATTCCCGGGATATCTCCGTCTCGGTATAGCAAACAAACGTCATAGAATAAGCATCGTAAAGGGTGAGTTTTATCTTCTTTTTACACAGATAATACCACAGCATGAAAAATCAATGTTTTCACTTGCCGTGTCTCGTCTAAAAATGTCTGAATGAAGCATAATGTAAGATCCTTTATTATCTCTGTAAAGACGAGATATCTAAACACACCTACGGATAACCTGGACTGAGAGCGGAGCTGGCAGTGTGTGGCGCCAACAGCGTCCTTGTTAAGATTCTACAGAGACCTGCGAAGTTTAATCTAACTCCACTGGATTCCTCATTAAGTAAATCAGACGCTCAGTGTGACAGAGAGAGGCAGGATGGAGGGGTGGGGGTGGGGGGGGCGCGGTGTTTGTGGAATAATGATACAGCGTCAACAACTCCAGGCTACAAAGCTTCATTAAGCAAAGGAAAGAATGCAGATGCCAAAATGTGTTATTGTAAAATGGGAGTCAAAGATGTGGTACGCGCACTGCAACTTCAATCCTCATAAATAAGGTACATTTGCTTGAATAACGAGAAATTATTTTTGTTTTAATAAGGTTCAGTAACACAAAAGCTTTCATTTGAAGACTTTTGGGGGGGTTAGTCACTTGGTATTTCATCGTGGAAAATGTCAAGTTTGGTAAAGCTGTATAAACAAAATAAAATTAGCAGCTGAGGCGCAAGATACACTGAATAAAAGGATTTCTCTCAGACGAGGCAGCTTAAATATACAATTTGTGAACAAGGCAAATCATATGCATTACAGCGACATAAAGTTACAAGAAGGCAGATCAAGTCAATCCATAAAACATAACCTTGAGAAAATGTATTGAATTAAAAGTGCAGAGCACAGATAAAATACTTAAAGCTGCAATCCGTGACTTTTTTGGTCCATAGTGATCAATGCTCTGCTTCCCCTCACCTGCCAGTCAGTCCACCATTCCTGTTCATGGAGGGATTTTTTTTTTCTTCACAAAAATTGCTTCTTTGACTCCTCTTTCAAACCAACGTTTTTTCTATGGATACAATTTTGACCTCTCTGTCCTCAAAGGAGTGGTTGGAGGCTTTGAGGTGGAGGTGAACAGCCGACTGAGGGCCGCTTGTGCTTTCCCTGTGGTGTTGATAAAGCCTCTTCGGTAACACTTGTTTGGTTTCGCCAATGTTCCAATGTTCTTTGCATTCCTCTTCTTTGCAACGAATAAAACACAAACAAAGTAAGGAGCAAGGAGACTCTGTAGTGTGTCTGTCCTGTTCTTTGGGTCTTCTTGCCCTTTGTGCTTTAGTGAAAGACCAGTTAGGATAGCCGCAGTCTGAGAGGGCTCTCTGGACGTGTTGCCCCTCTTTGGTCTTTCCCTCTGCACTGGTAGGCACCCGTTTAGCTCTGTGTTGGAGCGTCCTGATGACCCCTAGTTTGTGCTGGAGCAGATGGTTGGAATCAAACAGCAGATGCTGGTCAGTGTGAGTGACGTTTTTGAAGACCTTTGTCTGAAGTTGTCTGTTTTCCCCTATGATAACTCTACAGTCTAAAAAGGCAAGTTGGTTTTCCTTAGCGTCCTCCTGAGTGAATTTAATGCTTGGGTCCACAGCATTGATGTGATCTGTAAAAAGTGATACTTCCTTCTCTTTAATTTTGACCCAGGTGTCATCCACGTACCTGAACCAGTGACTGGGTTTGATTCCTGGGAATAAAGCCAGGGCCTTTCTTTTCATTTCCTCCATGTAGAGGTTAGCCACTATGGGTGAAACTGGAGAGCCCATGGCACAGCTGTGAATCTGTCTGTAGAAGTCACAGATGTGATGTTATGACAAATCTCCAGTAGTTGGCATATGTGGTCCAGAGTGAGCTGCTAGCTCACTCTGGCTATCTTTCAGCTAGTGTTGTCCTCAGTCAGGAGCAAAAGAGCGAATGAATGTGAACAAATGAAGAGTCGTGAGCTTTCTATAAAATAAAATTCATTGCAGAGGTGGAAAGAACATGTACGAAGCGTACCAAGTGTGAAATATGTTTTTTAAACAGATGGGACAAGCCACATGTTTAATATCCAGCAGTGTGCAGCAGAGAAATGTGAGAGACCAGTGACATTTGGGATTCTGCTGAAAAATGATTGACAGCGCCTTTTTCCCAGCAGGTTCTGGGCGAGCGGTCTGTGAGATCCAGCTCGGTGAGGAGATACTGTATGTGTGTGTGGTAAAGGCCAAATGTAGCATATGTTTTGTACAGGCAGGCAGAGAGATGAGAGGCTGGGCCTGCCTAAAGAGTGGATCAGGGCAAACCTTTAGACCCAAGGGCCTTGGGTGTTTACATTTGCCATAGAGACAAGTTACGTTAGGGGGTTGTCAGTATACAAATAGACAAAAAAATTGCATTTATGTATGTGTATTACGTTTAGTTTAGAAGCAATTATGCACGCACAGCATTTACAGACAAATACAGAAGGCAGATCAGACGCCGTCCTGTGAAGTCGACTTCCTTGAACCAGCGTAGGAACAGATAGATGGGACTGTTAAGCTATAAGAGAATTTCAAAGGTCGCCCTTAAACAACAAAATCCCTTTATTTGGAGAGAGAAAAAACAATGTCATAGATTACTTAGGTTTTTTTTTTTTTTCAGTAAAAGGCGAGATATTGGATCGATCACAAGTCCATGTCTTTGTGCCATTTGGACAAAACACTTAACTCACCTGTCCCAGTGACACAGGGTTGAACTGGGCCTGGACTCAGTGGAGAAGGTGGTGGAGCAGAGGACGCTCTCCAAGATCAGGGCGATCCTGTCCAATCAGAGCCATCACCTTAACTTGGTCTTCTCCCACCAGAGAAGCCCCGTGAGCTCCAGACTCCTCTCTCTGAGATGCTCCAAGGACAGATTGAAGAACTCTTTTGTCCCTCATGCCATCAGGCTTCATAACAGCTTTTCAATGTGTTTTTTAAATTCTTAATTCTGTAGATCCTGCTCTGTTTGTATGAATGTCAGCAAGAAACTAACCCAGGTAACACAAAACGTTAGCCTGTGGTTCTCTGAGGGTTGGTTAGTAACCAAACCAAAAACGTTTTATGAAGGTTCCCATAAGGTTACCTGACAACATAACGTTCCCAGAACGTTAGAACAACCAAAAATGCAAACGTTCTGTAGAGGTTGCCTCATCCTCTGTGCACAATGGCTCAGGCTCTCGTCCCGAATCCCGAATCCGACCCAAATTGTCCCGAAAAATATGTTAGGACTCCTGTAGAGTACCAGGACACGACGCGCAGACCAGAGCCGCGGACCTGTGCTCATCTGTGTCTTCTCTCGCCCCACTTACTCTGCTGTAAACACACACCACGCTGTTTTTGCATGGTTCGAGCATAGTCTTCTGTTCTGAACACTGATTGGCTGCTCTTCCTGCCTGTCAGCGTCATTCTCTTCGGTTGCTGTTTAGCAAGTCCCGCCTTACTCGCACGGCCATTGGTTATTTTTAGCAGGCGGGAGTAAATGCGAGCAGCGCCATAATGCATAGCGATATGACATCACATTCCCAAACTCTATAGCACAATCCTCAACATTCATTCAACATTATGTTTAGATTTCTTGAAATGTGAACATAAATACGTAAATTGAACATGTTAAACTGCTATCAAAGGCACAATGAGTAAGTCAGTGATTTAAAAAGTTATTGTTTGTTAAACAATCTGAACATGCTAATGGTTACACTTTCTTTTTTTGTGTCCCCCAGAACTGATTTACAAGGATCAAAGACCTCAAGTAAAAGGTATGACAAGTGCTTGCATTTATGCCATTACTCTGGTTTTTTGTTAGTTTTTTTTTGGAAAGGTAATCTAAATTTATCATTTAAAAGTAAGTTTTCAGTGTAGTGTGCACATGGCAACAGTATTTTAATATTGATGCAGTAGCCCTTCTATTTTCACGTGTAGCCACAATGAAATCAAGACAAGAACGCCAAGCCTATACCAAACGGTGGAAAAGGCTAAAGCGTTTGAGGTTACTAGCAAAAGCAGCTAACCAAGTCAATCAACAAGCACGCCACCAATCGCCACCTAAATCACCAAGACCTGAGTACCACACCGAATTACAGGGGCTCTCAGAGAGTGATCATGGCACTGCTGTCTTGGAGGATAACTATGGTATTTCTTCAGATGATGAGTTTCCGCAGGAGGCTTTTAAATACTTATTGCAGCAATGGGCCCTGACGCACCAAATCCCACACTCTGCTCTTGATGCTCTTCTTGTTTGTTTAAAAGCTAATGGACATCCAGAATTGCCAACTACAGCCAGAACTTTGTTGCTAACTCCTAGAAACATTATGTCCACCACAGTGTCAGGGATGGAAGTAGTCGATCTTGGATTTAGGCGAAGCCTTGAAGTGCAACTCAATCACTACCCAGAGTCAATGATAAAGAAATTGAGCACCATCGAGTTGTCTCTGAACATTGATGGGCTGCCTTTATTTAAAAGTAGCAAACTCTCACTTTGGCCTGTATTGTGTGCAATCCATTTGAACCCGGTGCATGTTTTCCCAGTTACGTTAACTGCTGGCCCCTCGAAACCTACAGACTTGAAATTCCTTAATAATGTAGTGGCAGAAGTCGAAGACCTCCTTAAAAATTGTATTAAAGGACTAAAAGTTGTTCTGCGCTGTGTTGTTTGTGATGCCCCTGCTAAAGCAATGGTTAAAACAAAGCTGTGCAGTGGATATAATGGCTGTGACAAATGTACACAAAAGGGAGAATGGGTGGAGAGACGTGTGACCTATCCTGAGGTTCAGAATGTCACCTTAAGAACAGATTACACTTTCAGAGCAGAGATGGCTTCCAAAGAGGATGATGGTCAAACAGTTTCTCAATTTTTGCAACTTCCAATAGATATGATTAAAATGTTTCCAATAGACTACATGCACCAGGCATGCTTAGGTGTAATGCGGAAGCTGTTAGTTGAATGGGTGAGGGGACAGAGACGACACAGAATGTCAGCAGGCCAGATTAAGGAAGTCAGCCGAAGACTTGGTTGCTTAAAGGCCGCCATACCAGACTGCTTTGCCAGAAAATCCAGAAACTAGGAAGAAATTGACAGGTGGAAGGCTACGGAACTTCATCAGTTTGCTCTATACACTGGGAAAATTGTTCTGAAGGGTGTTTTGGATAGCCGTTTGTACAATCATTTCATGGTTTTCAGTGTTGCACTTTGCATTTTGGTTTCACCCACACTTGCACGTGAACACTGCAGCTACGCAAGAAGTTTAATGATGCATTTTGTGTCAAATGTGGCACAACTCTATGGCAGTCATTTCTTGGTGTACAATGTCCATGCAATGATCCATTTATCTGATGAGGCTGAGAGTTTTGGATGTTTGGATGCATGCAGTGCGTTTCACTTTGAAAACTACATGGCAAAATTGAAACGTCTTGTGAGATCAGGGAGTAGACCACTGCAGCAAGTTGCCAAACGACTTTTAGAAAAGGAACAGGCCCAGGGCACCACAGAAAGCCTAAGAATCAAACGACAGTCAGGCTTTCATCCTGTCCGGTAACAAATGTTGTGAGATCATTGACAAGAGGGACCACATGTTTATGTGCAGGGTGTATGAGAAGGGAGAGCCGCTCTTCACTGAGCCATGTGATTCAAGGGTCATTGGATGCTTTAGGGTCAAGAAGAGGGATGCCGTTTTTAAACTTATTCCTCTGTGTGATCTTAATAATCAGGCCATCAAGCTAGAGGAACCACAAACAAATATTTTTATGGCAGTCTTGCATGAGTTGTAAAAGCAGTTTCATGGCTTTTTTGTATTTTATTCCCTTCCCCATTTGTTGGCCTTGGACTCATATGTCCTGTACCGATGGATATTCTTTTACTCCCATCACCATGCCCTTCAAAAATGCTTTTTAATTTTTTTTTTTAATTCTCTTTAAGTATGTTGTGAAATACTTGTTGGCAATGTCTGTTTTGGTGATCGCTGCCGTCTGACTGGTTGGTCATTGAGTGTGTTTGACTTGCATGTTTTGAATGATTTGTGTATATGACCTAAATGAAAGTAACTTTTGATTTTTTTTTTAATTATCCTGTCAGATGAAGCCATATGCAGTGATCGAATTTTCTGACTCTACTGTGGAGGTTGTTCCTTCTTCATGGTTGGAGAAATCATCCGAGGTACATGGGACATGTCCCCAAAGTATACTCTGTATGCTTTAGTGAACGTTCTTTTTGCTTTTAATAGGGCACAGCAGCTTATTGGACGACACAAAATTTACGTAAACATGTCCAAAAATGCCACCAGCCAGATAAAGCCTGGAAAAAATATCCAGTCACTAAAATCTGGCTCACAGCAGGTAACTGCGGTCGCTTTTTTCTTTTTTTTGGTGCTGTTTTGAGTTTTCTCTGTGTTGTCTAGATACATACTCAAAAGCATTACAAAAATGTCATCGTATTGCGGAAACCTCCAATGTGGAGACAGAAGAGGAGCAAACAAAAAGAAAGAAGAGAAGTACTCTGAGGTACAGAGACTCCTCTAGTGAAGGTAAAAAGAAATTGAACAGTGATGTAAAAGAGTGCATTCATTTTACAAGTATCTTTTTGTAGATGAAACGGAAAATCCACGAAAACGGCAACACTTAAACTCCACACCTGTTCCGACTGGTATTTTTCTTTTGCTGTGGGTGATGCACTGTTGTGACTACTTTTTAACCCTTGCACTTTTTCAGGTGCCTGCATTCCGTTACCAGTGCCACCTGTTTGTAAGTTAGCCTTTTTTTAATATTTTGTATTATGCCATTTGTAACACTCTGAAAAGACGGTTCAGATGATCAGACGCCACAAAGGCCAATGTCACACCGGGGACAAAGTTCACCATCCACTCCACACAGACCACGATTTCGTTCATTGTTAAATTCCCCAACTCCAGTGCATAGTTCTCCTGTACAAAGGTCTGAAGGTACAGTACCCAGGTGTCCTTCAAATGTGCATTCAACATTATGCATAATCAATTAACATGGTCACGTATAAGGTTTGAAACATGCGCATGCGCAAGATGGCGACGCCCTGTGTGACTGCCGAACTTCTGCTTGATAAAAATAACGTTTCTTGCTTTTAAATAAGTAAGGTAACCAAATATACACACGAAAGTGGGGCGATGCCGCCGCCAACGAGAGCAACACAGATGGAAAACGAGATGGAAGAGATGCGTAAGTCGATAAACCATATGACTGGAGAGTTGGCTAAAGTCACCCAACAGCTAACTAAGTTAATGCAACTTGTTGACGAGGTAAAGCAACTCAAGGATGTCATTCACGAAAAAGATAAAAACAATCAAGGATCTAGAAATGAGGATTGAGAACTTGGAGCTATACACGAGGATGGAAGATGTTATAATCACAGGTCTGAGCGTGAAACCTCGTTCTTACGCCAGAGCTGCAGCGCATGGAAGAAATGTCAGCGAGGATGCCGAACCAGCTGATCAGCGCTGGAAAGTCAAATTGTGCTATTCTTTGCAGAAAAGGATATTCAGCTAGACGCGAAAAACATCTCAGCGTGCCATACTCATCAGAGTAAGGACAAAGGCAAGCCAGCAGCTATTATCCTGCGATTTGCGAAAAGAAAGTTCAAAACTGAACTTCTGCGCCAAGGAATTAAGCTGAAAGGCTCTTCGGTTTACCTAAACGAACATCTCACAAAAAAGAATGCTGGGATTGCGAGAGAAGCTCGGATTCTAAGGAAGAACAACAAGATAAAAGCGACATGGACCAGGAACTGCAAGGTCTTCATTCAACTCAACGGAGCCACGCCGGAGCAAGCAAAAGTTGTACCGGTAAGGGAGCTTACAGACCTTGATGAATACAAAAAAATAATGCTAGCTTTTTGACTGGACTAAACTGGACTAAAATGACGCTGCGCGAAGACTTGGAAATAGAAAAACCTGGGAATGGATTTACTACTTTCTGTGACTATGTTGTGCATGATGTTACTGGACTGGAGATACTACGGAGAAGAAATGTACACTATATGGACAAAAATGCATGGACAATTACGGACCAAATGACAGTTACTGGATTGAAGATGCTGTGGAGAGGACTTAAAAACTGCATGGACAAAAGGACATGGACAATATAACTTCTACTGGACTGGGAATGTTGTGCAGGCTACGCATTTTCTTCTACTTTTTATTTATAAGATGCAGTTTGGTTGTGTGTGTGTGGATTACTGTGTGCATGAAAATGTGTATGTGTGAATGTGTGTTTATATATGCAGGAAAGACAAATGACTAGTGAAGATGAATTAATTGAAGCATTTAGTAATATTGAGACTCATGACTTTGATTCTGTAAACTATAATATTAATGACTTACCTTTAGAATATGAGCATATGACACTTAATCTACATGAACATTTGGACTACAGAGGTAATGATTTTTGGATTGACATAGACCCCGACAAACATTTCTTTAATAACAATAATAATGATTGTAAATATTATAACGATGAGCAGTTTAAAGACGTTAAAACTGATGATGCACTCACAATAATTCACTTTAATAGCCGGAGCCTGTATGAAAATTATGGAAAAATAAAGGACTACTTAAGTCAGTTCAAGAAATTTAGTGTTGTTGCCGTGTCTGAGACTTGGTTAGAGGATGGGAAAGGTTTTGATGTAGAATTGGAGGGATATGAACTATTTATGCTGAACAGAAAAAATAAGAAAGGTGGGGGGTTGCTATGTACGTGGACACTGATCTCAGAACTAAGGTGGTTCACAGTAAGTCTATTACCATCGATGGTATTTTGGAATGCTTAACTGTTGAAATAATTACTGTGGAATCCAAAAAAATTACTGTTACTTGCCTGTATAGAACACCAGGATCGTGCCTAGATACATTCAATCAGAAGTTAGATGGTTTGCTCAGCAATGCTGATAAGACGCACATTGTTTGTGGAGATTTTAATATAAACCTATTAAATTTGCAAAATAGCACAAAAACAACAGACTTTATCACAACATGTATAGCAATAGTCTCTTCCCTCTTATCCTCAAACCAACAAGAATAACAGTTGACATGGCTACGCTAATAGATAACATATTCACTAATGGAATTGGGAACAAAATCACGGCTGGATTACTTATAAACGATATCAGTGATCATCTTCCCGTTTTCGGAATTTTTCATGAAATTTTATGTAAAGCTAAAATATCTGAAAAGGTTAGTCATAAACTAGTCAGACATAGATCGCCAGAAGCTATTGCTGGCCTTAAATGGGATCTTTTGGCCCAGACCTGGGATGAGGTCTATGCCTATCTAGACCCTGATATGGCTTATAACACCTTCCTGTCAATTTTCACAAGACTGTATGACAAGCATTGTCCTCTTAAAATATGCAAGGTTAACCATAAAACAGTAGCCGATAAGCCATGGTTTACAAATGGTATTATCAAAGCATGTAAAAAGAAAAAACATCTGTATAGATTATACATAAAACATAGAACTGTAGAAACTGAAAATCAATATAAGTCGTATAAAAATAAGTTGATGAGCATAATTCGATCCAATAAGAGGAACTATTATCATAAATCATTGGAACAACACAGAAATGATACTCAAAGGACGTGGAAAATACTAAATGAAATAATTAAAAAGGGCAAGAAAACATTTAGTCTGCCCCTTTTTTTTGTCAATGAAAACAAAACCATAGAAATAAGAAGGAAATTGCAAATGCCCTAAATACTTTTTTCACAAATGTTGGACCTACATTAGCAAACAAAATTTTAGAGCCTAAAGACACGCAAAGATTAAATAGTAACAGTTCAAAACAAAATCTAAACTCACTTTTCATAAGAGAGGTTGAGGAAAATGAAATTTTAAATATTGTTAAAAAAATGAAGAATAAAAGGTCAACAGATTGTTTTAACATCGATCTGATGATACTAAAAGAAATTATTCATTATGTGGTAAAACCATTTACGTTCATTTGCAATCAGTCCTTTCTTACTGGCACCTTCCCAAGAGAAATGAAAACTGAAAAAGTAGTTCCAATATATAAAAATGGAAATAAACATATATTTGACAACCACAGACCTATCTCGCTTCTGCCGCAATTCTCCAAGATCTTGGAAAAGTTATTTGTAATCCGGCTTGACAATTTTGTTGACAAATACAATTTGTTAAGTGAATATCAATATGGTTTTCGATCAAACCGATCGACTACAACTGCAATCATGGCTCTTGTGGAAGACCTGGCTACAGCAATAGATAATAGTGAATATGCAGTGGGTGTTTTTATCGATCTGAGCAAGGCCTTTGACACCATAGACCATACAAGGCTTTTAAAAAGATTGAAAGGTTTGGTGTCAGGGGACCTGCATATGCCTGGCTGGAAAGTTATCTTAGCAACAGATACCAATATGTACATATGCACAATGTCGACTCTGGAAAAAAAACTTATCACACATGGAGTTCCACAAGGCTCTATTTTGGGTCCCAAATTGTTTATAATGTATATTAATGATGTTTGTGAAGCTTTGAAAAACATAAAATGTTTATTATATGCAGATGATACTAGCCTGTACTGCTCTGGAAAGGATCTGAAACAACTCCTTTCTACAGTAGAAGACGAGCTCACAGTTCTAAAAAAATGGTTTGATTTAAACAAACTTTCAATGAATCTGAGTAAAACAAATATATTATTTTTGGAAATAGAGCTAAATCTCTTGAAAATCCATGATCTTGTTGATCTTAATACTTTAGTAATAGTGTACAAAGCACATAATAATCTTCTCCCTCCAAACATCCAGCAGCTTTTTGAACACAGGAAAAGTCAGTATAACCTCAGAGGAACTGCCATTTTCAAAAAAGCAAAAGCTAAAAAATAAAAAAAGTCGATGTATTTCTGTAAGAGGTGTTAATCTGTGGAACGATCTGGAAGATCAGTTAAAACAGTCTGAAACAGTCAAAGCATTCAAAAATATATAAGTTAAGGATGAATAAAGTAAGAAACTAGTGAAAAGACTTTAATAGATCCATAATGAATGAATTTAAATGATGACATAATTTAGTTAAAATAAATTAACATAAAATAAAATGTATATATATATATATATATATATATATATATATATATATATATATTTATGTTAAATCAATTCTAAATACATGCTTATTTCTCTTCTGTTTGACGCTTGATATTGTTTATTATAAATGTTTGCGTTTGTTTTCTCGTGGAAGTATGTAAAGTGGGTTAGGCAAAATAAGTTTTCACTTCAGCCTAAACCCTTTCGGTCGTATTGTGCACGAATAATGGAAATGTTTGTTTATTGTTTAAAGGAATGAAATGACCGAATAAACTACTACTACTTATCTTTGGCAGCTACAGTTTTATTGAATTCACATGAGACAGGACAAAATGGAAATGGTGAGTGTTGTCACTAAATACCTTTTATTAAAAAAAAAGAGTAATGCATGATCTTCAAATGACGGCGTAAGATGTTTCTTTGAAAAGTGTATTTTTTTTATAATTGCATATTTTAAACCTTAGGCCTCAATGTGTTTTTTACAAATTGTACAGCTGAGTTGCGCCTGGAGCGGATGGAGCTCGCCATTGGGGAAATCTTAAAGAGTAACTAAACGGGCGTGCCAAAGCCTTTCCCCACCCACAAACAAAAGTCAAAAAGTGCTGTGAAAGAGGCGGTCTCTGAAGTTTGGGGGTGACATGCGGGGGGTGAGTGTGTGGGCCTTTGCATTGGCACAATCACAGCAGACTGATTACGTGGGAGGGACTTGGTTATATACCACAGGTGCAGGGGCAGGACAATTGGCAGCACCTGATGACGATGGCTGTTTCCCAATTGCGAGGATCCTCCGCGTCTCGACCACTTCGGACGTAATTCACGTCATCACAGCGCCGCCAAGTGATGTTCCAATTCACTCAGACCACTCGCCTCCTCGCAGTTCGACTCCTCCGTTTGGCTCATTTACGAAGGATGCACCGGTGGATCCTCCGCAGCCTCGGAGAGCTGAAATTACCCATGATGCACTGCAACACTGTTTTTTTTTACCAAAACTTTATTAGTTTGAAGTTTTGTTCCACATTTGTGCAAAAAAAATAATTGTAATAATAAAATCATTAGTAGACGTGTTGTAAGCAAGTAAAGATGTAAAAAAGTGGTTTACATAAAGTTAATGAAAAGCCTAATAAATAGGCCTATTTATTGATAAATCAGGCCTATGGTTGTTGTGCAATTGAAGGTGATTAATGATAAACTGGACCTGCTAAATATATTTGATATTTTAATTGAATTTCTTACAAATCCTTGCAGAAGGTTTGTTATTTTATTCAGGCCACAATGTTCAAACAGTAAGAGATCCAACCAAAACCAGTTTATAAGCAGCTTTTATTCATAAAACAGTAGTTTTTATAAGCATGGATTGACATTTCATTATATGATTTCACACGTGACATGACGCAGCCGCTCGCTCCGGATGCCGTCCCAATTGAGCTCAAATGCGGCGGGAGGAGGACACTCGCCTCCGTTCGGGAGGAGCCCACCACCGAGGACGTCAACGAAGTGGACAAACGGAGGATGGATCCTTGCAATTGGGAAACAGCCGATGTGTGGAGCTGGTGCGGCTTGTGACGTTCTGTGGAGGCCGTGGACACTCTCCAGCCAATCAGGAAATTCTAATTTAGTAGCAGAGTTTATCCTGAAGGGGGCGCAACCCATTCGTTTTCAGGCCAAAGTTAGGATTTAACACATGTTTGCGCTATAATGTCAGAATAATGTCAGGGACCAGTGGACAACACTATGAGACACCCATTGAGACAGTTTATCAGTAAAAAAAAACTTGATTTGGTGTTTAGTTACTCTTTAACCCTGCTGAAAAAGGCACAATGGAGCCCATGAGATGGGGGATGACATTTTACCCGAGCCATGCAAGACAACAGCTGAACTTGACCATCTGAATAATGATTTGGAGCAGCCAGAGAACAGGCGCAAAATGGTGAAGTAGTTCTTGAGCACAGATAAGTCTCTAGTTTAGTTTGATACCCAAAATCTCTCTCCCTTGAACAGGTAATGAACCTAATCGGGCCAGGTGAACTTCTTAGCTTCCCTTGGAGGAGGTGGTCCAGGTGTTGTAGTACGACGAATGCTACGAAGGATAGCAAATACTACAGTTTTATCAGAATTTAGTCTTCGTGGCCGCAAAAAACGCGCCTTCCAATCCTTGCCCATCTACAGACTTATCATATGTATGTGTTATGATTTGTTGGGTTGTAACAGTGTTTGTTTGTATGCCGCTCCGTTTGCTTTTTATTTTATTTTTGTTGTCTTATGACCAACAGTGGCTTGTCAGAAAAACTTCCCGGAAATAAAGTCGTCAGAAGTAGAGGACATGTTTGGACTCACCCTCAAATTTGCACCTCATAGAAAAGGGTAACATGCAATTGACAAAATGAGTTTGAGTTTCTCAGTACTTAACCTTTTCTTTCATTGTAGAGCTGCAAGAGATCAACTATGAAGAGGTTTTTGTTTTTTCATGGGAGACCCTACCGGGGGATGTAAATAGTTTTATTTTTATTTACCTGTTAAGCACACAAAAATAAATACCTTTTTATAGGTGTATTTTTTGTTTTGTTTTTACAATGCATTTGCTTTTTAAATGTAGGTGGGGTTTTCACTGACAGCAGTTACTGTGTAGGAATATCAGCATGGCCTTGTAGTAGTTTCCTTGCTTGCAGTGACACATTAGTTTGCTTGCAGTGCCTGTTATTTTTACTTTGTTTCAAACCTCTGCCTAGAATTGTTGCCATGGGAGACCCTACCAGGGGCATGTAAATACTGTAAAATAGTTTCTTTTTAAAATACACCTTTGGGTGTAATTTTTTTTTTTTACATTTCATTTGCGGTTTAATTACGTGTGTGTGGTCTTAAGTAACAGCATGAATTGTGTGGAAACATCAGCATGGCTTTATTGTAGTAGTTTGCTTGCTTGCAGTGCCTGTTTTATTTTTACACTTTGTTTCAAACCTCAGCCTAGTGAATTGCATCCAAGCTTAAAGACCTCGATCAGCCTTGCATGTAGATTTTATTTGGTCCAGACCGAGCAAAAAGCATTGTAGCAGCAATTGATGATCATGGGTCGTGCATTTTATATATATATATATATATACAGTATATATACAGTATATATATATATATATATATATATAATTTTTATATAAAAGAAGTGTGTGGATATGTAAAGAGTATTGCTCTTGCTGACTTTACACTGTTAAATAAACATTTAAATGCTTAATACTGTAGTTTGTCCTCCTTGCAAAAATGTAACAATTGTGTGAATATTGTTCCTGATGTAATTTGGAGGTTAGAACGTTAAAATCAAGCCTAAACGTTAGAAGGTTGCAGTAAACGTACGGTTAGCAGAATGTTACAATAACCCATTTTAAACGTTATATTAAGGTTTTCTCAAGGTTGCAGTAAACGTAAGGTTAGCAGAACGTTACAATAACCCATTTGAAACGTTATATTAAGGTTTTCTCAATGTTGCAGCAAACGTAAGGTTAGCACAACGTTACAATAACCCATTTTAAACGTTATATTAAGGTTTTCTCAAGGTTGCAGCAAATCAAGGTTAGGGGAAAGTTAAAATAACCAAAATGTAACGTTAGTAAAATGTTTCCTAAAGGTTGCCATTAAACTAATGTTAGGAAAACGTTCTACGAACATTTTTTTTCCTCCAAAAAATAACGTTGTATAAACGTTCAGAAAACTTTCCATAATAACCACCAAACAACCAAAAATAACCTCTAGGCAACGTTCCCATAACTTGGAAAAAACGTTCCCAAAACGTTCTAAAAAACAAAAATTGTTACCTGGGAATACACAATTTCCTTCGGGATCAATAAAGTCTATCTATCTGAATGCGGTTGACGCAGACTAGTAGCCATTGTTTCCGGGGAGCTGTGGATGTGGCAAACGTTTGGAGATATTAAATCAAATAGGGGTGTTACAGAAAGGTGTCCTTGGGAGTCTAATGCTGCGTTTACACATAACGACGACGAGTCACGAATGCCACGAATCCATATTCGTGGCCGAGGATCACGAATGTGATGATTCGGGGTAGAGGTTTCACGCACCGCCACAAATTGTTGCGACCTGTTACTACGCGTTACGATTAATGGCACGAATTATTACGCACGGTCACGAACATGCGTCCCGCAATGCTGCGGGCTGTGACGCTCTGTTGCGTGGTGTTGCGTGGTATTGCGAGGTGTTGCGGTCTGTTACGGGTCATTGGGAATTGTCGAGTTCTGTCAGAAATCTGTCAAGAATCGGGCAAATGTGGACAAACCGCCTGCCGCACACACCGGGTTGGAGGCGGAGCAGAGGCGTCTTGGTCCGCCGTGCTCTCACCTGACTCATTGGGCTCTTGCCAAATCGGGTTAAGCAAAAGCAAAGACCAGCTGAGTGTCGGGACTGTCCATATACTGTAGAATAGCAAACGTTTTTCACAGTCTATGAAAAACTGAACTTAGATCAAACCCAAACTAAGTCATATGCTCCTGTCAAACACTGAATCTATCAAGACAAACTATAGCAATAAACACACGCGCTTTATGTCAAATGAGTCTGTGCAACAGCGGCACATTCAGCCTGACTTTACTCCACAGAATAAGCATAAAAACACTACACTCACTGCGCACTCGATCTTCTGGGGATCTGTCGTAGAACTCTTCACCTCTTTATCCATGACTCTCACTCATCTGGTTGATCATTAGCTCCATTTGGCAAAACTTCTTTTGCATAATCCAGAACAACAGGCCTGTCTCCACCTGCCCTACGCCCATCACCGCTTGTTTTACATGTCTAAAGTTGTAAATAAGTCTTAACACTTATCCATGTTATAGCTGCTGTAACCACGCGTTGTTGTTTGGGTCAGAGCGTATGGCAGCGTGGGAGATGCATTCAGGGACAGTAAACAGTGCGGGAAAGGCGCACTTCTTACTGTCCCTTTTCTTATTTCCACAAACGCGCGGAAAATCGGGACAAATATATAACAGTCGGGTTCTCCAGCGGGGCGGCAATAGGGGGTGGCAGGGATTGGCTCCCAAACATTAGGAGGAACGACTACAGGAAGAAAAGCCCGCGTAACAACTTCAGCACCTGAGGAGCGGCAGGAGCAGGTGCTGTCCCGGGCCTGGAGCACGGACTGGCCGACTTTGTGGGACTTTTCTTTGGCATAGTGCATTAACTTTTCGGCGTAGCGTGTGTTTCTATCAATTCTGAGCGTGAAAACAGTGATTCTGCACTACGAATGCTTTACGAATGCTTTACGAATGCTCTCACGCTGAATTACGAAGCGCCACTACGCATCACGAAAGGACACGCTCTGTTGCGAACTCCACGAACAGAGGGTGAATCGTGACATTCGTGGAAGATTTTTTGACAGCCAAAAACTTTCTCCACGAACATCACGAATGTCACGAGCTGATGCGTTCTATTAAGAATCCCATCAAGATGCGTTAAGTCAAGTCACGAACGTCACGAATGACGGAAAAATGCCATTCGTAACGCATCGTGCTTATGTGTAAACGCAGCATAACCCAGGGCCTTCTTGCTGTAAGATAGATGTGCTAACCGATGTGTCCATTTGTAGTTTTACATCTACATCAAAAAAGGAGGAGGAGGAGGTTTCAAGAAAAAGAACTACTGCCAGATTACCGAAATGTGTTCCGTATTCCACAGGGGGAATAAAAGACTGAATTGTCAAGCATTATTTTCAACCGCCAAAGAGTGGGGAGTGTAGACTCGGGCCAGCTGAATCCCGTTGCCCCATCCCTCAGTGCGCTCTGAGCACCGCTGCTGAGTCTCATTAGAGCTGTAACAGATGAAGTGGTCCGCAGATTGATTGGTTGGGTCTGTCTCGAACAGATTCTTTCGCGCCGAGATAGATCAGGGGAGTCGTCCGCATCTGTTCCCCCGCCGGCCTTGGACAAAACGGTTCAGACAGCAATGGACTCGGTCTGTCTGTGAGTGGAGCGCCGTACGTCCGCATGAGCACATTCTTCTTTCCGCGGAGTGACTGAAGACTCAATTCGTTTGAGCACAGATTCAATAGGACCAATTATTTCCCGCAACAGTATTTACGTTAGGAAACCGAGGATGTCGATAGCAATGTTATGGGCATCACTAATCAAACCTTTTGTTGTCTGATTTCATAATACACTGCCTGACCAAAGAAGTCTTGCCACAGAAGAAAGGTCATTTGGTTGGATCGACTTTTTATTGGTCACGCAGTGAAATTTATAAACAACAACAGACAGGCTCTCCAATGGAACCACAATTTAGATGTGAACCTGACACAGCTCTTACTACAGGAGCCCAGAGCTTCCATTATAGGATTAGGGAGGTCTGTGACGCTGTGCACATGAAGTAATAAATGCAATAGCGAATAATTGCTGCACAGGATCTCACATTACAGTTTACAAACATTTCACTGGCACTCGAATGTCTTGGAATCTTCAGTAAGATTCTCAGAGAATCATTGTCTTTCAGCTCATACAGGCTCCTCTTTTTGTAACGGAGGTGCGCTGTATACAAAGGAAAGCAGAAGGACCTGAAAAGCGCAGTTTTTACATTGGCAGTACACATGCGGAACTGCAATTTGGCCTTCCCATAGAGTTTACACTGTTGTCTATACATTTCTCTGTCGCATAATGCCCAAGACATTTGTTCACATCAGTCACTTGGAGAATATTCCCACTCAGGTAAAAGTCAGGAAATACAAGTCTCTCTTCATTTGTTTTAGCAATCATGACATAACTTTTCTTTGGATTATACAGTACTTTATGTCAAACTCTAAACCATACTGTGAGAATATATTTAGGAGTTTCTGAAGGCCAGCACTATATGGGCACACTAGCACCAGATCATCTGCATACATTACATGGTTACAGAGATCATTTCCAACAAAGCATCCCATTTTACATTTCATTTAGCTGTACAGACAAATCATCCATGTCGACATTGAACGGTTCACTTTCTGCAGGTTTCTGCATAAACAGATGTCCGCTCACAGCCTGCGGTTTAAATGTGTTGTTTTATAATGTTGTGAGCGTACCACCCACACACACTCTGTGGACTATAGTGTCACCTCAACAAACAACAGGTAATGAACTAATATAATTTAATGTGGTCTGCTGCCGCTTTCTGTATCGGTGTGTGAAACATTAATGGCTCAATAAATCCAGAGTGTTTGGCCTCGCTATCTGCTTATGGATAATGTATTCGGAACTTAGTATTATCCCAAAGGTGATGACCCTCCATAACACTATAAGCATCAGGCAAACACTCACATGTGATGTCTAGTGCCACTATAGGGTTGCCAACTTGAGGACAGGAGAATAAGGGAGACTATTTAGCAACGACATCAAACAATTTGAGCTTGCGATTTGTAATAACAGATTATTTTTCATTTGCAGTAACCAGGTTTATAACTTGCATGCATCTAAGCAATGTTAGGTCTTTTAGAAAAACGGGTGTATTATTTTACAGGGTTTTTTTGTTTCGTTTTTTGTTTTGATTTTTCAGAGGTGCAACTCTTGGACACGTAAAGGAATGGGCCGTCATTTTTGCATACTGAGATATGTTCTTACCTGACCTTAGACGAGTTGATGCGTAACTGTCTGGTCTTTACGTGTGCGCTCAGTCACGCAAAAAGACGGAAGATATTGTTAGCATTTAGCCTCTCCTCTCCTCTATGGATGCAAACAGAGGTGAAGTTAGAAGCGACCAAGCTCTTTTACAGTGGGGGAAAAAAAAGGATTTAGTCAGCCAACAATTGTGCAAGTTCTCCCACTTAAAAAGATATGAGAGGCCTGTAATTTTCATCATAGGTAAACCTCAACTATGAGAGACAAAATGAGAAAAAAATCCAGAAAATCACATTGTCTGATTTTTAATGAATTTATTTGCAAATGATGGTAGAAAATAAGTATTTGGTCAATAACAAAAGTTAATTTCAATACTTTGTTAAATACCCTTTGTTGGCAATGACAGAGGTCAAACGTTTTCTGTAAGTCTTCACAAGGTTTTCACACACTGTTGCTGGTATTTTGGTCCATTCCTCCATGCAGATCTCCTCTAGAGCAGTGATGTTTTGGGGCAGGCGCTGGGCAACACAGACTTTCAACTCCCTCCAAAGATTTTCTATGGGGTTGAGATCTGGAGACTGGCTAGGCCACTCCAGGACCTTGAAATGCTTCTTATGAAGCCACTCCTTGGTTGCCCGGGCGGTGTGTTTGGGATCATTGTCATGCTGAAAGACCCAGCCACGTTTCATTTTCTTGCTGATGGAAGGAGGTTTTCACTCAAAATCTCACGATACATGGTGGGACCATGTATCACCGATCAGTCGTCCTGGTCCCTTTGCAGAAAAACAGCCCCAAAGCCTGATGTTTCCACCTCCATGCTTCACAGTAGGTATGGTGTTCTTTGGATGCAACTCAGCATTCTTTCTCCTCCAAAACGACGAGTTGAGTTTTTACCAAAAAGTTCCATTTTGGTTTCATCTGACCATATGACATTCTCCCAGTCCTCTTCTGGAACATCCAGATGCTCTCTAGCAAACTTCAGACGGGCCCGGACGGGCACTCTTGTAATTATGGTTCCCCCAAAAAAAAAATTAATATCCATAAACTGTGGCCGTGGTGGGGCCTGTAAAACATTAGCCAATCGACTTGAACATTGCTCTTAAGTCGATTGGCTACTAGTCTGTCAATCAAACATTTTGCGTAAGCGCCCCCGATACGTAATTTACCTAGGCTCCAAGCGTAAGCAGTCCGCCATTACCCCGCAAGACGAAGCGACGAGCTAGTTCTGTCGTTGTGGTCTTGGGAACTTTTGAAGAAATGGCAGAAAAGAACCCTGAAAAACCTAATCGAAAAAGAAAGCCTATGTCTGAGGTGATTGAACGGGGGAGAGAAAGTCAGAGAGAGCGGGGCCGAACAACTATCTGTGTAGGAGATTCTTTTGAGCTCTGGCGTGCGCTAAAGGTGCTAAAGAATCTTAAGACGGATGCTTTGGTCGCGAAACTTCTGCTGGACAGGTACGTCATGTTTAATAGTGGAGTAAATACTGTACTTTGTTATTTAGGAAACCTGTAAAGTCAAAAACATTTAAAGTTGTACGTGTAGCCTAGCTGTATTCCGATGTCTTTTAGCTATATGCGGCTAGTTGTACAAGAGACGCACAAGCTTCAGCACTTTTTTTTTTTATCTGTGGGCATAATACTTCTGGCCTGTAGTCCTGAGTGCAGCTAAGACCTATGGTTTTGTTGGGGGGAAAGCAATGACCGTGGCACAACTGTTGATGACGAGCGATCATGTCCCTCCATTGTGTAAACAATGAGCTCCTCGTAAAACCTCGAGTTGTAGGCTTCTTAATCTTTCTCATTCACTTTTCGCATTTTGGTTCAAGTGCACGGTAGATCGTGGATGTTTGGTGAAATTATCAGCATTTAAATTGCCGTCACTGTTGCGGAAGAACTTTTTTCTCCGGTTAGCCTTCTTGTAGCTGCTAAGCTAGTAGTCGTCCCTTTACCAAAATGGTCTTTCCCTGCTCCATATACAACAAACGCAAACGTCCCTCGCATGTTTACTGGTAAGATACAGATGTGCCACGGCTTATTTGACGTGCGTGTGCGTGTGCGTGTGCGTGTGTGTGTGTGTGTGTGCGCGTGTGCGCCTGTGGGTGTGGCTAAAAAAAGAAGAATAGTCGGCTTTTTTTAATGTAAAGTCATTCTGACCGTGAGAATGCTAATGTGCCAGGCTTGTGTAGGCTAATTTGATAGCAAATGATTTGTTAATCTTTCCAAATATATACTCAATGGAGTATGCTATATGATATTTTCATGCATGTATGTTTAAATCGAATGTAATTGTGTTTACAGCTATGACAATATTACGTCAACACCATTAACTCATGGTCTATGGATGAGACCCCAGCCTCCTGTATCCAGTATAATGCAGGAGTCACTCACAGACAGGTTGGTGTTTTGTATATGTGTATGATTTCTTTAGATGCACATTGGTGGTTATGGAATAGAAACAGTAATATTCCAAAATGTAAACACACCATGTTTGTTCCCTTTCCATGACTTGTTGGACCGTGTTACTATTAGTTATTTTGAACATCTGTACATTTTTTTTAATTCCAAACCACAACTGTACTGTTGTAGCTTCCACAAATTGTTGTTATATGTAATGGTAATGGAATTTGGAGTAATCAGTATTTTGTGATTGCAGAGATGCTGATTTCTCTGTCAAAGGTGTCGAGAAATTAGGCAGTAGCAGCAGTAATGAAGAGCTACATTCTCAGCAGCAAGAGGATGCTGGGTAATACACTTAAACTGCATACATTTTTGGTCAAATATGTGTGTCTTGGTGTAAATTTTAGTAAATTTTTTCCTGCTTATTCCTATTATTGACACATTGTGTATTTCATTGCTGTTCCTATGTTCTAGTCCCTCCACTTCCAGAGACGAGCAAATGGAAGACGTTCATGAACAAGCCTTCAACAGTCTTTTAAATGCTACGTAGGTATTGAAATAATACTATTTCTTGTGTTTTGTTTAATTAATTATATTATTGTGTTATACACTGCTCAGGGTTGAGTGGGATCAGGATGATGATGACGAGGACCAAACATGTACTTCAGAGATGGAAACCCAGTCACTGTCTACATCTGAAGAGGACGAAACGAAGGAGTTCGATTCTGACTCGGATGACAGTAAAGATCTAGACTACGTTCCACCTATTTGTCTGCGGTTAGAACATTTACATCTATATTTCTTTTGTAATTTCAAGGACAGACCTTTTTTTGTTGTTCCGTATACAAGGGGGTAGGTGTTAATGTTGTTTGTTTTTTATGCACAACAGGGCTGGTGGCGCACTTAAAAAACGGATTCAGTTCGACAAACTACCTGATGTTTCAATAGAGGAAACCGTACTGGATCAACCAGACAGCAGTGATAAACAAGATCACGATGTCTTAAAACTCTTGATTTCTTGCGCTTGCCAATAGACATTTGTAAAGCAAAGGATTCTGTAACAAAAGAACCATGCAATGCTGCAGCACCTTTTGAAGACGGATTTTGTGTGGACAACATCAAAGCGTTCTGGAAGAGTACTAAACAAGGGATAATCAATGAGCTTAAAACAAAAGAATCCATAGTTCTGCTTGGTGAGTGATTTGGATTTTTTTTACATTTTCAATATCAAGGAACATTGTACTCTACATAGTACTTACTTTCTGTCTCACATATTGAATTTTGTGTATGTACACTCTTTCTTTTATAATATAAGGTGATGCTCGGATGGACAGTCCTGGATTTTGTGCACAATACTGCACGTATAACATGATGGAGAATGACTCCAAGAAAATTGTCCACACATTCTCAACAGATAAACGGTATACCCAGAGAAACTCTGTAATCATGGAGAAGGCTTGTTTTATCAAGTGTATACAGTAGATGCAATAAGTCAAGAGTTGATATCACTCACAGATATCAGCACTGTTTCGTAAGTGTTTTTCAGAGAACATGTTTATTTATTGTGACGACTGAACTTTTAAAGTAGCAAGACACATATGTAAAGAATGTTTTTATTGCACACTTGCCAAAATAATGCAGAGTTTAAAAATATATATCTACAGTCTGAAAGGAATGAATCTAACGTAATTGCCATATGGGTCTGGGTAATGGTCGCAAATCTTTCAAACACCCGGTCATTGTCAGTCCTTTGTTGCTGGAGATCCAGAACTTTTGTTATGTTGTCATTCATTCGAAAAAATCATTTAGTAAAGAGTCTCGTCCTCTAGCTGGAGGTCTCCCGCTGCTCCCAGTGACACCTGGTGCTGACAGAGGTTCTCTTCCACGCCTGCCCTATGCCCATCTTGCCTGTGATGTGGGTGGCTTATATTCGATGTCAGAACCCTCAAATGTGTCACCTTCAAAGCTCTAACAATGAAAAAAAAACATTCAATATCAATTTATATACTGAAGTTTATGTACTGACCAAACAACTAATACAGACAGAAGGATGAATCAATGTCTTGCATCTGTAAAGCTAACTTGTAGCATAATATAAATGCTGTAACTACATAGCAAGACAATGCAGCATTCATACAAGCATTTTACATCATTTGTAGATCGTTTTTTTGTCTTTTAAAATAAATAAATAAAAGGAACACAAGTTTTATAGTAAAACGGTATTTACCATGGAGGAGTCCGACATTTTAAAGGCAGAAAGAAGTCGTAGCTGCAGCAGTGAATACTCGTAAACAAATAGTAACAAATACACTTGCGCAGCACACACACGGGGAACTGGCGGAGGCGTTTCCAACGTAAGAAGCTCGTGCGAAGGTGGGGGCTCTTACGCATGCGCACTATTCAAAAATTCACAAATAGTCGTTGGAGTCATCATCGGTAGCAAAATCCTCTCTCACACCTTTAAGCAGGGGGAAACGTCTGGCACTGCAGGAATTGAGTCCCTGGCGGCGTAGTGTGTTACTGACGGTAGCCTTTGTTACTTTGGTCCCAGCTCTCTGCAGGTCATTCACTAGGTCCCCCGTGTGGTTCTGGGATTTTTTCTCACCGTTCTTGTGATCATTTTGACCCCACGGGGTGAGATCTTGCGTGGAGCCCCAGATCGAGGGAGATTATCAGTGGTCTTGTATGTCTTCCATTTTCTAATAATTGCTTCCACAGTTGATTTCTTCTCACCAAGCTGCTTACCAATTGCAGATTCAGTCTTCCCAGCCTGGTGCAGGTCTACAATTTTGTTTCTGGTGTCTTTGGACAGCTCTTTGGTCTTGACCATAGTGGAGTTTGGAGTGTGACTGTTTGAGGTTGTGGACAGGTGTCTTTTATACTGATAACAAGTTCAAACAGGGGCCATTAATACAGGTAACGAGTGGAGGACAGAGGAGCCTCTTAAAGAAGAAGTTACAGGTCTGTGAGAGACACAAATCTTGCTTGTTTGTAGGTGACCAAATACTAATTTTCCACCATAATTTGCAAATGAATTCATTAAAAATCAGATTTTCTGTGATTATTTTTCTCATTTTGTCTCTCATAGTTGAGGTTTACCTATGATGAAAATTACAGGCCTCTCTCATCTTTTAAGTGGGAGAACTTGCACAATTGTTGGCTGACTAAATACTTTTTTTCCCCACTGTACGTTTTAACTATTTAAATACGGTTATGTGAGTAGTTACATGATCCAAGTATAGTCACACAAAATTAAACATGTGGATGTTCTAAGCGGATAAAATGGGGTACTATATTGTAAGGCGTATTAACACCTTAGGAGCACTTTGACGTCAGCGCAGTAATATCTTCGGAGTCGGAGTGCTCCTTGGGGCACAGTTCTAAATGTTTCATATGTGTAAATTTTCATAGGTCATATTTCCCGGAGGAAATCTTTTGCTTTGGTTCTGCTCATGGATATGGCTCAGAGGAGGAGTAGAACAAGTCGCTTTCGGATCCATCCTATTAACCGACAAAGAAGACTCCAAGGGGATTTCTACCATCTGGTGCAAGAGTTGAGACTAGACAGCGAACGCCATTACCAATACTTTCATATGTGGTGGAACTTTTGTCCATTATTGGCCCAGATTTGAGATGCTAATGTTCTACTTACAGAGCAGCCATCAAACCCAAACAAAGACTTGCAGTGGGACTGAGGTAAGCAATATATTTGTACATATCTTTGTTTACAATTATATCTACCAAACATGCATATAAGGCATATAAAAAATACAAACATAATAAGTATCAATATTTATCAAAACTACCCAAACATGTACACATTATGTAAAAGTGAAAAAGAAAAAGTACACACACTCATTTTAAACTATTTTAAACTAAAACTAATTAATTCTATAAAATCTACCAAGCCAAAATTTGTAACAAGTTTTAATCTTGGCCAGGATAAAATGTACCAGATTCCTGCCATTGTTCTTGATCTATGGTCAGGAAAGTCACCATGTACACATAGGTCGAATGATGGTTGACGGGAGGGGGGTAGGGGTCATTGATATCTGTCTTCCTGCTTGCTTGCGTGTGGCTGAATAGGTGGAGGATGAGTGGGCTGCTGACGTGATCTGTGCTCCAAGGAGTGCAGAGTACTCAAAATTGATATTTTGTCCTCCTGTCTGGCATCCTTATCGAGCCTATTCAGCATAGGCACAAGGCTTTTGGCAAAATGATAATTTTCATTTTGTCCCCTAGGTCACTTTGTCGGCTGGCCCGCCCCCTTGTAGACGCAGCAGCAGCAGTAGCTGTAGTTGTAGTAGCTGTAGTTGTAGTAGCAGTTGTTCTTGTTGCTGTTGTAGTACTTCTGGGTCTTTGTGCCACTGTACTGGCTCTGTCTCGTGGACTCCGGAACTGTGAAGGCCTTTCAGTATGTAGCAGACCGAGGCAGTAGCTAAATAGTTAACCCACTACATTAACTCAGTGTTGTGTAGTAATCACAACACCTCTCTGAATTGCAGGTCAGAGAACCCAGTATTGACTTTACCCCACTCTAAGGTCACACAGATTAGTTGGACTAGCTAGGACAGAGACAGGTTTAGAAAATATATTGTTTTTATTCATTTAGAATCAAATATATTATTTGTTAATTTTTTAACAATTAAAAACATTTGTTGTCCATATATGAAAATGAAAATACAATAACAAAAAGAAGAGGAGTCCTTGTCGAACGGACGCCCAGATTCAGCAGCCCCACAGTTCCTTCCCCCCCCCCAGCAGACAGAGCGTGCACCAGACCCCACACGAGAATCATGTTTCAATTGCTGGCAACGATTTCGGCAACTGAAACGCATGTTTGGCCCAAAGTAGTCTGCCCAAGCAACGGCAGCCCTTGCTTCCTGTGTTCAGCCGTGCAGTGAGTGATGTCAGAGGTGAGAGGTCGGGCCATGTGGTTACAAGTTACCATTTCGACACCCCGTCACTCTGACATTGAGGTCTAATTGTCGGAGTGTGGCATTTCCATTTTTATCAAACATCACGGTACTCCGACTTTTTTTTTGGTTGGTTCCATTCCGACACACAAGATAATTATTAAAATTATCTTGTGTGTCGGCCTACTAGAATGACCTATATTTACGCTCACATCCACTCACACAAGACAGAAGATTTAGAAAATGAAGGGTCACGTCACTATCACAAGAGTACAAGGAGCAGATAACCCTAACCTTAACTATTGTTGGAATGGGGGTATCAAAAAGTGTCGGACTGGGGGGACGTCGCAATGGAGGGTTGTCGGAATTACGGGATTTCGGTTTGGAGGGCTGTCTAAATGGAGGTTTGTCGAAATAAGGCCGCGTAGCAAACCCTCCATTTTATAGTGCGCCCTCTCGCCTCATCAGCCACTATGTGCAGGAGCGCAAAGGGCTGTCCTGTCACAAGTAGCACTTGAAGGGATTGACACAGACGATGCAGGAGATACTGCAGCGCTGCGGTAGATGGCGCTGCGCTGTCCTGTAGCTCTTCGTCATTTGCAGTGGATGCAGGTGTTGGTCTTTGCCTCTCAGTTTAAGGGACTTGATCCAAATTGCTCCTAGAACTGCATAGAGTATAACAAAATACAGACAGATATGAGTTTTACAAAATAAAGTCATATAAATAAATAATCATATAAAATAAATAATAAAAGTAAATATTATACCTTCTGGAATGGAGTCACAGTGTGACTCTTGGCCCCACTTGGAATTTCGGCTATTTTTTTAATTTTTTTTACGGATTTTCACATAGCCATCCCTCAAACTTCTCAATTTGTTTTTTACCATCTCCACTGAAAAAACAACAACATAAAAACATTCATATTTTTCTTTGTTTGTCTACAGGTATCAGGCGTCAGGTGGTTCGGTAACGCTTTATAATAAGGGTACATGAATTCATTAAGTCATTATGAATTCATGTGCGGTCATGATGCTTCATGATGAAATACTCATGAAATCACACCATTAATTCAGGCAATGAACTCATTAATGACGATGATGAATTTTTGTGAGGAAGGAAAAAATCGGTGGCAAGGACCAAACTTTGTATAAACTTACAACTGAAAATGATACCATGGTTAGTTCATCATTATGAATGTGCCCCTTAAAATGAAGCGTTGCAGTTTTGATAACCTGTATAAAGCAAACCTGTATGAAGCAAATCTAAACTCATCCTTAATTCATCAGGAATTCATTATGAATGTGCCCCTTAAACTAAAGCAGCAACATGTTCAACACTTAAACCAGGGAGTATGATCTCAAACAGCCTCCAAAAAATGACAAAGCACAGAGTAAATATGTATGCACATTTTACAGAACATTTAAAACTGATGACATGTGAGTAGTTCAATATAGGCAGAATGAAAACAGATTTTAGTTGATTTCAAGTGTAGTGATACAAAATTCCAACAAATGGTGACCATCTTTAAACAGTGCATACAAAACTAGGCATACATTGCAAACAGAGCTGGCTAACTTGCAAATCTGAGAACTACAATGATAGAACCTGGTGAAGGTGTAGACACTAAAATGGTGGTTCTCAAGCAGTGGTATGTGAAGTGGTGGGTACCGTTACTTTTTTTTTCTATTTTACTTTATCGATACTTGATTTTCGATACCGATACCTGAACGATACTTTTTCGACACCTATACTATTGTAATTGTAAATTGTATAATTTACAATATTGGGTTAATCTCCAATGTCACGAAATTATGGCAAAAATAAAGAACAATTGTGGGGGGGAAATGGAGGAGGAAAAAGGGGCAAAAATAGTTTAGAATTGGGAATAAACTGGGGACAAAATTGTGGAAATGGGGGAAATAGGGAAACTATTATTTTTTTAAAGAGAAAAAATTAGGAAAATATGGGAAGAAACAAGAAAAAATGAGCAAGAAAAAATACTATGTAGAAATGGGGTAACAGGCGAGAAATTGGACTAAAAGGAAAAAATTATTTATTTGAGCCGCAATAAATGGACCAAAAACATCCAAACTTAGATCTAAAGATATAAGATTTTTTTTTCCGGTACCTGCTTTTGATACTTTTATTTTTTCAATACCAATAGCACATACTTATTTTTTATAGATACCATACTGGAATCGCCCTAGATATGTGTATCCCTGCTGGTGCTTGGGCTCATTTAGGTGGTACTCAGTGTCATCTGTACTACTGGAATGATCATTTTACATTTAATGTTTAATTCATAGATTCTTTTCTTCATGTGTTCGTAATGCATATATTTTTGACAAAGTGTACACCCAGATTAGATGTAAGTTTGTAAAATTTGTGTGTAAAAAAACAAAACAAAATTCAGGATATTTGAGTTGATCAAAGTGGCCATTGACAGCGGATATATTTGAAGAAACATCCAAGAACTCCTTTTTCATGCCTATTTCCAAGCCTGAATGTCCGTTCTAAAACAGCAAGATGTTCCTTCAGAAGTCTGGCATGTTGATTCCCCTGAGGCGTCAAATGCATGGCTGACTTGTACATCAGCCATGCTCTCTCCAAATGTTGAGTGTGTTTATTGGTTATTGGATCAACAAACCACCTGCAGCACTGGCACCGAGAGGTGTGCGCGATGTGGGGCAGGCAGGAGCAGGTTACGAACTCAAGCAGAAGCAGCACAGGCTGTCAGTGTCCCTCCTCTCTGCTCCTCCTCGTTGTTCATAAACATTGCGCTGCATTTACAAAAGCCTATTTTTTACGCACTAACAGGAACCAAACTGCTTATTTATCCACTGTAAATTAAACGCTGTCCTGAGAGAAAGAGTGAATAGCAATGTTCTTTGTGTAGCGCCGGATTGCATTGCCATGCTCCAAAAACGTGACCGCACAGTCAGCGCGTGCGCCCGCCCCCCGCGTCACCTCTCCCCTGCACCACAAGAACTATGGGACGACTCTTTTATTTTATATTAAGTATAATCATATTTGGTATCCAGTAGCCCTCCTGGAACCGCCACCTTAACGTGGTGGAGGGATTTGAACACCAGAATGATCCTGGAGCTCTGTTGTCGGGGGCTTTGTGCCCCTGGTAGGGTCTCCCATGGCAAACAGGTCCTAGGTGACGGGTCAGAAGTCCCTTATGAGAGACCAACAGGCCCGGTTAGAACCATGAGGCCGTCCTCCTGTGGACCCACCACCTGCGGGAGGAGCCATAGGGGCTGGTGCAATGTGATTTGGGCAGCTCCAACTACTGCCCCACGACCCGGCAACGCAAGTGGAAGAAAATGGATGGATGGAATCCAATAGATTAAGCCTATATATTAGATTTTCATTAGAGATAATGATGACATTAATAATAAGAAAAAACTTGAAACCCGACTGTCATGCCAGATATTTCGGCCCGACCCAGCCCGAATTTCAGATCGGGCTCAGACTCGGGGCTAAAATTTAACCTCGACTCACAATATACTGTAGTTGTCGCGTACCTGCTTCAGCCTACTCCTAATGAGCATCTTTAACTGTAATGTTTAATTTAGTAAATTAGAAAAGTAGATTACTCAAACTAAACTAAAAAGGAATTTGAGACGTGTGAACAAAGAGAAAACAAGAACTATAATTACTTAACTTTATTCTATATTGTGGGTGAAATGTGGCCCAGTACCACTTTAATTTAGGACTAAAGCTTTAATAACACAACATAATTCATAAACAAACACTGCAGTACACCTCGAGTAACAACTAGAAACAGGCACCGCGCCACCGTTTGAGAATCGCTGGCCTGTTGGATTAGAAATGAATGCTTTTTTTGGCCGATATTATAGTCCACACAGTTGGTGTTGTCTTCGTAATGCCGTTCTATCTCCCTCCACCTGGACAATGACGAATAAAACCACACAATGGAACGCAATTAAAGCCAGGCCTGGTGCCGCTCCCGCGCTCCCCTGCAGTTCGCTGATAACATGACAAATTAAACAAGTTGTCGCATTTCTTTAATGCCAAGTTCATGCAGCGCCGATAGAAGCTCCGGGGCATGCAAACAAGACAGATTATAACTATATGAGGCGTACAAAGAGGCATAAAACCACCGGCGATATAAGCTGCCGAGCTTGTGGAGTAAGCCTAAATGTGGACGGTGCAGTAATTATTGTCTCTCATAGGATAAAGTGTTCACAAAGAGACTGAAAGTATTAGGCTGAAGCCAGGTGAGGTGGAACGTAAAATACATTTATTACTGAAAGGTTAATAAAAATGATAAATGTCTGTCATTAAATATGAATTTCATTTCAACTTGCACCCTCAGGCATATGTTTTCAAATCAATGTCGCTAAGCCTGTAATGCATGTAAAATAAGGGATGTCACGGCACTAAATTATACCTATTTCTTTCTTTTTTCTTAACACAATACTCAAATTACTAACAGTTTGTACCCTATTCTTGAGAAATATGTGTGTTATTGAAAAATACATCAGAACATAGAAGCGTCCTATGCATTTTTTAAAGTCCATACTCTAAGCTAAACATTCTGTTGTCACTTTTATTTATTTATTTATTTTTTTTACAGATGTTTGGGACGTGCCATTGTAAACAGACCCAGGATTTGGGCCTGTTGGGCAGATTAAATGTTACTGTAAAACACAGGGAACTGATGAGACAGGCGACTGGTGAAGTTCCTCAATGCCTCGCTTCTGCCATATTTGATAATATAATCACATGTATAATAAATGTACGGCTTAACAACTGTTTCTCATATGCAAAAATATGCAATAAATTGTCCTTCATGCACACTAACCTTTTAAATCATGTTTGTTACAATTACCTTTTGTATATCAAAATATGTGAAATACCTGTTTTGGGCTATTTATTCTCTTTATTGATTGATTTATTTTTAATCAAGATACCGTTTTATCTATGCAGCTGAACTGCTTTTAACATATTGAGAGTTAAAAAAAAAAAAACTTTACAGTACCTTTATATCAGGTATAGAGCCTTTAATTAATTGATTAGTTTTATATCAATCCTTCAGTAAGTCCCTGATTACATTCCACTGGTTCCTTTAATCTCCATCATTACATTCTGCAGAGCTCCAGGGGTGAATTACCCACAATCCTCAGCTTCCCCGTTTGAGTCTGGACTCAGCAGTGTGCCACTCCTGCTGTGAAGTGGAGCATGCTGAGAGGATCATACTCTGCACATCACAGGTTACTATAAACACACAGGTGTTCAGCAAACCAAACCCGACACAGGGGGAAAGGGGTGACTCACAAATTCAGAACATGGTTGAAGGTGTGAAAGGCAGAGTTTCAATAAAATCAACATTTGATTTATTGAAGAATACATAGACAAGAATCAGCCTGGCAGTATTGCTGAAACAACTATTGATTAATCAATAACTAATCATTTATTGAAATAGTTTGTTCGTTTTCATTTTCTAGAGAACACAGACTCCAATAGAGCAAGGCAAGGCAAGTTTATTTGTAGAGCCCAATTCATACACAAGGCAATTCAAAGTGCTTCACAGTTGCATGAAATAAATAATAATACAATAAAACAGATAAAATCAATAAAACATCAACATAAAAATGAATCAATTAAAATAAAAGGCAAGAGTGCAGATACAATACTTTCAGTTTTCATATGCACGGGTAAAAAGAGCTGTTTTCAGCCTGGATTTGAACATTGTCAGAGTTGAGGCCTGTCTCACATCCTCATGAAGACTGTTCCAGATTTTAGCTGCATGAAACTGAAACGCAGCTTCACCGTGTTTATTATTGACTCTGGGAACCACCAGGAGACCCCTCCCTGAAGTTCTCAGGGCCCGAGATGGTTCATACGGCTCTAACATGTCTAACCTGCTGGAGACAAATGCATGGATGAGTCTCTCTAAGTCTGGTTTTGACACTATTCCTCTGATCTTAGCAATGTTTTTCAGATGGTAAAAAGCTGATGATGTTATTGCTTTGATGTGGCTGTTTAAAGTGCATATGACAGGTTATCAAGATTTTATAATTCTTCTTGATTTGGTGGGATAATACCTGTGTTAAGGAAAATATCACAGTTTTACACCCATAAAATATCAGCTTGTGAAGGAAATATGATTAAAAAGTCAAAACTGTAGTTAATATAACAGGGAAATGTCCTTAGCAACTCCTTAGCAACAGTAGAACGCTCTTCAGTGCTGACATAGAAGAAGGTAGGTGTAATAAAAATACAGCAGATGGCGCTCTTTTTTGTAGGTATTTGACAGTCTTTTTTCTTATATTCTTGATCAGATTTTATGATTAGCTATATTTATATTAAACTGCACTGGTAATTTACTTCAATAAATAATTATTGTGTGTGTGGAGTCAGCCATTTGTATAAATGCACTTCTGGTGCAGTTTTCTTCAGCTAAGGTGTAGCTCGTTTTATTTTATAATGTTTATATAATTCTTTGTAGTCATTAAAAGTTTGCTTATTTAGAAATGCAGCTTATTTAGTTTCTTTTTAATATATTTATAAGAAGTTGGTTCCACGCAGGAAATAAGCTCCTCCTTAACTTTACGCCGCCTGCATCAAAACAAAAACAGCCACCATGCTGACAGGACACACGTGCATCGGCATTTTGAGGAACAGCGGAATAACAGGAGTTTATCTGTGCACACAAGGACTTTATTTTGCCCGCGGGACGATTATGCTTTTCCATATCCATATCAGGATGGATATTTTAGCTGCGTGTGCAGCAGTGGCTGGCCTACCCAGTGGCTAAGGAGCCGATGTTTTCCAAAACTTGGACATTGTTTATGGGATACTTTGAGGACTGAAGGCTGTCACACAATGGAAAAGCGATGTCTGCGTTTGGTGAGTACTATAACTTTTTGTTTTTCTGCATGTTTAGTAAATCAACAGTTGGCTATAAAATATAATGCTGTTTTGTGGTGGTTAGCTTCTTAGGGCTGGCGTTCACTGTGCGATTTACTTTTGTCTAAGATGTTTAGAAGTCACTTGGCACATGTGGGGTTTGTAAAATCGTGAGCTGCTCTGTCTCCAGTGTGCAATGGTTCAAAGACCGATGTTTGTCAATATCAGGCTACAGACGGTGTGTGGCCGCATGCTAACGGATGCTAGCTGTGTTTTTATTTCCAGAGTCAAATCCTGCTGTTTATGGCAGGGTCACGGTACAGATCCACGTGTGATTTCATTCTACACACTTGATCTGATGGATGGGTTTGTGTTTGTGAGCCTTTGTTCCGCGTTTGTAAGCCGTGAAGATGTCGTCTCCTGGTGTTAGCTTTGGCTACTGTGTGCTACAGTGTAGAGGCCAAGTTTATCATCAGCAACTGTCATTTAACATCTCTACTGTGAGCGAATTGCTCTCCCATTAATGCAAGGCACAACATAAAAGTGGTGTGAATGTAAACAAACTAATCCTGAATGAATCTGCTTGCAGCGGCGGGCTAGTTAGCTTTAGCCTGCTAGCTTCTTTGCATTATCAGCGCTGATCTCCATTCATTGCATCAAGACCTTTTTAAATATCAGAGCTCAACATTTGTTTATTTGGACGAATTATCCCATTGACTTCAATGGCTTTGGTTTTGGTTTTATTTATTTGGTAGGGACAGTGCAAGTTAATGAACAAGCCACACCGGATTGTAGCCTTGGGCTAATTTCCATCCGTCGTCCCCCATGCACACTCTCAAACACACTGTCATTCATCCTGGCCTATTGTACATGTTTTAGTGGTAGGGGAAACCGGAGTACCCGGAGGAAACCTACGCAGACACGGGGAGAACATGCAAACTCCACACAGAAAGGCCCCGGCCTTGGTGGGAATCGAACCCAGACCTTCTAGCTGTGAAGCACGAGCGCTAACCACTGTACTACCGTGCCGCCCAGCGACCGTCAACAATTTTCAGTTTCGTTCTACGTCACTTCCGGGGCTCCATGGCTAATGCGGAAGTGTTTTTCTTTTCCAAAATAAAAAGGTATTTTTTGGCCAGATTTAGGGAAAATTTTAACATGAATCTTGAATGTAATTGTGTTAACTACGTATTTGTGAAAATGTAGTCTAATGTGTCATATGCACTTTAAGTTCTGGTCTGAGTCCATGATTACTCCTGAAAGCAAAAATGACACAAACTGTTTGTTTGTTTCTTTCTTTTTTGTACATTGTAAGATATTTACAGTATGTAATTTCATAAATATCTATGTCTCTTCCAATGAATATAAATATCTATGTCTCTTCTGCAGAAAGCAGAATTAGCACTTACTAGAGCCTTCTACCAACATTCACTTTAAGTTTATTCCATCAACATGTCCCACAGCAGGCATCTCCAAGCTCGCGGCGCACTTTTGAGTAGCTCGCGTAAAGATTTCTGAACCTGATCTAAATTTAACAGTTAAGTTTGATTTCATGCTGGCAAATGCACTGCTACGTACCTCATGCATCTATCCAATGAAAAAACCTTGATATCTCGTGAATCCCGCCCCTTTTGTATGTACAAACTTCCAATTAGCCAATTCACCGTCAATCAACATGCTGTCACTGAACTACCGCTGATGCTCCGCTGCAATCATGAGCGCCGCTAAGAAGTGAAAATCATTCAACTTTCACCAAGAATGGGAGACAGAATTTTGCTTCACAAATGTCAACGACAAGTGCGTGTACTGATCTGTGGGGCCAGCGTGTCAGTCGGCAAGCGAAGCAATGTGGAGCGCCATTTTACCACAATCCACGGAAACTTTTCGCGCGACTTTCCCACAGGCACAAACTTACGAAAGGAGAAGATAAAGGAGCTAAAATCTGCCCTCCAGAGACAACAATGTTTGTTCACCAAACCTACGAAGAAGGCAAATGTCCTCTATTCAAAAGAATTACCGGCCATTAAAATATATATATATAATGAATGTGGCTTATTATCAATAACAATCTACAGTTGGACCAAGCGTTACACGAGCGCTTTAGTGGGTCCAAAACACAGCTATTTCTAATGAAAGAACAACGTGAGAAAAATGCAACAACTCTGAACACCGGTAACTAAGCTGAGGTGGTCTGCGTAGACTGACCGAGGGAAGCGCCTCTAAACCCGGCCACTCTCCCGGGAAGAGCCGCTGTGGGACAGCGCGTCAGTCTGACTGAACACAGCGGACATTTTACGACCCAGCCGGCCAAAGTGGCCGACAAAAAAAAGGTCTAGCGGAAGAGGGTATATACTGATCAGAGGGATGCACATCTTGAGGGGCAGATGTTTACTCAATAACTTTAATATGTTTTTTTTCTTGATTGTGTACTCACTTTTCCAGCTTTTAGAGTGATTGGGAAGTTCCCACCTCTTCACTCGCATTAGTTACATAGGACTGGAGATGTCAAGAGAAAATCAGTTCATACATGGACACAAAACCGTTTTCAGGTCGCCCACAGAAACAGTGCAATGTTGACTTGCTGGTGCAAATGAACATTGGACATTTTACACAAATCTATGTACGGTACATCATATTTTAGCAGCAAACATTTTCCCTCGTTCTCCAGTTACTGAACGGACTTCGCGCTCAACCGGAAGAGTCAACACGAGTGAGAGCAAGCGAAATTTCGAGTTGTTGGGCATAGTATTGCATGATAATATTTGACTTGCTGGCAAATATTAAAGCAAAAATAAAATGGACTGACAACAGCATTTTTGAGTTTGAGATGAAAGGTACTGTTGATTACAGAAAGATAACTTCACTTTGTCCTAAAACCATGCATACTTTTATTAATTTGTTAATCCTAAAAACACACTCTTATTAGCACAACACCACAGCTCATACACACAACATCTGCTGCGAGGTTCACACAGCGCGACGTTTCCTTCTGTTCAGACCTCACTGACGGATGGAGAGCGCCGCGATAATGAATGTCCCTCTGTTAAGGTGCTGTGTGACAAATGAAAATGAGCTAGACCCAAAACACACAAACACACTGCTCCGTGGCATATGGCAGGAACAGGAAAAAGTTGGCAACCTCCGTGCAATTCCTGGGGACCATTACTGGGTCAGACGTAACTTATTGGGGATCAAGGTTAATGTTTGTCCCTTCACTTATTCACAGCCCAACTCTCCAGCCCATACTGTACTTGTCTGGCTTGTTTCGTATGTTCTGAAAAAGAAAAAAAAAGAAAAACCTTGCATCTTCTTTTGAAGTCCAAAGGCTGCTCGGAGGCTCCACAGCAACTAACTGGGAGTGCTTCATGCTCTGAGGCCAGGTGAGCTTGTCATCAAAACGTATTGCCTACATGAGGTCTTCAAATCTCTGTTGGGACATTGCTGCGTGAAAAAATGGTTCACCTGCTTCTTCATTCCACATTGAGCGCGCACTCTCTCCTACGGAGGGTAGAACGCTAGCAATTAGAAGAAACACCCAAAAACTCTTAAGGTAGCCTAGCTCTGGGGTTCTGTGTTCTCCAAAATCTACTTCATGAACGCATCCGTCGTCAGTAAATCCCTTTCTCTTTTGTCCGGACAGTTGTATGGAGGACCGTGGCTGCCAAAACAATAAATAAATATATAAATAAATATATAAATAAAATAAATAAAATAAAGATCAAATTTGTAAAGAAATAAATGCATTTATTGTAATAAGTGCATTTATTTATTTATATATTTATTTATTTATGTATTTATTTATATATTTATTTATTTATATATTTATTTCTGTATTTGTGGTATTAATTTTAGTATGAATTAATTTATTTTTGTTTTTATTTATTTATGCATTTATTTTGTTTTTATTTATTTATTTTTGTATTTATTTATTTATTTATTTCTGTATTTATTTATTTCTGTATTTCTCTTAATGTATGCAAATCATGGGGTGGGTCTGGATGCTGCTGCTGTAAGGTGATTGGTTAATCTTTCTCCATGCACACCTTGTCCAGCATAGACACTGCCAAACACGAGCTCTGCTTCAGTCTATTGACAGTGGCACAGAGCGAGTCATCTTGTGACTGGAGGATCAGCAGTTCGAATCCTGCAGGGGCACACTGTCATTGTGTCCTTGGGCAAGACACTTCACCTGCCTTGCCCCCAGTGTCTGCGTACACTGGTATATGAATGAGCGTGTGAATGGGTGAGTGGATCCTTGCTGGAAAGCACTTTGAGTGTAGAAAGGCGTCAGTTGGTAGAGCTCGTCTCATGATCGGAAGGTCAAGGGTTTGAATCTCACTTCCAGCCAAACATGAACTGTGCTTTAGTCTAGCGCTTTTGCACCTACATTAAGCCCAGTGACGCTGGACCCCGCGCCACGATTCAGATTTGTTGAATCCAGACGCGGCGGCGCGGAGGAGAACACAGGCTTTTAACCTCCTGCAGAGGCACAGAGGCGGGTCTGGTCAGTGACAGACAGTGAAATCGCTGTGAACTTTGTTTGTTTGGACGAGAGAAGCCGTGGAGACAGAGAAACCATCGTCAGGGCTCAGGCATCAGGGGAAGCATGTTAAACTCGTGTCTGTCGCCAACTCGCTATTAACCTACAAAAAGAGCCACGTTTGCTCTCTCTCGCTCTGCAACACGGACATACGTGTCTTCTTTTATTTATAATAAATGTATAAATCACGTGTGTAAAGGCCCGCACGGTTTGAGAAAAGCCTCTGAAGTGCCGTGACGCGGCGCGCTCCGGTGTGTGTTGAAATCCCACATGGACGCAGCGCGCTGCTTTCTGGTGTGCGTTGAGCTTTAGGCACTCAAAGCGTTTTCCAGCAAGGATCCACTCACCCATTCACACGCTCATTCATATACCAGTGTACGCAAACACTGGGTGCAAGGCAGGTGAAGTGTCTTGCCCAAGGACACAATGACAGTGTGCCCCTGCATGATTCGAACTGCTGATCCTCCAGTCACAAGATGACTCGCTCTGTGCCACTGTCAATAGACTGAAGCAGAGCTCATGTTTGGCAGTGTCTATGCTGGACAAGGCATGTGTGCATGGAGAAAGATTAACCAATCACCTTACAGCAGCGGCATCCAGACCCACCCCATGATTTGCATTCATTAAGAGAAATACATAAATAAATAAATAAATAAATACAGAAATAAATAAATAAATACAAAAAATAAATAAATAAAAACAAAAATAAATGCATAAATAAATAAATACAAAATAAATAAATAAATACAGAAATAAATAAATAAAAACAAAAATTAATTAATTAATACTAAAATTAATACAAAATACACAAATAAATATATAAATAAATACATAAATAAATAAATATATAAATAAATAAATGCACTTATTACAATAAATGCATTTATTTCTTTACAAATGTGATCTTTATTTTATTTATTTATTTATTTATATATTTATTTATTGTTTTGGCAGCCACGGTCCTCCATACAGTTGTGGCGTAAAGTTACAGCTATTGTATTGAGAAAAGACATTACACAGTTCATCTCTAAATCAAACATCCAATAAATCAAAAGCAGTGCGTAATGAAGAGTCCACGAAACGCAAAAGAGGTTCAGTTTGGCTCAACCCAACACAGAACCTTCAGGCTTGTAGGTTAGAGTTCGGGTTCCTGATTCACTGTCAAAGCTGGAAAATTGCGTTGTTTAATCAAAGGCACAGATTTTCCACATCTTCAAGGTCTGAGCTGTCTGATATTGGTGGGGAAAGAGACTTGTTAAGTAAGTAAGTAAGTAAGTAAGTAAGCAAGACCATCCGAGACAGAAGAGTCCATCTCCTCATCTGAAGAGAGATTTGGGATACAGTCAATCCAGAAGAAGCTCCAGAGATCCAAGCCAAGACTGTCCGTTTCAAAGAAGTGGATTCGCACAATTTACGCATGGATTGCCCTTTGACTCCCGAAGAGGAAGAAGTTTCGCACTTTAAGAAGAGAGAAAAATGGCCCCTGGAGATCGAACAAGTAGATTAGCGAGATTAAAAAGAGCCATGAGAAATGCGAGAGAGCCTCAACTGTTAAGACCTACCTGATCCTACTGTAAAGCTTATTTACACCAACACCTCCGACGCAAGTGAATAAGCCTGTGGTGCAGCGTCTTACCTCGTCCTCCAGAACTAAAGAAAATAATATTGTTCTTTTGTAACAAGCAAGTCCAAGGTGGCCCCAATGAAGCATGTCTCCATTCCCAGGGTGGAGTTAACGGCGGCAGTCTTGGCTGTGAAATGGACAAAATGTGGGTGACATATCATGCAAAATTGACTTTTGTGAGCTTTTAAGATGGTTATGGTGGATTTCCTTTGTAGTTCGAGACTTGGAGTGGTTTTATGAGCGATTCACACGTGTCTGAGGAATCTCGCAGGGCCCTGCCTTTGTGTGTTCTGTACTCTGGAAATGTCTGCTACCAGATTCAAATTAAAATGTCTCTTCTTTTGGATGTCAAAGAGAAGCCCATATTTTCCAGTTTACAAGTGATGGCACAAGGGTTGTCAGTGGTTAAAGTGGACTTTGGGAGGTCAAAACGCTATATTAGGCCATTACAGGTGCATTTATTTGCAAACATTTATTTATGTGTGCCCTCGTTTGAGATACTCTCAGAAAGTTAGAGCAACCGCTAGTCCTCCCCAGGAAATTTTTGATTAATCAGATACAATTTTGTGCAATCTGGTGTACTTTAGGCAACAATATGCTGTTTAAATCAGCCTTATACAGTGGTGAAAATCAGAACTGTCTACATTATGATTACTTTCCTAAAAAAAAAGAAAAGCAACACTGATATTTATATCTGCAATTAGACTACTTTTATTATTTGTGACCCATCACGGAAACCAGGGACACAACTTGGTTTTGGGCCATTTTGAGATGGGCATACATTATGAGATACATTTTCTATGCATAACACATGGAAATCTGATCATATTTGGAGATGTAGCGGCGATTTGAAGTGAACAATTCCAAAAAGGCCAAAGGGCTGAAAAAACCCTCTGAAGTTTTGGGCAGTTCTCACCTCTCTCTGCTGCTCGAGTGACAAAAGGGCTCATTTAGATAAGCCAAACCCGCTCCCACCGTAGAGCTGTAAAGCACAGGGGGGAGAAAAGGCAAAAAGCAAGAAAAATGTGCCATCAAAGAAAAAAAAAAGGTTTGCATACAGGTAATATATAAATAAATAAATATTATCCGTAACAGTGCTGCCTGCCTTTACGTTTCACTGCACAAACCCATCTGACCATAAAACCGAAAATATGAAGCGGATCTCTCTCAAATAAGAAGTTAGAAAGCTAGGGATGCGCTGACTACATTTATGGAGTAGTTTAAGTTTGTAGAGATCTTGATTTTGTGTAAATAGGTTAATTCCTCGTGAACTACATGACTGTCTCCCATGCTAACACACCACATTAGCTTACAACAGCACAACGATAGCCCCTCAAAGAAACCATTGGCACAGCAACCACCAAAAAAACAAACTTTCACTCACCCGTCTGAAGTAACCTTTGCGTGCCTTCTGCAAACTCGTGGTAAATCCTCACTCAGTTCTTTTCCATGTAGAGTTGCATACCTCTGCAGTAGTATTCCAGCGTTAGCAGCGGCGGCTTCTGAGAGCCACACACGGGGAAGCTTACATAGTCATGAAGCCACACACGCACACGCCCCCACGGCGTGCGCTATTTCTCTGACAAAACAAGACTTTTTCAACCTAAAAACTGATCGACAATAGGCGTACGTATAAAACAGCATTTTTTGCGTGGCATTTGTTTGCTGAAGCATGTGTCAACAACACAAACCAAAGCAGCGGTGCCTCTCCTCCTCCGCGGTGTTTACTCAGTATGTAAATACACACAGACAAAGTCACGCCCCTACTGCAAGCTCCGAAATCTCCCAAATCAAGTCGGTTTGAACCTAAAGGTTTACGCTTTTAAATATACTAATACTGCTAGCTTAAACATGGAGCGGCTTCTTCGTGACTTCAACTGAACGATTCTGCACAAAAGTGAAAATCACCAATTAAAAAAAAAAACCTTCTTTTGCGTTTTTCTCGAAAGTTGGGCTGCCGACATGTGTCCCTGGTTCCCACAGCGAGTCACATTTATTCTATTTATTTATCTTTTTTTATGTATGTCGATATCCTGTGTAAGTGTTTCCTCTGCTGCCCGTGTCAGCTCCGCCCCTATTCTTCTTCCGTCTGTAACGGCACCTCGCACTGAGCAGTGAGGAGGAGACACAGGCTCCAGACAACTGTAAAGACTAAACTTTAGCCAGGATTCCGGACTTTTTTGTTGCTTTTAAAGCGGACAGATTCAGAGGATCAGATCAGAGGAAAGATTGTGTGGAAAAGGTCGACCTTGTGCCATAACCCCACACTGTTTTTATCACCTTTTCTTCATTATGCTTCCTAAATTAATCTGTAAAACCGAAAATATCAGGCTGATTGTTGTGAAATAAAAACTAAAGCTTAGTTTGTGTCCGTTAAGTTGATGATGATTTCTTGCTAAATGAACCCGTGCACAGGTAGTGGACTGAGCTGTTGCCGATTTTATGATTTTCTCTCCCTCTGAAGAGTGGACTTCTGTCCAGCGCAAATTCAGAAATAATCTCTATGCATCCTTCTTTTTTTCACTACCGAAGGTGCCGGTGCTCCATACACTTTAACCCCTGGTTGTCTGTGGTGACCATCCTTTGAACCAAAATGCTCTTACTTGTGCACGGCATTTTACAGACAAATTTGCTCTGTAAATAAGGACTTACTGGACAGCGGGAAAATGCAGTTTGTGTCAATCCTGGTGCACTGATGGGATAGAAGCTCAAGTAACTACTTCTCATAATATTAATACGCTAAGCCTGACTGTGACACTAACATTACATGTCTCATAATTAAGCAATATGTTGCTACAAAACTCCTCGTGTCGCCGTTTTCTCAGAAACAGGGCGGTGCTTCATTCACCATGATATGTTTTCTTCATGTTTTAGATTCATGTTTGTGCAATAGTGTTGCTGGTTTGGTTTGGGATAGACATTTTAGACTTGACGCTGTGCTCTGGTGAGGACTAGTGACATTTGCTAAAGGGCAGGTCTGAATCATTACGCGGGCTTTGGACTGGATATGAAAGACTCATTTCTATTCTTAGTCGGTTTTGGTCAATATTGCCCCTTGCCGATGTTTAATCAGGCAACTGAAGTTTTTCCGAAATAATGCGTGGCACAGTAGCACAGCAGTTAGCGCTTGTGCTTCACAGCTAGAAGGTCCTGGGTTCGATTCCCACCTGGACAGGGCCTTTCTGTGTGGATTTTGCATGTTCTCCCCGTGTCTGCGTGCGTTTCCTTCGGGTACTCCGGTTTCCCATACCACTATAAAAAATCGAATTAAAAAATCAATTAGTATAATCACTTCTACCACTCAAAAGGCAGCTCTGATGAATAATACACCAACATTTATCCAAGGAGAGGTCCATCACTCAATAGCGTCCGAGTGAAACTCATAAAAAATGGGTTCCGCTGCACTTAAACTTGTGCTGCTAAATAAATGGACCAAAATTGTACAGAAACGGTTCACAAGTGAACCGAACCGAACGTGCTGAACCGAAATGGTTTAATACTTTACGTGTACCGTTACAACAATAACTCGGGCGGCAGTGGCTGGGCAGAGTTCATAGCGGTTTCAAGCCATGCGATAATACAGCAATATTTCTAAGTCCTGCTGTCTGTTGTAATGTGACACAAAGGCATGAGGACATGTGGAGAACGTCTTATTGTGCGACCTTTCACAAAAACTTTATACAGATGTGGCACTTCAGGCTCGGAGAGTGTGGACGGTCAGCACCACAACACTTTTTGCTTCGTGATGATTGGTCAAATATTCGCAGAGATCTTCATATCTCCGGGTTGCAACTGGTTTACAGACCGTTTATAAACTCGATAAATGGAGCTTACATTTACTGCATTTATGTGTTTGGCAGAAACACTATATGTCTGTAGTTGAATTAGATTAGAACACACTTCCACTGTAAGAATCCGAATCATTTTCTTAATCAGGTTCTGAAATACTGTAATTCTTGCATTGGTTTACCAGCTCTCGCCTGTACAATCTCGTAAAATGTTTGACCTTCCACGTACCAATAGGCCTGCCAGGTTGACATAGAGAAATATGAATGCACAAAACACACATCTAAATGGTATTTGAGTTTGGTTTATGAGAGGAAGACTTTGCCCCAAATGTTTTGACAAAGCTGCCAAAGTTGCCAGCCTAAAAAGAATCGTAAAATAACGTACAATGACCATCGTGATTTGACACATGGGTCACGTGATAAATCTTGCCGGTATACGCTACATACGATACAGTGACTTGATTTCACAGTAGTTGAAATCTCAAAACGCACTGAAACTGCTCAGAGTTCTACCCTCAACACCAAACATTTTCTTTATTGAATCAGAATTCCAAAAAGCTGCAGAGCCAAGGAGTGTCCATGTCAGTGCATTAATCAGGACTGAATTAGACGACTTTTTTCCTCAGAGGGACCAGGCTGTGATTCTCCACAGCCTTCAGCCTTCACCTCTACTCCACTCCCATCTGCCTCTGGGCTCACAGCTCATTAGTCTCTGACATTTGGGCCCAAAGGCAAACTATCAGAGCCAGCGTCAGAACCGATATCTGAAAGAATTTGGTCAAATATGGAAATGAGTTGAGAACCAATGCAAAAACCTCACACGTTTTAAGTGCATGTATGACTTATTAGACAGCAATAGATACTGAAGCTTGTACTGTTTGCTGAAGATACCAATATGTTTTTTATCTGATGCAAATTTCATAAATTACTGGACAGTGTTACTTCAGAGTTGGGAAAACTACAATCTTGGTTTAATAGTAACAAATTATCGCTAAATTTAAACAAAACAACATAAATGATTTTTGGAAATAGGATTATAAATACTGAAATGAATGTTCAGATAGACGGCATTGATGAAAAAGGGTGAAAGAAACTAAGTTCTTGTGGGTGTTAGTAGATGAAAACCATACCTGGAAAGCACACATTAGATATGTGCATTTAAATTAGCGAGACGTATTGGAGTTATGGCTAGAGCACGACAAATGTTGGACAGAAAATCTCTAAATCGGTTATACTGTTCATTAGTGTTACCATACTTGAGTAATTGCGTGGAGGTTTGGGGGAACAATTATAAAACTGCGTTGCAACCCTTAGCAGGGGTGCCGCCAGAAATTCTGGGCCCTATGGAAACAAAAATTTCTGGGCCCCCTACATTTTTTACAGATAAAATGTAACCCAATAAACATGCCCTGTATACTTTAAAAAAGATACTTAGCACATTGCATAGTTAAAATGTCTGATGAGTAAAAGCCTACAAAAACAAGAAAAAACTATGGAAATATGTACTTGTTTACATAAAAGGAGAATATTTATTATCTCAATTGCAATTGCAAACACAACAGATCATAATGTACACATATTGACATATACTTTATCAGTGTTGGGAACGTTACTTTAAAAAAGTAGTTAGTTATAGTTACTCACTACTTGTTCCAAAAAGTAACTGAGTTAGTAACTGAATTACTCTGTAATGAAAGTAATTCGTTACCAGGAAAGTAACTATTTGCGTTACTGTTTAAAAAATGTTTGCTAAATATCAAATAGTTTTTTTTTTTTTTTTTTTCAGTTTTCAAAAGTCAGTTGAAATGAGATGTGATTGTATTTATGTCCTATCATGTCAAATATGTTCATAGTAACTGAATGACCTGAATGGGAGGTAGCGTGGGGGAGGCCCCTCTGACTGAACAGTATTCAAAGAGAATGAGGAGGAACAGGAGTAAAAGAAACATTTGCCAACGATCAGGGCAGACTTTACGCACAGGCATTGTGCAAGTCTCTCCGTTCATTCATCAGGCAAAACGGAAAAAATCATCAGCAAATATAAGGTTAAATGCCCTAACAGAACGTTAGCGGGCTGCTGTCTCTGGAGCGGACAGAGGAAGAAGAAAAGGCGCTGAGAGAGAGAGGGAGGGGGAAAGACGCGTCTCCAAAGATTCTGCGTCTTGGGTTAAAAAATAAGTTCCAACACTATTGATCAATGATCACCAACTCGATTCTCCCCCGCGGCCGCAACGCGGGTCGGGGACACACGTAGTTTTTGGAGCAGAGAGCACGATGCAACAGTACTCCGTGAGACTCCGCCCACCCTCTCCGCTGCTCCTGCTGCATGAGCTGACACCGCGGCGCTCATTCAGTCGAATTGTAACGTGCCACTTTGTTTACTCAGTAACGATAACGGCGTTGTAACGACGGGGAGAGTAATGAATTAGATTACTCCGTTACTGAAAAAATAACGCCGTTACCTAACGCCGTTATTTTAAACGGCGTTATTCCAAACACTGATCATAACAAATGCAATAAGCAAGAGACACTACGCTAGCGAGCGTAGCTCGGACAGCGCAGGTGGAATGAACCATTGTGAGGGGAGGGGTGTGACTTAAACAGTAAATACATTATTTGTTTGTTAAATATTAAATCTATGGTCAAAACGGACAAAATACACATTAAGTGTATGAGGGGCCCTAGCACATTTAACGTATGTATAAAAAAGAGAAAAGAAATAAGAAAAGAAAAAGAGGGTCTGCTCTTCTGGGCCCTTCATCAGCCTGGGCCCTTAGAATCGTCCTAACCTTCCACCCCTTTACGGCGCCCTTGACCCTTAGTATGTCTGCAAAAAAGAGCAGTTAGAATTATTCATAACGTTGGTTTCAGGGAGCACACAAATGAATATTGAAATTTCAGGATCTAGTGAAATATCTAACAGTGCTTATAATGTACCAAGCAATTAATAACAAACTCTCAAAAAAAGGGGGGCTATAATCTGAGAGGGATACTAAAATTCAAACATGCCTTGGCACACTCAACCAGAAAGAGTTTTTGTGTCTTGGTTTTTGGGGTGTGGCTCTGGAACGACATAAGTGAGGAGCTGAGGGGGTGTCCAGACATGAGGCAATTTAAAAAGAAATATAAGGATGGGATACTGTCGCGATATATTGAGGGGGACTCTTAAATTGTGTATAACTGAATACAGGTAACTGAAGAAAAACATGTACCAGAATTTGTTTTCATTCTAAGACTGTTTTGATGGATATGACTGTTTAGAATCGGATATTTGATATGAACTATGGAATTACTGTATTCAGTGATTTCATTGTGATGTGACTGGCAAAGAACAGCAGACAATAGATGACTAGTGTTAGTGAAATAATGTGAAAGTTGTGTATATAGGTGTTTATGTGTGTGTGTATATATACATGGGTGTATACGTACAGTTTATGTAGTTATGGATGTGTGTATGCTGCAGAAACAACATGTGATTGCATGTAGTTTTGGTAAGCTTAAAGAAGATTGAGTATGTATCATTGTGTTTCTATATGTGAACTACTTGATGATTAGGAAAGGGAGCAACCATTGTGGGAGCTGGTGGACGGTGGCGGGGTGATGGCCTGTGGTGTGGCGAGGTCGGCGTGCTGTTGGCGCCATAGCTGTCTGCCAGTAGCTGATAGGTTACCACGCTTAAAACACTACTTCATGGAAATTAACATTCTTTTTGGAAATGCAAACTTTAGTACTGTATTGTACAGTCAATGCCACTTTTGTTTGTCGCCTCCCACGCGTGAATCACACGTGACCTCACGTGTGATCCACGCGTCTTTTCTTTCTTTTTTTTTCCAGTGGCTGCAATGACCCAAACAACCACCAGGTGGCACTTGTGAGCTCTTTCTTCTCTCTTCACCGCCTGGTACACGCGGATAATGGAGCATAGCAGAGATAATGGTTTCACTCATAACTACCCTTATAACATATTATAAGCCTTGTATATCGCGCATTGTAATAGCCTACATGTTTGTGCTGTAGCTGTGTCGGCAAATTACACGCTCAGGCAATGAGGTATAAGTTCGCATGGAAACCATACTTTGACAGAGAGAATACGGTGGCCTCATGGGTAGAGTACCTGCCTCTCAAACATCGTAGTATTCTTTTCGTGTGTTCGAACCCCGGGCGCTGAATACTGTTTATTTTGCCTTTTCTCTTCAACGTGGATACATATAGCAAAAAGTGGCAGATAATGCAGCGACATGGAGAGAAATGATTAAATATACAAATGAGCGCTAACTTTCTTCCCATTCTTCCCCATTTGAATTACATTTTGCATTTCTTTCTCAGGCCTATTTCATGGAAGCCCACACCATCTTGTATAATCTGTGACAAAATAAATATCCTTGCATTGATTTCATATTCCTTTTTTAAACACTGCTATGTTGGTTGTGCGTAAACTTAAATGTATTTGTGAAACACACATCCACACGTTCGGATGCAGTAGCTATATTTACTTGGAGCAGTGTTTTCTGCTGATTTGTTGATGAGCCTTAGACAGCCTTAGACAGTCCTCATTAATTTTAATCATGCTAGTGCATTTTTTTAAACTTGAATCGATTTTTGACCAGTAAAGCATAAAGCCAGACGTATAATCTTAATTGTATAAGAAAATTTGACATCCCAGCCAGCAAAGCAATATGGGCCCCACATGGGTTTGCCCACATGGGCAATAAGTGGGTTTGTCCGCAGTTTCCATGAGGGCCCAATATGGTTTTGCCCAAGTGGGCTGAAAGTGGGGCTTGAATGGGTTCCATGTGGGCCCAAAGTGGGTAAAAACCATAAGGCCCACTTGGGCCCCATTATGGGGCCCCCATATGCCTACATGGGTAACAAGTGGGTTTGTCCGCGGTTTCCATGAGGGCCCCATCTGGGTTAGCCCATGTGGGTTAAAAGTGGGTTTTGAATGGGTTCCATGTGGGCCCAAAGTGGGTAAAAACCATAAGGCCCACTTGGGCCCCATATGCCTACATGGGTAACAAGTGGGTTTGTCCACGGTTTCCATGAGGGCCCCATCTGGGTTGGCCCATGTGGGTTAAAAGTGGGTTTTGAATGGGTTCCATGTGGGCCCAAAGTGGGTAAAAACCATAAGGCCCACTTGGGCCCCATATGCCTACATGGGTAACAAGTGGGTTTGTCCGCGGTTTCCATGAGGGCCCCATCTGGGTTGGCCCATGTGGGCTAAAAGTGGGTTTTGAATGGGTTCCATGTGGGCCCAAAGTGGGTAAAAACCATAAGGCCCACTTGGGCCCCATATGCCTACATGGGTAACACGTGGGTTTGTCCGCGGTTTCCATGAGGGCCCCATCTGGGTTGGCCCATGTGGGCTAAAAGTGGGTTTTGAATGGGTTCCATGTGGGCCCAAAGTGGGTAAAAACCATAAGGCCCACTTGGGCCCCATATGCCTACATGGGTAACACGTGGGTTTGTCCGCGGTTTCCATGGGGGCCCCATCTGGTTAGGCCCACGTGGGCTAAAAGTGGGTTTTGAATGGGTTCCATGTGGGCCCAAAGTGGGTAAAAACCATAAGGCCCACTTGGGCCCCATATGCCTACATGGGTAACACGTGGGTTTGTCCGCGGTTTCCATGAGGGCCCCATCTGGTTAAGCCCATGTGGGCTAAAAGTGGGTTTTGAATGGGTTCCATGTGGGCCCAAAGTGGGTTAAAACTATGTGACCCACTTGGGCCCCATATCCCCACATGGGCAATAACTAGGTTTGTCCGCGGTTTCCATGAGGGCCCCATCTGAGTTGGCCCATGTGGGCTAAAAGTGGGCTCTGAATGAGTTACATATGGGGCCAAAGTGGGTTAAAACCATAAGGCCCACATGGGCCCCATACACCTAATTGCAAGATAGAACCTTGATGAGATAAGATGAGAAATCAGTTTAAGATGCAATGAGGAGCAAACACTGTAAACCCAGACAATTCACCATTAATTACAAAACAAATTAGGCCTCATTTGACAGAAATATTTATTTTTTGTGTGAAACATGTAAAATTCATCTAAATAAAAAAATTATACAACATTGGCATTTTGAATCCTTAAAATAAATAGCATGAATTAAACCTAGTTGCTATTTTTTTATTTTTTTTATATTTGATTAAAAATGTAAATGTAAAATAACAGCATTGAAATTACACATTTCAGTAACAACAATATTCTATTAAAGAAAGAAATTATGCTATTTCCTGGTATTTGGTAATTAGGTCAAAGACATCTTTATCACTATCTTACACTTTGTTGGTTAGAAAATGCAATATTTACCTAAAAACGCTGAATCAAATATCCAGTAGTTTCATTTCCTGAACCTAGTATTAACAATATAAAATGAGGCCCTCCCAGTCACACAAAAAACACAGACCCTGGTATATTTTTGATGAGAGAACAACAGTGTAACAAGTAACAAATAGTTTCAATTCCTCCAGGATTTTGCAGGCAATTTTTGTGATTGTTGGGCACTAAAAAGCATGATTTTGTGGGCTATTTCTCCAAAAGATGTGATGAAGGTTTTAGCTTAAACATTATATGAAATTTTAAAAAAGTAAAGTAAAGACAGACCCGAGGTGCCTGAGAGGCAGCCCGGGGATAGAGTGGTAGCAGCCCCTGCTTCAGTCTGAATGATTTAACCCAAGGATGCACTGGACATTGCCTCCTATGCCCAAATTTAACCAACAAAATGTATTAGGGCTGCAACTAACTATCATTTTGTAATTGATTAATCTATCACATAAAGCTAAAGTGTTGATTGAACTTAAAGTAAATGTTTGTTGGAGGCTCTTAGCGCTAATTCTGCTTTCTGATTGGATGGGACATGGACAGATATGTTGGTTTTCATAAAAAATATAAAATGTTCATGTCCTTTTTGCTCTATTTGAGTCTGTGTGAACCAGAAAACGATTAATCGATTACTAAAATAGTTGTTGACTATTTCAATAATCGATTAGTCGTCGATAAATCGATTAGTTGTTTCAGCCCTAAAATGTATTTTAATATTATGCATTAATACATAGTTGCGATGGCAACATGGTAAAATCCTGGAGGGACTGTAAAATAACGACAGGCCAACGAACCTCATTCCTCATTTCCGAAATACATGATAGGTCATTTTGCGCAGCAAGCCTCAAACAAGTGTGAACGGCTGGAAGTTGTGACATATTTGGGACAGGTGGGCCATATCGTATTGCATATCGTTATCGCAATATAATTTTTTTATATTGTTGTAATTATTTTATATATTGCTGTGGACACGATATAATTTATGTTACGCTCAGCTCCATCAGAGCAGCATAAACACTGACTGTGAAGGACACAGGGGCAGGTGCTTAAAAAGTAAAATGAGATGAAGGATGTAAACTGCTTGAGTAGATCATATTTATGAGGAAATTAGTATGGCGCAAAAAATAAATAAATTAAAATTAAATGAAAATGCATTTATCTTCCCAATAGGCATAAGGCTGGAATTTTGAAATAATTTGTCCGTTGTCAATTATATCGTCAAATATATTGTTATCGTGATATTTCTTTTTTATATCGTGATAGAGATTTTAGGCCATATCTCCCTGCCCTAGCCAGAACTGTAAAAATATTTGCGTGAGGGGGATCCCAATATGATACATTGAGATGCTTTTAGACTGTGATTTCCCTCAGAGCAAATATTTTTACAGTTCTGGCTCACTTACACCTGTCCCAACACAACTTGTTTGAGGACTGCTGCGCATGCGCAAAGTGACCTGACACATATGTACCAGCTTAAATATAAAAAGTCAATTTCATACCTTTTATCATCAGACCAAGGACTTTCTGAACTGGGTTGTTGAGTGTTTTAGAAGAGCTGATGTGTAAAAAGTCTTATGAGATGAAGTCCTTGTGTGTTTTCAAAACAATTCCAAGTGTTCATACAATGTAGGCTGGATTGCCACTGCATCACTGACAGAAGACCCAGAGGTGACTGGACAGCTCAAGCTTCTTCATGTCCTGCTGCAAAAACAATGTTCAACTCGTTAATCTCAAGCACATTTATTTTAAGAAAAGTTGCAAATAATGAAAACATCTTAATTCATCTCTCGCTAATGTCAGTATTATCTCTATGTTCGAAATTAAACTTTTCAATTTTTTCCCCTCAAAAAAGTCAACAACTTAATTCTTCAGCTGTAAGCACCACCCAAATATGAGAGTCAAGAGGTTTCCTGTAGGATCTTTTCTGTTGCTTGGACTTAGAGCCTAGTACACGCTTTATCCTCCTGCCGAAGGAGCATCCAGTGCATCGTGAGAGCAGCGGAGAAGATCTGTGGAGCCCCTCTCCCCTCTATTAAGGACATGTACTCCACCCGTCTCACCCGCAAAGCCGTCAGAATCACCAGGGACCCTACGCACCCATCACAGTCTCTTCAAGGTAATGCCTTCAGGGAGGAGACTGCGGAATCTACGGACCAGGTCCAGTCGACTGAAGAACAGTACACAAAGCCATCGGGAAGCTGAACTCCCTGCCCTCCCTCCACCCCCCCACTCCACAATCAAGGAGAGAAATATAATTTCAAATCATTTACATGGTTTGACAAATAAAAAATCTTGAATCTTAAAACAAACATATCGCATAGCAACGCAGGACACTCAGCTCCATATTGGAAGATAACAGTTTCCATAGACTTAAAGTAGGCAGAAACTGATCAGTATCTATCTCCAAAAGTGTGAAATTACATAATTAAACCAAAGTGCCTGTTAGGTCACTTCCAAACACACTGAAAGACTTGCAAAAAGACTTTTTATATTGTATTATGTTAGCCCTGTAAGTTAATCACAGTTGCTTATAATTTGTTAGCATTTCAGGCAAAATACTGTACGATGTCGCTGCATTTTGTGTGGTTCCCTGTTCCAGTCGCCTCTCTGTGACAGTAGAAAACTAAGAGTATTAAGACTTGTCCTTTTATACCATATGCTCAGTGAGAATTGTAACGCTAACTGGCATGCATTATTTTCGTATAACCGCACAGTAGTCTGGCATGTGAAATCACGGTTTTATCACTTTGCTACGGGTGTCACCATAGCAACGCTTAACACAGTTAACAGGATCAGTTACGGGACGACTGATTGGCAGGTGCATTGAGTTGCCTTGTGTACGAAATGCGCGGTATGAATAAAGTTGCCTTGCCTTGCCAGGTGCCAAGTGAATGAGTGCTTTATGTTCAGTGTATATTGCACAGGGCTTTTCGTCTAAGATTTGAAGTCACATTGCAAGATGTGTGGGGAATGTAAAATCGTGAGCCTACACTCGTCTTCCTTGTGCGATGGTTCAAAGAGAACGACCAAACCAAATTTTTGTCTGCAGATAGCGTGGGTTTAGCTGAGGTGGGTGCGGCTCGCTAGACGTGTCATATCCACGGAAAAGTGCACAGATAGTAAATGTCCATGTCTGTATTCTGTTGCTTGTGATTCTGGCGATGCGGCGTGTGCTGACTGTACAGTATTTTGTTTGTTGCGCCTAGACAGAGATCATCATTGTAGGGAGAAGAGGCTCACGCTGCGACTAGTGTTTCATATCGGCTAAAGACCTACATAAAATAGTCTGTGTAGTTTTAGTAAATTAAACAAATATCTGTTATAAAATGTTAAGTTTGTGAGACCATGGTATAAGCAAAGTTGTTTAAGCCTTACATATTACCTATTTTTATTGAGATGTAGATAGTCAATACTTACAGTAAAATGTTGTATTTCTCAAGCATAAGGAGGACCAGACCTCCCAGGACATGATGCATAGGAGGCAGGAGTTGGAGAGCCCAGCCTATGATGTTCTGCAAGTTATGGGAGATAATCATATATGAACGTGTGATTTACCAAGAAAGAGCGTGTCAAGTTCAACACATGACCAAAGACCAAAAGGTTATTTAAGACTAAGAGACATTTTTAAACTTGCCTTGTTCTGTCTTGGTACCAACAGTGGACAGTTCATGTCTCTGGCAGATTCACAAGTCCATGATTCTTCACTCAGCTGGCATCTCACTCAGAAAAATATGATAAAAATCAGTTTAATAAAATAATAATAATATTAAAATAGCAATAGATTAGAGGTTGGAAATAAATCATGGAATGATGACTATATACGCACATTTTAGAAGAAATAAAAGTAAATTTAGTCAGATTTCCTTGACCACATACATTAAAAAAGGGGATTTACCAGTAGCGCATGCCTCCTGTGCTAAAAGAATTAACATATAATTACTACACTGTCAATAAACATTAACACACTAAACACTAACATTGAAAAACACAAATCTGTACAAAGCAGAAAACCATAATCAGATATTCAAATATGCTTGCTTGACATAAACATGTCAAAAGTGCATAGTAATATTTGTCATGTTATGGGATAAAATACAGGTCAAAAAGTGACAGAACGAAATGTTTTGGCACTAGCTTTGTAAATATAAAAAGTTAGTTAAATCATTAACTTAATTGTACCTTTGATACGTTGATAACTCAACGTCCTCACGTTTCTCCTCCTCATCCTACGATGTAGAATCAAAAATAGCAGAAGGCACATAAAGTAGATAAAGATTTGCAACCCCACAAGCCCAGATAAAGCCAAACTAAATCACTCACACCGTCCAACACCGTTAGTCCACCGTCCAGATTTAATGCCAGTGTACAGACAGTATCCGTCAACGTACGTCATCTGCGTAATTCAAAAAAAGAGCGGGAGGACCCCGCCGCACCGAAACGGAGCGAAACGATGCATTTTGAGACACAAACACTGTCTCTGACTTAAGGTTTAGATCTGCCAAAACGTTCCGCTGCATAGTTTTGAAAATCTCTCACTTAGATGCCCGGGGTAGACGGCCGTCCTTCATGCTCATTAGATAAAATCACCGCTAAGCTAACTTAGCATACTCGGAGCGCGATGACGTCATGACGCAACAGATCCATCCGCCGCCGTGAGCTTCGAGTGGATGTTTGAGAAGTGTTCAGGCGAGGGGAGACACAAGGGAACTGTAGATTTATAAATTATGCTAGAAAACTACTAAAATATAGGCTACTTACTCTGGTCAAGTTTGAAGCACAAATTGCAATAACAGAAATAGTAAGCCTATATTTGTTCAGAAATTAATTTGTAATATAGATATGATAAATCTAAAATATGCAAGCAAAAAAAATAATGTAAATTGATTACATTATTTAAATTACACACACACAAAAATGATTAGTTGCATCACTTTCATGAAAGTGATACAGGCACTTTTATTTTTACCCACAATTATCTTAGTTTACAGTAGGGGTGACAGTGGCGCAGATGGTCGAGCGGGTTGTCTCATGATCGGAAGGTTAGGGGTTCGAATCCCGGCTCCTGCAGGTGCAGACTGTCGTTGTATCCTTGGGCAAGACACTTCACCCAATGTGTGAGTGGTTGGTTGTGGTTGGAGGGACCACCACCAACCAACATTATTAACACACTATGATTCTCATTCAAGGCATTAAACTATGAATGAACACATGGGATTATGAAGGAAACAAAAACAGGTGAAATAACTCCAAATATGTTTTATATTCTAAATTCTTCAAATGCCGCCTTTTATTTTTGGCATTTTCTCCATGAGCTTCATAAGGTCGTCTTTTGAAATAAGTTTTCAACATGTTTGAGAAGTCAAAACCATTTCTGGGACAACATTGTGAAGCTCAGTGAGAAAATGTCAAAAGTGTAAAGCAGTAATCAAAGCGAGAGGCGGCCATTTGGAAGAATTTATGTCAACGTTTTTTGTTTAAAACACAATTCTGTATGTGTATGAACGATTTTGGTGAGAATCTACCATGGAAAAAGTTTTTAAATGAAAGGAAAACACATTTAAAAAAAAGTGTGTCCAAACTTTTGGCCTGTACTGTACTTTCACTACAAATTAAATCAGTTATAGGGCCTAGTATTCTATATAGTGTTGGGTCTCAATAGCGTGTCCATTCATGGGAGTGGATCTCTCCTTCTGTGGTTCTCCCTGAGGTTTCTTTTTCTCCCACTGGGTTTTTGAGTTTCTCCTCGCCGTGTCGGAGAGTCAAAGAACAGGGGACACCCACATGGCTCGTCACCACCTGCCGACGTTTGTTTGGGCATTATGTTTGCCTCGTTCTGTTTCCTTTATTTAATATTTGTGCATTCTGGTGAGGCAATTCCCCTTCTGATATTGGGCTATACATTGTAGATTTCCTACAGTGTGTTGTAAAGTTGTGTTTTAAAGTGCATTAAATAAAGCTGATAAACCTGGTGTTTATTGTTACATACATTAATATTATATTGTATCTTATGTTTGACATTGGCCAATACTCTCTAAATATGGAAAAGACAGTGGAGATGGTTCTGGATGACCGGTACAGCATGTTCCTCTGAAAATCAATGGTGCTGCTGTGGAAAGGGTGACCAGCACCACGTTCTTGTGTGTGCACATTACAGGTCCACAAACACTTTATCACTGGTTAAAAAAAAGGAAGAAAGCGTCTCTACTTTATCCACAAACTGAGAGGCGCCAGAATACACTTTCTACAGATCAAAAACAGGAGCCATATGGCCTTCACCAAGTGAAAGCAGCTGAGGTCATTGGCGCTCCTCTCACCTCTGTTAAGGACATTTGCTCCACCCGTCTCACCTGCAGAGCTTTCAGAATCACATCTGATTCTTGGCACCTATCACACAGTGTTCAGTGTACTGCTTTCAGAGAGGAGACTGCTGTCTATGAGCCAGGTCCAGCCGACTGAAGAACAGCTTCAACTGGATGCTGTCTGGTAGTTGAATTCTCTCCCTTCCCTGCTTTCCCTCGTTATAATTCCACCTGCATTCAGGCCCTCAAAGACACTGAAATCTAACCCACCATTTGAAGGATTTGAGAGAAATCCAGATAATTTCAATTTCTCTGATTGAGAATAAAATTATTTTTATCCTATTGATTACATAATTGACCATTATTTTCTATTCTGATTGCTGCTCTTTTTACACACAAAATCTGAGTATCATGTTTTCAGTTGAATTGTTCAAATTCTCATTTTTAATGATTGTGTCGTAAAGGGAACATACAAATGTCTTTCCATTCTGCCCATTTAGCCCAGTTGAATTTAAAATGGGTCCCATATAGTTAGCCCATGTGGGCTGCTCATATGGGACCTATATGTGTCAAACTATGTGGGCCTTACATTGGGCATCCAATGTCTAGCCCATGCTCGTATAGCCCACTTGAGCTGTAAATGGGCCCCATATAGTTAGCCCATGTGGGTTACTCATGTGGGACCTATATGAGACAAACTATGTGGGCCCTACATTGGGCATCCCATGTCTGGCCCATGCTCGTATAGCCCACTTGAGCTGTAAATGAGCCCCATATAGTTAGCCCATGTGGGTTGCTCATGTGGGACCTATATGAGACAAACAATGTGGGCCCTACATTGGGCATCCATGTCTAGCCCATGCTCGTATAGCCCACTTGAGCTGTAAATGGGCCCCATATAGTTAGCCCATGCGGGTTACTCATGTGGGACCTATATGAGACAAATTATGTGGGCCCTACATTGGGCGTCCCATGTCTAGCCTATGCTTGTTTAGCCCACCTGAGCTGTAAATGGGCCCCATATAGTTAGCCCATGCGGGTTACTCATGTGGGACCTATATGAAACAAACTATGTGGGCCCTACATTGGGCATCCCATGTCTAGCCCATGCTTGTTTAGCCCACCTGAGCTGTAAATGGGCCCCATATAGTTAGCCCATGTGGGTTGCTCATGTGGGACCTATATGAGACAAACTATGTGGGCCCTACATTGGGCATCCCATGTCTAGCCCATGCTTGTTTAGCCCACTTGAGCTGTAAATGGGCCCCATATAGTTAGCCCATGTGGGTTACTCATGTGGGACCTATATGAGACAAACTATGTGGGCCCTACATTGGGCATCCCATGTCTAGCCCATGCTCGTATAGCCCACTTGAGCTGTAAATGGGCCCCATATAGTTAGCCCATGTGGGTTACTCATGTGGGACCTATATGAGACAAACTATATGGGCCCTACATTAGGCATCCCAGGTCTAACCCATGCCTAGTTTGCCCACTTGGAACCCATAAAGGCCCCATTTAGCCAACCCACATGGGCTTTACACCTGGGCCCCATGTATGTTAAACTATATGGGGCCCATTAACTTTTGCCCAGTTTTATCCCATGCCCATTTAACCCACAACAGACCCATGTGGGGCCCAGATCACAGCCCATGTGGGCATCACATATGGGGCCCACATTAGGAAACCCTTCTGGGCCCCTCAAAATTTGCCCCGGTCAAGCCCATGCCCAGTCAGTACCCATCTTGCCCACTTGTGGCCCATGTGGGCCCCACATTGCTTTGCTGGCTGGGATGTTCCAGTTTCCTCAACAAATGTATGGTTAACACTACATTTTATGATTGTCATAGCCATGGCTTTTAATACAAATCAAAGTGTTTATTTGTGATTCAATTCGTTTAAGCCAAATGATTAGTGACGTTGCCCCCGCTTAGGCAGCGCACGCTGGAGTTGGGATATAGCGAAATGCGTTTTACAACACCGCAGCAGTTTGGGAATGTCCCCTTTGAAAGTTAACTCCATAACGCGAGATGAAGGCGGAGCCGTAGACTCGCTGACCATGAAATATGAGTATGATGTTGATAGATTATTTCTATTTTATTTAAACGAAACTACGGGTAAACGCTTAGATTTGGCTTGGACTCTGATCGACCGCAAGCATTAAATGTAGGTGGAATTGTAATTAGGCCTAACAATGCAATTATTCGTTTGAATAAATGCATAGGTTTAGGCCTAATTCAATTGCAAAATTGTAACAATATTGTAACTTAAGTTTTCTTGTTGAAACTTGTTATGTTGGATAGACCTTGTCCTTTAGCCTTATTGCTGTCAGGACTGATCTGGCAGGCCACTGTGTTTTTTTGTGTATGTTCCTTCACTTTCATCATTGCAACATTGTTTAATTGTTGGAATTTAAATAAATGAGGCCCAGGCTATTTGAAACAATGTGTTCACCGCCTTTTTTTCCTTTTAAAGTCTAACATGCGTGTTTAGGTTATTGTACCAGTGCTGGCCCGACGGCCCAGCCTATTCTCAGCCGACATTAAAGTAATTATGCTGTAGTTAAGGAACATTAAGGTTCCTGAAATAAATGATGATATAAAAAATGTGTCAATGCTGTGTGTTTATTCGCTCATTACATTACTATTTCCGAACATCTTTTTTTTTTTCTATTTCCGAACATCTGTCTCCGCTAATAAATGCAATGCTGTGTCTCCTGCTGTGACCATCCATGCGTGGCGGCGCTGCACTGAAATTACACTTGAACTTCTCACACGCACCAAAAGCGTTAAAGTTAGTCAGGGAGGATCGGAAAATAGGGCTCCCCCGAAAGCCACTTTGTAATTCGAACCCTGCCCACCTTTTAATGTTCCTTTTAATGTTCGTATGATTGAGGCTGGTTCGATCTACTGGACGTTTGGGTAAGGCAAGCGCACAAGTTAAAGCTGCGTAGGAACTGAACTGTATTGAACTAGATTGACCAGGACTCGAGTCCACAGGAATGTCGAAAATCCAGTTTATCTTCACATATGCAAAACAGCCCCATCTGATCTCGTGATTGGGACGGGACCGGGAAAAAAACACCGGGAGTGGGTGGAGGGAGGACGGGGGAGGGAGGGTGTGTGTGTGTAAAATCCAAGCCCACTCCACAAGATAAATTGGTGTTCAACCGATGGCCTATTTACAGTAGATGTCAGAGATGGCTGTGATCAACGCACAAGTCAGTGAGCTCATCAGGACCCTGCGTAAGAAAGGCTGGACGACGAGCACTATCGCCAAACACCTGGCTACAACTGGAATAAGAGCTTCCTTGCGAACTATCCAGCGTCATTGCCGATGTGCTGTTGTGGAGAAGAAGAAGGAACGCAAGCCACATAAAGTGACAAGGTAAATGTACTTTTTATTATTTAAATATATACTCAAGTTTGTAAGTTTCACATGTGAACAAAATAACAACAGGCTTTACCAAACTATGTACTGAAACAATGTGTCTCTTTCAGTCAGGTGATGGAAATAATAGACTCCATCCTGAGAACAGATGATGAACTACCAGCAAGAAAAGTGAAAGAGCTTCTCCAAAGCAGGCACAACATAACGATCGGGTTAAACTCGGTGAGAAAGGCAGTCCGGAATCTTGGCTGGAACTTTGGGAAGCCCAGGTAACACGCGTCTCTTTATTAATAAATTATCGTAATAACCGGGCACTCAACATGTCATTCTTATAGTAACATTTTGATAAATTCTGTTTACAGATTCGTTCCAATGACCCGAGGAAAAAACAAAGACTTGCGTGTAATCCAAGCTCAAGAATGGAAGGTTGCTGGTGAAAAGTTTGATGATGTTCTCTTCACTGACGAGTCAACTGTGGCACTGGAACGTTTTGCCTTGAGGTGCTGGAGAAAGACCAACTTCAGGGGCATTGCAAAACCAAGAGTGAAGCACCCGGTCAAAATGCATGTTTGGGGTGGAATTTCGCGATGTGGACCTGGTCCGCTGGTCATTTTTGACGGTGAGTGATGAAGTTTTGAAAGCAATGCATGCTATGTAGGCTATGCTAAATAAATTGTTACAATATGCTAACATATTATTTAAACCCGCAGGTATAATGGATCAACACTTCTACGCGGAAGAAATCATCAAAAAAGCTGCCGGTCCATACTTAAGGGATCATTTCCGTATGTCGACACATAGATTCTTCCAAGGTAGGCTAACAATCTGTTTTCCAAATCTTCAGCATGATTATGAGAAAAGCAACGTCGTGTTGATTAGGCTACTAATGTTTGTTTAATGATTAAGTTGTCCTCCTAATTTGTCCTGTTTGATTTTTTAAGACAACGATCCAAAACACACAGCAAAAAGTGTCAAAGCCTGCATTCAAAGTGAGGGGATCAACTGGGTACCGACACCGGCAGAGTAAGTTACCATAGTTATTTTAATTATATATATATATATATATATATATATATATATATATATATATATATATACATATACATATATATATATATATATATATATATATATATATATATATATATATATATATTCTGGATGAATACATGCTGTATCGGAAAATAGGCTAACAGTGCTGACATGTCCATGTCTTTTTGTTTAAGGTCGCCGGATCTGAACCCCATTGAGTTAGTGTGGGCGTCCATGAAAAGATACATTCGCTGTGAGGCCAAACCCATGAGCAAGGACGCACTGATCTCCGCAATAGAGTTTTTTTGGCGAAACAAACTCACAGCCCAGGTCTGCAATAAATATATAGACCATCTGGACAAAGTCATCGACCAGGTCATAGCGTTGAAGGGAGAGGCAACTGGCATGTGATATCCCGACGGGCCAAGGGATGTCCACGTTAGCCTACTATTAGCCTACTATTGTTAGGATTTCTATATCCAGTGTTTTGTCAAGGTGCCAATTGCTAATTTAATAAACATTTCCTCCAATGATAAAACTGAATGGATCTTGTTTGATGAGTATTGTGATGTATTCCATTGATTGCACACCAGCACACTGAGCCAATATGCGTCAGCGTCTCTCTCTCTCTCTCTCTCTCTCTCTTATTTACATCACGCCGTCCAGAGTAATAAACGGCGCTTGATACGCCGTCCAGAGTGTGTGATAATGGGATTTATTTTAACCAATACTATTAAACCTTGCTCAGCCAATCAGTAAATACAAGGAGAAGACCTCACTAAAAGATCACGAGAGGCAGATCGCTTTCAGAATGTCTTTATTTTCGAATTAGCATAGAATTCTATATAGACAATACATAATTACATTAAATATATACGTTAATGCAATTTAATTATAAAGATTAACATTAGTACAAAATATTTATATGTTGCCTCAGCAACATAGAGGCTTATCTATCTATCTCGAACACAGTTAAGAGTTAGGAGATTTTTATCTATTTTCCTCCCTTTACATCTTATTTTTCATGTCAGAGAATAAAAATGACAAAACTCATCCCGCATGATGCTTATTTTATGATGATTTGTCCGCTCTGCCGCGGGTATTCATTCACAAATATTGACAGATTTTGGTTAACACTACATTTTATGATTGTCATACTGTAGCCATGGCTTTTAATACAAATCAAAGTGTTTATTTGTGATTCGATTCGTTTAAGCCAAATTATTAGTGACGTTGCCCCCGCTTATAGGCAGCGCGCGCTGGAGTTGGGATATAGCGAAATGCGTTTTACAACACCGCAGCAGTTTGGGAATGTCCCCTTTGAAAGTTAACTCCATAACGCGAGATGAAGGCGGAGCCGTAGACTCGCTGACCATGAAATATGAGTATGATGTTGATAGATTATTTCTATTTTATTTAAACGAAACTACGGGTAAACGCTTAGATTTGGCTTGGACTCTGATCGACCGCAAGCATTAAATGTAGGTGGAATTGTAATTAGGCCTAACAATGCAATTATTCGTTTGAATAAATGCATAGGTTTAGGCCTAATTCAATTGCAAAATTGTAACAATATTGTAACTTAAGTTTTCTTGTTGAAACTTGTTATGTTGGATAGACCTTGTCCTTTAGCCTTATTGCTGTCAGGACTGATCTGGCAGGCCACTGTGTTTTTTTGTGTATGTTCCTTCACTTTCATCATTGCAACATTGTTTAATTGTTGGAATTTAAATAAATGAGGCCCAGGCTATTTGAAACAATGTGTTCACCGCCTTTTTTTCCTTTTAAAGTCTAACATGCGTGTTTAGGTTATTGTACCAGTGCTGGCCCGACGGCCCAGCCTATTCTCAGCCGACATTAAAGTAATTATGCTGTAGTTGGGCCGATACTGGACCGTCATAAGTGAGAGTCACGTTGCTGTAGTTCGGTCTATTTACAAATGAATAGATGCAAATTGAAGCCATCAGAGTCAGCAGTTCTGACCTAAAGGTCATTTGACCCAGCTTCAGGGCTTCTGGGGGGGGGGGGGGGGGGTTGTGTGTCAATCCCTGCATTTTCACACCTCTGGGGGGAGGGTGTGTGTGTAAAAATCCTGCTACAGTACCTCAAAGATTACTAAGTATTTTATTATATTATTTATTATGTTGAAATACTTTTGATTTTTATCAAAGTAAAATAGTTCAACTTCTTGGTATTCTATTACTTAGAAATAGCATTCAATAGCAACACGTTTAAACATAAAATAAAAACATAAACATTTAAGAGTATGGCCTGAGCGGGATTCGTACCCCGGTCGCCGGCGTGAGAGCCATTCATAATCCCGTTACGCCACAGAGGCGGTGTTTGATCATTATGACATTTTCAGTATAGAAAATGTGCTCGGCACCAGAAACTAGCGCGTTATGACTGAGCTATTAAGCCACAGGGTAGTCAAAGTGTGTTTTAGCTTATAAACTGGTGTTCACTGAATAAAGATTATGAAAATAAAGCACAACATTGGGGGTGCTCACAAAAAATTACATTTTTGGGGCGATTAGATAACATAACATACATAAACTGGGATTAGTGCCCATTCATAACGTGATGCAGCCAGTGAGTGCGTTTGAATACAGCAGTAGCAGACAGTGCGGGCATACTTTCACACCACTGTTAATTGTGGGATTAATTGGACAGAGATGTTTGATTTAATTTACAAAACCTTAACTGTTCAGTCGATTGTCATTGACATTTTTTTTACACTATATTATTAACAGTGATATTGTTGCACAACCAAAATAGCAGTGTTTAAAAAAGGAATATGAAATCAATGCAAGGATATTTATTTTGTCACAGATTATACAAGATATTTACATGAATACATACAGTATATGAAACAATAAAAATGTAAAAAAAAAAAAAAGAAAAGAAAAAAAAAGGCACGGAGCAAAAGTGCCTCAGACGGGAGTCGAACCCCGGTCTACAGCGTGCCAGTCTGTTGCACTCACCATTACGCCAGCATACTCACACTGACCAGGCAAAGTTTACAAGCAGTTTTATAGCTCAGTTTACGGCGCCGGCAGAGCTGAAGTGGACTTCACCTGCCACCTTGTGGCGATAAGATGTATTATATTTCACGCAACTGCGTGACACACGGAAAGCGGGAATGAGGACGACAAAACAAAATGGCATTGACTGTACTTCTATTTGGATGAGCTACGCAAACCTGAAGTATGTATTAGGAGATATAATTCAAATCAAGCAAAAACAGAAAGAAAAAAGAACTTGTAATAAAATCTGACTGTGTACTGTATCATGATGACTGAGTGTAGTTGGTGACCTGTCACTTTTAGGGGAGAGTTTGTGCGGCACTTGCCTTTGGCTTTGGGATAGTACGGGTGTGTTATTGCGTTGCTGGTCTGCTGCATTTGGGATTGACTGGGATCAGGGGCCCAACTACCCACTCTCTGGGGGGTATGCAGACGCTAAGCCGCCGACCCCACCCCTGGAATGTTTTTTTCACATGTAAATATAACTTACTGATTCATGGCCTTTCAAATTCAAGACTTTTATTGGAGAACTCCATTTATTTACAGCTAGTGCACAACCCTACATCCCTTACCCAAAACCCTAACCCCACTGGAAGCACGCATACCCGGCGACGTCTCATCAATCCGTTACCATAACCCAAACCTTAACCTCGCCTAAAGCACGGGTAAATGGACTCGCAAATGCCTGAAGCATATACCCTGCGAAAAATCCTTGTCTGGAGGTCAAACTGGCAAAATGATTAAAATACGTATTTTATTCCCATTGCTTCAGAGTAAAAAAACAAAGTAGGTATAGTCTACTACGCAGTTGCAGCAGCAAGACAACAAACCTGGGGTTTTACTAGTAGTTTAAGGCTTAAGCTAACCTGAATATTTACAAGCTGGCTCCTTGTGATGGCCAACACTTACAGTAACACAGATATTACTTACCCACTGTTTTTCAGCCACGAAAAGCTTTCTTTCATCCCTATGCAATCTTTCTCCGTCTCAATCTTCCGTTTTCGGTTTTGCGCCCCCGAGGGCTTTTTTTTCTGCCTCTCCATCTCTAGGTCCTTGTCAGCAGATGGCAACACGAGTGAATAACGATTTTGCTGTTGTTGGTGCGATGGCGCGCTGTCAAAGCAATGGGGCGCTGTTGACGCTATGGGGCGCCGCTGTCAAGTGCTATGAAGAAATGGCCTAGATGGTATGGGGCGCTGTCCCTTGCGTGCCGACTATATTTAAATATTTTTTTCTCTATATCATTTGGCACCCTGTCCTTTCGGCGCCCCTATGCAAGGCATATATTGCATATACCTTATTTGCACCACTGACTGGGATCGTCGTGCTGTGGGAGTTTTCATGCTGTTGTTCATTGTCCACTATTAGCTCCCACCATATTCAAGTAATTATGACACTTAAGGGGTGGGAGTTTAAGTTTTACTTCTTCCCACTCCTTTTTCGAGTTTAAACATATACAGGCAACTTAATATTTAATGTTATGTACCTGATCCAAATATATTGTATATTTGTGCAATTGTCTAGACTGTACATAATCATGCACATTTGCATGAATTTGTCTTGTATTAATAACTCGAAATAAATTCAATTCAATAGAAACCCCAGTTACCTAACGTAACTACGGTTCTATGAATATGTTGCGAAGCCCTTTAGGCTTTCACTGATGCATAGTCTCTCGGAAGCTCCGCTTCCCGCCCTGAGAAGATCAAACGATCTACCGCTCCAATCACCGTTAGAGCCTAGCACAGCCCTAGCCCTATAAAAAGGGCCCTAGCCCACCGCTCTTCTCCTTTGAACTCAGCCGTCGGAGGAGAGGACTTGCCTGCTGGGCCTGAAGCTAAAGGGCTTCACAACATATTCATAGAACCGTAGTTACGTTAGGTAACTGGGGTTTCTATTTCATATGTTGCTTCAGCCCTTTAGGCTTTCGCTGATGCATAAGCCATCGCGAAGCCGAGGAGACCGATGTACTCCCAGCAGGCATGGACTCAAGTGATTGGAGCGAGCCCGGGGCTGACATACACACCGACAACCCATGTGTCGGCAAGGCACAAGCCCACAGGCCGGGTGAGGAGTGCAGTCACCATACAAGGTACCACAGATTCTCACCACAGAGAAAACGGGGATGCCACCCCAGCCGCCAACAGCGGGGGTCCAGTTTAAAAGTACGTGGGGTGTAAGGCCGCCTCTCCAAAGAGCGCCAGCACCCCCAGGAAGGAATAATGGTCAGTTCTAGACAGGCAGCCTCTCTCAAGAGCACCGGACACACCCAACACGCCCCAGCCAGGCCGCCACTCTCAAGTGCGCCGCTGGGAGCTAAGGTCGCCACCACTCAAAACAGAATGGGCCAATAGCGGGTGTATCCCAGGCCGCCTCGCTCAAGAGCACCGGACACACCCAACACGCTCCAGCCAGGCCGCCACTCTCAAGTGCGCCGCTGGGAGCTAAGGTCGCCACCACTCAAAACAGAATGGGCGACAGAGTCGGAGGCGACATCCAGCAGGTAAAACTGCACAAAAGTTGAAGAAGAGGACGAAGAGGTCGCTCGGCAGATTTCCTCCACCGACGTGCCTCACTCCACGTGTGGAGTGAGCCCTGACCACCACCGGCGTCAGCAGCCCCTGCGCCTCGTAAGCCATGCGAATAGCGAGGCAAACCCAGTGGGCCAAACGCTGGGGGGACAAGGGGGCATCCCGATTTCTGGCTCCTAGTCCAACAAACAATTGGTCTGACCGTCTGAAGCCAGACGTCCGATCCAAATAACAGCGCACAGCCCTCACCGGGCAAAGGCTGTGACGACGCTCATCCTCCGCAGAAGCATGCGGAGGAGGGAAGAAGGGTCTCACCCTGATCACTCTGGACCTGAAGGAGGACGTGATGACTTTGGGCTGTAAGGCCGGGTTGGGTCATAGTTCCATTAGACCATCGTCGTCGGCAGGGAGAGACAAGCAGGACGGATGCACGGAAAGTGCGCACAAATCGCCCGATCTCTTGGCCGAGGCCAGAGCTAAGAGCAACGCTGTCTTGTAGGACAGCCAGGTAATGTCTGCCCTGCCCAGGTGTTCGAAGGGGGCCCGGACAGGCCCTTGAGAACCACCTGAAGATCCCATGATGGGCCGCAAGAAACGCTTCACCAGGGGGTGACTACGGGCCGTAAGGCTGCCAAACCCCATGTGACCCGTAGTGATGGCCGCCGCAAAAACTCCCAGAGTAGCGGCCGCCCTGCCCCTGTCCAGTAGGTCCTGGAGGAAACTCAACACATCCTCAATGGAGCAAGATGTGGGGTCCAACGACCTACCAGAGCACCATTCGGCAAAAAGCCGCCAACGGACCTCGTAGGCCTTGGTTGTGGATGCGGCCCGACCTCAATCAATCAATCAATCAAGTTTTATTTCTAAAGCGCCTTACAACAACCAAAGTTGACCAAAGCGCTGCACACAATAAAAAAAATGCAATTTAAAAAGGAGTACAATTTCATTAAAAACAGACCATTATCACATTCACAACAGTTGCCACAGAACTATGTGTCAAATGCCTTTTTAAACAGATGAGTCTTTAGTTTTGTTTTGAACAGGGGCAGGTCTGAAACGGCACGCAACTCAAGCGGCAACGAGTTCCAGAGTTTCGGACCTGCCACAGCAAAAGCCCGATCACCCCACTTTTTGTAATGTGACCTGGGCACCTCCAGCAGGTGGTGTTGGGCAGAACGTAGAGCTCTGCTGGGCTGGTGAGGGGTCAGAGTCTCACATAAATACACAGGTGCAAGGCCATGGATGGAACTGAAAACAAAAAGCAAAAGTTTGTACTGGATTCTGAAAAGGACCGGGAGCCAATGCAGGGAGTAAAGGACAGGTGTGATATGGTCATGTTTGCGAGAGTTGGTGAGGAGCCGGGCAGCAGCATTTTGCACAAGCTGTAATCTGTGAATGAGGGTTTGACTGAGTCCAATATACAGTGCATTGCAGTAATCCAATCGTGAGCTGATGAATGCGTGAATAGTTTTTTCCAGGTCGGAGCGGCTGAGGGAAGGCTTCACCTCCCTGGATCGTAGCCACCACCGAGGGGGGAAGACCTAAACGGAGTAGCTTCCCCTTTCAGCTTCCAAACCACGAGCCGGTGTCCCAGAACCGGGCGTGATCGAAGGGTTCCCTCGGCCTGGACTAAGGCGTCGGGCTGGTCTGGGAGGGGCCATGGTTGGGCGAGGGCCATTTCCACCAAGTCCGAGTACCACCTGGCACTCGGGCTGTCCGGGGCCACCACGAGAATGAGGGCCTGTTCCGCCCTCACCCTGTGAAGTAGAGACGCCATAAGCCGGAGAGGGGGGAAGGCGTACAGGAGGCCTACTGGCCATGGCTGACGAGCCAGAGCGTCCACCCCGAGAGGAGGCTCGTCTATTGACCTGAGCGAGAACCAGAGTGGGCACTGTGTGTTCTCTGCACTTGCGAAAAGGTCGGCTATCGGTCTGCCGAACCGGAGCCAAACCTCCTCCGCAATGACTGGAGCCAGGCTCCACTCGTCCCGCAGGGCGCCTCCCCTGGACATTCTGTCGGCGCCCACGTTGCGTTCGCCGGGGATGTGGCGGGCCGTCAGCGAGGCTAGGTGAGTGTCCGCCCACAGTAGGATTTCCACCGTTAGGCTGTGGAGAGGGGGAGACCTGGTCCTCCCCTGCCTGTTCAGATATGCAGCTACTGTGGTGTTGTCTGTCCGGACCAGCACATGCTGACCCTTCAGACTGGCTGCGAAGTGCAGGAGCACCTTCTGCACCGCCTCCATTTCCAGGAGGTTGATGTGTCTCAAAGGTAGGGACCAAACGCCGCCTACAGAGTAATGACCCAGCACGCCGCCCCAACCGGTCAGGGAGGCGTCTGTGAACACTTCCACATGGCGGTCCGCTACACCCAGTCGTACTCCCTCTCGGAGCCGACTGCGGACCAGCCAGAAGGCAATGTCGTGTCGAGCCGCCGGGGGAACCCGCACCGGCCTCGACATCCCTCTGAGACGGGAAAACCACCTCTGGAGGTTCCTCATATGCAACAGGCCCAGCTTCACCACCGGGTGAGCTGCCGCCATCATGCCCAGTAGAGAGCGGATCCGCTGAGGGCGAATCTGAGGCCCTTCCAGTGCGGCCCGACCTAAGTCCACAATCGCCGCCTGCCTCTCCAGTGAGAGCGAGGCTCTCATGTGTCTGGAGTCCAGGACTAGCCCCAAATATTGGAGCCGTTGGGTCGGTTGTAGTTGGCTCTTGTCGCGATTGAAAAGCCCAGACGGGAGATGTGCTCTAGTACTCTGGCTGTATGGTCCTCCGCCTCCCCAGGAGAGGGGGCCAGGATCAGCCAATCGTCGAGGTAGGTCAATATACGGAGACCCTGACGACGGAGCGGGTCCAGAGCCGCCTCCACGCACATGGAGAAGGTGCGTGGGGCCAGCGAGTAGCCGAACGGAAGGCGGCAATACTCAAAGCATCTCCCCTGTACTGAAAACCGGAGGAATTTCCTGTGCTCCGAGACAATGGGAATATGGAAGTAAGCGTCCATAAGATCCACGGACGTCATCCAATCCCCGGGCCTGACGCACTGCAGCAGTAGCCGACTGTGAGCATGCGAAACGGCCGTTTGGCGATACAGCCATTGAGGACACGCAGGTCCAAAATTGGCCGGACGCCCCGACTCTTCTTGGGGACGAGGAAGTATGGAGAATAAAACCCCGTTCCTGCCCTGAGTGGATCTACCTCTGCTATAGCTTCGCGCTGAAGCAGAGAGCTCACCTCCCCTTGGAGGGCCGTCGTATCGACGGGGCCTCGCAGTCTTGTCTCGAGCACACCACAGAAGGGTGGGGGCCTTCGAGAGAACTGGAGAGCGTAGCCCCTCCGCAGAGTCTTGTTTAGCCACGGTGCTGACAGGAGCCCTGCGCCCCTCCAAACCTGGTAAAACTCTGTTAGAGGCAGAACTCCAGGTCCGCGGGAGAGAGGAGACGTGGGCCCGCCCACAGACTCCCCTCCCGGGGGTGAGTCGTGACGTGGGGGGCCCTCGCGGAAAGGGCTGCGAAGGAATTATCCTTTTTGCTGCCGTCTCCAGTAGAGGAGACGGGGAAAGCGTTGCCTTGCGTTTTACCCGAGTATAAGCAGGTACATAGGCCCGAGGACGAGCCTCGTCAGCGCGGCCAATGAGAAGCCCGTCCGCCGACGCCGCTCCGTGACGTGGCTGAGGGAATAATACATCGCGGCTGACTTCTCCTAGGTCCGCAGACCGATGGCAAGGAGGGGGCGTGGCCGCGGAGTATGCTGTGACGCTGGGCCAATCATCGTTCAGGCCGGCGTGTGGGCGTGAACGAGAGGCAAGGCCGAGCTCGAGGCCGCAGAAGGCCCCACCGTGCGAGCAGAAGGGCGGGCTTTATTAACAAGCGAGGCCGCCGGGACGTCGATTCCCGGGGTCTCTGCTGCTGCGGACGGAGATGTGGAGCCAGCTGGGCCGACGTCTTGGACGCAGCCTCCATGCGTTCCACCAGCGTTTGGATATCTGGACCAAACAGGGACGTGGTGGACAGCGGCAGGTCCAAAAGGCGCCGCTTGTCCGTGTCCTTGAGCGAGGACAACCCGAGCCACAAATGACGGCTGGCCACCTGGCATGTGCAGCGCACATGCTGCGGCCGCCGTCAACCGCGAGCCCCTGGGCCATGCGGAGAAAGGTGGCCGTGGTGTCCTCCGCCTCCTCTATGTCCGTCCGGGACAATTGCTCCTGACCTCGCAGCAGCCTGTCCAAGGAGGCGGCGAGGAGGGTCATGTTGTTTGCCAACGCCACTACCTGAGCAGCGTTGGCATAACATCTGTTGAGCGCGGTCATGGTCAGCTTGTCCCGCTCGGAGGGAAAAGCAGTACCGGACCACGGGGAGGACGAGGGCAGCAGAGACAGCCGGACGGCGTCCTCAATGGGCGGGACACCGGCAAACTTGGGCCACTCGTTTACGCCAGCGTAAACCCCGTACGCCAGGGCCGGGGCTTTAGCGGCCATGGGCTGAGCCCACTCGCGCTGTGCGTAGTGCAGCAGCGGCTCCATCCGCGGAGCAACGACGTCAGGTCAAGGCCGCCGGGACGGGGAGACGAGGGTCTGGAGGTAACCCGCCGCCGGAGCCAGGGGCTGAGGGGGAAGCTCCACCTCCATCCTGACCGCAGCGGACTCAACCAGGTGAGGAAAGCGGTCTAGAGGATAACGTTCCCGCCTCTCCTCCTCCCGGGGGAAGAGAGACAGTACATCCTCCTCGTAGCACCGCTGATCGTCTTCCTCGTCATAGTCTGCCCAGGCTTTACCTGCCGCGGCGGCGGCCGGAGCCGCCGTGACAGGTGATGGCAGTGGCAGGCCCTGCCCGGGTGAGACCGAGTCCTGCTCGTCACACACCGGGGGGCCTCTCCGTAGGAAGCTACTGCGGCGCTCGCGCTCCTCCCTGGGGAGCGCGAGGCAGGCAGCGCACGAGTCCCCTTCTTCCGCGACGTGCCGCCAGCCGAGGCAAAAGAAGCAGGACTCGTGCGTGTCCTTCTGGGAGAGGGACGCCGGACAGGAGTCGCAAACCCGTACCTTGACACCGGAGGGTGACACCATCGCAGGTACGATTCCACAAAGCTTGCTTGAAGACATCATAGATTTCTCAAAGGCGAGCTGAGAGAAAAAGGAGAAGAGCGGTGGGCTAGGGCCCTTTTTATAGGGCTAGGGCTGTGCTAGGCTCTGACGGTGATTGGAGCGGTAGATCGTTTGATCTTCTCAGGGCGGGAAGCGGAGCTTCCGAGAGACTATGCATCAGCGAAAGCCTAAAGGGCTGAAGCAACATATGAAATAGAACGCAATTTCACTAAAACAGCTAACCCGGTTTTCTCACAAATCAAATATTTGATGTAATGTTTATTATTTCAAGTGACATAGTTGTAATAGTTACAGAATTTTTACCTCTACTTATATTATACCAAAATAAAAGAAGAAAACACATCTTAACATATATTATAATATATTTTTACACTTAAATAAACAATGTATCATTTGATTTTTATTTATTGACTTTTATTTAACCAGGATAGTCCCACTGAGATTAAGAATCTCTTTTTCAGGGTAGTCCTGGCCCCAGCGGGGAACCAGTTACAGTATATAACTGATTCTCTGAGTGAAGAAACTATCTCTCCGCCCAGTTTCATATTCCATACCGAGACTGACTCCATGTGGGTCAGGTGACATAATTGTTTTAGGTAAACCATCTGTGAGGTTGCAGATTGCTCAATAAAAGGCACCTATGTGCCCTGCGCACATTGATTAAATTTGTTGAATCACATCTGAGCGGAATCAAGCTGGAGAGATAGAACTATCCCCTATCATATCAACACTTTATTTCCCTCCAGTTACAAATTCCACAAGTACTGGGACTCACCTCAAGGCAAGGTGATCGAGCAGGGTCTAAACGTGAGTCATTAGAATCTTCAAGTGCACAAAATAAAAACAGACCCAAGTATTAAATTGAACCATGTACACAAGCACTCATAGACGCCTTGTAGTAGAGCTATAGCCCTGGCACCAGATGCAACCAAGGCATCCCAGCCCCGCAAGACACAAAGGCTGGTCGATTGTTCTTCAATTAACAAGCAACAACTTCCACTAGACGCAAAAAGCTGTTGTCCAAATCCCGCTGAAAGACACATCAAGGGGATTTTAAATGAGGCCCAGCGTATCCCTCTTAAAACAGACACACAGCTGATCTATGGTCCTGTGCCCCTTCGTCTGAGTATTTGGGACCTCCAGGGCCATAACTGGACATACGACTGACTGTTCCTGTCACCCCTGTCTGCTGTGCAGAGAAGAGAGATCGGAGTGTGATGACCAAATCAGAGTGTCCACAGTTGCAAGATCAAACATGCTTTCTCGAGCAGGAACCTATACAGGCCGTGATGTACCGGGAGAGCAAGTGGTTCTCCCGCCCCCATAGCCAAAGCCAATGCCAACAAAAGCACACTTTTCAGTTCACTTCCGGTCTGCAGGTCTTCCCCTAAGACCTGCAAAAGCAGCTCCAAATCAGTCCCAGTGTCTGCGTACATTGGTGTATGAATGAGTGAGTGAATGGGCGACTGGTTCCTTACTGTAAAGCGCTTTGGGCCTGATAAAGGTAGAAAAGCGCGATATAAGTTGAGTCCATATACCATTTTTACCAAATCCCAAGCGGCGAGGGGCGACCCCACACATGTGCCACTGGGTCATTCTGAGAAACCTGGACACCAGGTTTGACACATCCTCAGGCAAAGCATCATCTACCCACTCTGCGACGCGTAAATCCTGAGCACAGAGAAAAGCGTCAGGTGGACCGGTAGTACAGCAGGTAGCGCTCGTGCTTCACAGCTAGGTTTGAGTCCCACCTGGGACGGGGCCTTTCTGTGTGGAGTTTGCATGCTCTCCCCGTGTCTGCTTAGGTTGCCTCTGGGTACTCGGTAGGGGTGTGTATCGCCTAGTCTCGGGCGATACAATACGTATCCCGATACAAGGGTCGCGAAACGATACGATATATCCCGATATATATTGGACGATTATTGCGATTATTTTTTTTACTACTTTGGAAACAACTATTCAGTAAACTAGTCCACCTTCATTAGATTTGTATCAAATACATTTGATCTATCTATCTATCTATCTATCTATCTATCTTATGATATAAATGCTTTTCACTAATGTGCTTGTGACTGTGGTGTTTATGGTGATTATGTAACTTTGAACGGAAAACAGATTTCTTGGAAACCTAGTAATGAAACCAATTACTGGGGATGCACGTTTTCTAGTATTTCTATAGTTGGGAGTCCTTAGCGATCAGTAACTATTATGGGTTTCATCCATTAAAATATACAATAACTCAGACGGGACATTTAAATCTTATCTACTCCACAACGGGTGTCACTCGTAGATCAGTGACATGATGACAACACGGGCCTCACCGTGATAAATCCTCTCCGAACGCAGCGGCGACACACTCAGCAACATATACACAAAGCTGGTGGCTCTCGTAATAATCCAGGTCTCTGTCTTTGCTGTAAAAGCCAAAGTGAGGCCAAATGTTTTTTATTTATTTATTTATTTGACAGGGACGTTGCACAACAAATGTGTTGTACAGACCAGAGATAGCTACAAGCTAATTTTCATCTGTAGTCCCTGGGCAGAGGCAAAGTGACAGCAGGTTTATACAGTGGCCAATACGCATTCTTACTTAAGTCCATTCACAATATAAAATATAAAATACAGATAAAGCTCCAGCAAAAGGATCACTTCAACAAACATTCAGATGCAATATTTACACTTGCTATTACAAATATCTACAGTTTATAAAAAAAAGATTGTACCTTCATACATTCTTAACCCGTTTTTTGCTAATGATCACAAATCTGACTGTCTTTCAACCACTTCTTCAGGTCAAGTTTAAACTGTTGTAAGGTACTACTCTCTCGAACAGTTAATGGCAACGAGTTCCACATCCCTGCAGCTTTCAGAGAAGCATGTAGAGTTTTAAAAGATCCCCAGAGCGTCTCATAGCTTTCTTTTCCATGGTAAACTCTTCCTGTGTTTCTCTAACTCTCACTAGATTCTAGTGTTACTCAAGCGAGCTGCGCTGCCATCTAAATGGTAAATGGTCTCAACTTATATAGCGCTTTTCCACCTTCGTTAGGCACGCAAAGCGCTTTACAGCAAGGATCCACTCACCCATTCAAACACCAATGTACGCAGACACTGGAGGGGGTGAAGTGTCTTGCCCAAGGACAAAACGACAGCGTGCACCTTCAGGAGGCGGTATTCGAACCCCCGACCTTCCAATCATGAGACGACCCGCTCTACCATCTGCGCCACCTAGCGGGCTTGAGTAAAAGTGCAGGACCAAAGAGAGATGTTTAAAAAGATGTTAAAATAGATGTTTAAATATCGATACGGGCGCTTTTTGGATCGATACAAGAATCGCGCGATATATCGGCGGCTCGATATTTTTAAACACCCCTAGTACTCGTTTTCCCCTACAACTAAAAACATGTACAATAGGCCAGGAGGAATGAGAGTGTGTTTGACAGAGCGCATGGGGGACGACGGATGGAAATTAGCCCAAGGCTACAATCCGGTGAGGCTTGTTCATTAACTTGCACTATCCCGACCAAATAAACCAATAAACTTTCATGTCTGACATGAAACCAGAATTCACTTTATGCTAATGTTTGCTAAATGCCAGAAGAATGAGAGATCGAATTTTCTACACGGTTTTATATTACTTTTTACAAAACCAAAAGTTTACATACATTTCATTTGGTAGTATTGCCTTTAAACTGTATAACTGTGGTCAAACATTTTGGAAAAAAATCTTTCTCTCATTCTGGTATTGGACAAATAGAAATAATTCCAACAAGTAGAAAATTCCAATTGACCTAAAAAAAAGTAAAAGTTAACTCTTGTCAGACAGGGAGAACAAAATGCAAATGTGTCTTTTTATAAAGAGTGTGTAAACATTAGGGCTGAAACAACTAATCGCTTAATCGACGACTAATCGATTATTGAAATAGTCGACAACTATTTTAGTAATCGATTAATCGTTTTCTGGGTCACACAGACTTAAATAGAGCCAAAATGACATGAAAATGTAGTATTTTTGATGAAAACCTACTTTGTTTTTATAGTTAGGGTCTGTAGTGTTTTGTACATTGTACATTTCATGAATATCTGTCTGTGTCTTATCCAATCAGAAATCAGAATTAGCACAAAGAGCCTCCAACAAACATTTACTTTAAGTTTACTCCATCAATATGTCCTCAAGCGATGCCACATTAGCTTTATGTGATAAAAAAAATATGAAAAATAAAATTTTCCTACACCATTCACAGCCAAGCGACTAATCGATTAATCGTAAAAATAATCTATAGATTAGGTTAGTTGCAGCCCTAGTAAACATCTGGTTCCCACTGTAAGTGGCAGACTGTGTGAGGTTGTTTTTTTCTCTCCCAGTATAGTCAGTCCCTGTACAAATGGAACATGTAACTGGGTGGAGAGATAATCCCAATTCAATAGAGAATGTTCTCAGTTGATGGGAAAAGATTTAGTTTTATGCAGTGAATGAGAAAATGTAAACAGAAATATTTTTTTACCTAATATTTCTTCAGTTACCACAAATACTAACCATTAACCTAAGTCATATTTACAAAAAGGTTAAAGCCTGTCATATCCCGTTTAAAACAGATAAACATAAAACATATTTCACACATCAGTTTTAGAGTTATTCCAGGGTCCACCCAACCCCCTTTGGGAAGCACTGCTCTAACCTTCTCCGGTGGGACTCATTTGTCTGTGATTGATGATTGATTCCTCTACATCTGTACACACAGGGCATCTGCCGCTACAGGCTGGAGTTTATTTGAATGCCTGGTGATTAAAACAAGATGAGTTGGCAGACGACTCTCTGATCATCAAACTGATACACGTGTCTATTACAAGTAAACATCATGTTAATTTGTGCTCCGGATCAGCTTCTGTTTAAGTTCATTAGTCACACCTTGAAATGTTTCAGCATGTCATCCGCAGTCCAACGTTTACATAAAGTTTGATACGCCTCTTTGGCCCAATTTACAGAAAATAACATTTTCTGAAATACAGAGAATTTTCATGGAGGGATCCTGATTATTTAAACTGTGTGGGGTGAGGGGGAAGTTTTAGGTCTGGAAGATGACGCCTAGCGCTAACGGGACAAAAAGGAAAAGGGTCCACCTGGCTTTAACTAACTTATGATTTTTGGTTGCTGCAGTTGGTCAGGTCTAGGTTCAGCAACATTATATAAGGCTATATCTACACGAAGACACAACGCGTCAACACGGAGCCAGCTCAGTGAATGTGTGCGTAGACAAGGAGCCAGTCATGTGTGTAAAACTGCTGCGATTCATCTGCCAGGCCTCTGTGTGGCGCTGTGACGCTACCACAGTGTGCAGAACAATATTGTAGATAGCGCATACACTGTAAACTCTCGGGCAATATGGATGGGTTCACGATCTACAGTAGACACAAGGAGGTGTATTTATGTTTCTGACGTTGCAGGACTTAAGGTCCAGTCAGTCAGTCAAAAACACAGCCAGGATCGAGTCTAACTCTGCATTCATTTTTTCTCTGTCACCTATGGCTCATCGTAGGGTGGAGGAGCGAAGAATTGTGCAGTAAAAATTATTTTAAGGTCACAAGATTATGAATAACAGGGTTTCCCACTAATACATTAGTCTGTGGCAGCCCGCCATAGTCTATTTTTATCCGCCACAGTCTCTCGATCGCCCCTCTCTTTCTCTGTCTCTCACCCAACACCAACATCTGCAGCAGAGGCGCAGGTTTAACAGGACAAATAAGGAGCAGTGAACAATGTCTCACTGTTTAAGTAGCCTATTATTATTACAAAAAATGAAGGCAGCTTCGCGTAGTTTTGTTTTTGCTTATAAACTAAAAGACCACATGGCTAATTTGCATAGTAAACATCTTTACTGCGCTGCTAATGCAGCTGTCACTATAATGAATTAAACCAGAGGTCACGAAATGGTGGACCTCAGTCTGGTTCCGGACCCACGCGACAGTGGCGCAGATGGTAGAGCGGGTCGTCTCATGATCGGAAGGTCAGGGGTTCGAATCCCGGCTCCTGCAGATGCAGACTGTTGTTGTGTCCTTGGGCAAGACACTTCACCCAATGCCTATGTGTGAGTGGTTGGTGGTGGTCGGAGGGACCGTTGGCGCAGATGTGTGCAGCCTCGCTTCTGTCAGTCTACCCCAGGGGAAACTGTGGCTACAAATGTAGCTTACCACCATCAGCATGGAGTGAATGAACCCCCACCCTTTCATGTGAAGCGCTTTGGGTGTGACTTGCTATACCAATAAGAAACTTTAGACCCGACGTGACAGTCCTGCAGCTGCGTCTGCGCTACTCACCCTCGCTCCCTCTCTCTCCCCCTCACGCTACGCTAACCCAACAGAAAGAGAAACTGCAGCCTCTGAGCTCGTTTTAAACTTTTAGAATCGGCTGCAGAATGATTGAAATACGGCTCGCTAAAGATTTAAAACCGAGAAGACGCTAGTCATGTAATTAAATATGCACGCGCGATAGTTACGCACAAACAGCTCTTTGTTTAAAACAAAAGAGCAGCGAGCAGGACCAAACCAGGACTAAACCAGGACTTGGACTAAACAGGGCTCATTGTTGAGCTGAGCAAAGAGGAGAAACACAGCACTGCATTGGCACATTTTGTATATATTCTGTTTAGAATATATAATAATATTTAGAAACCCAAAATGTAATTTTAGAGTAAAAACTAAATTATAATGAATTGTTTCATTGTTTTCAAAGCACACAGATTATTATTACGGTAAATTATGTTCCAGACCTTTGCTTGATAATTATTCTACTTTATTTTTTTGGATCGCAATGGAATTAAATTCAGGACCCCGTTCTAAACTTTAGTTCTCTCCCCTCCCTCTCTCTTGTTCTTGCCCTACACGAGGTGAGAGTTGTTGGTCAGTGTTTTCTCTCTGCAGCATCAGGCTGAGGTTCAGAGTCTGTATCTGAGAGCTGCAGGGGCGGAGCTGAGAGAAGAATCAAGGGCATGTGCCCCCTTGAAAGAAAACTGATCCATTACATTATTTAAAAAAAAAAAGCTGTACCCTATGTAAATTAACCAGAAATTATTCTTTTCACAGCAGCATAATAGCCAAAAATAGTTATTATGTTTTGCTTAAAATGCACCAGAATGCAGGAAAACGCATCTAAATTAAAAAAAATCTCCCGGGGGAGGACCTTTACTGTTGCCGCAATCTAAACCAGTTGGAGTCATTCTTAAACATATGCAAATGAAACAAAACAACTCCTTGTGGCAAAAATGTAAACAATTAACCCTCTTCAGAGGACAGTTCTAAAAGTATCTTTTCGCTGTGTGTTCCAGCTATCACCTCTGACAGCTGCCACTGTCTGACCTTGGACGTTGTGAGCAGGAAGCCTCTGAAGTGATTGACGAACCTTATCCTCGTCTCATTTATTATTGAAAAGTCAGACCGAAAAGGCTCTAAAAGTGTCAGAGGTGGGACAGGATGAGGAGGAGGGGGGTGACAAAGGCTCGGTCGTCTGAGTTGATGAGGTGAGGGCAGACAGCCCACGAGATGAGCGAGTGGGGGACAGAAATGCTAGATCAAAGCACGGTGGCAACCCCATTTTTGGATAAAAAATGACTTTTAATTCTCTCCATCACCGTGCCTCAGATCTTTGAAACATAGCTCAGTTTTAAACCATTTGTATGCAGCGCCAGTTATTTGGAAATTTTTATGGATTGGAAGGCTTGATAGTTGTGAATTTTATGTCTGACTGGTAGTAATCTGACCTTTCGCTGAATACAAATGGTGGTTTTCGTCAGTCGGTGGAGTCGTACCTGCTCTCTAACCCAAAGAGGGAAGAGAAATATCATTAAAGTGATATTACTCTCCTCTCTAACTAGAAAGCCCTTCTTAGTTTCAAGAGGGTCTAAACGCAGCAGTGGAGATCCAGACCCTCACAGGAAATGACATCACCTCCACTTTTTTTTTTCCCCCGCGACATTTATTGAAGTTCATCTCAATAACACGCCTTTAGTAAACTCCACTATCCTCAAGGTTAGGATTAAGGTTAGGTGACGTTATTTCGCGTGGAAAAGTGGAGCTTCACTGATCACGTGCCCCTCCATCGGATGCGTTCAGACCCTTCTCCTTAGTTTGCAAAATGAGGAGCGCAGGAACAGAACTTTCAAAAAATAAACGATCAAGCTTCACCCCCTCCCGTCGGGATTGGACCTGACAGGCTGGTTCACGGGGAAAGCTCGTCTCATTGGCCAACGCGGAGGATACTAGACTCTGATTAGTTGCTGAGATCCGGGAAGGAGGGACTTTACAAAAATGACATCAAAATGTAAGAGCAGGTGGTCGATCTTGCACATTTTGTAAAATTTGTAATACATTTCGACTTCCAGACTGCAACACACGCTCATCAGCAGAATAAATAACAGTATGTAGCAGAGTAAACCGTTTGAGACTTTTATTTATTAACTAAACTGAAACTTTCATGTAAGTGTGTGTTTATTGGCATTGGCAGAAGTCAAAAAAGTGACAGCAACACGACAACAATGCAAGGAAAAATCAGTTTAGATCAATAGTAACTTCCAATGAGGCGTTACACTGGCCTATAGGCTGTAAGCTTTTAGATTTGGTTAAGAACTGGAGAAAATGCGCTCAGTTAAGGCGGGGGTAAGAAGGGAAAGGTCATTTTGGGCCACTTCGCCGAACAATCATCAGTCAATCTCCTTTGCTCACCTGCTCCTCATTGTCCCGCACTGTCAGCCTCTGCCCTGGTGATGAAGTGTTCCATCATGGCCGCCCTGAACGCACTCAGCACTTCTGTTCACTTTTTTTTTTTTTTTAACATTCCCCTCTCTGTCGTTCTTCATCTCCTCCGCCTTTATTATTTGGACCTGCCATAATGGAGATGATGACAGAGGGTCGAAGGCGGAGACGAGCCGCGTCGTCGTCGTGTGTGCGCACATGAGTTAGAGGACCTCAGCAAATGGCTTTACTCAACAAGAAAAAAAACGACATGTAATGTTCAGACCAGACATCGATTTGTGATGGTGTGAATTTCCTTCACGGTGACATTGAGGGCCTGGTTCAGTAAGTGTTTTCACATGTGTGAATAGATAGTGTGTACAAGAAGTACAAAAAGCAGGTAAGATCCGATGGTACAGTCAAGATTTTTAAAGGCCAGCCCACAAACTCATTTACTGTACATTTCAGACTACTGCGTGTTGTTATTATTATTATTATTATTATAGATGTTACTATTCTTTAACATCTTAATCCCCGCCTTAACCGAGTGAATTTTTCCAGTTTAGCTTTACCCAAATCAGTACAGGCTATGATCTTGTGAATTTACAGCCTACAGTGTAACGCCTCATTTGAAAGCTAAGACCTACAAAACTCATCTAAATTGAGCTTTTTTGTCAATGTCAATGTCAACTTTATTTAGGACATTTAAAAACCGCTACAACTGCCCAAAGTGCTGTACAAGAGTAAAAACAGTCACAAAATATACAACATGAAACAATAATAATAAAATACATGGGATCTGCTCAGCTTGTGTTGAAGGCCAAAGCAAAAAGATGAGTTTTCAACAACGACTTAAAAACATGAATGGACTGGGCCATTTTGACATTCAGCGGAAGGCTGTTCCAGAGTCTCGGAGCCACTACGGCCAAAGCCCGGTCTCCTCTGGTTTACGCTTAGATTTTGGAACCTCCAGAGTCATTTGATTGGAGGATCTCAATGTTCGACCTGGATCACGGATCAACAAAAGCTCCGAAAGGTAAGATGGAGCCAACCCATTCAGACATTTAAAAACCATCAACAGTATCTTGAATTGAATCCTAAAGCTGACTGGAAGCCAGTGCAGAGAGGCCAACACAGGAGTTATGTGCTCACGTTTCCTCGTTCCTGTGAGCAAACACGCCGCTGCGTTTTGAACCAACTGCAGACGACGGATGGAGGTTTGATCGAGCCCACAGTACAGAGAGTTACAATAATCTAAGCGACACGTAATAAAAGCATGAATGACACGCTCCAGGTCACCATGAGGCAAATAGGGTTTGATGTTGCTGAGCAAACGCAGCTGAAAAAAGCTATTTTTGACGACTGAACTTATTTGTCTGTCAAATTTAAACGAACTGTCCAAAACAACCCCAAGATTCCTAACAGACTGGTGGCAATAGATATTCAAAGGGCCCAGAGCAGTGGCATCACGTGAGTTACCAAATACAACAATTTCAGTTTTGGAGTCATTAAGCTTTAAAGGGGGGTATTATGTAAAATCGACTTTTTCAAGCTTTATATCATGTTATTATGTCATTCCCTCATTAAACACATGCCTGGAGTGTTGCCTTGGCTCATTCACATATTTTTGAGTAATCAGTAAAAACTTAGACGGCAGCCATTTTAGGTGTAGCAATGCCTCAGTCCTCCTAGGAACGCCCCCACCTCCTGGAGACGCCTCTGGACCTTTTGTCACCAGCCAAGCCACCAACCACTGCTCCTCAGCTCAGCAGAGCCCCCTCCCCACACAGTGTTGTTGTTTAAATGCCACAGCAGTGTGCTGAAGGGGGCGTGTCGGAAAGCTTCTTAAAGAGACAGAGGCCTATTTCAAGACGTTCAGTACAGCCATTTTGAGAGAGCAATTTTATTCAAGGCAGTTATTTTAATTTACTGCATATACAGACCAACAGAAGGTTACGTCATCATTGTAGTATGCTATAGACTGGTGCTATGTGATTGAAAAAAGCATAATACCCCCCCTTTAAACAATTTTGAGCCATCCAGTCCTTCACTTCCTGTAAACAATCAAACAAAACTTGTTTGATTGTCGACTGTTGTCACGTTTTTGACAACGTTTTGATCGTTTTTTTTGTCACTTTTTCATTGCTTTTTGTCACGTTCTCGTCACATTTTTGATCGTCTTTTTTTTTAAACGTTTTTGTCTCTTTTGTTGCATTTTCATCCTTGTTTTCGTCACTGTTTTTGTCGCTCATCTGTTGCTCCTTTTCAAGAAGCTTTTAGATTCGGGTAAAGCCAAACTGGAGAGAATGTTCTCAGTCCAAGTGGGGGTTAAGAGGTTAAACTCCTCCTCGGCCTGTCTGCACAGACTGTATCGGGAGATTCCCTGGAGCTAGGTTGGTGGTAAATCGCTTGAGGCTGGCTTTTGATGGACTCCGCTTTTGTCCATCCGTATAATATTTCAGCAGTGAGAGAATTAATCGCATTTATTTTGCACCCAAAGCCACGTTACCGCCCCGGTGTGCAGTAAACACCGTGGACAGAGGTAGATGGTTTGCACCTATCCGAGTTATTTTGCAGATGAGTGGAGTACGTCCGAAAGGAACCGCGTAAGAGTCTCCATTGTCTCCACAACTTGTCTGGATTTTGAGCGGTTATTGCGTCTTTCTCTCATCAGAGTTCTTTCATTAGAAATATCCATGTTTTTTGGTTATTGATAACATGACACGATATTCAGTATAGTGGTGGGAACCTCTGGGTACCTCACGATTCGATACGACACGCGATACATGGCTTACGATAATAATTATTTCACGATACGCCGATACTGTGAAAATCGATATATTGGACAAAAATAACCTACGATACATCATGATTTAAAAAAAAAAACATGCTGCTTTTAACCTTTATTTTAACATACTACATATTAATCATCTTTTACATTTATTTTCATGTGCTTTGTACCACTTTTACAAATGATCCCTGACTTACTCACTGAAAATGGGTCTATAGATCTGTCAGTGACTTCATTTACATTTAAATAAACAAGAAACCACAGTTAAAAAGGAATAAATCAACCCCAAATTAATCTTCTTTATAATTACAAAAATCATTAAAAGTAATTTATTTGTGTGACAGTGTTTGGTCCAAGTGCTTTAAACTGTAGTGCTGCCCCCTGCTGTCCTGACTGAATTCTTGATCATTGTTGACCTCTGTTGACTGTGAAAACAGTGGAGCACTGCTGCCTCATTAGTATGCATGACGTTGCTAATTAATATGCATGACGTCATCAAAAGTATCGATATTGGAATAAAAAGTATCGGTATCGTATCATCCTGCAAAATATCGCGATATATCGGAAAATCGATATAATCATAAATAGTACTGGCAATTTAGCACCTGGCGGAGTCAATCAGCCTCTAAGCCAGGGGTGTCCAAAGTGCGGCCCGGGGGCCAAATGCGGCCCTCAGACCAATTTTTGGTGGCCCTCGGCCTTCTTGCTGAATTGGTACACATCATCAGAGATGGTCCTTTTTATTTGAAATGTAATAATTCCACACAATTCTAACGTAACAACTAACATTTTATAGTGAGACAGAGCTGACATGAAGGTTTTAAGCATTAATAAAGGTGTGGGGCACAATTTAAACCTCTGCTAGTCGAAGGTTTCGCGGCACTAACCACCGATCTATGGCCCTTCAGCCCGTGTACGGTTCAATATGTGGCCCCCCATGAAAAAAGTTTGGGCACCCCTGCTCTAAGCGTTTTCACCTGTTTTCGTAGCTATTTTTTGTCCCTATTTTGGCATGTTTTTGGACAGGAGTGCACCGGGTGACAGGTTTCCTCTTGCTCTGGGAGAAGTATTTTCTAGCATGGCAAGTCCAGAATGATACACCTCTGTATTTTTCATACACCAGGATATAAGTCTGGGCCCTATCATGCCCATGTTTGTTAATGCTGAAAAGAAGAAAAGAAAAAAAAATGAATTAGCAATTATCTAAATTTTGTTTGTCCTTGTAATTTTAAAATATTCTCTTGATGTTAAGTAATATCGACCTCACCTTGAGTCAACCTTGCGTCTTAATCACGCTTCTCCTCCTGCAGTTATCCCTCTAATCCTCCACGTGGGAGGCAAAGCAGTCAGAAAACGGATAGTTTTGGTCTTTGGCACGGAGACTCCTGGCTCTAGGCGCTGACAGGAAGCTGGCATGTGAAGTAGACTTGGCAATTAACACTATTGTGCTTATTCATAAAATGCAGTGCGAGTTCAGGACGGCCATGAGAGGACAACTGCAATGTATGAAAACAACTGTGTGGCATAAATGTAGTGTGACCTCATATTGTAAGGATCAACATTGGTAAAACTTCTTTTGGATGTTCTTATGAAAGCTTTCTTGGCATGTGTGACTATGTTCTGGCTCTCAGACCTCGGCAGAAGACATTGGTGTTATGTGTTGCTGTTAATATGCATTGGGGATGTTTCCCCCAGAGCCTGGACACTGGCGGTGGAATGGGAGGTTGGAGAAGGATGAGTGACGGGAGGATCCAGAGGCGGTGACGAGGCGGAGGTGGGTTACAGCACAGCCGGCTAGAAGACGACGCTGTGAAGGAGAAGGGTTATAGGCTGAATCCTCGGCTATGATTGGCAGCGGCGAAGAAGGTGGCTGAAGCGGAGGTGCGGATGGGGATGAGGAGATGACTGGATAAAGCAGTTGACGCCGGACTACCCATATAAATGTCTGTGTTAATAGAATATTTTTTAAATATAACTGACCTTGTATCACATGAATTACCGCATTTTGAGGGACTATTTTCTCGCAGATCACTCCGCCGCTGCGTTAGCTTACAGCCACGAAGCTGATGCTGTTCAAATATAAGTTATTTTAAATGCAAAATGGTTAAAATTATTCTATTGACACAGACATTTATATGGTTAGTCTGGTGTTATAAGTGATTTACCTCAGGTGCACTGTGGAGTGGGTCAGACTGTTTTTAATGCAGGCTAACTGATACCATAGAAATGCTTTAGCCTTGCCCTAGCCTAGCGCCACTAGACTCTTCAAATATAAGAACTGCATGAATTTAAGAAAAAAATATCTCCAGACATCAACAACACTCGGAAATGAGGCCCAATGTCAAAAATCCTGAAATATCCCTTTTAATAGTAAAAATCCAATTGTCATGCGTGACATCTCTGCCCGACATGGCGCGAATTTCGGGCTCGGGCCTAAAATCTAACCTCTACTCACAAGGGAGGCATCCGAAACAGATGCCCTAGCCACCTCAGCTGGCTCCTTTCGACGTGAAGGAGCAGCGACTCTACTCCGAGCTCCTCTCGGATAACTGAGCTCCTCACCCGATCTCGAAGGGTGCGCTCAGCCACCCTGTGAAGGAAACTCATTTCGGCCGCTTGTATCCGAGATCTTGTCCTTTCGGTCATTACCCAGATGTCACGACCATAGGTGAGGGTGGGAACGTAGATCGATCGGTAAATCCCGTGCGCAAAATCCCCTCACGGCACAGAGATTCCTGCGTGTGGTCGCATTGGCACACATTTCTGTAACTCTTCTTTCTCATCGTTCTCATTAAATACGGGACGTTCTTTGTCAACTGCATTAATCAAACAATGGCGCAAATTCTACACAATACCAGTCGATCCCAGTGGACTCAGTGTGATGCCCCTCAGAGCAAAGGATGCCCGATGCTAAATATCACAAGATAGTATCCAAATGAACATGAATAAACCAGATTTGAAATGCTTGCACTTGAAATGATTATAAATGCCGATTGCGTTTCACAGCGGAGCGTCCCTGAGTTGGTGGTCTGTTGATTTTGGAGGTCGCGGCCTGATAAGTTAAGGAGCCCCTGTCCTGATGCGCCGCTGTTGCCGCGCTTACAGACAGAGCTGATGAAATAAAAGAACGCGCGCCCCACAAAAAAAAGAAAATGAATCTTTCAACATCTCACAGACTGAATGGCGCCTGATGCAAGCGAATGCCTTTTTTGACACAGCCTCTGTCTCCGCTCCTGACTCTACAGAGAAGGCCTCGCCTTCTGTTTGAATTAGTGCCATGAAGCCAAAACATTATTCTGAATTTCTACAGACAGCTCGGGGACTCGGGGGAAGTGCCGAGCTCGCTGTAATGGCACACACAATGGAGGGAATGTGATTATGACGAGGGGGGAAGGCCATAGAAAAGCGATTTTGGTCTAACTTATGATACAACATTTGAACTAAACAGGATGGAAGGAATGGCCCGTTTCTTATAAAGGCAATCGAATAGTTCAAGCAAATGCACAGCGCAATCACCTCAGAGAGAAAGAGATGTTTAAAAGACAAGAGTCATGTGTCCAAATTTTATAAACCAAATGACTAGGGCCGGGACTTAAAAAAAAAAATTAATTAACAAGGTTTAGTGCTATTACATTTTTAAATTGAAACGAATCACACTTTACACAGACACTTTTTCCGTTTCCTTGTTCCTGCAGACGTTGCTTAGGGACGAACACGGCGTAAAGACAAAAGCTATTTTACGTCACACTTGTTTATTCACACAGTTAAGCCGACATAAACATATTTAAAAAGATCATTCTCCAAAATAAATCAAACGGCTGTTGTCTTTGAAGTGTCTGAAATGATCACACAGGCCTCAGATCTCCACCAAAATCAGTTCAAATGGAGGAAAATACACAGAAGCATCTGATATATACCTCTAAAAAATGAATACAACCCCAAAATAAATGATGCTTAAATGCGATTCAATAATTACAAAGAACATAATTAACTCAATTAAAACTTTTACTCGGGTCCCACCACTGCAAATGACATTTATTGAAGTGTTAAGATTGAAAAGTGCATTAACACAAAATGTAACAAAGTGCTTGAAAAGTGCAGGATAAAAATGTCTCCAAACACACGTATTCAATGTTTTGCGATAATTGATAAAGTTTCGATACTTCGGTAATGCAGCAAAAAGTATTGCGATTACAATCCGATATTTCGTCCCAGCTGTACTGCTTTGTCTGCTGTAAATAGTCACATTTATTTGGCGCTTTTCTACCTACATTAGGCACTCAAAGCGCTTTACATCAAGGAACCACTCACCCATTCACAGTCTTATTCATACACCAGTGTCAGACGGTGCCATGCCATTGGTTCGACAACCCATTAGTCCGACGTCTCATTATTCCAAAAATGTACCATTGAGCAGAGGTGCCATTAGTCCGACATCTCTAACCCAGTTGTGTTGTGGATTAGAGAGCCATATGTACAACCACTGGCCCTAACCTTAAGGTCAGTGGACTCTTGCCTGAACCTAATTTTATTTTTCAACCCCTACTCAATGGGACATTTTCGGAATAATGAGACGTCGGATTAATGGGTTGTCGGACAAATGGGCCGACCCCGTGTGAGACACTGGAGGCAACTGGCCGGCGACTGAGGAGGCCTATGTAAGCCTCAGTCGAGTCACGGAACTAATGGAGCAGCAGACAACAACAGGAGAACTTCAAAGGATTCTTAAAAAACATCATGGAATCGACAAACACCCGAATGGATTTACTGACAAAGGACATTCAAGAGCTTAAAACAAGCCTGCAGTTCATGCAAGGTGAGGTGGACACTCTGAAGGAAGAGAAATTGAAACTCACTGAGCGCACGAACACAACACAAAACGATCTTTATAAAGTATGTGACAGTTTGCACATTATCACGGACAAACTGGAGTATCTGGAGGGACAGAGCCGCAGAAACAACCTGGTCTTTGAGGGAGTGTTGGAGTCGCCTGGGGAGACCTGGGCCGACGCCGAGGAAAAAAGTCAAATAACTACTGAGGGAGAAGCTCCAGCTGCAGCACACGGTGGAGGTGGAGAGGGCTCACCGCGTAGGGAAACCCGACGGCGGGAGAGACCGACCGAGACCCATCATCGCCAAGCTACTGCGTTGGAAGGATCGCGAAGCAATTTTGCTAAAATCTTCATAAACGAGGACTACACGGAATCCATCAAAAGGAAGCAAAAAGAACTGATGCCGGAGTTGAGCTGCAAGGGAAAGGGGGAGATTGCCTTCTTGCGCTATGATAAGGTTGGTGAAGTGTCTTGTCCAAGGACACAACGACAGTGTGCACGTGTGACATTTGAACTGCTGGCCCTTCGGTCACAAGACCATCACCATGTCACCCAGTGTTGCTGAGTCTCCACTTTTTAGCATTATTTGTTGACTGCTTTACGACTGAGGGATGACACAGACATTTCACCATGTGGCACAGGATCTCCTGTGTTTACACCACAGGAGCGAGCGCCGCTGTTGATTTTCACCAGATGCTCGGTGAATGGTCAACATTTGATGTTACAGGCGTGTAGCACTTTTAATAAACCACTGATTGTTTTCACAGCGCAAAGGAAACACTGCTCTGTTCGTGATCCTTGTCTTTGCATTCACAGGACTACCGTAGTCTTATTTTTGGAGACGTTCATGTTTCCTGCCGTAGCACAGGATGCAACGCCCCCTTCAACTGGAGCCCTTCCTGCCCTTCAGCGCTGACCTAAAGTGCTGTCATTCCAATTTACCCGTCGCGAGGATGTCAACATCTCTGCATGATGCTGCATGAAAACTACAGCTACAGTCTGCATAATCTAATCAGAGTCTCCTGCAACCACAGGCGGCAGTAGGTTGGAATGCTTTGATTAGATATGAATTGATGCTAATTCCGGTTGCTTGTTTTCATGCCCCACTGCTTCATGACAAATCATATGATACTGACATTAACCAGAGAATAAATAGATCACGCAGTCTGCCTGTGAAGATCAAAAGCCACATTAGCATTTAAATACATTCAGCCCGCAGCAGCAGGTCTCTTTATATAGCTGGGAGGAATCAGAGGAGCGCAGCAGCAGGGAAAACATAATGGTTGTCTCAGGGAAGCGCAAATCAGCTACATCCATAATCCATGTCACAATTAATGCTGAAAAAAAAAACATTTGTGAGTTAGTGTTTGCATCTTGAAGTCAAATGTATGAATTGGTCCGGAGGTTCTTGAGATGATGTCAGCACAGACTGGCTTACGTGTATAATTTGATTTTAGTTAGTTAGTTTTAGGCCATGAAGAGACTTGTACACAAGCAGAGCTGTTTTAAATTCTATTCTCTGAGCGACAGGAAGCCAGTGCAGAGACCGGAGCACTGGACTAATATGGTCGTATTTCTAGGACTGTCACAATTATGGTGATTACATATAATTACTATACTTCATTTTTTTTAACCAAAGTTAGTTGTGTATTATTGTATTTCATGTTCATTGTGGGACATTTTAAGATGAAAGACTTTTCGAACAAAGCTTTACAGTCATTTTTAAGCTTTAAAGTTAGTTTCTGGTTCTTGTCAGGACCCGAGCGGCAGCGTTCTGGATGTATTGCAGCTGGTTTAGAGAGGCCAGGGGGAAGTAGTCTAACATGCGAGAGACAAACGCTTGAATTTGTCTCTCTAAAGTCTCACAGGTTGTGGGATTTTAGAGACGATGTTCCTGGTCCATACTTTGGCGATGTAAACCGTAAGTTACAAGTAGGCTAAATGTGCTGCATTTCCCCCGTTTTCCATTTAACCGTGTTCATGTGGTGCAAGGTTTATGCGCTGTGGGCAATGTAAGGAGCGCGACCTACAGCAAACAGTGGCTAAATTAGCTCGGACTGAATGAAATAAAAACATTGCACATTGATGTCCTGCCTCGAAGCAGCAGGTGACTGAGACGGCCCCGCCCACTGGAGCTCCGTGAAGCACAGACCCGGATTACAAAAAAACAAAACGTATTTATCTGCCTATGATTGATCTAATCATTCAAACATCAATATTAAGCTGTTTTTGCAAATAATGAAAACTGTTTGAAACTTCTTTTGCACACATGATAGTGCTGGTGCTTCTGTCATGTTTATGAGAAGTCGCAATAATAAACTTTGTCCACAAGAGGTCAGTGTTCAAACAGAATGAAACAGCTCTGAGACTTTGAGCCTTACAAGTCTTTTTTGCCAGGAAAGTGTTACAAGGCTTCACTATTGGATCCACCATTTAAAGACTTTGACTCCTCATGGACTAAATATTGACTTTGATCTCAAATGCTTCTTGTAATACTGTAGACTATATGTATTACAGATTTTTGTGTATATTTGTATATATTTGAACTGTTTTTGTTTTTGTAGAAATGGCCTTTCTGCACTGGGTGTGGCCTCCTGATTGATTGGTACCACCCACACTTTGGAGAAGATCTAAGCCACCTGGGCTGGTCCCCTCCCCATACACATTGGTTCAAAGAAGAAAAAAAGAAAAATCTGATAAGCTAATGCCGAAATGTAATCATTAAAATTTGGACATCAGCTTATGAGTGTGCGATGTTGTTTTTTGATACAAGGCTTCACTCGCCCATCACTATTAATTGGGCTTCACTGTCAGAGTAAGAGTAACATTACTTTAAAATAATTTTACTTAATTAGAAGTCAAACATGAAATCATGTAAAGTCACAAAAACATATATTCACGAGTCATATTGAAGATTTGTCACTTAAAGATTTACTCACAGAGGCAAGAGTAAGAGTGCTGATACTTCATTTTAATATCACGTTTAAAGTACTATTTAAAAAAAAACTACTTGCAAAAGTACAATTACATCAGAAAGTTACTCCAGTCAGGGGATTCTGACCATAGCCCTGGCTCCAACAAAAAAACACTGTCCTAAGAGAAAAGATAAAGTCCCAGTGACATCTCTTGTCAGTCCGCGCTCAAGCCCTGATGGCGAACGTCGGACCAACCGCCTTCTAACATTGTTGTCTCGTCAAAGAAAACTCATAAACATCTCATGTTTTTGACCCCAAAGAGCCATTTTTAGCTCAACACCATTGTGTTATCACCATGACAAAAGGGGCGTCAACTAAATGACTCTTTCCTCATGATTACCTTAGTACGCTCAAAACCGTAAGCCCAGCTATCCAATGAAAATACATGTGCATTTCCTGTGCGCAGTCTTTTCTTTATTCGTGTAAGTCTTCCCAGTTTGATCAGTGTCAATTCCTTGCGTAATCGAGTTGGTGCTGCAGCCAGTGCACACAAAAAGACCAAAAACAAATTGGTCATGGCTTCATATGTGAACAAACCAGATCGGCGTGAGCAAGAGCACAGTATGACCCTTGAAACCACTGAGTATCAGTATCAGAGTACAAGTATCAGAACGCTGGGATTGTACTTCGTGCAATGGCTCTCCAAACGACTCGAAAATAGCCGTTCCATTTGTTTGGAGTGGAAGTGAAGGGGGGAAAAATGTTAGTATTGTATCTCTGAGTGGAGAAAAAGAACATCTAATAACATGGCATCATCAGCTTCTTTGTTCCCGCAGATAAAAGGATTCAGTGCTGGTCAATCTCTCCCAGAACACGTCATCGAGCAGAATTAGTTTGATCCCTGCAGACTGGGTGATATCATTTTCTTAAAGGAACAGGCCACCGTTTTTCCATACTGAGATATGTTCTTACCTGAGCTTATGTACGTACGTACGTACATACATCCATACATACATACATACATATACACACATATACATATATATATATATATATATACACATATACATATACATATAGCCGCTGTGTCTTCCCAAACAATGCGAGGTAACATGTTGCCATGGGGGTTTTCACACATGTTGGAGTTGTGTGGGCCGACACAAGATGACTCTAGTTTCGATTGTATTTACCAAGGAGAAGTGCACTTAAATCGGAATCGAAAATAGTCATGCCCGAGGTCGGCGCCTTTACACCACACTTGCTATGAGAGATCAGACACCTGTTTCAGGCGTTCCAGGAGCTGCTTAGGTCGACTGAACCAGTCCCAGTGTGAAAACTAAATCGTGCATTATTATTATTTTAAGCTTTTCTTACATATACATTTACTGCTTTAGTCCTTACTAATCGATGTTAGGAGTTATATTATGTTATATTATGCTCAAATTACTGGTTGTATTTAATATGGTCATTGTGAAATTAGTATTTGATGTATAATACAACTCCCAATGTGATATATTTCCAAGAGTCATAACAGCTTAATTCTTTAAATCCTGCTGACAAATATTTACTTGTAAGCAAAGAATGTGTCACACTACAGTAGTAGAGAAATAATGCAAAGTTAATTTGGGACATGCACTTGAAACCGAAGGCACTTACTCTGGTTATAAGGCACAAGTCATTGTTAGCGAAAAAATTAGTTAGTTGTAGCCCTAGTATAGCCTGGGACTACCCATGCTGCTGTGTGCGCTCGAATCATTTCAAACTTCACAGCAGTCTGGGGACCATGGCCGATAACTTTGCATGGATTTGGGGACCAATCACAGAACGAGGAGGGACGGCAAGACGATGACGCGCTATTCGACATACAGAAGCTTGTAGTTTGTTTACGGATCCAACATGACAGCAGCAGACGCAATGCCATCAAGCTTTAGACCGTGTTCTAAATAGTTTAGCTCATAAATTTACAGCGGGTACGTCACACGTCATCTGATACGATGATACGATTGGCTATGGCTGCATGCAGACGCATATGAGAGACATTCGTAGCGCCCAATAAACGGATATGGACAATCGTAAACCACACCTCTCCTATGAGAAAATGAATTGGTGGTCCACAGACTAAATATCACAATATTTAGTCTGGTGATAGCCAGGCTAGCCCTAGTATGGTGTAAAACACAAAACAAACAATAAACCCAAAAAGTGTTAATTTTGACAACATGTTTTAATTTAGTTTTAGTCTTTTGAAATGTAGTCTTTTGACTCAAAATTAATTTAATTTTAGTCAACATTTTTATATTTCTCTTCACTTTTATTTTTAGTTGACTAAAATTGCCAGTAAATTTAGTCGACTAAATCAAAATGTATTTTGTTTTTTGCTTCATGTTTGGTCTCCCACATGAACAAAGCCCAGAGCTGTTCCTTTGGCAGTTAATTTAAATATGAGGCTCTTTCAAACTTTCATTGAAAGTTTAGACAATTTTAGTCTCATTATGGAACTTTAATGTGAAATAAACACCTTTTCATTAGTGCATTTTTGACCTTTTAGTGACCCAGTGGTTAGCGTTGCACCTTTACTTTCCATCACAGAGGCCTCTATGATGTTCCAGGATCAATTGTTTTTAGAGTTTCTGATCAAAGGTTTTCACTTGTGGCGGACGTTCCTAACAGAAAACCTACAAAACAATTGATCCTGGAGCGTTGTAGGGCCACTGCGATGGAAAGTTAAGGCGCCACCCATTCAGCCGTTGGCTCATTTTTGCTGAAAAAAGTTACACTTTTAAGTCATGTTTTAGTCGATGAAAATATCTGGACATTTTTGTCGTAGTTTTAGTCTCATTAAAGACTTTTAATTTCGTTTGAGACTAATTTCAGCCAGCAAAACTGGCTTAGACTAAAATTATGACAAAATATTTTAGTTGTCGAAATTAACAATGAACTCGAATTAAACTGCGGACATTATGTGTTTCCGTCTAACCTAAAGATTCATGTTCTTGACAAAGCTTGAAAAGTGATTTTCTTTATTAATTCCCTGTTATTCTGAAGCACTTGAGTTGTACCTCTACTTGAAAGAGGTTTCATATATAAATTTGACTAGATGCAAGCTCTAAGCTTGTAGCCTCTTCCGGTTCATCATAAATAACTTGTCAACAATTCTGGGGGGAAAATGCAGGCACTGTAAACTCCCTCTTTTTAAACCGGGTATTAAGATAAAGTTGTGTAACATGTCACGGTTAATTAAAAGTTTGTTAAAATGAGTGCGCGATGGTAAACAAGAAATGCATAGGGTGTCACTGCAGACACACCCAGGTGAATATGAAAGTACAAACAAGCCCTTCATAAATATTCAGAGACTGGAGATGCAGCGAGGCAGGGAAGACTTCTATAGAGCCAATGAATTAAGACGCAGTCAATCGACACAAAGGATGTAGAGAAAGGAATAGGTGTAAAAGATGCACATTGAATGCTAACCTTATAAAGACACCGTATTGAATATGCCATTAAGATTGCGCGGCATCGCACACTGGGCCAGGAATCTCTGACATTTGATTCCTGAGACACTTTTTTACAAAATAAGAAATGGCCTTGAGCTGCAGTGGTTTGTAATTTATTCATCCAGGCATCTTTGTCAGCTTACTCTCACTATTAGATTGCATATACAGGAGCATAGATCTTCAAGACTCACCGCGTTGGAATTTTACCCAATACATTTGAAATACAAGCATTCATTTATGAAAAATACCTCACAAATGTACAAACAAACGTGTGCTTCTGCTTTGAGCGGTTCACCTCTCCTAAGACATGACTGTAACTTTACCACGAGTGGGTACGTCTTCAGCTCGTCTCCATGGAGAAGTCGACTAAAGTCAGGAGAATTTGAGATTTAAATGTTAGGTCCTCGTCCAAATCCATTCTTCGATTACTCACTGCAGAAATAGCATATTCTGTGTCGAGCTGGTCATTAGGAGCATGTTTTGTTTTGCCGGCAACAGTATAGTTCAACATGTTATGCAGTGTACCTTTAAAAGAGCACTACTTTTTATGTAAAAAAAAACATGGTTTGCATAGTGCCTTTTACTTTCCATTCCGGTGGCCTGTAGGAAGCTCGGAACAAACGTTTTTTACGTTTCTGGTAGGTTTTGACACTGATCGAACCGCCTCCATGGTTACGTATACATTTCATAAAATAAAATAAAAACCTGAAGTAAAATTGATCCTGAAGCATCATAAGGCCACTGGGATGGAAAGTAAAGGTGCTAAGCTAACCACCCATACCGCCGCTGTTTGAAAACCACCTGGCTGGATATTTAATGAATGGATTCCTTTCATTCCTGTCAGTGATGGAGACTCCGCCGTCTTGTCCCTGAGGCAGGACTGAAGATGCAGTCAGAAGGGTATCGCCCTCTTTGATAACTGTGTCCACTCTGCCACGCGACAGCCGGTCGAACAGGCCCTGTCCAGATCATTGTTGAGCCAAAGACGTAACAGTCTGACGTCGAGAAGAGAATCAACCTGCTTGGTATCTAAAAGAGCGTACCGCGGTCTCTACTGTAGCTGGTGGCCTGCGTGGGATATCTCTTCTGTGTTTTACTCTCCTCCGTCGTCTGTCACTCTGGAGGAGATGGCATCCCCATTACCTTTCACTAGGCATGTTAAAAAATGTAGTTTGTTAACTCCATAGAAATGCCTTTTTGTTATCTGAGCCTTTTCAAGTGCGTAAGTTTTGTTAGCCGTCGAATCTCGGGCGACTTCAAATTGAACATTCTACCCCATGAATGGTGAAGCCAGGCATTATACTTAAGTATGACGAGGCATATAAATGATTTCTGTGGTTTCTTTTTCATTAACATCTTACAAGATAATATTTTGTGGCCACTGGATGTGCATACGAGGCTCAGAGGCCACTGGCGACGTGAAAACAGCAAGCGACCTCCCTCTCTCCTTGTGCAGCTGAGTTTTTTGCCTTTTTCTGTGAACTGCATTTGTGGTTTCTGTTCCACATTGTTTTTCTGGATACTTTTGTACGTCTTTGCCGTGTTTTTGTGGAGGTTTGGTGGATTTGTTTACTTTGAGAGTCCAAAATGGTCCTGAAGAAAGCAGCTTTTTAAAGGTAAACAAAATGCTAGCTTATCAGCTAAACCCATTTGAGACCTACAAATGTCTTCTTCTGAGACACTGAAGAGGCACCAAGAGCCCCCACAGCTGCAGCACAGTCGAGGCGTCACAAGAGGAGCTACAGGAAACAAAAAAGGACAAACGAGAAATGGTGAAAGACTGTTGTGAAGCGGAGGGAGGAAGAGGAAGGAGGAGGTGGAGCTGACTAGTGCAGGACACCACGCTCTGAAACAGGGACAAACCCAGGAGGTGCTGCACCATTTCAGAGGATCACAGGAGACAGTGAGAAAGGGCAGCCAGCCAGGTTTCTTCCGAGTGCTACAGTTTCCCCGACCTCCAAGGTCATGCGGGTCAGGTTGACACAGTGGCAGCGCGGCTCAGCCGCAGCAGCTCAGGACTAACACCTGAACACTATTTCGTTGTACGCTTGTACAATGACAATAAAGCACTTACTACTTTTATGCACTAATTTGTCACGAAAGGGCGGAACATTCATTAATGATTTCTAACTAGGCTTTGATCTAACCTAAATGTGGTCAATGGGTTGACAACAGCTGAAAACTAACAATTTGCAATGTTTGAGAGAGAGAGAAGCCTCAGCACATGTGCATCCATGGAAACCAAAGTTGATGTGAATGAGCTTGTCAAAGTCCTACAGTAGTCCATGATTAATCAGTTTCCATTTGGTGGTTGAAAGACAGCTTCCTTGGGGCAGACTGAGAGATGGCCATTCTGCACCAACACCAAAGACACAACTTTTGTTTTAAACTCATTTTCATTTTTTATTTATTTCATTCAAAAGTGACATCATACAATCACAAGAAAACCGCCAAGCCAATACAGTATGAATGAAACGGAGCAGAGGAGAAGAAGATGTCTTATAATATCTGCCCCTTTTGTTACTTCATATTTTATATTTCATACTGTTGTAGAGCCCTGACAAGAGCAGGGCTCGAACTACCAACCCTCTGGCTGTACTTTTAATGGCATAGTGGGTTTTGAAGTGTTAAAGTGAGTTACAACCATAAAATCCTCAAATTGTTGGCCTTTGTCTTATTTTTCTGCATCAATCCAAAACAGCTGAGCATTCCAAAGTAAATGCCATTTTGATTCTCTATTCATATCTTCCTTTTTATTATTATTTTCCTTCTGGGCTCACAGGTAAACAGGTGAAGATGCATTTTTGACATTTATTTGCATTCGTCCCTCTCTTTCAGCGTCTTACTGAAACATGACATTTAGCTTTGTGTTGAAAGTTGCAGCGCTAAGGCCGGCCAGGCTAAATGCTTGTGAAAAGGTCATTATCTGCAGCGGCGGTGGAGATTGTCCCTCTAGCGATGGCTGCATGGAGATGTTTGTTAAGGTCACCTCAAGCTAATGGCCGCCTGCAGCTTGAGTGCCTGTGTATGTCAAGCTGAAACTAAAATTCCTCTCAGAAGACAGTGTTTCCTTGTCAAGTTGACACAACTACCTTCTCTTTAGTACCGGTCAGTTTCTGCTTAGGGCATCAACATGGTAGAGTCTAGATCTTATAACAGTCGGGTTTGGGTCTGGTCAGGCTTTTTTTTTACATTTTGATTATTTTTAATGATTATCTCTCATAAAAATATGTCTATTGGAAACTTAATGTGATTATACTGTCCTTTTTCCTGCGGCGCGGGGAGAGATTTGCTATGGGGAGAGTGCGCGTGGTGAGTGTGTTGGTCACGTTTTTGAAGCAGCGAGGCCAGCGGTTTGACACCGACGCTACACCGAGACCAGTGCTTTATACTCTTTCTTTCAGGTTCCAGTGCGTAAAAAAGTAGTCTATTGCTATAACCTGCTCTGCACTGCGCACACCACTCTTACCAATGGGCCTCGCTGGAGATATTTTACATTTTTCTCTTCAAGACACCTGTACTAACGGTTTCCATTCAATGAAGTATTCTTAAGTAGCTACTGAAGTGCTTAAGTGCTACATTTGTAAAGTCAAGTTGGTATTGGTAAAGTAAAACTGTGTCTCGAACTCTTAAACTGTGCTATCTAGTATATGTGTATCCGAAGATCTTTGTACCTGTCGCAAACATTGTGTTGCTAAGTGCTAGAAAGAGCACGTCGGCTGCTTTATCTCTATGGCTCAACGGACTGATCTGTTTTTATTCTGGAGAAGAGACATGTCAACAAACAGGCTATATTCATTGATACAGACGGCCACAAATACATAAATAACGGAGAACGCTAACTATACTGCTAACGTTAGCATTGCAAGTTTTCCAGAGAGGGAAAAGAACAATTATTTTACCAATTACTCCACTATCAAATGCTGAATTATGGATGTATTTTCTACCAAATAAAGATACAGACATGGAAAAAGACAAAGTGGCTCAATAGCCCATGCTAATGCTAAGCGTCATGCTACCTGCCAACGGTTAGCCTCGAGTGCTGGTTTTCACATTTCACATGACACCTACTGTGTCAAAACATTCCTATGAACCAGATGTTGGCTTGGCTTTATTTGTGTGTGGTAAATATGTTTATTGCCCACCAGAACATTTCCAAAAAGAGTGAAAAGAAAGAAAGAAAGAAAAAGATTTCTCCCCAAACTTCCAAAAGCCAATCCACTTCAGCAATTTATGCCATAGAAATAACAAGAAGAAGCAGCGCTCGATGCTAACGTATGTGGACAGTTAGCAAGCCAGCTAGTCCGAGAAACTTAAAAAGTCTGTTAGCCTGCTCAATGTATTTTTCCTATAGCCATTAGCATTTAGCTATCAATCATCCCATATTATGAAAGTTTCAAATGTTTTCAGCTGTTGTCAACCCATCGACCTCATTTTGGTGATATCAAAGCATAGGTGGGATTCAACCTATAGATGTTTTGAGGTTTCACTTCAAATTAGCGTTTAGATAGGTCTAAGCTCCAAAACATCCTGCCCGATCCAACCTTAGCCTGCATAAAGCCAGACTGACTTTATTTATGTATTTATAAATACATATAAAGACAGTCTGGAATTATGGTAATAGGACACGATTTCCAAATTTCCAAAACTGGAGGCGGGGCTAACGATCGCAGTTTGAACGAGAGCAAACCAAACACAAAGCAACCTATGCTTTGCGTTTATGTCCTCCGCCATGTTTGTTTGTAGTCCACACGTGCAGTGGAGTAAATGTTCCGGTGAAAGCCCTCAGAGCAGCTTTTTGCTGTGGCTTTAAGGACAAGTCCAGCTCATTTAGTGGCGGTATGGCCACTCATTTAGTGGCCATACCGCCTTTGCGATGCCCAATCCCGTCAGACCTTGGAAGCTAAGCAGGGAAGGGCCTGGTTAGTACTTGGATGGGAAACCGTTCAGTAACACCAGGAAGCTTAGCGAATGTAGTGAGTGAGTGAGTGGTTGGTGGTGGTGGCTGATGTGCGCAGACTGGTTGCCTCGCTTATCATCACCAAGTATGGAGTGAATGAATAATGCACCAAAATTGTAAAGCGACTTTGAGCGTCTGGAAAAGCGCTATATAAGACTAATGCATTATTATTATTATTATTATTTAAAACAGAAGGAACGGCACTGGTAAAAGATTGTTGTGTCGCGGCCACTATCTTTACTGTTTTGGTTACGGCCTGGAGGAGCACAGGTGTTTGATGGGAAATCCTAGCGTGAAAGATGACGCACTGTTAACTCCCCCCTCCGGTGCTATGATTGGCTCGTCTTGGTTTTGCCGGAGTCAGCGCAATTCAAATCGCACAATTCCAAACTGTATCCCCACGTATCTCTTAACATAGAGGATCAGTCTGGCTCGTGCCAGGCTAATCCAACCTAGGCGCGCAGGTATAAAGCCCAAACCCAAAGTTTCCTTATAGAGTGACTAAAGGTCAAGCTAACTTTTTATTTCTGGGAATAAGCTGTATATCTGGTGATTTTAGAGTATTATATGCTGTTCCCACTTTTTGTTGTTGTCATTTTCATGTAAACAAGTATATTTTGCACATTTATAGGCAAAACCGTGTGTGTGTGTGTACCCTAATGGCTAAAAAGTATATGGAATTTTGATTTCGTAAAGCTCAATTTTGTTTGTAAAAGTAGAACTTCACGTCATGAGTTCACAGAGATCTGATAAGCGCTAGGTGTGTGCCATTAGCACTTAGCGTTAGCACTGTGGAGATGTGAGCTCCTCGGCTGCGCAGTGTGTTTATTCAACGCTGTTTGCGGCGGTTTCTCTTAGCATTGCCCGCACCCCCTCGACGTCCCTCTTGCTTTCCCCAACGGTCCACCGAGCCGACCCACATCACTTTCAAACTATAAATGTGGGTGGAGTTTGGTCTTTAGCTGCTCTTTAAAGGTCTTAAACCAGGGGTGTAAAAACGTTTTTCATCAAAGGCCGCATATCCAAGTGTATAATGCGTGGAGGGCCAAAGACCAGTGGTCAGTGCAGTGAAATGTTCACTTTCATTTCATTCATTTATTTATTAATTTGAGCAGAAAAGTACTTCCAAAAATGTTTTATTACAGAAGAAAACAAAACAAGACTATCATGCTCAAAAGGAGTAGGAAGACGAGATTTCAGAACGGTTAAACCACGCCCCACACCTTTATTTAGGCCTAGAACCTTAATGTGTCTGACAACAAAATGTTAGTTTTTGAGGTTTTAATCGTGTGGAACTTGCAGTAAAACGAACTTCCTCTGGAGATGTGCTGACTTAACAAGAAGTCTGAGGGCCACACACATTTGTTCTGGGGGCCGCACTTTGGACACTGCTGCCCTATTCCTTATAATAAAAAGAGGTATAGGGCCTTTAAAGAGTAATAAAAGAGGAAACCACTAACAATGAAAGAAGAAACCATTAAATTAAAATGTTAGTTGTGTCCAAACTCATTCCTAAGTATTATAACACATTTGTAGCATCCCCGTTCTTCACTGGCCCGAGTTTACAGGCACGTTTCACAACTTGCAGGGTCACTTTTCAGGGTCACTGTCACAGAAATACTCGAATCTAATTAGATGCATGTGTGTTTCCTACATATGTCTAGGTTTACAATATACTAAAGGAGGACAAAATAAATTCCATTCCACCACTGGAAAAACAATCAGTTTTAGTGCCTTTTTAAAGTGCGGCATCTAGTCGAAGAGGCTCTTTGGATGAGAGACAAAACATGCTTGATTCTAATAAACCAAAGCTCAGATGATAATTTCTAAAAACTTACTCCACTCTTCCCCTGTGTGACCCCTAAAACAGTCATAATAAACCAATTACAGGCTCTCAAAAGTAACATTCAAGTCAGAGCACTGTCAACATGTTATGGGATTCTGCTCCGTTGCTTAATTATTTTTTATAGCCTTAAGTTGTTGATGCGGCGTTATTATTCCACAAGCACTGCGGCCCCCCTCATTTCTGTCACACTGAGCGTCTGATTTACTTAACGAGGAACCCAGTGGAGTTAGATTAAACTTCGCCGGCCTCTCTAGAATGTTAACAGGGAGGATTTTTAGCTTCACAAACTGTCACCTCCATTCCGCTTTAACTGTGTCTGCACTCGAGTGGAACTATCTTTGCCTAAAAAGAGAACTGGTTTAAAAAAAGAAAGAGAACTTGGCTCCGCGATGTATGAAAACAGACTGCAACGGCTTTGGCAAATGTTTATTATTATATTGTTTCCCGCGTTTGTTCAGTTATGTCAAAGTAAAATTGCGGAGAGAACCTTTTTCCTGACAAAGGAGATGTGTTTGAATGGGTCGCGGTAAAAAGCGAATCTACTCATGACGCTATTGTAAGTTCCTCTGTTTTTAAAACAAAACTAGGCGATAGAGTTCAGTGTCTTTGACGAGGATGGAGTGGAACTTTTTTTTTTTCTATAGTTTTTAAGGAAGTCAGACAAATATATTACTAAAGTCATACTATCTTAAGGCGAGTGAGTGAGTGAGTGAGTGAGTGAGTGAGTGAGTGGTTGGTGGTGGTCGGAGAGGCCGATGGCGCAGACTGTGCCTCGCTTCCGTCAGTCTACCCCAGGGCAGCTGTGGCTACAATAGTAGCTTACCACCACAGGGTATGGAGTGAATGAATAATGCAATGTAAAGTATCTTTGAGTGTCCAGAAAAGCGCTATATAAAACCGATGGCTGCTCTGCTTTATGACCGCAACACTGGAGGCCGCCATTGCTCCGCCATTGCTGTAGTACCTCCATATAGCCGCTAGGCCTCCATTGAAAAGCATTGGACTTTAGACACGTTAAAAACAACTTTAACGCCTGGTTTCTATTTTTTGAACACTTTCTATGGCTACATATTCCTCCAGAGATAACGCTGGGTTAGTCACAAAAAAAGAAACCAGGCTGGTTTTCGAAATATTTTTTTTTGAAATATCATACTTAATGAGGGTCGGGCTGTTAGCATTGGAGCTGCGCGAGCTACACGTCATGCAAGGGCGGAGTCTACAGTGAAGATCCCGCCCTTATGCCCTTATTAGGAACATGCTTCGTCAGAGCTGGGGAGGAGGAGTCTGTAAATCCGCCATGATTTCTCCCTCGAACGTGGTCATTGTGGTAAACGGGGAGGAGTGAGAAAGAGTTGTCTATTCTTTTTAAAGGTCTATGTATAAAACCGATGCATTATATATTATTAACTCGACTAAGCTAAGGCAAGAACATATCTCAGTATGTAAAAACGGTGGCCTATTCCTTTAATGCGCAATAACGATTTTTCTGAAAATATCAGATTTTTTGGCAAGGTTGTTCACATTACTCTCAAATGCAGCTTGAATGTGTCGCGCATGCGCAGTAGACGGCACAGCACACTGAGGATGTAAACAAAAATATGAAACAGCGCCGCAGATCTTGCTATGTTAAAGTTGTGTAAAGCTAAGCAGTGGTTAAAGTAGACTTTGGGAGGTGGTGGAACTCGAATCTGGATGACTCAAAACGCTACATTAGGTCGATATATGAAAGGCTGTGTATAGATTACATGTAACAGAAGGTGTTTTATACAACTTGTAATTGTTTTATTGTTAGTTTTTGTTATAAGCTATTTGCTTCGGCCCACTCCTTTTGAGCAAACATACTGCTCAAATAAACAAATAAATAAAAAATAAGATAAAATAAAGTTTTAAACCATTTTACAGAATAACACTTCTTTATGAGTTCTCTTGTTTGAGACACTCTCAGAAAGTTAGAGCAACAGCTCGTCCTCCCCAGGAAATTTTTAATTAATCAGATCAAATTTAGTGCAATCTGGTGTATTTTAGGTAAGAATATGCTGTTTATATCAGCCTTATACAGTGATGAAAATCAGAACTGATTGGTAAAATGGTAAATGGTCTGAACTTATATATCTCTTTTTCCACCTGCATTAGGCACTCAAAGCGCTTTACAGCAGTGTACATTCGAGGCAAGGCGGGTGAAGTGTCTTGCCCAAGGACACCACGACAGTGTGCACCTTCAGGAGGCAGGATTCAAACCCCCCAACCTTCCGATCATGAGACGACCCGCTCTACCACCTGTGCCACTGTCGCAACACTGATTTTGATAACTGCAATTAGACTACTTTTTATTATTTATTCTATTTATTTATTGTTCTTTATGTACTGTCAAAAATACTGTTCAGGTCAGAGGAAAAATTGTGTGAAAAGTCGTGACTGCGCACTGTTTTATCACCTTTTCTCTTCATTATGCATCCTAAATTAATCTCTAAAACCGTAAATATAAAGCAGATTATTGTGAAATAAAAAGTGGGCAAAAGCTTGTGAAGAGACACCGTTTATGGATCTGTTTGTGTCCGTAAAGTTTATGATTTCATGATAAATGCTTTTATATTGAGGCACATTAAACCTGCGCGTACGGGGAGCGGACTGAGCTGCTGCTGATCTTACATGATTATTTCTCCAGTTTCTCTCTGAAGATAATCTCCTAAACTCTTCTTCTTCTTTGTATATTTGATGTTGATGATTGTCTGCCAGACATTATTATTATTTTTTTCTCAGTCGCAGTGGGTTCCGGGCCACTTTAACCCCATGGATACTATACAGTGCCTTGCGAAAGTATTCAGCCCCCTTGAACTTTTCGACCTTTTGCCACATTTCAGGCATCAAACATAAAGATATAAAACTGTAATTTTTTTGTGAAGAATCAACAACAAGTAGGACACAATCATGAAGTGGAACGAAATTTATTGGATATTTCAAACTTTTTTAACAAATAAAAAACTGAAAAATTGGGCGTGCAAAATTATTCAGCCCCTTTACTTTCAGTGCAGCAAACTCTCTCCAGAAGTTCAGTGAGGATCTCTGAATGATCCAATGTTGACCTAAATGACTGATGATGATAAATAGAATCCACGTGTGTGTAAGCAAGTCACCGTATAAATGCACCTGCTCTGTGATAGTCTCAGAGGTCAGTTTAAAGCACAGAGAGCATCATGAAGTCCAATAACACACCAGACAGGTCCGAGATAAAGTTATTGAGAAGTATAAAGCTGGGAAATAAAAACATTTCCAAAGCTTTGAACATCTCTCAAAGTACAGTTAAATACATCATCCAGGAATAGAAAGAGTGTGGCATCACTGCAAACCTACCAAGACCCGGCCGTTCTCCTAAACTTACTGACCGAACAAGGACCGCACTGACCAGAGCTGTTACCAAGAAGCCTATGATGACCCTGGATGAACTGCAGAGAGCTACAGCTCAGGTGGGGGAAACTGTACACAGGACTACTATTAGTCGTACACTGCACAAATCTGGCCTTTATGGCAGAGTGGCAAGAACAAGCGATTTTTGAAAGAAAACCATAAGAAGTCCCGTTTTCTGTTTGCTAGAAGCCACCATGTGAAAATGCCATTTTGCACGCCCAATTTTTCAGTTTTTATTTGTTAAAAAAGTTATAATCCAATACATTTCGTTCCACTTCATGATTGTGTCCCACTTGTTGTTGATTATTCACAAAAAATTACAGTTTTATATCTTTATGTTTGATGCCTGAAATGTGGCAAAAGGTCGAAAAGTTCAAGGGGGCCGAATGCTTTTGCAAGGCACTGTACATCAATGACTTCATCATTTGTTGCGTTTTCATCAGAGAAAATGTGCATCTGTCTAAAATGTGCATAAGAAAATCGCCTAACAAAAGCGAATATTCAGACGTTTCCATCAAAGAGTTTTTGCGAGTAAAGGCCGGTTGTTACCTGGTTACAACAGACATGGTGCTATTGCAGCATTTACCCAGCAGACAACCTGATACCGATGGATTACTTTTCTTCTTCTCTTCTGCCCACTCCTGTCCACAGGTCAGCTCCGCCAACAGTCACATGCACTTTTTATCCACTACGTCAAACATTATGCAAACATTTTCTTTATGCAAATGAAGAGTTTTAATTGCAAAATATGGTGTTTCCATCACTCGTTACTTCTGCAAGACTTCAAAACGTGCATTAAAATTTAATGATGGAAATGCAGTTATTTTAAGAAGGAAGACAGACAGTTTATTGACCTATGGGCTTTTGACGGGGAGAGGCAGCGATGTCTTGAATGAGAAACGTTCCACTGTGAAGTCCAGCCTTGGAAAGGGTGGTGAGCGTGCGACTTCACTCATGCTAACGTCATTCATGACAAATGCATGTGTTGTTTTCCCGTCCGCTCACGTCTACTTTAATGCAGAATGAATGGAATCTGTATCGCATTGATGACGTGTGTAGGTTTGCCAGGGGCTTCTTCTGCAGGCAGCAGTGAGAATAACTTTCAGTTTCACCTTCATCATGGCGTCAGGATGAACACACTTTGAGCGCATCACGGCTCCGAACGCATTCAGTGTTGGATTATGGGCTAACGGTGGAGGACGGTTTCGAGTTTTCTACCTGATAAAGGTAGAAAAGCGCTATATAAGTTGAGTCCATTTACCATTTTACCATTTTACAGATCAGAGCGGTACAGCAGTAGAAGAAGGAACGACCACAGGGAAGAGGATTTCTAAATGAAGCCTAAATGAAATGAACTACCACTCCAGGTTCTTTTTAGACACGAGTACAACATTATACAATGGTTAAAGGCTCCAAAACAGTTTATTTTTGCTTGATATGTCTCCGTTAAGGCGTACCAGTATCTTTTGTTTTTGAACAGGACAGAAGTGTGTAGTATACATCCATCCATTTTCTTCCACTTTCCGTTGCCGGGTCGTGGGGGCAGCTGTTGGAGCTGCCCAAATCACATTGCACCAGCCCCTATGGCTCCTTCTGCAGGTGGTGGGTCCACAGAAGGACGGCCTCATGGTTCTAACCGGGCCTGTTGGTCTCTCATAAGGGACTTCTGAACCGCTCTTTGTCTGACCCGTCACCTAGGACCTGTTTGCTATGGGAGATCTTACCAGGGGCACGAAACCCCCGACAACAGAGCCCCCAGGATCATTCAGGTGCTCAAACCCCTCCACCACGTTAAGGTGGCGGTTCCAGGATGGGAATAAATCAGGTGCTTTGAAACTGCTCATGCTAATTCCACAACACTTACAATTTAGCAAGGCTTAGTCTGTAAATCATGCCCTATGAGTGTGCTAAAAAGCAGTTAACAAAAGCGGCATGCACACTTCACACAGGCCAATGCAGCTGACACACGCCAAACAGTGACCCTCCGCTTCGTCCACTCGCTTCACCTGTCACTGTGATCCTCTTCGCCGTAACACGCTCGTGTTCACTGCCCTGGGAGCACATTTTACACACCTCCGCGTGAAAAGGACGTCATGGCCCCTCGAAACCGCTTCTGACTTTGATGCAGTGCTGTCTGGAAGCTCAAAACACCGTTGAATTTGATCGTTAACGCCTGTGCTTTTTGTGGTTGTTTTGATTTTTTTTGTCTCGCCCTTGACCTTACCTTTCAAACGACACAACAAAACAGCTACAGATTTTTGCAACTAACAAGCACTTTACTGATGTTAATGTTAAGCCATTGCCGCCAAAAATATCGAGGTTTCTGCTGCAACAATGATGTTTCAAAAGGAGGGTATTATCAAAATCAACTATTTAGAGTTTTACGGTGCAATCCAGAGTTAGCTGGTGGGAAAGCTCATAATATTTTCTATTATTTATCACAGACCTACATAAGCCTGCACCAACATCGTACCCTACATTTTTGTATTCAGAGTTTTGATGTTAAAATTCAACAATTGAATAAGGCCTAATGCTTAGGGGGGAATGTCATTAGGGTTTTCCTACATCAGCAACTTAGCAACCCAAACGCTAACAGGGTTTAAACTGGAACAATACACAACTTGGACTAAACAAAGAAAATCTGGGACTATACCAGAACCAAACCACATCCAAACTAGGACTAAACAAAGAAACCAGGTCCACATTAGGGCTAACTCTGAGCTGTTGTGCTTGTGTCATGATGTAGCTGTATGTGGCTAATAGTAGTGCAAAGTAACGCCAGAAAACACTTTTTACTCTCCACAAAAGTACATTGTTTTTAAAGCTTCCATAAAACATGTAGTTCATGACTGAAATAAAGTCCATCCCTGTCATGTTGGTCTCAGCAGCTTCAGTTTCCTCTTTCCTCTAGCTAATGCTAAAGTTAATGCTAATGCTGCGCTCACAGACACAGAGCAGGCCCATCAAGCTTCTGGTAGCTCTGAGGGACAAGGAGATGACACTGAAACTCTTGATTATCCTCTTGACCCCCAGCGAACACATTTTCTCGGTTTTGTCGCTTTTTTTCACCCTTTTTTTGTTGTGTTTCATTGCATTTTTGTAACTTTTTTGTTGTACATTTTCATTGCGTTGTCATCCTTGTTTACATCTCGTTTTCGTCTTCATTTTGGCACTTTTTTCAAGAAGCTTTCAGATATGGGTAATGCCAAACTGGATAAAATGTGCTCAGTTCAGGTAGGGAAGTAAGTAAAATGGTGCTTTATCTACGCTACGCTGGCTCTGTTTCGCTTTCAATCCACCACAAACTCTATTGCAACTAAATCAGTCAAGAACGAGGTATTATTTATCGTCTGGATTAATTTCTCCAAAGACCTGGCTCACCTTCACAGAGGCGTCCCCTGTCCCGTGCCCCCTGTCCCGCGCCAGCTCCTGTCTGGTGGCTGTCATACACAGCTCACTACCGGACTCCTTGTGCGGCCATGATCTACACCTTGTTGACAATTGTGAGCTCCCTCGCTCTGTCTGGATTTAACGCTATACAAATAAAATGTATTATTATTATTAGGGGTTACTGACTTTCTCACAACATTTAACACACTCTAGTGGATTTATCGTGACATTTAATACCTCCATTTGCAAAATAACACTTGGCAATGTTTATTTGTGAAATTTTGGGGGAAGTTCCACTTCCCTTGTAGTCAATGAGGAGCCACCACTGGTACAATGCTGATGTCTTGCTTAGTTTAATCCTTTAATTGCGAAGTAAAAACACTCATCATAGCTTAACTACAGCTACAGCACATATAGGGATGGGACAACCGGTTTCAAGGTATCCCACCGTATTAAAATGCTACGGTGTCGATACCATGAGGATGATAGCACTTAAGCCCGAGTTTAGCTAACCTGTCTGTCAGCTCGGTGGTTTTCCATCGTCCAGCCTGTCGCTCATCAGAAACGCTCTAGACTAGGGATCGCTTCAGCCCTTTCTTTGGAGTAGAGAACTGAACAGCTGAACTACGCTCAAACCCGCTGTTATCTCCTGGCACAGGTCAATTCAAAACTTGTCAAAACCTTCCTCTGTCCGTGCACTGTGCTTTGGATTAGCCATTAAAGCCAACGCACACTAAGACGCTTTGAAACGCAGTTTCATCACATTTCTATAGAGAGGTGATGCGCGCTGTTAAAAACACAGGTTTTAACCCTTCTGCAGACAACTCTATGGACTGTGACAAACAGGGAGACTGCTCTAAACTTTGTTGGGAGTTACGAGAGACGCAGCGGAAAAAGACAAACCATTGTCAGAACTCCACTCTGGGAAGGTACGTGTTCCGTCGCCAACTCACTGTTAACCTGCAAAAAAGAGCCACGTTTGCTCTCTCTGTTACAACATTGACCTACATTTTGCATTTTATGTTTGATAAATGGATGTATCATGTGTTTAAAGCGCTGCATGGTTTGAGAAAAGCCTTTGAAGTGTTACGCAGCGCGCTCCAGTAGGCCTATGTGTTGGCACATGGCGTGCTACGTTGTGGTGTGCGCTCGGGACCTGTAAGACTCCCCTGGGCGACCAGCGGAGGACATTCCCGCGGTAGACTCGCGGGTCGGGCAGGGGGGGGATTGAAATCCATTCCCATGCAGGTCTCTACTTTGGAGCTCGCCAAAAACTTTCTACATTTCAACACCCGCTGGATAAGTCACATTTTAGATGTATTATCCTTTTTGTTCTGAACATTTTGAACAGAATCTGCACCAATTAGGCAAATAAAGTAACGGATAGGGACAAAATTCAAGTCATTTTCTTAAATTCTGTTGAAATAACTTGGCTACAAACTCTCCAGAAGCACGAGTAGCTCAATGATGAGTTTGTAAAAGTAGCTCACCGTGTAGAAAAGGTTGGAGACCCCTTCTCAGTCTAGACAACTGTTTTAGGATGATGCTCAGCCTTCCATTTGCCAAATATCCACCAAAGAAGCACTCGTTCCGAACCCAAGTGTTTGTAGCAGCAGGCGCAGATAGCTTAGACTGCTTGTCTTTTTTATTTACATGTCTACAACAGCTCAGTTGAGGGTTAGTCCAATTCTCTTAAATGGAGTTCTCAGACTCCTCCAGTCGTTTGCCTCACAGGTGGGATGCGAGCGTCAGTAAACCTCTAATGAGCACTGTGCCCACTCGGGACCCTTGACAACAAAGACCTCATTACACAGTGAGTCTGTGAAAAGCCCTGTCTACTTCTGTAGTTCCCCCCCAGAGTAGAGTCTTTCAAAAAGCAGTCATGAGGTTTATGGCCCATTCGCAGCGTTTCAAACCGTGTGGTGCTGCGGTGTGTGTCAAGAGAGGGGAAAGAGAAGCAGCAGAAGAAAAAGAATCAGCCCTGTCGGAGCAGTTGAAAGTATAAAGGGCTGTGTCATGTTATAAAAGGAAAGAAAAATTAATATTGGCATACAGTGATGGTGACATTGTATCAAACCTTTTAAGCTCGGTTCCCTGGTCACGGACATCTTGACGTTTTGTCAAGATGTCCGTGTGTCCTCTTTTTGTTGGAAAGAAGACACTCAATTGATCTTAAGGGGCCTGTTTAAAACCCTCTTGTGGATCTTGGTTACGAATTACCATGGGAGGAGCTCAGAGATAATTGAATGCATAGATACAGACGGCATATTTAGGGCACGCCCACACAAAGGCTCAGAGGAAAAATAACAACAATTTCACATATTACTCCACCTACTACTACGTTAACAAAAAGTTGAATTATGGATGTATTTTCTACCCACCACAGATACAGAGACACGACGGGCAGCAAAGTGATCCAACAGCCCAAATTTGTACGTGTAACAGAGACTGCTAACCATGATCCTAATGTTAGCTCCATGCAAACATGCTAACGTTAGTTTTGAGTGCCAGTGTTACAGGTGTTTGCACCCTCTATGAAAACCAAAAAAAAAAAGCTTGATTGTTTACTTTTGAAACTTTTTTCTCTCTCTCCTCATTTCGTAAACTAGTAGTGGCTATCAGGTTCAATTAGCCATAGAAATCACGTTCCCATACAAACCCATACATGTTTATTGTGTTTCCAGGGACTGGGAAAAGCTTGTTGATCTTGATACGCGTGATCCGGCTTGAAGGTACACTGACCCCTGGTGGATTACCTGTGCGTTATAAAGCTAGTTTAGTTTATTTATTTGTTTGAGCAGTTAACCTGCTCAAAGGGAGTGGGCTGAAGCCAAAGGCTTATAAGCGCCCACCCCAAAATAAAATAGTAACATTACATTTAATATTTACAAGGTAGCAAAGCAAAGCTTGTGTTTTCATCCAACATCACCGTAACTAAGCTGCGCCCAGACCTGGTTCTTTGGTCCAAGTCCTGCCGTCGAGCTTTTATCGTTGAGCTCATGGTCCCCATGGGAGGATGGTTTCAATGAAGCATACGAGCGCAGACAGGGCTTGGTCGATGATGGTGCGGCCGGTGGAAGTGGGCTGCAGAGGTTTCATTGCAAACTCCACAACTCGTTTCCTGAAAGAAATGGGCATCAGAGGCCATGCTCACAGGGAGATAGTCAAAGAACTCGCTACAGCTGCAGAAAAAAAGCAGTCATTGGCTTTGGCTGAGAAGGAGAGAGACGGCATGGGGGGTAAAATGATCTCTCTTCCTATGCAGCACACGCCCAGGTCTGATCAACCTGAAGTGGCCCTGCCTCAGCGAAGGGTGTCTTGTGATGAAAGGCCGAAACGCCTAATGATATTGAGGTGCACAACTGACGATGTGCTGCATAGGTAATAACACCCTGGATAGGTCAGAAGCAAAGTCCTGAAATCAAGTGTTTCTCCCGAATTAATGCAAAGCTGAATCACCTGGGATTTAAACATCTAGTCCTTTGATTAATCCTTTAATTCCATCATCGCTGTGCCCAAACAGTGAGTCCAGTCCACGCTGACATAGGAGGGGTACGTACGCTATAGCTTCGTAGGTAAATAATGTTTTTAGCCAAGAGCACAATGCCACTTCTCACACACCAACTCACCTCTGATCGGCTGATATCCCTGCTCCAACGTACTACCCGCAGACGTGTCGCTGAATGAATGCGCTATCTCGACACTACTTTTATTGATTTATTTCTGACAGATTATAGGTGACGGACATTTTTCCCAAATTGGTCAAAATGACGGAAATCCATCACAGCGACGGAAAACTTTAACCCTTGGTCTATTAAGTATCCCTATTGAAGTTTTTCGTACGTTAAATTCTTAAATTCTTTGGCAAAAGAAATAATAAAAAAATAAAAAACACCTGTAGGTCACTGATCCGCGTGATCCGGCCATGTTGGATGTCCCAATTGAAGGTCCACTGGTGGATTACCTGTGTGTTTTAAGTATTTGATTGTACACGTCGGGTTTTTAGGGGGGCTAACATTGCACAGTTGAGGTAGAGGTCTCAGAAATGCATGTAGCAAATATAATACGCGTGGCGTAAGAACAAAGTTACTGCATGCTCACTCCCAGAGTGTGTGGCTAAGCAGATGCAGAACAAATCCATTTGAGCTTTATATTTTACGGAGGAAAATCATACACAACAGGTTGAACACAAGGCAAAAGGTAAGATTCAGGCCATGAACAGATACTTTGGGAGTTTTTTTATTTACTGTTTTGTTTTTTTGCTGAAGCTAAGTCAAACTCTGGTGAGTGGTGTATCATCTCCTCAGATATACCGTGGCCTTCTTCCATTTATTGTGGGGATATGCTAATGTCTCCATGCGACTGCAGCCAATCCTGTTTAGAGACGTATTCGGCTTCTTTTGTAGTTTGAAGTGGTGCATGTGTGCGCCCTGACTTTAAAGTGCGTCAGCTGAAAGAAAAAGAAAAAAAGATCTGGGCCTATAGTCAAAAGTAAAACGGGGCACAATAACATTCTTTGTCAGATGGGATTATATGGAAGAGAGCCATCTGCGTTTGTTTTCTGTTTTCTTGCACAGTTCGTCACCCGCTGTGGCACTTGAGAGACTCCAGATCAGAAATGATGAATTTACATCTTTATGGGTCAGGTCTTAAGGCTCAATTTGAATTTTTTGGGGTGGGAATTTTATTCATTTCTTTATTTACGAGGTCATTCTTGTTTCTAATTCCTCACATCCGAAACACGTGCCTAGTCAAGTGTGCAATCATAGTAAGGCCCGACTGATGTGGATTTTTGGGGATACCGATACAGATATGAAGGGGGTTGGCATGCCCGATAGCCGATATATAGGCCGATATTTAATTTGATATCATTTTTTTCATCTCTTAAATAGCCTATAGTTAAAGGTGCATTATGCAACCTTTTATGCGAGAAAAAAAAAAAGCGGTCAGCATGACGCCTTTACTTTCCATCACAGTAGGACGCTCCAGGATCAATTGATTGGAAGGTTTTCACTGCTGACAGACCCTCTCGCCAGAAAACCTACAAAAGAATTAATCCTGGAGCGTCCCAGCTGTGTTGTGACCCACCTCGTCCCCGTCTCGTCCCCACCATCGGTTGAAGCCTCTTCAACCGATGGCTCTCCCTGCTGCATCCTCTCAGGTCTCCCATACCACCACCAGTGTCTAGGCTCCGGGGAAAGACATCCCTAACGCTAACCTACCCATCCATTCTAAATTCAATTCATATATCAATGTCTACTGTCGGGGTCTGAGCACCAAAAATATACTTATCTCAATAAATCTTTCTAATCGTTGCTTTGTCTGTTTGAGTCTATCCAGGTTGAATTAGAGGTCACCTGACGTGGGTTTTCCGATATGCACCGGCGATATTTTGTCCACATTTTTTTTTTTTTAAGTCTGGTCTATAATCCTGTGTGTGATGCTTTTAAATGTGTCAACGTTGAACTGGGACTGCAGGGGGCGCTGTTTGGGGGCATAGGGCTTATTCAGGAGGGCGCTCGTTTGAAAGACAAAAATCGGCAAATTCTAAAACAAAAAGGGGTCTTTATCTCGGTAACACTTTATAATAACTACACCTTATTTATCTTCAATGAAGGTTCTTGAGTCATATTCTGTACTCAGTAGTTGAAGTCTCGAATGTTTCGCCTCTCATCCAAAAGGCTTCGTCAGCGGACTAAAGTCCCGCTCAGCACGCAGTTTAGATAAAGACCACCAGGAGGAGTTGGGGTTGGCCCGGCTCCTCCCCTCTAATCACAGCTACTCTCAACTGTGGGTAAACAACCTTTGAAGTAGGGCGTCTCTAACGACCTGCTAAGCCCCAGTATCGGTCAGTCCTGTCCTATTCATAGATGATCACTGCTAATTACCTGCCTATTGTTCTTTTGTTAGCCGAGGTACTGTATCCTTGGACTGGCAGTGCCCTGTCGGCTGTCCCGAAGGAGATTGGAGTAAAGTGAAGAAAGATTAAATCTGAGCCCACCATTCCAGTTCATGGAGGGATTTTCTTTCTTGACAAAAATAGCTTCTTTTACTCCTCGTTCAATCCAACGTTCTTCTTTGGCTAACATGTTGACTTCCCCGTCCTCAAAGGAATGGTTGGGGGCTTTGAGGTGGAATTAGTTCATCCCAAAGACAAAACTCTGAGCCACAAACAAAGCAATGTAGTTTATTCTATTCGACGCAAAGAAGAAGAATGCAAAGAACATTATATTGGAGAAACGAAACAAGTTTTACAGAAGAGACTTTATCAACACCGAAGAGAAAGCACAAGCGGCCCCCAGTCGGCGGTGCACCTCCACCTCAAAGCCTCCAACCACTCCTTTGAGGACGGGGAGGTCAAAATTTTAGCTAAAGAAGAACGTTGGTTTGAAAGAGGAGTAAAAGAAGCTATTTTTGTCAAGAAAGAAAATCCCTCCATGAACCGGAATGGTGGGCTCAGATTTAATCTTTCTTCACTTTACTCCAATCTCCTTCGGGACAGCCGACAGGGCACGGCCAGTCCAAGGAGACGGCATAAAGAACGGCCAACAAACAGCCAACAAAAGAACAATAGGCAGGTAAGTAGCAGTTATCAGCCAAAATCTCCTATTATTTCCAAATTATACGCAAAAGTCTACAACCTAAAATACATAAAATAGGTGTACAAACTTGTGACCGATTTTCACCGCGATGTTTCCCCGCTCCCCTGAGGCCTAGGACGTTTTGGATCATTTTAATCTCTTAACCCCCGCCTGAACCGAGTGCATTTTCTCCAGTTCAGCTTTACCCAAATCCAAAAGCTTCTCATTCATTTGAAAGCTAAGATCTACAAGAGTCACATGTTTTAAGCGTTTTTGGTGTGTTTTAGACTTGTTTTTGTCACTTTTTTGTCGCTCTTTGGTTGCTTTTTGTCACTTTTTTGTTGCGTTTTTGTCAGCTTTTTGTCTGTTTTTTCATTGCTTGGTTGTCACGTTCTCATCACGTTTTTCTAGCTTTTTCCGGCATGTTTTTGTCACATTTTTGTGACGTTTTCGGCACTATTTTGATGCTTTGTGAGGGTTAAGAGGTTAACGCTCTGACTGAGGTCCTCCTAATGAATACAACAGAAAGTCTCGATCACTTTCATTTCCAGAGATATCGGCCTTTTATCGGGTGATATTGGCCGATAGCCAATTTTGTAAAATACCCAAATATCGGCTCGATATATCAGCTGACGGGCCCTAGCCTGTAGTTATTCAGTTCTCAGGGGTGACCTTTCTTTTACTCAGCTGAGCGAGCAGACCTGTGGGTGTACTGGTTGTAAAAAAAACAAAAATTAAAGTTTCAGGTTCAGGCAGCTTCACCTGACTCCTTTTTGTCACTTTGGAGCTGAAATGGCCGTCATTGCAAAGAAATCATTGCTAATGGCAGGCAGCTGATGAGAAAACGCTCTCAAAAGACGCCCAAGAACGACCAGGCAATAGCTTCTTCCCCTTTCCTCACCAATTACACTGACCTCATCTGTGGTCTCTGGAACCGAACAAACCCCCACCGTCCCTCTCCACCTGCCTCGTCCTGGCGTCCCGTTCGCCGACCTGCTGCTCGGAATGACCGCGTTTCCCCATAGAGCCGCCATTGTGCTCGCGGACAGCTGCGCGCACTGCCCCCATATGTGTCGCTTAGAGTCTTTCATAAAAACATAATGAGCTTTTCCAGTGAGAAAGTCAAGGCCCTTTCTGCGGTAACCTTTCCCTGGGTATCGTGAGGCGTGTGCGCTTCCAATGAACTGCCACGACTTGTTTCATCGCATTGTGACGCCTTTTAAAGACTGTGACTGTAGAAAATGAGCTGTTTTATCCTCATCTCAGGGCCAGCGGGATAATAGCGCCTTATCGGAGGAGCAGCGAGTGAGTGTGTGAGTGTATTGCAGAGCGGGAGGCGGCGTTTGAAGCCACACTGCGCCATGTTCTTGGTTATAAGTTGCCTTTAATATGTTTAGTATGATCTGCTATAGTATATACTTTATACTATTTTCATTTAAACATAAGATTTATCTTTTTTAACTTCTAAACTTGCACTTTAACCGAGTGCATTTTCTCCAGTTTGCCCAAATCTAAAATCTTCCTCATCGTGTTGTCTTCACTTTTTGGACCTTTTTTTCATTGGATTTTTGCCACCTTTTCATGTTTTTCATGCCATACCGCCTTTGCGATGCCCAATCCCGTCAGACCTTGGAAGCTAAGCAGGGTAGGGCCTGGTTAGTACTTGGATGGGAGACCGTTCAGTAACACCAGGAAGCCTAGCGAATGTAGTGAGTGAGTGGTTGGTGGTGGTGGCTGATGTGCGCAGACTGGTTGCCTCGCTTATCATCACCGAGTATGGAGTGAATGAATAATGCACCAAATTGTAAAGCGACTTTGAGCGTCTGGAAAAGCGCTATATAAGACTAATGCATTATTATTATTATTATTTTTTTTTTGTTGCGTTTTTGTCACATTTTCATCCTATTTTTGTCACTTTTTCCATCATTTTTGTGTCACATTTTCGTCACTTTTTTGCTGTTCTTTTGTGGCTTTTCTTGTCGCATTTTCAACACATTTTTGTCACTTTTTCCATCACTTTTTGGCCACGTTTTCATCTCATTTTCATCGCTTTTTTAAATCATGTTTTTGTTGTTCTTTTGAGGCTTTTCTGTCACTTTTTCCATCATGTTTTCATCACATTTACATCACTTTTTTATTGCTTTTTTGTCACATTTTTGTTGTTCTTCTGTTGCAGTTTTGTCACTTTATGGACGTGCTTTTGTTGCACTTTCATCCTCGTTTTTGTCGCTATTTTGACGCTTTTTTCAAGAAGCTTTTAGATTTGGATAAAGCCAAACTGGAGAAAAATGTGCTCGGTTCAGGTGGAAGTTAGGAGGTTAACAGAATTGTACTTCTTTTCTTGATGTAATGTAGTTTAAGTTTGTCCCTGAATATTCATTAGCTTTTGGGGGGTCTCGGAGGTCCTCCCCCGGGAAATTTTCAATTCAACAAATGTTATTTGGTGAGATCAGGAATTTTAGTCAACAATTGCGGACCTATAGCAACACATTTTTAAAGAAGGGGTATTATGCAAAATCGACTTTTAAGAACTTTTTACTGTGTTATAATGTGATTTTGATCTAGCACACTTTTTTGTAGACAGGGATGTGTGTGTTTTTTGGTTGTGCAACATGCATTTAAGTGTTTCTCACAAAAAAAGAAAAACTATAAGCCATTATTATTTTTACACGTTTTCAGTAAATGTGTGAGTCCACATGAAGTCATGTCTGTGCCTCTGATAGCCAAGCAGCAATTTTGAGCGTGCGGTCTGGAAAGTCATGTAGAGCAGACTTGCTCCAAAACATCTATCAAGTGCTGTGGAGGTTGAGTAATAGGAACATGGCTACTGTTTTTATTTGGGTCCCAGCTCATGTTGGGGTTGAAGATAATGAGGATGCAGACACTCTCGCAAAGCAGGCATTTAGGCTGGAGCGAGTCGACCTAGAGATTCCTCTGTGTAAAATGGAGGGGAAATCTGTCGTGAAAAAGAAGATTATGGGAATCTGGCAAGAGCACTGGGACTCGCATGACACTGGAAGGCATCTGTACCGCTTAAAAAGAACAGTTGGACCCCGTAGTGGTGTTGCTGGAAGAAGAAGAGAGGAAGTTATAATGACTCGGCTCAGGATAGGGCACTCAGGCCTCAACAGTACCCTTAAGAGGGTGCGCAAGCACTCAACAGGTGCTTGTCCCCACTGTGACCAGGAAGAGACAGTGTGTCATGCTCTCATTGACTGTACGTTTTATACTGAGCAGAGAAAGAGACTGGTGGAGGTCCTGGGTAAAGAGAATAAGAGTCTATCCATGGGGAGTCTGATCGCGGACCCGTCTAAGACAGTGAAGGCAGAATTATTTAGGTATTTGAAACACACAGGACTTATGGAACGGATTTAAGCTGTATTTGTTTTTGCTCTCTCTTCCTTCCTCCCCGTCTTCCCACTCTTCTATTATAAAGTACGGTGTACTGTAGCTAATGACCACTCACAAGCCCGGTAGATGGCAGCAGATGCACCGCGTGGATGCCAGCCGCCATTAAATTCCAAAGAAGAAGAAGAAGAAGAAGTCATGGCCGTTTCTCAATTCTCGGAGTGCAGACTCTGTACTTGTGAACTCCTGGGTACGGACTTGCAGGTGCAGACTCGGAGTACGGACTTGAGGAGTTCACGAGTGTGGACTTGGCTTTTTCAGCATTTGGAACGAGTGAACTCGATGACATCACAGGAAGTAGCTCATGAACATGGGGCTGTGAGCTTTTATAATATTAAATCACCTCATATGAAATTAAAAGGGTGACACTGCAGGCGAAGTGGACAGATGTTTTTAAAGACATCAATTACAAACTTCTATAGAAAACAAAATAAAATGTGTACATTTTAGTCAATGTCACATTATGTATTTACAGTATACATAAATAAGGCATTAGGTGTAAAGTAATTAAAAATATATATCTTATCTGCAAACTGAAATAATAAAAAAATAGGTCAAATATAAATGTTTAAAAACTGAAACTGTTTCTGAAGTTCCCATACAAAGATTTGTCTGCAGTGCCCCTTTAATAAAACAATGTCAAAATAAAATGTGTTTGTCCTCAATAACCTGTTCATGACATACTATACGACTTTAAATTAATCTATTGCTGATTGTTGTGAGAAAAGGAAAGTATGACCAAAGTTGTTTCAACACTTCAGCTCAGAAACCCAGTAAAAACTGTCTTGAGCAGGAGACACTTCTCTGGGGATGAAATGGGTCATATAGCCGTGTTTATGTACATGCTACGATCAGCTGTTGATCAGCTGGAGCGGCTCGGTGCGCGCGGATAAGGGGCCACAGGCGGAGGCCCGCGGTGATCCACGTGATCAAAGCGAAACGGATTGTGGGAAATATAGCTGGCAGAGTACGCACAAGCCTCCTCTGATGCATTGCTCGGTAAAACGGGCGGAGCAAGTTCTCATCCGGGGATTTACAGTGAACTTGCTGAGAAGCAAACTTTGAATTGGAACAGAACTTGGGCCACGCGTGATGACGTTTCACGAGTTCACGAGCACACAAGTTCACACAAGTACACAGATTGAGAAACGGCCCCTGTCTGTAAGGTTCATCCACCTGGCCTGTGTGTGGCGCTGCGACGCTTCCACAGATACTGTAATAGAACCAGAAGTAGATAGCGCATGCGCAGTAAACGTTTGTGGAATGTAAACAGTGAAATTGAAAGGGATTCATGGATTTACAATCTACAGAAGAGACGAAGTTTATTCTTAAGACGTTAACGGGACTAAAGCAGAAAAACTGTCAGTGGCCGGACTTTCACCGTCAGTCCCAAAACACAGACTGAATGCAGACTGAGCATAGAGGAGCGGAGTAAAAGTCATTATACGGTCAGTAGATGATGGATAACAGACACAACACTGGTGCTGTATTGTCATTGTTTTAGTAAATGTTGCAGAGACGTAACAATGGAGCCACGTAAACGGCGTTTTGAGATCTTTCCACTCTGTGACCTGGTTTGGAAAATGTTCGTTTACAGACTCCCAAAATGCCAGGTTCGTGTGGATGATACACTGGATTGATCAAATATTTTGCATTTAGTTAGGCCGTGTTGCCTGGTCTTCACCTAACGTGATGAAAGACAGAAGTAGAATCTAAATTAGTGCAATTTATTTTGAGGGTGGTCCCCCCTGCTTCACTTTTCCACCGTCCAAAGCTGTACACGGGCGTGAAAGAAGGTAGAAGGGATTGTGAGAGCTAGAAACGAGTTTGGGCCCAAACTAAAAATGTCATTGTTTAAACAGGAAAATCAGGTACCCCAATTTAACATGAAAAAATTGATAACTTTATTTGTCTTATATTCATGTCAAGAATTTACTTTTTAATTAAATGAAATAAATGCCCATTTCTGATCCATTGTGTCTTGCCTTCCCATTGTACACAAGCCGTCCAATAAATGCCTCCAGTTGCATTTTTTCCCTCTCCGTTTTGGAGCAAAATGATTCCTTGGGCAGCACAGATTGCCAACAATGTGCGGAGACAATAGATTGTACTCTGTCGCTTTCACTGACAATCCCAGTAGGCAATTGGAAGTCGCAGAAAGGCAGTTTGTCCATTGTATTGGTCTGAAGATGAAGTGGGAAAAACTAAATGGAAAGCTTAACTGTGCTTTCTGACAATTCTGATGGAACTAAACTAGTTATTAACTAAACTTGGAACAAAACGTAGCAACGGTTAGCACTCTTTCCTCACAGCAAGAAGAAAAAGATTCAATGTAGTGATATCAGTTTGAAACCTTTCCTTTAGATCACTGATATATACATGAAAGAAAAATGTATTGCATGTTTTCCGTCATGCATAAAAATGGCAAAAATCACTCGCGGATAAAGCCAGGTGTCAATTTTTGGTTTTATTTAGTTGAAATATTAGTGACAGATTTTTTTTTTTTCCAGAAAGGATTTTGGATCTTGTTTACTTTTTGAATCTCTATTGAAGATATTTATAAGCGAAAACAATCTGTGAAAATTTGAATTTCACCTTGTTTTGCATTCCCACATTGCATCGTTAGATGTGCCACCTTCGCAAACAGTGAGCTAACTTTGTCTCACAGATGGAAAGACAAACTCCACAACACCATACCCCTCACCCCACCTACAGCATCATGTAAACACAAACACGTGCAGGGATAGTAAATGTGTGAAGCAGCAGATGTAGTGACAATTAGTGGCTAACACCACTAACCAAAAAAAAAAAAAAAAAAAAATTAGACAGATATGGCATAAGAGGAGTGGCTTTGAGCTGGATTCAAAGCTATTTAACTGGGAGACAACAGTATGTGAAGATGGGGGAGTTCACATCAGGTTATTCGGACATTGGTTGTGGGGTCCCACAGGGATCTGTATTAGGCCCAAAGTTGTTCAATTTATATATTAACGACATTTTAACGTGTCTAAACTATTAAAATTAGTAATTTTCGCAGATGACACAAACATTTTCTATTCTAATGACAATTATAGCACTTTAGTAACTAACGTAAACTGTGAATTAAGGAAATTAAAGACATGGATGGACATTAACAAATTGTCCCTCAACCTAAATAAAACAAAGGTAATGTTTTTCGGTAATTATAATGGAAAACCAGACCCAGTAATTATAGATGGTGTAGTTTTAGATACAGTATCAGAAATTAAATTCTTAGGAGTCACCATTGACAGTAAATTAAGCTGGAAACCACACATAAGACACATACAAGGTAAAGTCTCCAAAAGTATCTCAATCATTAATAAAGCAAAGTTTTTCTTAAATTACAATGCATTATTTTTGTTATATAGTTCATTAGTTTTGCCATATCTAAATTACTGTGTAGAAGTCTGGGGCAATAACTATAAAAGCTCATTACACCCCCTTGTTATACTCCAAAAACGTGCGGTAAGAATTATACATAAAGTAGGTTATTGTGATCACACTAATATATTATTTCTGCAGTCTAAACTGTTAAAAATGCATGATTTAGCTGATTTATCTACTGCCCAAATTCTGTTTAAAGCCAACAAAAATGCGCTACCTGCAAGGATACAAATGCTTTTTGCACGCACAGAAGGGAGATATAACCTGAGGGGGTGTGATAACTTTAAGGTTCAAGCAGTGTCTTCCACTAGGAAAAGTATGTTTGTGTCTGTATGTGGAGTTAAACTCTGGAACAAATTGGGCATAGAATTTAAACAATGTCCTAATATTCATCATTTCAAATCGAGATATAAAAAAATGGTATGGTCAAAGTACCAGAAGGAGGAAATGGGTACTTGATCTACTAATGGGTGTCACAAAGTACTGTATACTTTAAAGGTCAGATCTAACTAATAATGAAGTATATTGTGGTTGTTACTATTATACTATTGCAGTTGTTACTGCTATTGTTATTGTTGTTGCTGCTGTTGTGTGTTATCACTATTTTAACTTTAAATATAACAGTCTAGGATTAATACCTAACAATCTATAGATTATTCTTAGAATCAAACTTAATCGATTCAGACAGCGGTACTGCTATTGATGCTGATGGTAATATAAAGGAATTAAATTCTTAAGTAAAACATGCACATATCTATGTACTCCGCATTCAACATAACCCGTAGTACAGGGCAGACATGAGGGGGGCCGGCAGCTCGAGGAAACCCTCTTCTGGCAGCAGACTCCTAAAATGTGTCTCTTTTAATGCAAAGTATAGGACACTTAACAAAGGATGGTCCGGTTGCTCGGGGGCTGCTCCCCTCGGGCAGCAGGTCCAGTCACAGAAAAGAGAAAAAAAAAAAACGAATCCCTTGTAACACACATCATTAAGATTATTCTTGTTATCATGAGCATCAATCGGTCTGAGAATACTGTACCTTTCATGAATAAATGTGGAGTATGTTATGTATCATCAAACACTTTGATACAGAGTAATGTTATATGGGTTGTAATGGTGATGATGAATAACGGTAATGCCAACATGGTAATGAATTCTGTATGGGAAACAGAAATAATACACTGGTTGTAGCGTGTGACATACTGTGAGTGTTGACCTGGTATAATGCAATATGGCATCTGTTATGTAACCAACTCGGTTGATAGTTGTCTTGTAAGATGGTAAGAAATATGTGAAATAAGTGTTATTTATTTATTGTTCTTTAAGTTTATGAACAGGGGTGGGAGTCAATAAGCTTGTCTTCTTCCCACTCCTTTTTGAGCCAGAATGTAAATTATTTTTTTCTTTCTTTTTTTAAACTCTTTTATTGTGTATATATATATTTTTCGGCTTTTTGTTTTTTCTTGGCTTTTGTGCCTTAGCTCGAAATAAAACTCTAAATAAAAAAATAAATAAAAAAACACCGTCAAAGTTTAGCATTAGCAGCTAACACAGTCAGAGTTTAGCATTAGCGGAAAACACAGTCAGAGTTTAGCATTAGCGGCTACCACAGTCAGAGTTTAGCATTAGCGGCTAACATAGTCAGAGGTTAGCATTAGTGGCTAACACAGTCAGAGTTTAGCATTAGAGGCTAACACAGTCAGAATTTAGCATTAGCGGCCACCACAGTCAGAGTTTAGCATTAGCGGACATACAGTAGCTAGTGGCAGCTTTAAGTACACGTTTGGAGTCTTTAGGAGCTACTAAAGTGGAGATGTTATCGTAAGAGTTTCAAGAAAACCTAAATTTGGGTAAAAGGGTCCTAAAATTGTTGTCACGTTTGTAAAGTTGGCGCATGTGCTGGTATAATTTTCTATTCTGTCTCCCAGAAAGGAAATACCACAATTAGATTACAGCGCCATCTCGGTCATCTTTTTTGCTACATGTGGAAACAAAATATGACAATATTTGTGAATGAATGAGGGTGAAAAACAGGCCAGGGCACCACCATGTTTTAGTTCTTACCAGGAAATATCTGGCTCGGGAGCGAGCCAGATATTGCCCTGCCCAAAGCAAGGGGGCTCTTCGTGCCCTTTTGTCTCCCTCAATCTAAAATTACGGTATTGCTACTGCCTTTGTCTGTTTGTTTTTAACTTTTTTCCCTAGGGTCTTAGTTTTAGGATTTTTGGAATGCGCTAACGTGCCCTCTCGGTATCTGACAAAGTTTTTCTCAGAAAAAATAGGTTTTTGTGTTTTTTTGACAATGCTGGGCAGTCTGCCCTCAATTTTGACATTATACAGAGAAAAAATAGTATGAATTTGTATCACACTATATCTGCAAACTGAAGCATATTTTTACATTTTACTTAGGGTTGCGGCTGTGCTGCCAAAAATCCACAAAGATTATCCAAGTACTTTGGATAACCTTTGGTTCCTCACTTCTCGCTGAATTATGGAGTTTAAATTTTTCCATCAGAATAAAATGGGACGTTCTGGTCATCGCTATGGCAACACCGTGAAAAATATGGCATGGGTGTGATTGACTTTTCTGATTGGAACGACCAAATAGAATTTTGTGCCAAATTATTTTCATTTTTGTAAAACAAAAATTTGTACTCTTCATATAATTCCTACAGGCGGCGCTATCGCGCCCAATTTGAATTTTGCCAAATGAAAGTGTTTAGGATTGAGACTTTAACAACTGATAACAAAATTATCGAAATCGGGCTTCATATGTGCGAATGGGAGCCATTTTTTGTTTGCATTCCTACCTCATGGTAGGGCTCTCAGTCACCCATTGACTTTTATGGGCTCTGTACAATTACAGTGTTGATTTATGTATGTGCACAGGACGTGCACGACAAGAAGAGCGTGCTAGTGAGTGTTTGAGCGGAGGGGAGCGCTTTGCGCTCGTTTTGTGAGCGCTGCGCACTTTGGGGGATACTATTTCCAGAGCCCCTTCACCAGCCCTGATGGCGCTCGGGCCTAAAAAGAGACGAAAACAAGACAATAAAGCTTCAAAAATGGGACAAAACCGCACGAACAACACAACAGAAAAGTCACGATCAGTTTTGTAGGTCTTTGCTTTCAAATGAGGCGTTAGTCTGGCCTAGTGGCTGTAAAGCTTACCCAAAGCTTTTAGATTTGGGTAAAGCTGAGCTGGACATTTAGTGATATCAATTTGAAACGTCTGCAGTAGATTACTGACATTAATATGATTGCAGGTTTTCTGTCATTGTATGTTTTCATCATAGATATATAAAATAGAAGCGATTAGCGGTGTTCCATTCAGGCCCGTTCATTGTACTGAGTGGTCTGTGAAATTAAAGGTTCTGTATCATGCTATTTTAGCCATTCCAAAGTAAAGTATAGGCATTTATATGATATATTGTACCTCTATCACTATGGAGTACTCATTTTTGAGAGAAATATAAGTATTTTGGGGGGGTATTTTCCCTACCCGGAAGACAAGACGCTTCGATTCAGTTAACTCCACCCCTCTCTCCGCTCATTCCACATTCACAGTATTATAAATATAAACATCGCTGCAAAAAGTGAAGTTACTTCACATAATGCAGTTATAAGGAGTTGACATGTGCAACACAGTTTCATAAATGGCTAACACACACGCTAACACACATGCTAACACACACGCTAACACGCGTTTTGATTGACTCACCGCTCAGTCTGGCCTCCCCATCGGGTTATGAGAATGCGTTGGTTATAAAAGTTAATCCACTTTGATTCTGGCCAAGGTTCACCAAGCATCCATCAGGTTGGTTGATAAAGTCGCTGAATCCCAGAAAGAAATTCCAACTTCTGGCGAGTGCACTCTTCTTTAGGAAGGTTGAATAGTCCTGTTCCTCTCGTAACCAAAACAAGGATCTAATAGAGCCAAATGCGCATCCGTGACATTATCGTAAGCAAAATGAACAGGCGGTGTCCAGAGTAGGTTAGAAAGAGCTCCGTCTTCACAAACAATGCACCCTCCGGCCGCGGGCGCGCTTGCTTACTGTCCCGGGAAAGCACAGACGGTCGGAGACGGAGAGTTTAAAAAAAAAAAAAATCTTTTTCTTTATTGCTCTCTTACAACAACAACAACAAAAAAGCTGTTTTATAAATTAAAATCAGGCCGTAAGGCATTACATTACAGACGTAGAGCACTTCCGTTCCTTTGTGACGACACAAAGGAACGGAAGGAACAGCTCAGTCGTTTACCAGGAGAGGGCAGAGCAGCTGCTCAGAGAGCAGGATTCAGCGTGAATGAAGCCAACAACCGTTCTGGGGGTGTTTTTGATAAGGAAATAGCATAACAACATGGTTAAAAACTCCAAAAAGTCGATTTTGCATGATATAGGACCTTTAACATGGCCGACCAGTCTCCTCCTACAGAGCCTGTACCTTAACCTCTTAACCCCCATCTTAACCAAGTGCATTTTCTACAGTTCGGCTTTACCTAAAACAAGCAACAAAAACACAACAAAAAAGTGACAAAAATGTGCAGGAAACACGACAAAAAATCAATTACAAAGCGATGAAAAAAACAATAAAAACACAACAAAAGAAACGACGAAAACCCAACAAAAATGTGACCACCAGTTTTGTAGGTCTTAGCTTTCAAATTAGGCGTTACGCTGACTCTCTAAAGTCTTTTAGATTTGGGTAAAGCTGAACTGGAGAAAATGTGCTCGTATTATAAGAGTAATACTAATGCATTGGTTTTATATAGCGCTTTTCTGCACACTCAAAGATGTTTTACGTTGCATTATTCATTCACTCCATAGGGCAAAAAGAGCCTCCAATCATAGATTTAGACTTCCACTTTTTATTTATAATATACAAAAACCAGTGTGGTTAAAAATATGACACCTACCCCATCGTCCAAAACGATGTTGAAGTCTTCGTAGAAATCCTGTTTACCAAGTGTCTTTTGGAGTCTCCCCTGGCCACCAGGGGGTGGTATTACAGCAATGTCAGCTCCCCGCCATGAGGACTAAAGAGAAGGGCTTTCCTCACCCGTTGGGTTTTCATATAAGAAGACATTTTGTGCATACAAAGTCAAAAAGTCTATAGTTTCAGTGACGAAATGTAAATAATGGATAGACCCAGGTTTAAAGGTATGGTTATTTTGTTGATGTATTATTTACAAAGTTTTTACAGAGGGGATTTTGGATCTTGTTTAGTTTTTGCATAAGCTATTCCAAATCTGTAAAGACTCAAATTTTGCCTTGTTTTTTGGGGTTCAAAGCTCAATAAAGATGTTATTAGATATTAAAAAATCCTTCTGGAAAAAAAACTTAAACCCAAGACTGGAAAGTTTGCTCTTGGTGACATGTGATTGTCCAAGATGGCTGCGCCCTGCGAAGTGCTGCAGTCTTAAGCATCAAATATAAGTTTTTTCTTGCCTAAAGTGTGAGTAAGAAACAAAAAGTAGCACAGGAAAAGTTTGAGATGGGCCCGAAGAAATCAGCAGCGGAGGCAGATGGAGAATGATCTGGAGGAAAACAGTGAGTCTCTAAATCGTATGTCTGGGGAGCTAACGCAACAGCTGATGAAGCTAGCGGAACTTTTCGAAGAAGTGAAACAACTTAAAAATATCGTAAGAGACAAAACCATCGAGGAGCTTGAGAAAAGAATCGACAACCTCGAGCAGTACACCAGAATGGAAGACGTAATAATTACAGGTCTTACCATCAAGCCGCACTCTTACGCTAGAGCAGCTATGGAAGGCAGAAATATAAGTGCAAATCCTCGGCTTGTGCATCCTCAAACACTGAAGAGCAAGTTGTGAACTTTCTGGCAGAGAAGGACGTTTTACCTGGATCCGAACGCCATCTCGGCATGCCACACTTTGCCACGGAAAGACAAGGCCAATCCAGCTATCATCTTGCGCTTTGCAAATTGCAAACATAAAACAGAACTCATGTGTCAAGGGAAGAAGTTAAAAGGAACATCAGTGTATCTGAATGATCATCTCACAAAGAAAACGTCTGGAATTGCCAGAGAAGCGCGTAAAAATGGGAAGATCAAAGCAACATGGACGAGGAATTGTAAGGTATTTATCCAGCTAAATGGGCACACTCCGGAACAAGCTAAAGTCATATTGGTAAGAGAAATGAAAGACCTTGACCAATTCAAATAATGTTGCCAATTCCACTGAGTATTCTTGATACAACTCGAGAGAAGCTAAGCCCTAGTGTTTATTTGAAAGACAATTGTGTTCAGATGGGAGGACATGGATGCTCACAGGCGATATGTAGCCTCATTATTATTTTTAGTTACGCAGCGGATGTTTCCTGGAGGAATAATTTAACACGAAGTAGACGATGGATTGATGGATATTTTTCTGGTAGACTGAGGATATACTGTAACTCTGCAAATGGACAGAGCGTGTTCGTATTGCGTTGGATAGAGGACTTAAGTTTTGGGACATTTTTTTCAAAGGATATAATCACAGTGAGCCTCTTTTCTATCAGTGGTTGTTCTAATAATATTCAGTGGAGTCGACAAGTGGATATGGATATTTCGAACACTCGGACTTTGGAGGACTGGGGACAAGGGGACTATGCTCTGGACTGGGAACTGTTCGGGACATTTCCAAATGGACTGTAGTTTTTCTGCGTGCGTCTGACTGTGTGCTGTGTGCGCGTGTGTGTGTGATTATTAGTGTGTTGCCTGTGCATAAATATGGATGTGTACGCTGTGTGTGTGCGTGAATGTGTGCTCCATGAGCGTGAATGGTCCTGTGTTTAGGTGTGTCCAACGCTATGCGCTTTCGGTGGGAATGTGTGTGTATGACAAAACTGAAAACAAATGTATGACAGTGAGGATGAATTGAGCGAAGTGGATACTGACAGCAATGATGTAGAATATATAAATGGTAGTGGAGACATTACTCTGTACGATGATATAAATTATAGAGCAAATGAGTTTGGCTGCGACATAGATCCGGATAAGCATTTGTTTAATAATATAATTAATGATTGTGATTACTATACTGACGAGCAATTTAAATGCATTAATGTGAATGGAGCCTTTAGCATTATACACTTTAATAGTAGGAGTTTGAACAAAAATTATAACGACATTAAACATGACCTCATGTCAGTTTAATAAATTCAGTGTCATTGCTGTTTCTGAGACTTGGTTGGATGCAGATAGATGCTGTGAAGTAGAATTAGATGGATATGAATTGTTCACTACCAATCGGTAGTAAGTCAACCACCATTGATGATGTTTTGGAGTGTATAACATGTGAAATTATAGTAGAAAAATCAAAAAAAATATAGTGTACAGAACACCTGGACACACTGTCTAGACATTTTGAATAAAAAAATGGACAGCCTTTTTAGTAATTTTAAACAAGGTCCATATTGTATGTGGTGACTTTAATATTGATCTTCTGAACCCTCAGAAAAATTTAAAAACAACAGACTTCATTAATACTATGTATAGCAACACTCTTTTTCCCCTTATTGTTAAGCCAACCAGAACTACCACGAACACATTAACATTAAGAGCAAACTGTCCTGCTGTCCTGCACAATAAGCTGGAGTGGACGGCTGCCTGGAGGACCGCGACAGGGGCACAGAACAGAAGAATATGTGTCAAGTGATGATGACACGCACCTCCTCATTCAACAGTGGAATACTTTAGACCTGAGCAAATTAACCCCCTAACCCCTGCCTTAACCGAGCCTATCTTCTCCAGTTCCACTTCAACCAGATCGAAAAGTTTCTTGAAAAAAAGCATCTAAATAGCGACAAAAAACGAGACGTAAATGAGGACGAAAACGCAGCAAAACAGGTGGCAAAAAAGTGACATAAAAGCAACAAAAGTACGACAATAAAGCGACGACAACGCGAGGAAAAATCTTCGATCAGCTTCGTCGGTCTTCGCTTTCAAATGAGGCGTTACTCTGGCCTATATAGTCCGTAAGCTCTGGTTGAGGAGCTTTTAGATTTGGGTGAAGCTTGAACTGGAGAAAATGCGCTCGGCCAAGGCGGCGGGTAAAGAGGTTAAATGTTGGAATGTATGGAAACCGGAGCTCTAAGTGCTCTATGATAAACTGCCACGGTTTGTTTTAATGGCGCCCGATTCACAGAAGTGGCGCCGTCACTTGTTTTCAACGTCCATCCTGAGGTGAGAGCCTGAATACAGCAAAGCACTCAGCATTAGCGAGAGCGAGGGGGGACGCTATTCTTTCAAATCCAGACCTCTCCGGCGCCGCTTACTCGCTATTGTCCGCTCTGCGCTTGAATGGAACACTCAGACTGCTCCGTAGCGCCAATCATAAAACCACTTTGCAGCCAATTTATTACACCTATTTTTATTTGTGCCCCGGGAGCCGTGATGGGGGAATTCAGACTAATAACTCAGCGCGGGCCGGCCACAAAACCTCTTTATTTTGCTCGTATTTCTGTCTTTTCCCGGGGCCGGTACATGAATACGTTTCCCTTTTTAAAGTTCTCTGTCTCCAGGAAAAAGAAAGATGGCGTGAGGGAAAGAGAACAGAAACCAGGTCCTTTTTTTTTTTCATTAAACCTTGCACGGATTTAACTCGAACGAACACAAGAAACGGCACGACTGCAGGGCAAGCGACTCGAGTGAAGGCTGTTTGCCGTTAAGAAGGGTTTGACAGACAGTTGTAGCTTCTTTGTATTACTTAATGTGGCTCGATAATGCAAAATTCGACGCAGCCCAGATCAAAGACTATTCTAATTGGTGAAACTGTTGAAAACAAAACAAAAAGGTGCAGTACGTGGTATTATGGAAGAGTTTGAATAGAAATCTAACTTGTGTGCTAGATTTCTATTTAACCTTAACCGAGCACATTTTCTCCAGTTCAGTTTCACCCAAATTTAAAAGCCTTTTGACTGGAGCATAGAGCCTATAGCCCCGTGTAACGCCTCGTTTGAAAGCTAAGACCTACAAAACTGATCTAAGATGTTTCACCAAGATTGGCCACTTTGTCGTCACTCTTTTGTCATAATTTTTAATGCTTTTTCGACGCTTTTTGTCACTTCTTTGTTTTTTGTTGCCTGTTTGGAACCTTTTTTGTAACTTCTTGGATGCTGTTTTTGTTATTTTTGTGTTACCGTTTTGTAACGTTTTTGTTGCTTCTTTGATGTCTTTTGTTGTTGCATTTTCACCCTCATTTACATCTCGTTTTCGTTGCTATTTTGACGCTTCTTTGTTTCAAAAAACCCTCCTGGAACCGTCACCTTAACGTGGTGGAGGGGTTTGAGCGCCCGGATGATCCTGGGAGCTCTGTTGTCGGGGGCTTCGTGACCCTGGTAGGGTCTCCCATGGCAAACAGGTCCTAGGTGACGGGTCAGACAAAGAGCGGTTCAGAAGCCCCTTATGAGAGACCAACAGGCCCGGTTAGAACCATGAGGCCGTCCTTCTGTGGACCCACCACCTGCAGGAGGAGCTATGCAATGTGCAATGTGATTTGGGCAGCTCCAACGACTGGACAAGTGGAAGAAGATGGATGGAGGGATGGATGGATGTTTCAAAAAGCTTTTAGATTTGGGTAATGCCAAACTGGAGAAAGTGTGCTTGATTAATGTGGGGGTTATGGGGTTTAAACAGCTTCTGAAGCCTCTGAAGATAGGAGCCAAACATCCTCATCTCAATCAACCTAGTCCAGTCCATTGTTGTTTTTCGTCAACGAAAATTATAATATCATTGCGTTGACATACGTATTTTAAATGACGATAATTTAACAATGAAGAGCTAAAAAATTGGGGAGAAAATAGTTTGTCAGACCGATCGCAAACAGGGCTTGTGCGCGGAGCGGGAAAACACACCGGTACAAATGACACAAAGCGGTGCCGTCAGGTCACATGGCTTCACATGCGACAAGCTCCGCCCCTCTCTCTCTCTCTCTTCCTGCTCTCCAGTCTGTGCCTAAAGCTCCATGGTCTGAGCGTGACTGACAGCGATCAAACAGGGACTTTATCTTTTCTCAAGACAGTTTTCCCCCCAATGAAATACAGTAGTGTCTGAACGCAGACTGCATGTTGATGAACTAATGTGCAGTAGGCGCTGTTGATTAAAAATCTTGAAGTGATGATCCTTGCGCTATTTGACTGCGCCACTGGCGAGAGGGTGTTGCTTATACAAATACTGTAAGAAGAGGTCGACTGAGGCGTGGTTTATTACAAGTGGCACTGAGCGCTGTTCTCCTATAGCAGCCTCACATTCCTTTCTGCAATTCATATTGCGCTGCCTCGTGTTCTTCCTTTAGCATTCCAGGCTTTTATCAGGTCTATCGGTCAAACTAAACACTTTATTTATCCCACCGTGAGTAAAACACTGGCCGGTGTACAGCCGGTCCTGCTGTGGCACGGGTCGGCACTCGCTCAACCCAAACAAAAGCATGTGTTCACCACTTACTCCCCCACCACCCTTCTCCCTTAACCCTTGCCGGCTGCGGAGTCTGGTTGGAGGAAAAAGGTTCTACACAGTGTTGGAGAGTAACTAAATACTTGACACGTATTTAGAATACTCTTTTTAAGCAACTGTATTCTGGTGCAGTTACACTTTTGTTTGACAGTATTCAGAATACAGTTACTTTCCTCAAATCAAAGGAATACATCTCACTACTCAATCATTACATTACATTTTAGCTTCAAATTGCACATTATTAAGATAGAACTTTTAATGTTTTTCCTCCTAAAATTAGTTATGAATTAAATCAATATTTCTCTAATGACATTATCTCAAATTCACACAGATCTGATTAAAAAGATGGAGTTGCCACCTCGACCCGTGAGTTCCCTTATTTTGTTGACAGTTAGTTATTAGTATTGATTTTTTTTGCCGCGCTCTGGGACTGGGCCAAATGTTTGATAAAATCGTAGCAGCTTTTTTTTTGTGCACGAGACCAAAAGCTGAAGTCATGAAGATTTGTGCAGCGTCAGACTCCTCCACCTGCGCTGCCATCGAACACTGAACTGTCTGTCTTTAAATAATAGCCAAGACGCATTTATTCAGACAGACGTTTGACACTTAATTTGTTACTGTGACCGTTTAGTTTTGGCATGCTTTCTTTTGATTGTCCAATAGGAAGGTTTGATTCGTGTGCACTTTTAAGGCTGTTGTGAGGACGCTATATTAAATTTGGATTCATTGATACAGCGTAGAGCACCCTAAGAACCTCTCAAATATTTGACCTTCCAAGTATCACCAAGTCTAAATGAAAATCTATGCATTAAAATAACATGGGTATAAAAAAGTATTGTTTCCGGAGAAAGTCCTAAAACAGCACATAACGAACGCAGGCCTCAGCAGCCTCACATGTAACTTCCTGTTTTGGGCAGAATTTCCACGTAAGCAGCGATATAAAGAGACAAAGGACATTCTTACCTCCTGAGCCGCAAGGACGGATCCACATCATGACACTGAGACATGTCAGCTGAGGAACCCAGCTGAACGGAGGAACCCTGCCTACTGGATTGACAACAAGGACTGGATGGTCTCGATCCTGGCCCTTCTGCCGAGGGGATCCCATCGGCCTGGGTCTCTATAGCCTGTCCGTCCATGGGAGTGGATCTTTCCAGCTTCTGTGGTTCTCCCCGAGGTTTCTCGTTTCTCCCACCGGGTTTTTGAGTTTTTCCTTGCCGTGCTGGAGAGTCTAAGGACAGGGGACACCCGCGCCGCTCGTCGCCACCTACTGCTGACGCTTATTTGGACATTATGTTTGCCTGGATACTTGATTTCAATGTTGTAATCTGTAAAGCACTTTGTGATGCCTTTGGTATGAAAAGCGCTTTATAAATAAAGTTTGATTGATTGATTGACTCGTCATGTTTTCTTTCAGCTAAACTTTTCTAAACACGAGCTTCGACAAGACGAAACCAACTTCACACGTCAAAGATCTGTTACACAATGAGAGCGCTCACTCACTCATTTATGTTTGGTACAAAGATAGTTCAAAGTAAATCATGGTAAAAAGTATTACAACGTATGTTTTGGTTCAATAAAACAACAATCGTGAACTGTCTAATTGTTTTAAAGCATATGTGTCAAACACAAGGCCCGAGGCCCACATCTGGCCCACGAGGTGATCTAATCCGGCCCCTTGTAGGGCATGGATTTGGAGTATGTGGAAAAAAGTGCTCCTGTGCGGAGTTATGATTTTTTAAAGAAATTATCAGACTACTCACTGCAGCCACTGGGGGGCATCTTAAATTATAAAAAGGAAAGCATTCTACACGAGTCCATGAAACATAAGAGATCAGGATATAAACAACACATTATAGTCCAGTGGTAAATGGTCAGTCTGCCCCAAGGCGGCTGTGGCTACAATATTAACTTGATGTGTGAGTGAATAATGAACACAATGTAGCACTTAGAGAAACGTGTGACACAGGCTTGTAAAGCGCAATAAGTGTAAGCCGTTATTATTAATTAGGCCACAGTACGTTACAATATCTGTGGCCCGCGGCCCGCCGTGGGAGCTGAGTTTTGCTCCACGACCAAAACAAGTTTGACACCCCTGTGTTAAAGGATGTTGTTTTTTTAGACCCACTGCTGGTCATATAAGCCGTCGTTCCACATAGCGTGACCCGGCCGCGCACGCCACGAGCTACATGCACATATCAACACTAGCCCGCAGACCTTTCCGTTTCCACCACACACACACATGCATTTGTTGTAGGCGGAGCCGCACAGAGGAGCACGCTGTACAGATCGTCATTAAAAGTTTTTAGAGCCACGATGAGAACAAATGTGGACAAATGCTGTCATCTGGTGGGAGTTATGGAATCATTCAGAAGTGCCAAGCTGTAAATCAGAAAATAAACCACTAAATACAACTATGAAGGTAAGCTACATGCAAATGTTATGCTAACACCAGCTAAAGCTGCGCTAACAGTGGCTAAATGCTATCAGCAAAATCCCCTTTTAGCACAGCGGTATGATGCTGTGAAATATTAAATCCGTATGACCTGTGTGTCAATAGTGAGGGCTGTCCACTCTCTCGAGGCCAGCAGTCTGTTCACGTCACATCCGACACGGGTCAGCGCTTTGGCCACAGCCAGAGGTCGGGCCCAAAACCAATACCTGGTCAGACCGGTTTGGCACTGGCCTTTGTTATGGAAAACCTCGACATTGACGTCTGGAAAGAAAAAAGTACAGAAACCTGGCACCAAAATTGTTCTTATATCGATACCACCCCAGACCGGAGCTTCTCAGTCAGTACCAAGTAGGTACCCAGCCCTACTCTTGACTAGACTGCGTTTAAAAAAGGTCTAGAAATAACCTAAATTGCACTAAAATTGCACTTAAGTCAAACCCATAAATGAGTGTCCATTGTGTCTAAACAGAAAAACACTTGACTTAAATGCATCTCCAAAGCATCAATGAACACATCCTTAATTAAAAAGAGTAAAAACTCATATTGAGAGCCAGTCTCCTCTGTGTCCTCTGCGTCCTCTCTTTGCCCTGCTCTTGTGTGAGTCTTCCATCTCCCCCAGTTTCCCTCTGGGACCGGCCCCGTCTCTGCTCTGTTGGATTGAACCAGCGTCTCTGTAATAGATGCCGCTCCTGTGTGTGAGTGTGCAGCCTGTGAGAGGAGGTCTGGGGACGACACACAGATCGGTCTGAATATGGAGGAGATGGAATGAGAGGCAGCTGTGGCTTCTCATTTCTTTCAGGGGACTTTTTTTTGATTTGCTGAGAGAGTGGGCGTGCGGCTGAATGTTTTAGAAAGTCAATTAAGCTACTCAAGAGTATATTTTTAACCCCTGAGGGGTCGCATCATCAGCCCACAAGGGTTAAAACTCCAACACTGGTTTCAGCACCATGGACTGAAGCACCACTGCAAGCTGCTGAGATCTGCTCTTCCCTCCAGGGACTAAGCTGACACAGGAAAACAATTCCAACGGTGAGAATACAAGAGCGGGGCATTTAAGTTAGTAATCATAAAAGTAAATAAAACTGTAGTTAAGAACTGGGGTGTGGTATATGTTGCTCTGAGTGATATTCCTTGTAAATATACTTTCCTCATCCTTTACATTACAAAGGTATTCACAAACATTCAGACATCTTAACAAGTCTGAAGCAAAATCAGATGTTGCTTAATAAACTATTACCATCCTTTCCAGATATTGTTAAATTCATCAACTTTAATGGAGAAAAGTTCATTAAACTTTTAATGAATTTGAAAGTTATAACATACATAACCTATAAAAACTATATATATCCGTGCACAAGACCAGTGGAGCCGCGACCCCCATTATAACAGTTAATTGGGACGTGACCCCCGCCCGGGTCACACCGTGGGGAAAATGGGGACATGAGCCTATATAATTCTTAGAAAACAAAGAAATAAACACATTCCTAAAATAAAACAAATCAAATAATGGCACTCTGGTGAAATAGCACGTATGCTACAATAAAATAATAATAATAAAAACATGTAAATTTCTTATCTACCCCAGGTTGTGAACCACTGCACAAGACCATAGAAATAGACGTGTGCAGACCTGCCAACATTGAAACATTTTTATGAGTAAAAAAAACAACAACCCCATGAACTCAGGGGGTGATGAACGTGTGAAGAGGCAAGCCCGATATGTTGAGGCAGGGCAATCTCTCCCGATAACTGTCAAGAACTGTTTGTGGTTTCCAAGTGTTTCCTATTATTTACGAAGAGAGGAGATCGCCAGATGCATTCAGACATGTAAACACATATTGAAAAAGGTGACAGTTCACGGGGCCGTGGCGGAACACGCGGTTTGCGGGAATTTTTTAACAGAACACGAAGATTCTATGATTAATGAACTCCACTTTTTTTCAACTTCCACTTCTTTGTAGTGCATATGATTAACAACTATATTGACGCAACACTAAACGTTTTTATTTTAGAACTAGTTTCACAGAGTGGTCAGAGACAATAAAGAATTTGTACATAATGTTAAATTCCGAATCAGATTCTGTACATCAGAAGTAAAGATTTTAAACTTTTATTTATTTATTTACCATACAAAATAAAATGGATCAGGTTTTTCTGACTACAGTAGGCTACTAAAAGCTTACAAATGGTTTGGCATATTTGAATAGTTGCAAGTTTCTTTGGACATGTTCAGTTTTAGTTAACTCGCCAACGCCATCTCTGATCAGCAGAAACCACGTCAGCACCGCTCATATCTGTGAGCGCCCAATGACCACACGGTCCACCTGGAGAGGTCAGCCCTCTGACCACACGGTCCACCTGGAGAGGTCAGCCCTCTCCTCACTGACCACACGGTCCACCTGGAGAGGTCAGCCCTCTCCCTCTGACCACACGGTCCACCTGGAGAGGTCAGCCCTCACCTCACTGACCACACGGTCCACCTGGAGAGGTCAGCCCTCACCTCACTGACCACAACCACGCATCAAACGAGAGCCACGGGCTCTGAGAGCGCGCACAGAGCCACGGGCGCCCGTAACTTTGTTACAGACATGGTGCATTAGCCGCTACCGCTAGCTACAAGTTCACATGTCGTAATATAAAGCGGTATAACTTTCACCTCAGCATGCGATGTCTCATACGGTTCATCGCCCTCAGTGGTGCGTCTGTTGGAACAGGGTTAGTGAGTTGACGGTCCTACAGTCAGCCGGTGGATGCGGGCGGCTGTTACGCTGCCCAGGTGAAGTGAGCGAGCGAGTGTGGGTGGGGCAGCGGGGCTCACTCAGCCTGGAGCTGGAGGCTCCTACAGCTGCAGCCACGGGGAAAGTGGCATATTTGATGTAACAACACCAGTGAACTTTTACAAGCCTCAGCCTGTGCATAGTTTATTTACGCGTTACACGCGTACGCCCCGATCTCTGCTCAGCGGAAAAATGAACTTCAGTGACAACATCTTCATATGCGTAGTTTAGAACATGAAATCGTACAAGCGTACTAGGTGGTCAATATGCATGTCCGCTACGCAAAATGCGTACATGTTGGCAGTTGAAAACTGTCAGTATGGTTTTCTGCATTTCAAGTGCGTTGGCATTAAGAGGAATCCCAAACCTCCATACTGTCACACTTGTCAAAAAGTGATGTGGTACTAACCAATTTAACTGTGTGTAAATAAAAGAAAAAATGTAGGATTATTTTTGCCTTAAGAAGTATGACAATGTTTAGTTAACTTGAACACTTTATATTCAAATGCATAATTCCATACAGTTTACATCAAACTGATCAAATGTAGTTAACAACCAGACTCACACCTATAGGTTAATTCATAGCACATTCACATGATTCAACACTGATCCAACATTTAATCAACACCAACCACAGATTCGCACATGTTGGTTAATGCACAACAAACGGTTGTAATTTTATCGATGGCTGGCACACCACCATTTCACTCATTAAATAATCAATAGGTAGCTTGCCTTGCAAAATTGTATACTTATTTCTAACAAGTCCTCTCTCGAGTCACTCTCTCTACGTGAATTCTAACATGGGCAATCTTTCGTGTAGTTTCGACGTCTGCTGCTGATAGCTGAGGCTTTCCACGTGTCAATGCTGGTACATTTATTTCGGCCCAGTGTAAATCAACACTATCGGAAATGTCAAACCCACGGTCGGCTAAAACCAGATCTCCTGGTAACCGCTTGTTCAATATTTCACACTCTTCTATGATTAACTTAGCGGAGGTAGTTATAGTCCTTATAGTTGTTCCATGTTTGAGCTCTGTCCATTAGTCTGGTTGGTCTACTTAGAAAAGCCTTGCGGCCCGGGGATAGGTGCACCCCTAAAACAGGTCTGTGTGGAAACGTAAGGGATCTTCAGTTCTGCTTACCTTTTGCTGAAAAATAATAACAATAATAATTCTAAATAATAAAATAAAAAAAGGCCTCCAATCCAAACTATAAATGTGCTTTTTCGGGGCTAACCTTTATGGAACAAAACACCTTTCCGATTAACATCACACAGTCTTCACATTATTGTTGATGATAAATATGCTCTATAATCTTGATATACTTCACCAGAAATATTTAGATATCAGTACAATTCAAAATTCACCTTTGAATGCTACCATAGACATACAGTATATGTATATTAAAATAATTTGTAGCAAGATTAATAAAACATATTTGTAAATAAATAATTCACTAAATAAGACTAATAATAATATTTTACAACAAAAATATAGATTGACACAGCACCGCCTTCTTAGTGACGTCACAGTTTTGAACGTGTGTCATTGGATGACGCGGGTGTCAATTCTACAGTTGCTCATGTTGTTATTACGCGCCTAGTCAAACATAATCAATAAATGCTTATTTTCTAACCTTAAATGGCTGACTGAGGCAAACGTAAGGACATCCATACCATCGTGGACACTTGGCATCACTTTCACAAAAAGGACGTTAGCCTAGTAAGCGGGAATCGGCGCTACGCGAGCCTTCAGTTTATCACATGGACCTAAACAGTAGCATGACATCGCTCATTTTGCAGAGAAATGTTGTCAGAGATTCGAAGTGTCTACGATGCTGTCGGACGGTTCCCGAAACTCCCCGGCTATTTTGCTGTCACATATGTTTGATATGGACGTATCTAACGCGCCAATCCGACACTATTTGATACCCGTGATTATAAATTCCACTATCCTTAAGGTTAGGGCTAAGGTAAGATAAGGGTTAGTTTGTAAACTCCACTATCCTTAACGTTAGGGCTAAGGTAAGGTTACGATTCGTTTATAAACTCCACTATCCTTAAAGGTGCTATGCGCAACTGTAAATGTTAAAAATAACCGTTTTCTAACCCATACATGCTTAAACAATTGCCTGATGTGCTGAATGAGTTCCTGTCTGATCACTGCCATTGCCCCTATAATCCTGTGCAGTCAAATAAATAAGAGGGATTCGGGTCGGAATCTTAAGGTTTGAGCCTGGGCGTGACGTCATGCGCGTTCACGCGCACCTGGCTAGCTCTGGTCTGGGGAGTTTGTGTATTCGCCGCCATTATCCGCATCAGCGAAGACTCCAGCGACTTTTGCCAAAGTAGAGGATGGATTGTAAGAGAAGATGAACTCCAGTTCATCCCAAACAGCAATGCAAACTCCACGTAAGATAAAGAAGATAAACGTTTGTTTTAAAGGGGCAAATTGGAGTGAGACAGGCGTCGGAGTAAGACGAGAGTCAACATCGGAAAGGCAACAACAAATGGGGAGACCTCAGCTCTGCTCTCGGGCTCAAACGGACCCTCAGTTGGCTTTCTTCTTGCTAAAATGGTAAGATACAGTCTGTAATGTCTGATACGGTAAATCTATGTGAACAAATGACGATGCGTAATAGTTGTAATGCTATGTGTTCAGCGTGTAGTGTAGCGTTAGCTAAATGTAGAATCAGAATTGGTTTTATTGCCATGGTTAGTGGACAGGTTCACAAACTAGGAATTTTCTCCGGAGCAATCGTGCAACATATAACATAAAAGATGCTAACTATGTTTTTGTGTATGGTCTAACCGGTAGCCTTTTGTGTTTGGCTAACGTCTTCAAAATGATGCAAAATGCTAAAAAGTGCTCATGTCCTTGACCAACACGGCTGAATTTTCAACGCCGTTGTGTATATATGTTTTCTTTTTCGGCAAAATCAGTAAAATGTTCCCGGGAATGTGGTACATTTTGCATGTAGTTTATGAGGGGAGAAAACATGTTACCTGATAGGCTAACGTTGCTGTTACTGTGTACTCGATTCTAATCAATTGTTATTTGTGAAGAGCGCAGCCCATATACATTTGTATTCATTGTTTAGTCCTACTTTAGACCTGGTTTATTCATAGTCTAGACCTAGTTCAGACCTGGTGTAGTCCTGGTTGTGTTCTGAGTTAGTCCTCCTGAGTTGGTCCTGGTTTAGATGGTGTGTAAATTGCAAATAAATAATAATAATAATCTCTTTTACTTCGTCTGAGGTCAATAATGTATTCATGTGCATTTTTTCAAACATTATTGGCTAAGATACTTTATGTTTTATTTTGTACAGGATAGAGTTTGAGCAAGAACTGGCCACAGACCCATATGACTCCGATTATGTCGCCCCTATATCTTTGTGGTATGTTTTGTCATAATGCAATTCCTACAGTCTTTTCCTTGTAAAGGTGTGAATAAATGTTTTTGTTACACAGCACTGGTGGTCCAATGCAGAATCAAATGGATGAACTTCTCATCATTGGGCTAGAAGAAGCTGTCATGGACATTTGTGACCGGGTCTGCTGTTATAGTGGAGTGGGTGAGTACTACATGGCTATGTAGTGTTTTATAAAAAGTCATGAACAACAATATCAAATGGAAAATAATGTAGGTGCATTTGTAATGCTTATTTTTTATCTGCATAGTTTTGCCCACGTGGACACAAGTTGTGGATGTGAAACAGCCAGCCGTTGCTCAAACATGGGACGCAAGGACTTTATGCTTGCAGCAAACGGGCTATTGTCTGGGAATAATTACACCAAGATCGCCCTCTTCTTCAAATACATGAGCATGAGAATGGTGACATCTTCTACTGTGGGATACAGCATTTCTACTGCGTACCAGCTGTAAGGGAGTTTTGGACAGAAAAGAGGGCTGCCATTATCAACCGATTACAGACTAAAAACAGTGTTGTTGCCCTTGGTAAGTAATAAACTGCATGTATTTGCAAATCCTCAAATAGCTAACATGCATCTGTATTTCTGTTTTAGCTGACGAATGGAGTCTTCAGGTAATTCAGTGGTTTATGTGCTTTGTCTCTGGACTTTTTTTTCCGTAAGTAAATCTGAATAATTTTTGTATTTGAGATAATGATAGGCATTTTCTAATGTAATGTTTGTGTTTTATAACAAGGAGAGATTCATGGAGAGGGGTGTTTTCCATTCCCTACGCCCCGGATCTACCTTTGCCTTTTCATATGAAGCCAGGACATTTCTTGCAGCGTTGGACTACAACCACCACAACCACAAAGGCCAAGTGTTGTAAGTGATTACTTTATGACTTTCCTATATAATGCATGTTTGGGAACTAATGTCATAATTTGTTCTGCAGGCAAGAACGACTGTACAGCAAGAAGTCACAGACCGGATACAAAGAGGCAAAAGACTACAGTTAAGGCTCTTTTCCACATGCAGGCGCGTGTCAGCCGAATGGCTCTTTCACCCGCTTTGTCGAACTTTTCCATAACAAAGGCCAGGGCCAAACTGGTCTGACCAGGTACAGGTTTTGGGCCCGACCTCTGGCTGTGGCCAAAGCGGGCTACCCCGTGTCTGATGTGACGTGAACAGACTGCTGGCCTCTGATTGGCAACGAGAGAGTGCACAGCCCTCACTATTGTGGACAGCCCTCCGTACGCAGGTCGTACGGATTTAATATTTTACATTATACCGCTGTGCTAAAAGGGGATTTCCCGATAATAGCATTTAGCCACTGTTAGCGCAGCTTTAGCTGGTGATAGCATAACATTTACCTGTAGCTTACCTTCATAGTTCGTAGTTTAGCAGTTTATTTTCTGTTTTAATACAGCTTGGCTCCTCTGAATGATTCCATTTGTTCTCATCGCGGCTCTAAAACTTTTAATGACGATCTGTACAGCGTGCGGCTCTATGCGGCTCCGCCCACAACAAATGCATGTGTGTGTGTGGTGGAAACAGAAAGGTCTGCGGGCTAGTGTCGATACGTGCACGTAGATCGTGGCGTGCGCGGCCGGTGCGCGCTATGTGAAACAACGCCTTTACATCCCTGACCTGCAGACAAAAATTCTAGGAATACAACTTCAGTCTGCAGGAGAACTCTCAAGAAAACGAAGCTTGAGACCAGATGACCCTTGGTTTCTGGGACCTCTGTTTGGCATTGTGTCCCCTCCTACAGCTGATCTGGTGCAGTCACAAGTCCACAGAGGGCAGGTATGTTGTGTTAGTTTTTCATTGTTTTACAATGAACATTTGTTTTTTCTTTTAGTGTGTATTTATGCAAGATTCCTATTTTCATTAATATTTTGCCACATCACTTCCATGTCCTTTTCCATAATAAAATAACTGTTCTAATGGCAAAAAATGTCAAACATAAGCAGTGCATATTTATTTATTTTACAAACATGGAATTATTTACAATAAAGCTGTTTCTTCCCTAATTCATAGCCATATTTTCTGATGTGCTCACTACTTGTTTATTGCCTGAATGGTGCTTCTTTATAGCTAACATAAATGCCAAAAGGGTCAGGATAATTGTCTGTCCTCCTTACTGATCAGTCTAGATCTTGATTGTCCTCTGCACCTTCCCGGCCTCCTTCCCTGCCCCTGCTGCCACTGCTGTCCTCAGTGCTTCTCTCCACAGGAACATCAAATTGATTCGAGCTGTAATTCTAAAGGAAAAAATAAAATATGTTGTTATTGTGATAAAATACATGCTGTATTATTCTACACATCACAGGAAAGAAAATACAATGATAAAGGGATTCTTATTTTACTTCCCTCATATTGTACAGCAGGCCTTCTATTTACTATAGCAAATAACTGTATTTTCTTCTACGTTTGCTTTGTTCTGAACTGCATAACTACCGGCCCATGCACGGTCTCTTTCCCTGCAAATATGACCTTGTACTGAGTGAACTAATTCCATGTTATGTGTACAGGTAACCTTTTTTCCCCCTTCTAAATGTCTAAACTAGTGAAACTTGTTGGGGGCACTACACACCTTGCTCAGGGACAGTAGTTGAAAAGTATTGGCACAATTCACAGAAATGTTTATCAATGTGTACTGTCCCTGTCAAAATACCTAATAAATAAATCAGCACTGTTGTAGGCTATTCAGGTAAATCAGTTCAGCTTTGTGGAGTATTATGTAAAATGCTGGTATGTAAGCTTCATAATTAGAAAACAATGTTGAGTAAATTAGTCTCTAATAATGATATACTGCTATTGGAATATGCTACTTAGCAGATTAATAAAACAGGCTACACCCCAGTAAATATTCGGTGGATTAGGCTGTTTTAGCTTAGAAGGTAATGTCAGTGCCATTTGATTATTAGTGTACTAGCTTGAGATATTTTAGTACTTTTTGACCAACTAATCGGATGTTTGGTGTGACTCTTATTTTTTTTAGCTTATACAAAGTAATAACTTATTCATGAACGCATTTCCATTATAATCCAATCATAACACAAAACAGGTAGAAATGGTGAAAAACGTTTTCTCCTACTACCCCCGTTTTTCCTCTCAAACATTAATATGTAGTTTACTCAAATGCAAATTCCATTCACATATTCAAAATAACTTACAGATTTATAACTTTCTTACCTCTGTAGACATTACGAGTCTAAACAAAAGATTTGTGTAATCGCTGTCGCTGTTGTGTTCTGAACTGCTCGTGCTCGTGTAAGCGTGCGTGTGTTCCATGAGCGTGCACAACTCTGGATGCAATTCCGCTTGTCGCCAAAGGGGTCATAGTTCTGCAAGAACTCATAAACTTGCGTTGTGCACCTTTAAGGTTAGGGCTAAGGTAAGGTTACGATTCGTTTATAAACTCCACTATCCTTAAGGTTAGGGCTAAGGTAAGATAAGGATTCGTTTATAAACTCCACTATCCTTAAGGTTAAGGCTAAGGTAAGGTTAGGGTTAGTTGTAAACTCCACTATCTTTAAGGTTAGGGCTAAGGTAAGGTTAGGATACGTTTATAAACTCCACTATCCTTAAGGTTAGGGCTAAGGTAAGATAAGGGTTAGCTTGTAAACTCCACTATCTTTAAGGTTAGGGCTAAGGTAAGGTTAGGATACGTTTATAAACTCCACTATCCTTAAGGTTAGGGCTAAGGTAAGATAAGGGTTAGCTTGTAAACTCCACTATCCTTAAGGTTAGGGCTAAGGTAAGGTTAGCTTGTAAACTCCGTGTCGGAATGGCGGGGTGTCATAAGGAGACGGCAAAATAGCAAAAAGAGTTTGTAGCCGTCGGACAGTTCTATAGACACTGCCTCAGAGATTTCGGAAAACTTCGTAAAACTCTTGGCAAGTCCTGTTGTATGGCTTTTTTAATGGCAAGGCACGTTTATTTGCAGAGCACAATTCATACACAAGGTAATTCAAAGTGCTTCACAGTTGCATAAAATTACAAGAAAGCAGATCAAATCAATAAGACATCAACATAAAATTAATCAAATTTTATGCTAAAAAATTAATGAGCGTAAAATAGTACGCCGTTCATCTGTCACAGGATTATATGGGGATAATTTGGCGATGAATAGACACGCTAAAAGTCTAAAATGCGTTGAATAGATGCTAAATGTGCACTTAAAATGCATGTCATGTACACACATTTTAGTGAGAACACGTTGGAGCAGGAGAGGGGAAGAGAGCAGACATCGCAAACTCACACAGAGACATACATACATGTATAATATGGAAGTGTTCTCTGGATCACAAAACGTTTTTGTGTGAAAATCCGACATATATTTACAGCAATGCTGTAAAGATGATGGAATAAGTCGTGGCTGTATACAATGAATGCGCGCACGGCGGCGCGCAACCCGGACGTCACTTGTGTGTATGTCTGTGTGTGTTTGTGCTATACAGCAATTTCTGCAATCTGGCAAATGTGAGAGGAGTTTGTCTGCTTGTGTTTGAGAGAGGAAAATCCACTGTCCAACCAACTTCATTTGTGCAAGACAAGAGACATTTATTTACGGGGTATGGCTTATCTAAATGAGATGTAAATGAGCCCTATTGTCACCCCAGCTGCTGAGAGAGGTGAGAACTGCTCATTCTTTGAAAGCCGTTTTTTCCCCTTCAGGCTTCTTTGAGCGTCTAAATTCAAATGGTCCAAATATTATCAGATTTCCATGCGTTACGCATCGTTGGAAATCTTGGAGATTACACTTTCACATCTTTGAATAAGTCAAAATGCCCCAAAACTGACATGTGTCCCTACTTTCCATGATCGGTCAGAAATCTTTCCAGAGTTTTTTTGTAAATGAGCATTTCCAGAACATATGTGGTATCCTACTGTTTCTGGCTTCACAGAGCAAACACTACAATTGGATTCTACATCAGATTAGAATATATACATATAATGTTTCACTGGATAAATCTTATGTAGTATTTTAAAGGAGATTTCCTTGATTTTATTAGTTAACATGTACTTATTCGGAAGCAACCACATTTTTGTCCATGGGAGGTGTAGCAATACTACACGTTATCCTCAAACACAGGGCAGAAGAGTACTGTATGTAGTGATTCTGTTTTTGGCCTCACGTAGAGGCTCCAGAAATTACGTGTGATGTGCTCTTTTTACAAGAGACACTAAAATTGTAGTGCAACCAGTCAGGAAATTGAAGTATAGATTTGAAAGGGAACCACCTGACTAAAGTTGACTAAGTTTTGCCTTGTTGGCGTTTCATTATTCTGAAGCGTGTTTTCGTAAACAATCAGTTGAAACCCAAAGCTTTATGTCTTCATATGTGTATTCATTTATTAACAGCTCAGCAACACACACATGGCATAAAATTACTATTTGAAAATCAGATTTGACAAATGAATAACTTCAGTTCGTATATGACATTGCAATAAGCCCAATGCCCATCTCGACTGTGCATGCGTGGGTCAATCAGGCTCCTAATTTCAGCCCAAACAAACCACTCCGCCATTGAAATGTGTGAGCGAGTTCAGGTATCGGAGCGTGAACACTGAAGTATATTGAGGCATAACCGTGAACTATAAGGCTTACGGGCATTTGTTTACAGACTACAAGTCTCAAGTGACATTTCTTGCAAATATTTAAGTTGTCAATATCTTGAAAGCGAGGGAAAAGTCAGAGCGGCGGCTCCGTAAGCAGGAGCGGACCACCGCGGACAGGGGAACGACAGGACCTCTGGGATCAGCCCGACACAGACACCATCACTTTTTAAATTCATCTTGTAATCACAGGGAAAAGTTCCAAAACGGTGTTGATGTTAAATATAGTAGGTACATTTCTGTCTGTCAAATTGGTGATCGATTAGCTATGTTGTACCAACAGATCATTCATAAAAAAAATACAATTAAAGTACATTTAGATGGCATAGCCTATGTGTGTATGTGGATCTCTCTGGTCACAATTTAAAAATATATTTAATTTACTGTCCACCTCCTTATTGACAAAAAAAAGAAGGATTCTGTTTTTATTTCTCATTTCAGTTTAAATGTTGTGAATATTGGCGACATGAGGCCACAGTTTCAGACCCTGGACTTTGTCCAACAGTCGCCTTCAAGGGTCAGAACAAGGTTTTCTCACAGTTATTCCAACTATGTGAACAAGGACTGGTCGTCACTTTTGAAGCATCTCTACATATAAACGGTCGTTCAGTTCTTTCCGTTTCAGTCTATCTCCGTACGCAGCCCTGGTTGTAAAAATAGACTTCAAGCTAATATTGTAACAGGCTCCACGGGCGGAGACAAAAATGCTTTAAATCATCAACTTTCCAGCGGTTAAAACAGTCCAAATCAGAGCTTTCTTCGTTGCTTTACGCTAACTATCAATAATGTTTGGTAGCCAAAAGAAATTACACTACCCATAATGCAACGGGCGAGCCGAGATGGGCATTCGGCTTATTGTTGAAATGTCCGGTTTGCAATAGAGGAAAAACAGAGTCCAAAAGTCTTTATTTGCAGTTTGCTTAAAGTTCTCTCAAGAGTCAGGTCAGGGTGACCAGCTTGGAAACCACAGGCTTTGTATGACCTGTCATAGCTTTGTCCCCTTGATAGGGCAAAGAATCTCGGGTAGGTGAAACCCGGGCACGAGCTTGGGGCACGGAGTGCCGTTGAGGGAACTCAGAGGAGAAGTTTGAAGACACTTGTAGACCTCGTAGAAGTTAAGAACTGAAGTGGAGGTGTGATTAAGACCTTTATAGGCTGCAGTTTGAGACCAGGGTGGTTCTTATCTGCTCAAGGTTTGAAACCGATTAGCTCTTTGGTGAACAGCCAATGAGTGAGCTGGCTCCAAATATTAATTTCTCATAGTTTTTTCAGAGGGAAGGTTCTTTGTTGAAATAAGTTTAAAACATTAAATGTAAAAGCACATTTAAACATTAGAACATATTTCACAAAAGGATACCTCATGTGTTGACATTGTGGCAGACAGGGAATGTAAATTGTACACATAGATGTTTGACACAGACACTAAAAATCACTAGTGATTTGCTTGGACAAAATGTCCTGTGGAATTAACTTGGTTGAGCATTATTTCAGTTTGTCCTGTGGATTCCCAGGTTTAAAAGTTAAACTGTCGCTTCAATAGTGACTTTGGTTAAGTTCCAAAATGCCAAGCATCTTGGCATAGAAAGTTGGCTCATGGCACAGCAGGGAGTCCAGTGAGGAGGCTTTAAAGCTGGGTTGGTCTTGAGGTGATCAGATTAACGGGACATGTGAAGAAATAGAGGGCCAGATCTTGTGCCAGACGCACAGAGGGGCGCAGGCTCCTAGCAAATTATTTTCCGAGTGGCGGAGCTATGTGCTTTGCGCCTTGGCCACTTGTGAGAGGGCGTCACAAGAGGAGGTGACTGCTCTGATGGAAGCACCACTGACATTCATTTCTTCGTTTACATCGCACTGCCTTGTGTTCTTCCTTAAGCATGATAGGCTCTCACAGGTCAAACTAAAAACTTTATTGACCCCATCGTAAGCTAAACAATGTTCATGTCTTGAGAGAGAAAAAAGAGCTACAACCGTCCGCTGTGGCACGGATCGGCCTGCTTGGCGTGAAAGCGAATCAAAACAAATGCACATGTAGCCATCAGACGGTACCCGCGAGTGTATCATCTGATGGCCAAATACCAATACCAAATACCTGTCTGGTTCTTTAGATTGTCTGGGAGCCCATTCCATTTTTTGATGGCTTTATAGGAAAAGGCTGATTGAGATAAGGCAGACTTTCTTTTAGAAACATTGCAGTCACCCCTGGATAGAGACCTTAACGCTCTGCCTGTTAGCTGAGAGCGCAGCTGTACATACGGTATGTTTTAAAAGGGGTGGGGCAGCATCATTAAGGATTTTATGTACCAAGCGGATATCGGAGTAGCTGATCAGATTGTCGAAGCTTAGTATACAGTACTGTATTTTTCAAGTATATTGCAATGTCAAAATATCAATCCTAAACGTTACAGAGGTTATCCACAAAGGAGTTCCAGAAAAAAAAAATAGTATAAGGCTTTGTTCCCATCTCCCTCCCTCTAACACACAAATCGATGTATTGTTACGATTTGTGCAAGGAGACCTAAAGCAAATTTTCCTGCAATAGTGTAGGTATCGCAACAAGGATCAACAACAGTTCATGTGGTTAAGTGCGTTTACTTAATATTTGTTTTAAAGTAATGTTTTATTTTGTCATACAGATCCTGGACTGCTTGACTGCTATACTTTAACTTTGAGCTCATCATTCATGTGTTGACACTGGGCTTTTCTGGCGGAGAAGGAACATTCACAAAGGACAAATACAAAGTTCTTGACATGATTATCAGCTTTCTTGAATAAGTAGATCATCATAATTCAAAAGTGCAAATGACAAGTGAGACTTGCTTTATACTGTAGCATGATCATGTTGGAATCAACACGGCACAACAACCCATCCAGCTGAAAAAAAAAAAACATTTCTAAAAGTATTTGACCAAATCATATCAATTGGTTCTGTGCATGTCGGTTTTATTATCGCTATCCGATCACGAATGATGTATTCTGGTAAAGTTACACTCTCATTTGACAGTATTTAGAATACAGTTACTTTCCAAATATCAAGGGAATGCATCCCAGTACTCAATCATTAAAGTTTACAGTATCTTTATATTGCACAACATTTTTAAGAAAGAACTTTTAATGTTGACCTGTTTTTCCTACAAAACAAAATAAAGATTTAAAATGCCTTATGCCACAGCAGCAGCGTCACATGACACTGTGACGCTGCTGCTCCATTTGCCAAGAGAGTTTCTGAGTTCCTAATGAATGGTAATTGAGTTTAAACAAATGTTCCAACAATCGTCTTCATTTTTGTAATCATACGGCATAATTATACATAAATATAACACCAATCAATGTGAAAGTATTCTAAAAGTATTCAGAGTATTCAGAATACAGTACTCTGATTAGACAAAGTAACGGAATACGTCACAAAATACATTTTAAGGCAAGTATTTAGTATTCAGTAACTAACTACAATTTCAAAGTATTCTCCACAACACTGTTCCCACATATGCGTCTTCACAATGACAGTTTGAAAGAGCCTCATATCATAGGGTGACCAGATGTCCCAATTTACCCAGGACAGACCCAGTTTTGAGCCCTCTGTCCCATGTCACAATGGATTTCTCCAAAACCATTGATTTGTCCCAGTTCTTCGCAAGCTCTGTCCCAGGTGTCCCGGTTTTTCTCCAGTACCATGCCTAAAGCAGCTACAGTATTTGACTTGAAATGTAATAACTTCTGGCCACGTGTGCATCAAATAGGAACAGGTCTGTGCTTTGTTCATGTTGGAGAAGAAACATGAAGCAAAGGACCTCGGATAAAATATGAAATTATGATAAACATTATCTATGCAAAGTCGACTAAATTAACCTCTTAACCCCCACCTTAGCCAAGCACATTTTCTCCAGTTCGGCTTTACCCAAATGTAAAAGCTTCTCACCTGAATGTCCAGTTTTATGTGGTAAACGTATCATTAGCATATTTTGTTTGGATGTCGCTTATTACTTTTGTAAATAAATGATAACTGTTGCTTTTCTCTTTTCTCCAGCTTGTTATGCATAATCCTGAAACCCAAAGTGGACATTTCTATGGTGGCTGACATGCTTCGACCTCTGCGAGCTGTCAGGAGAATTACTTGTGAGTCCAAAATGTCTCCTGTCAATCTGTTCAAGCCGCCGTGAAAGCTCAACTCTAAAAATGTGTCATTGCAGACATGCGTATGTTTATGAACCTGCTGCTTCAGATGCTGCCCAAGTGTTTCCCCTTCGCCCTGTCTTCCCTGGTATTTACAATTACGAGCCAGCTGTGGATGGGAGAGCTAAGCAAGCGCTGCTTTCTCAATGAGAATGGAAGGTACAAAAAAAGCCAACCTGCAGTACATTTCATCCGACATTTAGAATGATATTCGTTTTCTATGGCTGTTGTTATTAGACAATGCCAGACAGGCAGAATGAGAGCCCTACATTTATCTGCTTTCCCCCGGGACGCAGTTGTTTTACCTCCTGCATAGACATCCATGCCAGCACTGACAATGGAACTATATGCACACCCTTATGCCAGACGACCTGTTGAATCCAGACAGCAAACACACCAAAGAGTGTGTTAACTGGAATACATTTTACGACAAATGCCGCAACCGTGAGAACACCACCGTAAATTTGATCTCCATTTTTGAGGTAAATGTTCTTTCATTTTGTTATTTCAGACCAAAGTGAAAGCAATAATTTACAAAAAAAACCTGTCTGTCTGTGTGTCCCAGCCTGTCACCTTGAAGGGGCAAACTCAGATTAAGTACTGTACATAGTACTGTACACAGTCTCCCACTGTTCAGTCGTATTCGTCTTCTTTCATCATCATTGTAAGTCCAAATGTTGTATGTATCTCGGGATGGATGATAAACAAAAACATTGTTACATTGTTTATTATACTCTGACATAAAAACTAAGATGTTAAGGGAGAAAACTAGCTAAAAATCTCCACATTCACCTGCAGAGTCTCACCTTAAAGGTCAAAAACTGTGTAGTGTGTCCTCAGCTTTAGCGAACATTCAGTATTTTTTATTCATGCAAATCAACTGCATCGACCAACCCACGGCACAGTTAGATTTTGCCCCTCCTCCTGCTTCAGTTCATCATCACCAGACTCACCGTCTGCAGTAGTTTTTAATAACTACAGCCAAACTAATATCGCAGAACCAAATCCATGTCAGGGTGAAAGGTGCATGGTGGGAGTTAAAGCCTTCTCCTCCGGAGTCTGCGGGGCTCCTCTTCTGTTTGAATTAGCGCCGTGAAGCTAAAACATTATTCTGAATTCCCACCGACAGCTCAGGACACGGGGAAAGTGCTGAGCTCACAGTAACAGCTGGCACAAAGGGGTTTGCATAAAATCAAGTCATCGTTCTCCATCAGGATGAAGCATATGGACCAGGAGCAGAGAGATTAGGAAGAATGACCTTACGGATTAAAAACAAACGCCCAGTTCTGTTACTGTAGGTGTTAAAAGTTAAAAGAGTCTACACAGTTCATACTCTCTGGACAAAGTTGGCAATACGTTTCATAATATCATACGGTCACACAGATGGCTTGGCTGTTCCGACCAACACTCTTTGCTTCACTCACAAGGACCACAACCTCAGAGCTGCACGAATAAAGATTTTATTGCATGTAGATGAAAACAAAGCCGTTCTGGGGATTCGTCAGGGTAAGTCCCCGAACCTGTAGAGAACAGAAGAAATGAAGGGAGGGAGGGTGGGGCCGGAAGCCCGGAACAAGAGGACGCGGTCAGTAATTGGTGGGCTTAAATAGTCTGCCGGCCGGAAGGGGCGTGTGTGAGGTTTGGTCCTGCTCTCGAAACTCTATATCAGAGGTCACTAAACGGCGGACCTCGGTCCGGATCCGGACCCACGCGCCAGCCATTCCGGACCTTGGATCCGAACTTTGGACCCGACCTGAATCCCCTCAGACGAGCAGCTGCGTATGCGCTCTCTCTCCCTCTCTCGCTCTCCCTCCCTCTCCCTCTCTGACTGCACCAGAGCGGTAAACTACAGCCCAGACGAACAGAAAGAGAAAGTCCTACATCTTAGCTTCATGATACTTTTTAAATTTTTAGAAACGGTTTCGGAATGACTGAAATATGGCTTGCTAAAAACAAAAGCGGAGGACGCCCTAATTAAATATGCACGCGCGATCGTAATGCGTAAATAGCGCGGTTGTTTCCCGAGCAGGTCTGAACCAGGACTAAACCTGGACTAAGCTAGGACTAAACCTGGACTAAACAGGGCTCAGTGTGTTGAACTGAGCAAAGAAACACATCACTGTCATATATTATGTGCACATTGTGTATAATAGGCTACAGTAGCCTATGCATTCTGCTATTTAGGAGCCAAAACTTATTTTTAGAGCAAAAAAACAATAACAAGATTAAATTGATTGCATTATTTTCAAATCACAGAAATAGTTTTAAAAAAGGCGTATAAATCCTGATATAACCGTGAATTAACCCCGTATGTTCCGGACCTTTGCTTGACCTTTTTTTTCATTTCGGACCTTGGTGAAATTTAATTCGTGACCCCTGCTCTATATAACTCCCTTATCTCCATTTATTCCAATGAAACTCATAAGCTTTGTCACTGCACGCACTCAGGCACGTGCGTGGTTCCCCCCCATGTTACGGCTTGATCATGTCTCTATTCATGGCTAAATACAGTGATATGGAGACATGTGACAGAGGAGACGTGCACTCAAAACAGCGCCCACAGAGACGCTTCACTGCTCAGACAGAGGTGGAGAAACGGCTCTTCAGATTGGCCAGGGTTACTATCGTAAATGGAGAACACAGGAGAACACAGAGTACGGCAAGTCTGCATCAGAGTTCTATTACAAGGTTATGTATATCTCAATGTACAGCACCAAGAAAGACTACACTCCGTCAGTTTAGGCGAGAACAGTCCTTGGGAGGCATCTGGCAGCCACAAAAACACCAACATGAGCAAAACATACAGATAGGCTGTCTGCACAAATATAATATGATAGTAATAATGTGCGTACACTTGTATTGTGCTTTCAAGCCTGTATTATCAAGTTTCTCAAAGTGACACACCGTAGTCATTAAAGTTCATACTTGGTGGTGGTAATCGCCTATTGTAGCCACAGCTGCCCTGGGGTAAACTGACAGAATCGTCTGTGCCATCGGCCCCTCCGACCACCACCAACCACTCACTCATACACTACATTCATCCTGGCCTGTTGTAAATGTTTTTAGTGGTAGGGGAAACCGGACTATCCGGAGGAAACCTACGCCTGCACAGGGAGAACTTTTAAACTCCACACAGAAAGGCCCCGTCCGGCCAGGGATCGAACCCGGGACCTTCTAGCTGTCGAGCGCAGGCGCTAACTGTTGAACAAAGGTTCTACAGTTGCTCACAGAGTAACTTAAAGATTGTCAATAATTTAGAGTAGCTCGAAGGCTGACATTACACAAATTATCCATTAACATGCACTGTCCCTACCAAATGAACAAAAAAAAACCTTTTGTTAGAAATGTGTAAGAAAATACTGTGTATGAATGAGTTCAGATCACAACTAACAATTGTGAGCTCCAGCTTTAATTTTCATTGTTATCAAAACGATCAAACAAGATAATCGGGCTTTTAATAATAATACGCTGCAGACGCGGTGCAGTGGGCTTATTTTTTGGCAAATGCCAGTGAACACCATTATACTACCAGGCTGCAAAATCTAACCAGATAATAAACAAGTATGACTCCTTTTTGAATAACCTGAAAAATGCATCAGTGTTTCCCCTACCATTATATTGGCAGGGTGAGCCCCCCCACCATGAGCGCCCCCCGCCCTCTCAGGACGATACCTTTTTATTATGCAGCGCTAATCTCAGATTCTTAAAACGAGTGTCTTTACAAAATCCTTTCCGCTAATCCATTCCGGGTTTTGTTTTATGAGTTATTACGCATGTTCAATCCAGTCCGAGTCCGCGTTTTTTACAGATCCAGTCCGTGTTTTGCGCTCAGTGACCCAGGCCATGCGGTCGTGTTTATTTGGGGCTGTGCCAGAAAAGATCGGAGAAACAGGGGCAGAGACAGGAGCTGCCACAGAGCGAGTAAGTTTAACTAGCATTAGATGACAATAAAATGAACATTAAATCCCTTTGGCACTTTGTAAATAAGAAAATCCAACCCAAGCTAAATGAACCAGTTGAGTTTAGCCCAAACTGTTTAGGTGAAGCTGTTAGTATCTGTTTCACATGAAGTCAATGAAGTTAGCTCTGTTGGATTTTGTAGAAAGTCCTGAACTTAGCCTCAAATGCTGATTTTGGCTCCTCTTGTTTTATACAGAACACAGATTCATAAACTGTGGAACTCACTGATAAATATTAAACATGAATATGAGGAAAATCCAAACACCCATGGTAAAATTAAATAATGGTAGTCGACATTAGGCTAATCTAATTATAGTATATTACATTCTCAAACTTTCTAAAACATATTATTGTTTCCTACATTATCAAAATGCTTTACAGTTACTTAAACTGCATTCATTGTGTATCAAATAGAAATTCAAACAATAAATTGTAATAACATTTGCTAAAAACACTTTATTTTACCCTGCAGCGTGCATGGACCGCGCGCGTGTAACCATACCCCCCTGCCAAACTAGTAAACCTAGGGGAAACACTGTGCATGATATGTTGTCCTTAAAATGGCCTCTTTTTCAGAGACTTGTTGTTTTGTCAGCTTTGAACCATCTGCTGTCCCTCTCAACTTCCTCCACCTGCTCCCTCCGTCGGTTAAAGTGGAATAACGACCCCCCGTCAGAGCGAATCCAGGCGGCTGCAGGTGGACGACTTGTTTATCTCATCAGCAGAGTTGGGGAAAGCGCTCCTGACCCGCGCGCATTTGTTCGGTGCCACTCCTGCACAAGATGGATCACCTGTGCGCTCTCCCAGCCTCTTTCAAATTCCCTGCGCTCGTCGAGCTCTCCTTGCGATGCTAATGCGGAGGACTTGGCTGAGCTAACCGACACTGACAGTACAACAGGTGTGACACAGTGCTTTTTGCTTGCTTTGCGTTCCTCTGACGGGGCGTTAATGTTCTGCCAGAATTGGTTCGTCAGCACTGGTTATATTTTTGTTGCCTTCAGAGTGTTCTGGAATGCACAATCAGAACCGCACCTTTTGTTATAATGAAGTAATGGAGATTCTAAAGTGTTGAGTTGTTCAAAATAAAAGCATTTGGAGGGTTCAGGGTATGACCAAGCAGCTCTTTTGAACAACTCTTCAAAGTGAACAGTTCGAACCTTTTCCCCCTTACTTACCTTTTTTTGTATAATTTTCCCTATATTTGGAGTATTTTGGGGTTTCTTTACCCTCTTTTTTGTAACTTTGAATATTTTTTGCATTTGGTCTTTGGAGAGCTGGTTTCAGCTCCACCTACCTAGCTCGCGTACCTGTAGGCTCCAGAGTCAGCTGGTGCCGTAGACCGCCTGCCTGCGTTCAGCTTTCAGTTGATTACTTTGGTCATTTTTTTGGGCACGGGGTGGTAAGGGGTTCAACTTTTTGTTTCTAAAATAAGAATTTAAAACTAATCAAACGAAATGTCCAACCTCACCGATCCGTCTATCGATCTCACACTCCATCCGTCCCTCACTCGTGAACACGACCTCCTCCACCGACCTGAAGAGGGGAAGCCACCTTTTTCTGGTGGAGAACCATGGCCTCGGATTTGGAGGTGCAGATCCTCATCCCGGCCGCTTCACACTCATCGCAAACAGCGATGGCATCACGACTCATCTGCGGTGAGTGACAGCGTCAATATCGGTTCTATGTAGTCAGGTGCTGTCACCTGCGTGCTGTTACTGTGAGGCATTGGTTAGTTTAACTGTGTAGGCGGCATAACAGAGAAATTTAAAAGCTTGGTTGTATTTGTGTAGCCAGTGGGTACAGCCGCCAGGGGGACATCACAATTTTTTTTTTATTGCGATATAATGCAATAGTTTTGTGATAAAGCACAATAATTACTGCGAAATAACGCAATCATATTTGGGTAGAGAACGAGGCCGCTTACAGTGTCTTTAGCGTATTGACTCTATGCTCCTCCACACACAATGGAGCATGAATGGGGGAAATTAATTGACCTTTATTTTGAATTGGGTTTAAAATACAAAGAATCAAGATTAGTGCTGGCCAACAGACATGGTATTAATGTAGCCTAGTGAAAGACATCTTATTAGCCTATGCATTACGTGGAAGCTGTACGAGGTCTTGGAGGGTGTCCCAGAGTCATGAGAGGCGATCTTGGGAGAGAAAATTGTTATAGGATTTCAAATTAGCACAGCCAGGCCCCGAGATCAGGAGAGAGGGTCACTCCCCTACCGCTGTCTAGCTGACAAAACTAGCCTGAATTTACGATCATATCCACCAACCCCGGGTGAATTGTGTCCCTTGTCCCCAAACAGATACGTGCGCCTTAACGCATCTTCCCCACTCTGCAGCAGCGCTGTGTCAGAGGCACCAGCGCACGGACAACCACTAGGATCGTCTGGAAATGCTCCAGCGCTTCCACCCATCCCGTCAAGAGCATGAATGGGGGAATTTAATTGATCTTTATTTCGAATTGGGTTTAAATTACAGAGAATTAAGTTTAGTGCTGCCCAACAGACATGGTATTCCTGTAGGCTCAATGGCAAAGGGGCATTGAAGGCGTACAGAATACTCCGACCTGGCGGTTCTGGTTGAATTCATAACCAGAATTATACAGTCGTTTCTGGACAGCAGGGATACCTGTGGATGTACGCCAAGTGCAGAGAAAATGGTTTAGGCAGGAGAAAGGAAGTGCATTATTCTCAGGGTATTGGATCCAAACTGTGTGTCCAGAAGGCAAGCCAGGAGACTTAAAAGAAGTCATTTTCAGAGGATCTATAACTTTATCTGGCATATTTACTTTTACGACAAGTTGAACTTGAATTCATAAGTTCAGCATTTGGTACAGACTTGAGCGCTGGTAATCCCCGAGCCAAAAGAGCGCACAATGATCCAGAGGCGAAGGTGTTGCGCGCAGGGAGATGGTCGTTTTCGTTCTCAGACTGGCCAAACTTTTAATTCAAGAGTAGCCGATATTCCTTGACGGGATGGGTGGACGCGCTGGAGCATTTCGGGACCAACCTGGTGCCTGTCCGCGTGCTGGTGCCAATGACACTTAGCGCAGCTGCAGTGGGTAAGATGCGTAAATACGCACCGCCTTTACGCAGCACACTCCCTTTGTTCTTTTAGGTGACCCACTTTTGCTGCTGCGTTAATGTACTGGTGTCTGTGCGTCTATCAGCAGATGACCAACAAACCAGTGCTTATTCGTGATCCACCCAAGAGAGCTGGCTGTGCTCACAGGAGAGGCTCTAATATTTTCCATCAGGGCCACATGACATTGGTAACTTTTTATTCACAGGCGTTTTTAAAGGATCTGTATCATGCTATTTTAGCCATTCCAAAGTAAAGTATAGGCATATATATGATATATTGTACCTCTATCACTATGGAGTACTCATTTTTGAGAGAAATATAAGTATTTTTGGGGGGTATTTTCCCTACCCGGAAGATAAGACGCTTCGATTCAGTTAACTCCGCCCCTCTCTCTGCTCATTCCACATTTGCAGTATTATAAATATAAATATCGCTGCAAAAAGTGAAGTTACTTCACATAATGCAGTTATAAGGAGTTGACATGTGCAAAGCAGTTTCATAAATGGCTAACACACATGCTAACACACACGCTAACATGCGTTTTGATTGACTCACCGCTCAGTTTGGACTCCCATGAGATCGCGTTGGTTATAAAAGTTATAAAAGTTAATCCACTTTGATTCTGGCCAAGGTTCACCAAGCATCCATCAGGTTGGTTGATATAGTAGCTAGCTTAATCCCGGAAAGAAATTCCAACTTCTGGCGAGTGCACTCTTCTTTAGGAAGGTTGAATAGTCCTGTTGCTCTCGTAGCCAAACGCGCATCCGTGGCATTATCGGTAAGAAAAAAGAACAGGCGGTGTCCAGAGTAGGTTAGACAGAGCTCAGTCTTCAAAAACAACACTTATGCTCGGATCCATGGCTCCTCCAGCCGTGGGTGCGCTTGATTAGCGTCGTGGGACAGCACAGACGCTTCGGAGGGTTGCTGTTTTTTTTTTTTTTTTTTTTTTTTTTCAAAAAAAAAAAAAAAAAAAAAAGCTGTTTTATAAATAAAAATCAGGCCGTAAGGCATTACATCACAGACGTAGAGCACTTCCGTTCCGCTGTGACGACACAACTGAACAGCTCAGTCGTTTACCAGGAGAGGGTGGAGCAGCTGCTCAGAGAGCAGGATTCAGGAGGATTACTTAGAACTGCGTGAATTAAGCCAAAAACCGCTCTGGGGGTGTTTTTGATAAGGAAATAGCATAACAACATGGCTAAAAGCTCCAAAAAGTCGATTTTGCATGATATAGGACCTTTAATACTTTATCCTTGGGATTAGTTGTTCATTAAATTAGAACAACTAAAAAGAAAAAAAAAATAATGCAAAAGAGAGCAGCTGCTTGAGACCTTTTCTGCTGACGAGTACTCTGTGTTCTCCTCATAGGACTGGGTATACGAGCTGACTGATGACAGCGGAAAATAGAGGAAGTTCATGTGTAAATTGTATTGTATTGTGTTGATGATGTTTAAGTTCCAAAGAACATAAAACAGGACTTTCATTTTAACCTACACTAAGCTGGAGCGATAGCGCAACCGTCAAACTGCAAATCAAAGAGGATGAAAGCAGGAGTCCCTGATGTTTGTGGAAAGCACAAGAGGAAGAATCAAAAACTCCACCAGATGATAAGATATGGAGGAGTCCGTATGTTCCCGATTCTTCATTTCTGAAGGCATGGAAACAGCAGGCAAAACAAGTGCTCCCTGATGCTCCTGGGGAACAGCGGCACCAGGGAACATCAGGCTGACGTCTGCCAGCAAAATCACAGTAAACAGGCAGGAAACTGGTGATTCATTTTAACTAGTTCAATCACCTTTAGATTTAATGTGAACTTAAACATATAAATAGAAAACAAAACAATATTAGTTCCTCTTTGTCACATTTAAAACACACAAATATTACCCCATATGGCTAAGTGTTGTAAAACGAAATTGCGTTCAGATTTTGGTACCAATAAATGTTACAAATACAGGTATTTAACAATTCCACATCATATTGTACTAAACATTTTAATACATAGCCGAAGCCAAAGTGTGATGGATTACCACAGACTGCTCTTGTGCTGCCATGTGCTCTCAGGCTGCACGTTCAACCAGGTTGCCAGGTCCCAGCAGCAAAACCATAGACCGTGGCCTACTGCTTCCTGAAACCCTAAGGAAGTGGCTCTGGAAGTTCCTGGCTCCCATGGACTCTGCATTGAAATGTTTTGGGCAACACAGCTAATTTTATCCTTACACATCTTTATTTTCATTTTTCCCTATTCTAAATAATAGAACTGGCTCCAAAAGCCCAGCCCAATTGCGAGCATGAACAAGCTTTGTGATAGCAATGCTGCAGACCTGGCAACCCTGGGTAAGACTCAACTAATTCTCTCTGCCACTAGGGGAAAGAAAAAATCTTGAGACAAGATCATAGATATAATAATTAGATAAAATATAAGAAACATATATGAAGGAGGACAGAGTGTTTGAGAGTTTGAGTGGGGAACGACGGATGGAAATTAGCCCATGGCTACAATCCGGTGTGGCGTGTATGAAATCCATGTAAATTCCTTAACATGCAGGGCCCCGACCAAATAAACAAATAAATAAATAAATATGTTTACATTTAAAGGGACTAGATGCAGGTTGGTCATTTGTATACTCACTACTGCCACCTCAGTCTTACGTGTAACTGCAGTCTCTATATTAAAGTAACAGCCACCGTTTTTCCATACTGAGATATGTTCTTACCTGAGCTTAGACGAGTTGATGCCTACCTGTCTGGTCTTTGTATGTGCCCTCAGTCATGCAAAAGACCAAAGATGTTGTTATCATTTGGCCTCTCGTAGCATATTCCTATGGCTCCAAACGGGGTGAAGTTAGAAGCGACCAAGCTCTTCCACGGGCACCCATAAAGACCAGCCAAGTACGTATCAACTTGTCTAAGCTCAGGTAAGAACATATCACAGTATGCAAAAACGTGGCCTGTTCCTTTAAGCTCGTGCATGACGGCAATTTGGACCCGAATTAACAGCTTTTGAGTGACAGGCAGGATTTTAGAGGCAGTTGTGGTGTATAGGTCTGGGCTCATTCTACACATTAGGACATTGCTGGAACATGTAGGAGGAGGAAAATACCATTAATCAATGGATGGCCATAGTCAATATTATTTATTGCATGGAACACCTAACTTGGGAAAAAATGGGACACATACTTAATGAGAAGGGGCAATATTTGAGCTCATACACAAAGTAGTATTTTGCTCCATCTTTATTTTGTTCGGATTTTTGTACCTCTGGTAAATCCCCAGTTTGTGTGTGCACAATGTGTTTGTGTGTGTTACGCTCCGCCTCTCGTCATGAGATCAGGGTACCGACTGAAAGGACAAGATCGTGGATACAGCCCTGCGCTTACTTAAGCATTGGGGTGAGGAGCTCAGTTACCCGGAGGAGCTCGGAGTAGAGTCGCTGCTCCTTAACGTCCAAAGGAGCCAGGCATGTCCTATTGGGAAATGGTCTCAACTTATATAGCGCTTTTCCACCTACGTTAGGCACTCAAAGCGCTTTACAGCAAGGATCCACTCACCCATTCATCTCTCATTCATACACCAATGTACGCAGACACTGGAGGCAAGCTGGGTGAAGTGTCTTGCCCAAGGACACAACAACAGTGTGCACCTTCAGGAGGCAGGATTCGAACCCCCAATCCTCCGATCATGAGACGACCCGCTCTACCATCTGCGCCACCAGAAGAGGCCTCGTGGAATACCCAGGACACACTGGTGGGACTATGTCTCTGAGCTGGCCTGGTGTCGCCTCGGGGTCCCCCAGAACAGCTGGAGGAGGTGTGCGTGGATCGGGAAGTCTGGGCAACAAATGTAATACTTTTTCCCCATATCCCATTTTTATCCCCAGTCAACTGCAGTGTCATTTGGTCAATGGGCTGTCACTGTATGAAAATTTAACCTCACGGTATTGTGACCAAAATTATCACGGTTTTATTATTGCGGTATTTTTTTTAAAAGTATGTAGAATATATTCCGATTCAGAAAGCATTGATAGTCCAAAACAAACTGGTGTTGTTGATCGTTTCAATGGTATTACATGTACTAATTATAGAGCCAGAAGCGTGTTATAATATTTTCAGAGAACTAGATAAACCCTCTATATCAGGAAAATAGTGTCCACAGTTTGTGTCCTTCCAGTGTGCTTTGCAGATTTGGGGAAATGTCACCAGACAGTATCATTGTTAAATTCCTAATAATGCAGCAAGAGTGAAACTATTGCAATCTGCCCCCTGGGAGCCCCGTAATGTGTTGGAGGTAACCGACACATGGCTGATATGCAGGTGGTGGGCACTGCAGCTGCACTATGGGGCGACTCGTTGCGTTCTCCCTCAACCCAAAGTCCCCACATCATGCAGTTCAGGCTCACTGTGCCGACACCACGGGCGCGGTAATCCACTGATATATATATATATATATATATATATATATATATATTAGTGTCAATGTCAGCCCAAGCCTTATGGGAAATGTATTTTCCTTAGGCCTGGCTGGAGTCGCCATATGCCACAGAGCAGTGTGCCTGTGTTTTTACAACATTAATTTTCATTTGTCACGCAGCACTTTAACAGAGGGACATTCATTATGGCGGCGCTCTCCATCCATCAACCGCTCAGTGAGGTCTGAACAGAAGGAAACGTCTCGCTGGGTGAACCTCACAGCACGTGTGTTTGAGATGTGGAGTGTGCCAAGAAGAATGTGTGTTTTAGAAAGCCAATTGGAGAAAAGACCCTCAGTCTGGCATAAGAAACAAACGCCAGCCAAAGCTAGTGTTTACTTCAAGTCTTTACTAATGGAAACTGTCAATGATCACATTTCCTCCACTTATTTTTCATTTTAATTATTTGATGGGGATCCAGCATGTTTTTTTTGTTCGTGGTTTTATTTGAGACGTTTCAGAATATATCCATTGCACTGCTGCTCGTTCTACTGAAGATGGCTGAGAAAAAGCTCAATTTATCTTTGGCTGAAACATGACATAAAGCTCATTGAGATGCCAAGGCCAAGGACACTCGTTAATATGTGACTTGTGACTTGCAAAATACAGACTCAAGTCACATGCATGTAAAATCCCACACTGAATCAAGATAATAACACTCAGTTTACACTGGGAGGATTAGCTGCGATTGGCAGTAACTTTCTGCAGCTTGGATTGATTGTGTCCGTATAAAGGGCCTAGCTATCTCACCAGCCTGGAGACTTGTTGGAGACTAGTTGGAGACTCAAGTTTCTGCTGGTCACGGAGATGTCTCCGAGACGTCCCCTGGCACCTAGGCAAGTCACCAGGTAGTCTCGGTGAGACTTTGTGAACAGTATTTGTTGTCCTCAACCTGTGAGACATTTATGTGATGTTTGGAGTCTCTTTGAGATCTCCTTGGTGTCCGACAGGTCTCAGAGACATTGCATAGAAATGCCTCACAGTTTGAGGACAGATGGCATATAAGATACATTACATATCCCTCCCAGGTATCCACTCTATCAAACTGGACCACCATTTTTTATGAAGGCCTTTTGCTATTCCAGATTGTATTTTACATCCCTCCACTTTATAGTGATATTTAATGTAACGTAAAAAACGTATTGACAAGTTACTGGTTAAAGACTTTTGGAGTGCTTTTAAATCAAAGATCTTGTAACATTGTGCATCCTGTTCGAGCTCCGGCTAGCCAACATGATGCTGTATTGATTTCCATGGTTGTGCTCATTGGCGTAAATTTATATTTCATATAGACTGATCTTTTTCCTCACGTTGTTGCCATGTTATTGTCACTTGACTTTTTTATCATCGCATTTTGCCACTTTTTCTATTGCTTTTTGGTACGGTTTTTTGTTGCTCTTTTGTGCCTTTTTTATTGCTTTTTTGCCATTTTTTGGTCACTTTTTATCATGTTTTTGTGGCTTTTTTTGTTTTCATCACATTTTACCACTTTTTCCATCACTTTCTTTGTCACTTTTTGTGGCTCTTTTGGTGGCTTTTTTAGTTTGTCACATTTTTGCTACTTTTTCCATCGCTTGCCCGATGTTTTGTTTTTTTTAATCACTCTTTTGTTGCGTTTTTGGAACTTTTTAATTTCCATCCTCGTTATTGTCGAATTTTTTTGATGCTCTTTCAAGAAGCTTTTAGATGTGGGTAATGACAAACTGGAGAAAATGTGCTTGGCTCAGGTGAAGACCGCTCGTGTTGAGAATATAACATTATAACATAGATAAAAGCTTAATGGAGGACCTTTATGTCACTCCTGGTTGAAGTAGACATTTTTAGCAAAGCGCCTCACGGTTATGCAAACGTCAAAGGCTTCTGGTAATGAGTGTGTTTCTCACGGCAGCTGAGGGATATAGGACCACTGAATCTGCAGCTCAGACGGTAAGCTCCGCCGGATCCACAGCGTCTCAGCGCCTCTCCAAAGACACCCCGGCGTCGCTTTTCCCCTAACGATGTCATGCAGCTTCTTTGGGATTGTCTAAACATCAAAGACATATCACATCTCAAGTCCCAAAGTCTAAAAAGTAAGAGAAGGTTCCCGTTTTCTTTTATCTATTCTTTTCGAGACCCGTCTTTACTCGTTTCAATCGAGCGACGGCGCACCATCCACACGGCGAGTATTTGCTCAGATCCTCATCTCATTTTTTTTTTTTTTACAAAGGCCTGCAGAGGGCGCAAGGAGTTCAGTTAAAGACGCAGAGTTACAGACTGGAGTTACAGTTTGCGTGTGTTTGAGTAATCTTAGTAATTTTCCGCAGTGGCTATTCTTTGTTCATGTAATGTTTAACCAGAGATCCTCTTGCGGCCCTACGTAACCAGGAAATACCCGCCTTACTTTCTTTCATTGACAGTACCTATAGCTTTTGTTGTGAAGCGCACAAAGTGGAGCGCACTTGTTAAACCGGGAAGAATAGCTAAGGGAGAGTTTCGGATCAATGTTGCATTTTCTAACCAACAAAGTGTGTTAAGAAGCCCAATACCAGCAAAAAAACAATAATACTCCCTCTTTAGCCTCAATTATACATAATAAGCCTGATCTTGTGTTTCTAAACGCAGACTGTAGCGTAACTCTTTGCGCTTAGTAAGAGCACCCTGTGATAGCGCTGTAAGTGGGCAGGACAGACTCCCATGGCGATGTTATGTAGAACAACCTTTTTGCTCCAACCAGACTCCGCAGTCGGGATTACGGCTGAGTGAATTTTAGGCAGACTCAGAGGGAGGGGGTAGGTTAGAGGCGGGTACTTTTCGTATTATGAGTATGAGGCTCCTTCAAAGAGACCTTGGAAATAGTTTATGTTTTTTGTTTGAGCCCGGCTCCAGTCCTTATCAAGTCCTTTCACCCGTGGCTTGGCCTTGGGGGGGTATGTTGACATTGCACAGGAGAGATAACGGCCCAGCTGCTCTCCTGTGTTCCATGCAGGATCAATTATTCTTTACTTTAAAATCAATATGCTTTTTCCCTGGTCTTCAACATTATTCAGACATCCGCAGCAGGTAGCAGCCTCCTCAGTCCATCCATAGGTCTGCTCAGCCCCGAGATCTGTCCCAAGACCTCTCGAGACATTTCTCCCGACCGAGCCAAGGTGTAATCCATCTTCCGTAGTCCTTCCTCGTAACGAGATGAAAGGTCTTTAAAAAGCTCCTCGCTTTTCGCTACTTTCCGTTGTAATTCCATCCATGTGCTCGCTGACCATTCCAAAATGTTCTTTGATTTCCACGGACAGCAGCGGGGTCTCCTTTTTTGCTGACAGTTTGCCAACTTTGCAATAAACCAGGGCAACTCCTATATTTGTAAGCTGGCCCCCTGCTATCATAAGCCCATCTTCTATAGAGAGGGGGCCAAACATACGACCTTCCACTTATTCCATGAATCAATCATATATCCAGCAGGGAACGTCATCTCTGGGCAAGTAGGCTCCCCCACTGCCCCATTTCTTTGTGAGAAAACCTTGTCAATTGCGATGAGAGACCAGCTGATCAATTCCATGGTTAGCCAGTTTAGGAGCACAGCGAGCAGCAGGTCCAGAATAGAAAAAGAGAATAATCAGACGAGGCACTAGCAGCGGCAGAAAAGGGGAGCAGGAGAGATCAGAAACATGTCTGCCTTCCACAGAGACAGGAAGTGATATGGTATGGTTATGGAATAGGTTCATCAATATCATTAAATGGCACCTGTATAATAGATATGTCTGAAGCGTGGAGATGAAGAACATTTGTGTTGATGCTGATCTCCAGTTTATTTTAGGAACAAGTTGAGACGTAATGTTGTGAAAATAAAAAATAAATCTTTTATTGTGTATTGTGTATCTTGTGTAAGCCACAGCTGAGAAGTAGCCTGGCTAACGCCAGACTGCTGTGTGCGCTCGAATCATTTCGAACTTCACAACAGCCTGGGAACCGTGGCCGAAATGTTCGCATGGATTTGGGGACCAATCACAGAACGAGGAGGGACGGCAAGAGACAATGACGCGCTATTTGACATACGGAAGCTTGTAGTTTGTTTAGGGATTAAAAAAAATAAATATGAATGGTTCCAACATGACAGCAGCAGACGCGACGCCATCTTTCGATCAAGCTTTAGAACGTGTTCTAAATAGTTTAGCTCAAAAGTTTACAGCGGGTATGTCATACGTCATCTGATACCATGATACGATTGGCTATGGCTGCGTGCAGACGCATGAGAGACATTCGTAGCGCCCAATAAACGGCTATGGACAATCGTAAACCACACCTCTCCTACGAGAAAATGAATTGGTGGTCCCCAGACTAAATATCACTTGTGATTTTAGTCTGGCGTTAGCCAGGCTAGCTGAGAACCTATATTTTGATAAAATATAATTTTGGTCCTGAGCCCTATGTGACCCTGAACCTGCCTAGAGGTCAGAGGTCAGTGTGTACTCAGCTGAGGTCTGGGACTCTGCCCCTGGCTCTGGACATGGGTCGATTCCACTCGGCCAAAGAGGAGGAGCGGACATGTTGTTTGTGTCAGTTAAATAATATTGAAAATGAATTGCATTTTGTGTTTCATTGTCTTTTCTATCATGATCTGATGAGGCAATTATTCTGTAAACTGTCTGGTATAGCTGTACATTTGTTTGAACTGTCAGATGAGGAAAGGCTGAAGTGTTTGTTCAAGTACAAGCCATTGTATTTGGGTAAGTTTTTGTTAAGCGTTTGGCTTCAGTTTAAGAGGACACTCTTTGTTTAATATTTTTCTGATGTCTGCCTACTGTTCATTTGTGTGTCTAATAGCACATGCAGGCTGGGCACCTTTAGGTGCAAGAGACCAAATAAGAAACTAAATAAACTATAAAAGCCCATAATGCTAAAGGCAGAACATGAACATTTCAAGCAGTGGTCCCGCCTCAGTCAACTTCTTTTTTTAATGAGCTACTCCCTCTCGCCCGTGACTTTTGTGGAGAGTAAAAGTGTTTTCTGGCATTAGCTCCTCTTGCTTTGTGCTACTATTACCTACATACAGCTACATCATGACACAAGTACAACAGCTCAGAGTTAGCCCTAATGTGGACCTGGTTTCTTTGTTTAGTCCTAGTTTGGACCTGGTTTAGTTCTTGTTCAGTCCCAGGTTTTCTTTGTTTAGTCCACGTTTTGTATTGTTCCAGATTAAACCCTGTTAGCGTTGCAGCTCCTTATTTGGACATGCTTTAGTTGTTGCTGTAAGATTATTATTATTGAATTTACCAGATGCAGATATCGCTTTTATCCCGTGTTTAAAGTGTTAGATTCATGTGCGTTTATAGTAACCTGTAATGAGCGACTCTAACCCTCACAGCGGGAGGAGCTCACTGCTGAGGGAGAAGCTGAGCAATATAGGTAATTTACTGAGCGCTGCAGAATGTAATGACAGCGATTATAGGAATCCATGGAATATAAAAATGGGACTTACAGAGGGATTTGATACAATGAGAACAGCTTGAAATTCGCAAAGCTTCTATTCTATTATTGGGGCGGGAAAGGAATTTGACGAGATGGGCATCCACGACGAGGTATGGCCCTCACTAGATTACGCAGAATGGAAAGATTACAGGGATTACAACGTTTTGCTGCGGCGCACAGGAGCACCACATCAGGGGCTTGAACTTTCTGAATTTGTTTTGAGGTACTATTTAAACTCCAGACCCTCCGCTGACCTCGTGACCAGTGTGTCAGCCAGTCCCGCGCGCTGCCCATTATTTATAATTGGTCTGGTATGACCTCGGTTTTCTGGGCTCATCCCGTTCTCCAGCCGTCGCCGAGAATCCTGTACTGTGTGTACAGGGGTGAGCAAGGGGCATCTCAATCAAATCACAATCTCAATTTAAATGGGAGGAATGAGGAACCGGGTAACGAGGACCAACCTCAATTCTCGCCCTAAGTCCTTTCCTTCCGTTTTGCGCGTTCAAGGGAGGTAAGGGGATGCAGATGCAGACTTAAGGCGAAACATTTATTTTTCACGCAATGGGCAGTGTTGAGATTTTTAGCCAGTTAGTTTTAATGTTTACGTTGCTTATTTAAGTATGTAATTAAGTGCTTTACCTCTGTGGCCCTCTGATCCTCTGAAACGGTGCAGCGCCTCCTGGGTTTGTCCCCGTTTCAGAGCGTGGTGTCCTGCACTAGTCAGCTCCTCCACCTCCTCTTTCCTCTTCCTCCTGCGCAGTTCCCTCAAACAGTCTTTCACCATCTTCTGGGAATAATCTGTTAATCTGCTTTGTTTATTTAACGGGTCCCTCAGTCTTCTTGTTGAAGTAGCACACATCTCCAGAGTAAATACTTTTTTACTGCGAATGTACTAATTCCACACAATTAAAACTATAATTTTATTGTGAGACAGAGCTAACCTCTTACCACCCGCCTGAACCAAGTGCATTTTCTCCAGTTTGGCTTTACCCAAATGGAGAGCAACAGTGTATTTGAAAACTAAGACCTACAAAGGTGACCGTAACTTTGTTGTCACATTGTCACCGCGTTTTTGTTGTGTTTTCGTCTCTTTTTGTTACTTTTTTGTCAAATTGTTTTGTCACTGTTTTGTTGCTTTTCCATCGCTTCTTTTCCATCATTTTTTTGTCGTGTTTTCACCTTGTTTTTGGTCGCATTTTTGTTACTTTTTGCCGCATTTTCATCCTCGTTTTCGTCACTATTTTGATGCTTTTTTTTTTAAAGGAATAGGCCACCGTTTTTACATACTGAGATATGTTCTTACTTTAGCTTAGATGAGTTCATTTGACCTGTCTGGTCTTCACATGTGCCCCCCCTCATGTAAACACAGCACAGACGGCGTTAGCATTTAGCCTCTCTCTTCTCCTCTATAGCTCCAAATGAGGTGAAGATAGAAGCTACCAAACTCTTCCACATTTTCCCTATTTAAATATGGTGTTACACTACAAAGTATAATTACACAAAATTAAACAATGTGGATTTTCTAAGCGGATAAAAAGAGGAACTATATTCGTAATAAAGTATTCCCGCACAGTAAAGTGAAGATATCACTGCGCGGATGCAAATTACTCCTGTATTATTACGCCTTACAATATAGTTCCCCTTTTTATCCGCTTAGAAAATCTACATTGTTTAATGTATATACTTTATAGTGTAACACTTCACGTAACCATATTTAAATAGGGAAACCGTGGAAGAGTTTGGTAGCTTCATCTTCACCTCGTTTGGAGCTATAGAGGAGAGAAAGGCTAAATGCTAACGCCGTCTGTGCTGTGTTTATGACTGAAGGCACACGTGGAGACCAGACAGGTACAAATGAACTCGTCAAGCTAAGGTAAGAACATATCTCAGTATGTAAAAACGGTGGCCTATTCCTTTAAGGTTTTAGATTAGGTAATGCCAAACTAGAGAAAATGTGCTCGGTTGGGTTAAGAGGTTAAGGTTCCAACCCTAAATAAAGATGTGGGGCACGTTTTAAACCTCCCTTAAATTCACCCATGTGAATGTTTCACTGCACTGGCACCGATCTTTGGCCCTCGACGCTGTATACACTTTTGTAATTGAGAATAAATCAACATGTTTGTTCTGGGTAAAATCAATTCACTATCAGATCTTTTCCAAAAGCGGTCGACTGCAGTAATATCACAACACCATCTCTCAATGCCTCATCTATATTTTATTTCTCCTTTTCACCTTTTCACCTCGTCATCCATCCTGGCGGTAATTACAGGACAGTACAGTGTAGGTTATGCTGTACTGGTGTTTAATATTCTATAGACAGGGGCTCCAGTTTAATTACCCACTAATCACAGTTTAATAACCTGTCACACACCCTTCTGAGCACACATGCGCACGCAGCGACTCCATTATCCCCAAAGCACTCAGTCCAGACCTATATCGGTGCGTCGGACTTAAGTGAAGATGGAGAGCTTGTGGACCAACACCAACATACCATGAGAGATGGCCCACACTAGGATTCGTTCCAACGGTGGCCACCAGAGGGGAGCAGACACTCAGCAAAACAATCAGTCATTTTAAGCTATATTGCACAAACTTGTTTTTGATTCAAGGGGGTTAATTGACTAAAACTTCAAATCATAACAACGCCGCCCAAGAAGTGACTTCCTGTTTCGATCCAGCACACCAAATTAAAAGCACCATCTTACTCATTAGTTCAGCAGTTCATTTGTTTAACGTTCTTCCTGCCTAACTATTAACAGACAAAACACTTAAAATGTGTGTATTTAATTATATTCTTGTAAAGTAAGTACAGTGCCTTGCGAAAGTACTAATACACCTTGAACCTTTGCACATTTTGTCATGTTTACAACCCTAAACATAAAGATTTTATTTAGAATTTTTTACTGAAAGTTCACACACAAGTAACAGACAACTGTGAAGTGAAAGCAAAATGATACATGATTCTGTTATTTTAAAAAATAGAAAAGTGAAAAGTGGGGCGTGCATAAGTATTCATACAGCATGAGTTAATACTTTTGCTGCAATAACAGCAGCAAGTCTTTTGGGGTATGACTCTACAAGATTTGCACATCTAGAGACTGACATTTTAGCCCATTCCTCTTTACAAAACAACTCAAGCTCTGTCAAATTTGTTTTAAACCATTCCATTGTAGATTTAGCTTTGTGTTTAGGGTCATTGTCCTGCTGGAAGGTGAATCTCCGCCCCAGCCTCAATTCTATTGCTGACTCCAGCACGTTTTCTTCCAAAATGTCCCTTTATTTGGCTTCATTCATCTTCCCAACTGTTGGGTCTGCTTTTCCTCAGTCCCCGCTGAGGAAAAGCAGACCCATAGCATGATGCTCCCCCACCATATTTGAGACTGGGGATGGTGCACTCAGGACTGCGCCATACATAACGTTTTGGATTTGAGCCAAAAAGTTTTTTGTCTCATCTGACCAAAGCACCTTCTTCCACATGGTAGCTGTGTCCTCCATATGACTTCTAGCAAACTTCAAACGGATTCTTATGGCCTCCTTTCAATAATGTCTTTCTTCTTGCCACTCGTCCATGAAGGCCAGATTTGTGTAGAGTACGACTTATAGTTGTCCCATGTACAGATTCCCCCAGCTCAGCGGCAGTACGTCGCAGCTCCTCCAGAGTTATCTTGGGCACTTGGTTACATTTCTCACCAGTGCTCTCCTTGTTCGGTCTGTTAGTTTAGGTGGACGGCCGTGTCTTGGTAAGTTCGCAGTGGTGCTATACTCTTTCCATTTCCGAATGATGGATTGAACAGTGCTCCGTGAGATGTTTAAATCTTGGGAAATCTTTGTATAACTTAACGCTGCTTTAAACTTCTCCACAGCTTTATCCCTGACCTCTCTGATGTGCTCCTTGGCCTTTATGATGTTGTTTAGTGACCAATACACTCTGACCATAGCTCTGAGGCCCTCACAGAACAGCTGGAATTGGGTGACTGACATGACGTGCATATTTTTGTGTCCGAGTGTTATATTTCTTTTAAAATAATTTGATCTTTTCATTACATGTATCACTTTATTCTACAAAACCTATTTAGTTTAAACACATTTTCATCACATTTCAATAATAAACATTTTTTTATATTTTCCCACCTCAAACCCCTAAAATGTCAGGTGGTGCAACCGTCCGAGCAAGTGATTAGACTAATAAAGCTTCTGAAAATTGTATTTTCAGGGTAACAATTAAAAAATAAAACATCATGGCATAATTGTATGTTAAATATCTTTCAAATAAGCCTCATTTGTGAATATTAATAGTTTTAAAGCTTTTGAGATCACTAAAAACTTTTGTCCGACAATTTGTAATCTAAAAATATCAGGGTGGCACAACCGTATGAACAGGGCTTTTATTTTGAAATAAAGAATAGTAACAGCAAACAGGATATGACATCAGCCAGAAGAACAAGTTGTCTTTATGTCTGAGTGAAAAGGTTTGAAAATCTCTTTCAAGAATTGAGAAAAAATAGCTTTTTTCCGACTCATAGGTAAACTGTCACACTTTTGGTGTCAGGTGGTACAACAGATGTAAATATTGGAAAATATTATTTTATTATAAAAGTCTTAATTTGTTTTAAAAGTAAATGTTTACCCATGCTTACAAATGCTAAAGCTAATGTAAGAGTCCACATAAAAGCCAATTTAATTTGAAATTAGTTGCTAATGTCAGGTGGTGCAACCAGACAGTCAAGTGGTGCAACTGCAAAACCTGTCAAATTACCATCTAAAAATTATAGGGATGCACTGATCCAATACCGGTATAAGTTATCAGAGTCAATACTAGAAAAAATAAATCAGTTATTGGTTTAATATCCGATACTGAACCGATAACTGTTTTGGGCTGACACCGAGCACTCCATCCATGGTCCTCCTGTTTTATTACTGATTACAGCATCAGTCAGTTACACATTACTGATGAAATGTTCAGAGGAGAAAGACTGTCTAAGATATACTTGGAAAGATTTGACTTTGTACAATTTTTTGGAAACTATTTAAATTTTAGAAAAAACTTGGTTGCGCCACCTGACACGTTTTTATACAGAGAAGCTACAAATACATCAAAAAAATAAATTTAAATACTTTTAAATGTTATTTAACAAACATAACTTGTTTAAACACAAAATTATCGACTCAAAAATATGCATGCCATCAGTTTTGAAAAAACTTTTTGAAAATATGTTTTTTGACCCAATTTTATACTGGGAGTAGATTAGAGGTGGCCTTTATTTAATGGTTAAAGCAAGGTGTGAACTTCTGCAGTCATTAGGAATACATAAACAAGAAAACAGTAAGTATGCGTACTTACTGAAGGATAATGTATTTTAAAAAATGAGAAAAAGTATCAAAACTGAGGTATACTAATCTAACAAAAATGAGAACTACAATTGAAGCAAAGTGCATCCATCGATGTCTGCATTTGTGGCTCGCCTGTTTTATTCTTTGATCGTTTGATTGTTTCCTGTCTGATCATGTCAACCTTCTTTTGAAGCCCAGCAACGCAACGCTGTTGTGACGTAAGCCATACAAAAATAGATTGAACTTCACTTTTTAAAGATATCTTTTATATCACCCGTAAAGATGAAGTGAGTGATTCAAACGCGGTGAAGTTTTACAGTCTCTTAAGTATCCGAAAGTGCTCTTTAATGACTTTTCAGCCGCGTCTCAAGAGGCGCTAATTACATTCTCTGTAATATAACACGTGCTAATTGAAAACATATAGACTATTTAAAGCCATCCGTTGAAACCAAAGACCGTTCTGCCACAGTCTGTTGGACTTAGGAGCTGTGAATGTGGTGAAAGGTGCATGGTCAGAAGAGTGTGCGGTCATTACCAACGGTCCAGTCAGTGGTCAGGCAGTCTGCTATTGATAATGATACTATAAAACCAAAGGACCATCTGTTTTAGACGTAGTAAGAGCCGGGTAATGGCTTCAGGGTACAGAGAAAAATATCCAATGGCGCTTAATCCATTTATATCGAAGCACAGTGTATATAAAAATAACAGACAATATTAAAAGTGGGCGACGTACAAAATGTGTAAAAGTGTATTTTTCCTTTTGCCGTTAGCCTTTAGCCATCAAAGATCACGTATTATGAAATATCCAACCCATCGACCACATCAATAATCAAGACAATACACATTATACAAGCAGCAAAGCAATAACAGCTCAGATGTTGGCCATGATCTATGTGCTCGTCAGTGTTAAAAGCTTGTGAGTAGAAATGTGTCTTATTAAGCAAGTTCTCAAATTGGTCAAGCGTCTGTGCAGCTCTTATGTGGAGAGGCAGGCCGTGATTCCACCGTTAGGAAGCTGCGACTGAGAAGGCCTTGAAAGCCATTGAAAAGATTATATAACGAAACAAAGGAAAAGGCCAAAGCTGCTGCCATGAGAGCGTCTGATATTACGGGGTCGGCCCATAAGTCCGACGTCTCATTATTCTGAAAATGTCCCATTGAGTAAGGGTTGAAAAATAAATTTAGGTTCAGGCAAGAGTGGCACCGATATTACACACACAGGAAAAAGTCACTTGCTCATCAGGCAATTTATTCTGCAAACTCCACACTGTTTATCGACTCACGCTGCAAGAAGTGGGCGTAAACTACACATGTGCTCCTGGCTTTGGAAAGACTGAAGAAAGTCAAGAAGAAGACAAGAACCGGAAATCACGTCTTGGGCTGTGGAGCTACCGTTAGCCTGATGCTAACGTTATGCACGGAGTTGGCTAACAGCATTTTACAAAGCCTCAATGATGCACAAACGCGCAGCGGAGAGAGCGAGAGTATGAGCTCACGCAGTTCCACTCTCCGCTGCAGATGGATTGAATATAACAATTTCAGACAGAAACAGTTGTAGCAGAATTTGATCAAAGCGCTTCATTAGCAGAGCCCTTGCGTGTCTCGGGACCAGAGGTTCCGCTAGACTTTTTTTTGCCGGCTGGGTCGTGAAATGTCGGCCATTCACAAGAATTACCGGCTATTAAAAAATATATACATAATGAACGTGGCGTATTTTCAATAGCAATCTACATTTAGACCGAGCGCTACACAAGTGCTTTAGTGAGTCCAAAACACGGCTATTTCTAATGAAAGAACGACGTGAGAAAAATGCTCAAAACAGCTCAAATCCAAACATAAAGTTGTGCGCGTGGAGACGATAGAGGCGGCAGGTGCCACGCGGACGTATCCCGCTCATCTGCGCTATAACTCAGACAGAAGGAATCTATGACCCTGCTGTCCAGATCTGACCGCATCAGCTGCACAGCGAGGGTTGGGCTATAGGATGCCCTTCCTTGCTTTAACGTGGCTTCAGGTGTAAATAATGATTAAGTCTCTCACCGCTGAACTATTACGGAGGGACAAATCGACAGCACTAAAGTAACCAAAAATCAACAACACGGACCCAGCCCTGCCACTCTCCAGAGCGGCTCCGAACACCGGTAACTAATCCGAGGCGTCTGCGCAGACTGACCGAGGGAAGCACCTCTAAACCCGGTGTTCTGTCGAAATCACCCCCCCCCCCCCTGTCGAAAAGTGCCTCCCCAGCGAATTCGACAACTCTACCTACATTGAAATGACGTAGTAGATATCAAACAGCAAAAAGCGCATCTAAACCCAATTTTTATGATATTTTCACATCCGTAAAATGTAAAAATGCCCTTGCTTTTGTATGTATAAGATCAAGTTATTTGTTTTTAAGAACAACATGTAGACATCCATGGTGATCTATCTCGATAAATGATATGCACATTTTCGGCATCTTCACGTAAATATTATAAACTCATTCTTTATCAATTAAATCAGTAATGCTGTGGAGAAGTGCAAATCATAACAAAATAAAATGAATGTACCCACGATTAGCGTAAATAAACTACTCAATTTGACGGCTTGAAGGAATGAGCGGGAGTCCTCGTCATACGCATGCGCAATAGCAATAAATCATACATTTCGACAAGGGAAGCGATTTCGACAGGACACCGGCCACTCTCCCAGGAAGAGCCGCTATGGGACAGCGCGTCAGTCTGACTGAACACACGCGCGTTTAAAGAGTATCCCAATCAAAAGTCTTAGCTGCTGAGTTCTTGTACTTGTGGTTCGCCGTTTTCTTGGAAAATGTGACGAAGCACGAAGAGAAAAGCCTTTAGTTTCCAGCGCGATGATGGCGCTTCAGCTCAGCTTTCGGAGCCTTTGATAGAAATTGAACCTTTTTTAATATTAGGGCTGTCTCAAAAACACTTTGTTATGTTAGTCACTGACTAAATGTTATATTTAATATATTTTTCTGTATTCTCTCCAAAAATTTTTACTGTCAGCCATTTGCTTTTTAAACCACCCAAAAGCCGGCTACAGCCAGCTAACGGAAACCCTGCTCGGGATGTGTGCAGGGATGAGGACAAAGGACATCTCTGTGCAAGAACGGAATACGCTTATTTGCACCTCTTGCGTCACGCTCCAGCCTAATGTCCTTAAGGCCAGGAACGGCAGGTGAACGGGCAAAAGAGAAAAGCGAAATTTAGAGATATCAATTGGAAAGTTTTACTGTACTTTACTGACTTTTTCCACTGATAAATTGCTTGTTCAACAACTAAACAAGATAATCCAAAAATCTTGTGTGAAAGAATCTTTTTAACTAACAAAATAAAAGCATACATTTAAACCTGTCTCAAACCATTGTTTAGATTTTGTCGTTGAAAATCTAGGCAATTTTGGCCAGACTTGTGATAAATTTGATCCATAGTATTTATATCAGTAATGTACAGCAAACGATTCGAAGCCTCGGCACAAACGCTTCAACTGCTTTGGAGTTTCAGAAAGGCTCACTTTGCCCGTCCCTATACTGCCCATAACAGTATTTTACAGAAATAATAAACTTAAAGAGCAACTAAAGACCAAATTCCGCGCACATGTGCACAGTGTGAAAATGCAGCTGATGTGGGTCGGCAAGAAAAAAAAAAACACACCCAAAATGAAAGAGGCAGTACAGGAGGACGCGGTTCTACCATGTTACACAGTGCGGGGGCAGCTTTGCTTCTGGACTGGGGGCAACATCGGAGGTGGGTGAGCAGGGTTTCCGCCGGGCCAAAATGATGGTCTAAATCCTATTCAGCTGCAGTTTGGGCAGAAATTGACTACTTTTTTTTGTTTTACTGAAAAGTTGCCTGTTTTGTCTAATTCTCTCTCCTCTGTTTGTTGAAATGTTTGCAAATCTTAAGAAGTGAAATATGCACTGATTAGTTTTCTGTGTGAGTGGCAGTAAAACATAGTATTCGGGCATTAAAGAGGGGGTATTATGCTTTTTTCAATCACATAGCACCAGTCTATAGCATACTACAATGATGACGTAACCTTCTGTTGGTCTGTATGCAGTAAATTAAAATAACTGCCTTGAATAAAATTGCTCTCTCAAAATGGCTGTACTGAACGTCTTGAAATAGGCCTCTGTCTCTTTAAGAAGCTTTCCGACACGCCCCCTTCAGCACACTGCTGTGGCATCTAAACAACACTACTGTGCGGGGAGGGGGCTCTGCTGAGCTGAGGAGCAGTGGTTGGTGGCTTGGCTGGTGACAAAAGGTCCAGAGGCGTCTCCAGGAGGTGGGGGCGTTCCTAGGAGGACTGAGGCATAGCTACACCTAAAATGGCTGCCGTCTAAGTTTTTACTGATTACTCAAAAATATGTGAATGAGCCAAGGCAACACTCCAGACATGTGTTTAATGGAATGGCATAATAACATGATATAAAGCTTGAAAAAGTCGATTTTACATAATACCCCCCTTGAAAAGGCATCAAATTGGACTTGCTTCTTCTGCCTGTATGAACCCTGGTGAGGGGTCAGACCAAGTAAAGTTTCGATCACTGCCTGGTTAGATTTCTGTCCGTATTGCTCCAGACTTGCGCTGATGTCACGGACACGTGGGGCACGGAAATCGCACGAGACCCCAACGAGACGCCCACCCCTCCTCTCTCCTCAGGGCAACAGTTTAGATCAACAAATAACATATGACTGAAACCATTAAAGTTGTCTATTGCCCCCTAAAATGGACATCATGGTTGGGCTTCTGGCTGAGCTGCGCTGACAAAGCCTTTTGGATGAGAGGCGAAAACGTTCGACTACAGAGCACAGAAGATGACTCAAGAACTTTCACTGAAGATGGAAAACTCTTGCGACTAAGAGCCTACACAGACATGATGCTTTTCAGAACATAACTCATGATATAGAGGAAATATTTGATGTCACTAACTTGAACAGTGAAACAGATGGGAGAGTTTTCTCTGATGATGAATGATGTCTCTGGAGTAAAGGAAACAGAGCAGGGGGTAAATGAGTTTTATTCAGAATATGAACGCGACATCTGAACAAGACTGATCTGAGTCCGCCCCCGCAGCTCTCTGCATGTGGGGCGGTCGGCTGGACTTCAGACGTTTGTTCTCCGCCCTCGCTGCGCCCGTCTACTCTCGCCGATCATCCAGGCGAGGCGCAGCCGCATCTCGGACGAGCCTATTATCTGGACAACTTTAAGAGGTAACAAAGAGTGAGGTAGAGTGGACTCCCTTCTAAAATTAGTACCCGGCTTCAGAGTGTTGGATAGAGGGCCCTGCAGTGTGGAGTGTCCAGAGAAGTGTGTTCACGAGCTCCAGTCAGACGGATGAAGTCCATTACCGAGGCGTTCTGGAGGAACAGCTGCGGGCCGTTCCACTGATCCATCTCTGTACTAAAGAATCTGTCGGAGCCAGACCCCACCGATCAATCTGTGAAGTGCTTCATCTGTTACAACATTAATGAGACACAGAGCGGTGAAGGACGGAGGAAGGCCCTTGCACTTTTGTTTTACTGTTATGCTGGTAGAAATTGTAAGCTTGATTATATCGAGAGTTGTATTTTCTACTTCAGCAGTTTGAATTTTATCTTATTACAATGTCTCATAATCAAGTTTATAAAAAAAGTGGACTAATGGGAGGAGTTACGAGTTAGAACCTGAGCCAAACAGTAGCAACTGTTTTGATCACAATCCAATTTAAAATTAAGATATACTAATATGCAGTTTATATTGTGCTTTACTGATTTTGTCATGGTAGGGAACCTTAGAGTGGAACCTTTGTTTGCATGGTGTTGCAGGTGGTAACTGAGGCAGACTTCCTGTTTTGCGTCAAACGCAATCTGGATGTAAACAGCAGCACTCGTGTGTTCATTGGTCTCTATATTTTAGGTTAGTATACGGTGAATCATAACCACAAATATATAAGCGAAATCGTAATCTCGTAGTGCGCATGCGCAGCGCTTCCAATCAATGGTCAATCGGGATAAAAGCGCTGTCTCCCAGTAAACCCAATGTAAAATATGCATGAATAAAGATTGTTTTACAGCCATCAAAACTGTGGTACATTAACAGATCATCAAAACTATATCGAGGGTGAGTATCTGTGCTTCCATGAACATTTTGGTCAAATATATCAGTTTTAATTTCCAATAGCAGATGGCACAAGCTAAATTAAATGTCGACTTACTGGGTGGGGAGATGCTTTCCTGAAAATTACACACTATACAGTATATATTAATTGTACTCTAGAAAAGCAGAAAGTAAGTCATCTTTACTTTTATACTACACAATGCTTTGCCTACATGAACATGTTTTCTCTCAGCATTGTGAGATAGTAAGATTGTGTATGAAGGAAAGGCTAAATGGCATATGCCTAGAAGTTGAATAAAGTCATGTAGCAAAGGAAACAATAAACATACCCTACAAAACATGTGCAATAGCACCTTTATGCGTCCTGTTCAATGATCACATGCTTTTTGTGTAATTTGTTGGATCTTTTCTGATAACGCACTCGGTCTTAAAGAAACTGTACTTTGTACTTGGCACTGAAGTAAAACATTTCCCTCACCATCCAAATGTGTAGAAACTGAAAGCTTTTCCTTGTTACTAATCCGACAGAATCAGAATTGTTTTTTATTGACATTGAACAGGTTCACAAAGTAGGAATTTTCTTCAGCGCAATCGTGCAACATGAAACATAAAACGTAAACAATAAACTATACAAACTTAAAAGGGCATAAAGTAGATCAAAATAAAATGTGATCAACAACAACAAGCCGTCTCCTTAAGCCCAGTGGCGGACTGCAGTAAAGTGGCCCTGCACTTCCAGACCCACGGTAAAGTCTGTCGCGGACATGATGCTATTTTCACCGATGTCACGGCACAAGCACATCGTAGATGGCCAGCAGCAAACTCCATCTATCTCCACGACCCGTTTCACTGAAGGAATTTTCAAGGATCTGCCAGAGTTTCTCCGTCTTGTGTCTGCCACAACAAGTCCTCTAGCCGCTTAGCGATAGCTCGCGTTTCCACACAAATAACTTCAAATTAGCAATTGTCCATCGTCTAAAACAACGCGACTCATCTCTGTATCCTCCAACTGAGCCTCTCACTCAGTTTAGTAAGTTTTGAATATCATACAAACATATAACAAATCATTTAAACTACATTTATCTGCACACTCTCCTCTTCATATATGCTTCAGCACGTTCAAAACATACTTCCAGCTAAAATTTATCCCGATTGACATCTGAGCAATCCCATAATTCATTGCACCAATTGAGATTACGATTTCGCTTATTGTAAGGTCTTTATACGATTATTTACTAGTATGTGAAACTATTATTTACTTTGTGGGCCGTTTTCTAGAGATAAATGGGAGTTTTATCGGTCAAGATCTGGTAGTGGCAGTGGGACTCGAGTTCGCGCGGGGTTTAGCATCTTAGCCATCGTCACTCTGGTTTTTAGGAGTTTGGTGATGCTGCTATTACTATTTTTTTAATTCATTTGTGGCCACTGTCAATTGTGTGGCTCACATTTAGCAGCTACTTAGCCTCTGAGTACAGTAAGCTAATTAATACGGTAAAGCAGAGATATAGCTTTTGCTCATTTCATGTGTATTTGTTCCAAAAGTATTGAGACAAGGTTATTACAAGTATTATTTTTGGTTTGAGCATTTTGCAGTCCTTATCTAAAATTATAGCAATGTATTTTCAGTGCAAGCCCAGCTAAGTGTAGCAACGTTTTAACAGTAGAGGATCATCCTGTAATTGCCCTATGCTATAGTGGTGTCTAAAAGGAAATAATGTGTGCTGGATCCAAAGATTACCTGTGAAAGATGTTTTGTAAGCTTGTGTATAGAGAAAAGTGATATGGTGATAATCGCACTGTATTGAACATTGTTTAATTTTGTGACACGAAGAAGCGAGGCGGATTTCCAGTGGATTTAATAAGAAAAGGAGGTGGACACCAACCCCGGGACAGAGGAGAGAAGGAGCTAACGTTGGCTGAATAGAAGTCCGACTCCAAACAAGAAAGTGACGCTAAACACTGTTTGCGGTTCAAATGTAGCTGGAAAAGGTGGTTCATGTGAACGTTTGGTGATATGATGTTGTGCTGTGTGGCGTGGTCTGCTCGCTGTGGACATTAAATAGTGGTTTGTGCCGCTGTTATGACAGAGCGTTGAAAAGGGAGGAAGCTATGGTGTTTTTCTGTCTGTATTCCTCTCGTGTTTTTTGGCCGCTGCCTTCTGTGTGTCACTTTTGGGATGGTAAAATTGCCCACGCTTTTCCTGTGCGTCCAAAATCGAGCTGGAGTCTAGTCGCGTCTTTCTGCCACCCACGTTACACGATTCAAATCCGAGTCCAGTCGTGATCCCTCCCACACTATGAGACACGACACTCTGCGACTTCTTTCGACTACGCAAGACTCGAAAGACTCGGCGCGACTGACAATTATTGCAAAATCGGGTTCTTCTGCCGCGTGAAAAGAGCAGAGCAGCTTCGTATGGTTCTGGGAAGGTGAGGGAGAGCCAAAGCTTCACTGTAAGTCCTACATTTCCAAGCCAAATGAACACTACAAAAATTAATCTAAAGGTTGGTAGAATTTACTTGACTTGAAGTATATTTTCCCTTAACTTAAGTGGGTAAGTAAATGTATCTGCCAACAGAACAAGTATTTTTGCACATAAAACAAGAAAAAAGATCTTATTTGTCGGAAATATAGCAGTACATATAAATATAGGCAAGGCAAGGCAAGGCAAGTTTATTTGTAGAGCACAATTCATACACAAGGCAATTCAAAGTGCTTCACAGTTGCAGAAAATTACAAGAAAACAGATAAATCAATCAATAAAACATCAACATAAAGTTAATCAATGACAGTAAAAGGCAAGAGTGCAGATAAAATACTTTCAGTTTTCATATGCACGGGTAAAAAGAGCTGTTTTCAGCCTGGATTTGAACATTGTCAGAGTTGAGGCCTGTCTCACATCCTCATGAAGACTGTTCCAGATTTTAGCTGCATGAAACTGAAACGCAGCCTCACCGTGTTTATTATTGACTCTGGGAACCACCAGGAGACCCCTCCCTGAAGTTCTCAGGGCCCGAGATGGTTCATACGGCTCTAACATGTCAGAGATGTACTTTGGTGCTAAACCATGAAAAGACTTGTACACAAGCAGAGCTGTTTTAAATTCTATTCTCTGAGTGACAGGAAGCCAGTGCAGAGACCGGAGCACTGGACTAATGTGGTCGTATTTCCTTGTTCTTGTCAGGACTCGAGCAGCAGCGTTCTGGATGTTCTGTAGCTGTCTAACAGCTCGTTTAGAAAGGCCAGTGAGCAGGCCGTTACAGTAGTCTAACCTGCTGGAGACAAATGCATGGATGAGTCTCTCTAAGTCTGGTTTTGACACTATTCCTCTGATCTTAGCAATGTTTTTCAGATGGTAAAAAGCTGATGACGTTATTGCTTTGATGTGGCTGTTTAAGTTCAGGTCAGAGTCCATGATTACTCCTAGATTTCTAACCTGATTTTTTGGTTTCAGAGTGAGAGACTCAAGGTGACTGATAACACTTTGTCTTTGTGTCTGTGGGCCAAAGACAATGATCTCAGTTTTGTCTGAGTTTAGTTGGAGAAAGTTGTTTTGCATCCACAAACTGATCTGTTCGATGCAGTGACAGAGAGTATCTACAGGCCCATGTTCACCTGCTGTCAGTGACACGTAGATCTGAGTGTCATCTGCGTAGTTGTGGTACGACACATTGTTGCTGTTTATTAGCTGACCCAATGGAAGCATGTACAAGTTGAATAAGAGGGGTCCCAAGATTGACCCTGGGGGACTCCACAGGTCATGGAAATTTTGTCTGAGACACAGTTGCCAATTTCGACAAAGTACGTCCTATCCTCGAGATAGGACTTGAACCAGTTTAGAGCAGTACCAGAGATTCCCACCCAGTTTTCTAACCTGTGAAGTAAGATCCTGTGGTCCACTGTGTCAAAGGCAGCGCTCAGGTCCAGCAGAACTAAAACTGAGACCTTACCTGCGTTTGTGTTCATACGAATATCATTTGTCACCTTGATCAGAGCTGTCTCAGTGCTGTGGTGGGGCCTAAATCCTGACTGGAAAGTATCAAACACATTGTTAGATAGGAGAAAGTAAGTGAGCTGTTGATATATTACTTTCTCTAGGACTTTTCCTAAGAACGGTAGGTTTGATATGGGCCGGTAGTTGTTCAGTACCTTGGGATCAAGGCTGCTCTTCTTTAGAAGAGGCTTAATGACTGCGGTTTTCAAGGCCTTTGGAAATGCTCCAGTCTCAAATGAGATGTTAACTAACTGAACAAGTTGTGGTAACAAGCTGGTCAGCACAGACTTCAGAAATCTAGTGGGTAATTCATCAAGGCAGCATGTACATGAACTCAGACCGGAGATAACCTCTTCGATTGTTTTGTCAGTAACAGGAGTGAAATGTGTCAGCTCAAGGTGTCTAGCTGGTGGCAGGGTTGCTATTTGTGTTGTGGAAATTATGGCATTTTTAATGCCTTGGACTTTGTCATGAAAAAATATTGCAAACTCATTGCACTTAGATGTAGAGATTAGTTCTAAGGGCAGTGAAACTGGAGGGTTAGTTAATCTGTTTACTGTGGAAACAGAACACGAGGATTGTTTCTGCAGTTTGCGATGATTTTAGAGAAGTATTTCTCCCTTTCTCCACGCAAAATCTGGTTGAACTCACAAAGCACTTCTTTGTATATCTCAAAATGAACCTGGAGCTTTGACTTGCGCCATTTCCTTTCGGCTTTTCGGCACTCCCTTTTCTGTGCCCTGACCGAATCTTCACTTCTCCAAGGTGCCTTTTGTCTATTGTTAACCATTTTAACCTTGACAGGAGCAATAGTATCCAAAACATTTAAGACGCTTGATGTATAAGAGTCCAACAGATTATCAACATTTGAACATGGAGGATTTTCAAATCTGATCATTTCCATAAACTGTGTCCCTGTTTTATCATTTATGTGTCTTCTCTGAATAACTCCAGGCCCAACCACTGGTTTGGGTGTAACAGACAAGTCAAAAAAGACACAAAAATGATCAGATAAAGCAGCATCAACAACATTCACATTTGATATATTAACACCTTTTGTAATAACTAGATCTAGAGTGTGACCTTTGTTGTGAGTCGCCTCACTCACGTGCTGAGTTAAACCAAACATTTCAAGAACAGCATTAAGTTCTTTTGCATGCCTGTCATTGGTCACATCCACATGCACATTAAAATCACCTGAAATGACTAAACAATCAAAATCAGTGCATATAAATGAAAGTAATTCAATGAAGTCTTCGATAAAACAATTCTGTGGTGGTTTGTAAATAGTCATATAAAGAATGGAAGATTGTTTTATCTCCATTTTGAAAGACACATACTCAAATGATACAAAACCCCAAATGACAATTTGTGGATGACTATATTGTCCCTGAATATTGCACAGACACCCCGCCCCTCTGATTTTGGCGTGTTTCAGACACAAAATTGAAATTTGATGGACTACACTCAATCAAAACTGCGTTACCAGTGTTTTTGTCAGCCATGTTTCAGTTAAAAACATAAAATCTAGATTATAAGAAGAAATAAAATATTTATTAAAAAGGACTTGTTTTTTAACGATCTGGCATTGAGTACAGCATGTTTGAGATTTGTCTGTGTTTGAGTGGATGGAATCTTTTTGCAAGGGATATGGATTAGAGTTCTTTGATTGGACGGTCTGACTGTCCCTCTCTTATCTAATCTATGTTGTTTGACTGTACTAATTGTTTCAGAAGAACACACTCCCTCTGTGGACCTCTGGTTGGTTTTGAGTTTGCTATGCATGGTAGCAACGCAGAGGCCCTTAATGTCCTAGACAGCAGCAGTGAAGCTGCTGGAAATCGGAGGTGGGGGAGGGGCATGATACGTCTTCGGGGATGAAAGCCTTGGTCTTGACATGACTGGAGTGCGGGGAGTCATTTGAATCCCTTGTTTTATCAAGGCTTCAAAATGGCTGGGAAATCCCATAGGTGACTTTGGTGATGGGAATGATTCAGAAAAATCTCTGGAGGGTGTAGATGTACCAGTCGGGCTCAAGGCCTGTGGTGGAGTTGATGAAAGTGCTCCTTCGGCTGAATCATTTACTATAGATGCAGGTGGTGCTGAAGCTGAGCTTTTCCCCGGAGATGCAGATGCAGGTGGCGCCGCTGCTATGGTTGAGATGTTTTCCGGTGCAGCTAATTCCTTAACTGTGGCTGGATCCTTAACTGTGGCTGAGTCCATTACTGTAGGTGCAGATGATGCAGCTGCGACTGAATCTTTTATTGGGGATGCAGGCGAAACCTTTGCTGGTGAGCCAGGAGCTCTTCTCATGCTCCTCTCTGCTCTCTCTTGTTGCTCAGGCCTCCACTGATTTTGCAGAGCATGGAGGAGATTTTCCGTCAGTCGTCTCACTCCACCTCTGCTCAAATGTGGTCCATTTCCTTTAAACAGATCGTCGCGTTTCCAGAAAAGATAAAAGTTCTCTATGAAATACAGTCCTCTCGACTCACACACTTTTGACAGCCATGTAATATAGCGGATATAAAACTAATTTTACTTAAAATAGATGCTCTTTTCTTATTTTAAGTGCATAATCACGTTTTCCATTGGCAGATTTGTCTACTTGACAAGTCCAAATGACTTAATTTAGTGCAAATGATTCTTAATTCAAGTAATGTGAACTTTTCTAGATATGACTTTTCACAGTGTGGGGATTATGTGCAGGTGAAGAATGACATCTGAGTGACTTTCACTTACCTTTGTAATCTGATGTTCTATATTCTATGTTCTTTAATATGAATGAAAACTTGCATACCTTATTTGTTGTTACGCTGTTTACTATTTGTACCAAAGAATACATTTGTTTGTTTTTTTGCACGCTCCACTTGGCAGGAAGGCACCAAAATGAAAATACGAAACGGAAACCAGCGGTTTCAAAAGGGCAAGTGTATTCAAAGCGTCAGATCCAAAATAAAAAAAGGCCAAACCAATCAAAACTAAATTCCACCTTTGGTTGGAAACTTATTTTCAGTACTCAGCTCTGCTTGTGTACAAGTCTTTTCATGGTTTAGCACCAAAGTACATCTTTGACATGTTAGAGCCGTATGAACCATCTCGGGCCCTGAGAACTTCAGGGAGGGGTCTCCTGGTGGTTCCCAGAGTCAATAATAAACACGGTGAGGCTGCGTTTCAGTTTCATGCAGCTAAAATCTGGAACAGTCTTCATGAGGATGTGAGACAGGCCTCAACTCTGACAATGTTCAAATCCAGGCTGAAAACAGCTCTTTTTACCCGTGCACATGAAATGTATGTTGCAACACTAATGTGTCTCTTCTTCGCTGAGGTCTTTTCTGATCCTGCAAAGATTGTGGCACAGTTAAAAACTGTCCCTGTGCCTGAAGACTCAAACCAGGTACGTCATTGCTGCACATGTTTCTCGATTCAGTCGAGCAAAGGCCGAACCTCCACAGGCGCATCACTCTGAGAAAAAGTCTTATACAACGCAAACATTAATCATACGAAGGGTTGACAAACTGTTAAAATGCAGCCGAGGTGAGATCTGTCTCTGATTTGATCAGAGAGGTCTGTCTCTGATTTGATCGGAGAGGTCTGTCTCTGATTCGCATGCCACTGTTGGTCCTGCTCCCCTCACATGCTGTGGGAAAGATGATCCCGTCCATGTGTGAATTGGCCCAAACGTTGTTTTGGTTTTTGGTTTTGATGATGCCATGTGGAAATGAAGGCGACGTTATAATTCTACACCACATAAATTGCGTAGGCCTCACAACATTCAGCTAGCAAGTGTTAAGACATCTAATAGCTGCGTTCACAAGTGGACATTGCAACACGAGGGAGCGCTCATGTGCAGTTCTCACCTGGACAAGTGCTATTTAACATCAATTCGAGAGCAACATTAGTCCGTAAACTCGACGGAGCAGCCAGGAAAGCGCCAGATTGCACCTGCTTTGGAAAGAAAGTCGGAGAGGCACACTTTCCGGGCTGCATTTTTGTTCTCCACCACATTGCCGTCCTGTCGCAGGTGGTGGACCCTGAAGAGTTTGTGTTGTCAGTCATGCCCCCACACATCGCTGCACCACGTCACTTCTCGCGGACTACTACATGAGTCGCTCCTCCGAACACAGAACTGCTGTCAGTCATCGTTTACCAAGTCCCTCTGGTGTCAGTCACTCCTTGGGTTTGCATGGAAAGCTAAACCTGGGCTTTTATATAGATCTATGCAAAGCCTATTCAATTCAGAGGGGTATGATTTGAACTGTACTCAGGTTCTGGGGTAAGGGGCACTGACTATTAAACTATTACATCAGAGTGTGTTTTATTCAGCTATGCCTCAATCAAAAACACTCCCATTTCCTCAGAATAACGCTGGACCTCTGTCAGAACGACCATCACGTTCTTGATCTCCTCCCTGACCAAGGCCCATCTCCCTTTGGTCGGGTGTCTAGCTCTAGGAAGAGTGCTGGTGGTTCTGAACTTCATTGGCGAATGATGGAGGACACTGTGCTCTTCAGGACCTTCAATGCTGCAACACATTTTCTGTCCTCAGATCTGTGCCTTGATACACACCTGTCTCTGAGTCTACAGACAGTTCCTTTGACTTCAGGGCTTAGTCTCTGCTCTGAGATGCATCTGTCAGCTGTGGAACCTTTTAGAGAGATGTGTGTCAAGTCCAATCCATTTAATTTAGCACAGGTGGACAGGAGAGTTGTGCAGTGTCCCGCCATTTACGGACCGTAACCTTACCTTAGCCCTAACCTTAAGAACCTATTGTCGGAATAACAGTGTCAAAAAGTGTCGGGACTGGCGGGATGTCGCAATGGAGGGACGTCGGAATGATGGGCCGACCCCGTGCCGCCTACCCCAAAATGGATTTCCCAATTTTATTTGTAATACATTTGCAAAACATTATTTTTGCACTTTGTTATTATGGGGTATTGTGCATAGATCGATGAGAAAAAAAATAATAATAATTGGAACGAGGCTGTAACATAAAATGTGGGAAAAGTGTAGGGGTGTGAATACTCTCTGGAAGCACTGTGCCGTTTTCGTTTCATGTGGATTCTACGAGATATTAGCCAAAACTAAGCAATACAAGAGCTACCGCCTTCCATTTAAACGGCTCTTTAGAACGTTGTGATGTCACGTGAACACAACCTATATTATGCATTCACTCTTCAATGAATAATGTCTTTCCTCATTCATTTCTCATAATTTTACATACCCATTCACAAATCACTATTAATACATCTGTCTTTGACAAGGGAATAACGTTATCACGTGGTTTGAAGCTCAAAAAAGTCAATTTCGTATGATATGTCCACTTTAATATCTGTTCTCTCACATTATCCTTTTCTTGTTTCATCTGTTATAATTACCGCAATCCCCTCGACGCTGCGCTCGAGATGAGGACCTTACCACTTTCTTACGAAACATGAGCTCTAATCAGCACTTGAGACAAACAAAGAGCATCAAAAGGTGAACTAAATCAGGCCGTTTGAACGCTTAAACAAAAGACACATGTAGAAAGAGACAAGAGTGGAGGAGACGGTGATGAAATTAGGAGAAATCCGGTTCAGGGAATAGCATTTCGCACTCAAACCCAGAGCATAAAGGGAAATGTAAACAGGCAAGATCCCCCGGATCCATGACTTGAAGATTATAGTGTAGATTTGTACTCAGATGTGCTCACAAGCGGTGCACACTGCCTGACCATAAGACACACACACAAAAGAAACGGGTCTCATACTCTAATATTTGGTTTTACTGCCTTTTGCTTTGATTTCTTTACATTTTCGCTGTGGCATTGTTTCAATAGGATTCTGCCATGTCTGGGTCTGCAATACAGTGGGAGAGTGTGACCACTGCACAAAGACTTCTCCAGCACATCCCAAAGATTCTCCATGATTGAGGCAGTCCACTGATCTCATTCTTGGGGCACGTAGCGTTGCTGAACCCCCCGTTCAGAACAGTTGGTGACGTCCAGGTGGTGACTTTTTTTGGCCAGGCTGTGTATTTATAAGTCTGTTTCAAACCCTCCTGCCTTTGCCCCTCAGCGCATCATCAAACATCAGCTGTGGTAGACTCAGGCCACTCGTTGCTCTGGGCAAGTGCATACAGTCAGGTCCATAAATATTGGGACATCTTATGTTTTTGGCCCTATAAACCACCACAATCGATTTTAAATGAAACACCAAAGATGTACACAAACTGCAGGCTTTCAGCTCTCATTTGAGAGTTTTTACGTCCAAATCGGATGAACGGTGTAGGAATTACACGCGTTTATATTTGAGCCTCCCACTTTTCAAGGGACCATAAGTAATGGGACAAGTGTCTGCTACATGGCCTGGTGTCTGCTCTTCCCTCATTATCCCTTTTATAAGAAACAGATGAGACATCCAGAGTTCATTTCAAGTGTGATATTTGTATTTTGGATATCGTTGCTATTATTTTCAATATGAGATCCAAAGAACTATCACTATCTGTGAAGCAGCCATTATTAGGCTGAAAAATCAAAACAAACCCATCAGAGAGATAGCAAACATATTTAAATATATATAATATTTTAAATTTAGACGGGCCAAATCAACAGTTTGGAACATTATTAAAAAGAAAGAACACACTGGTAGACCTGGAAGACCACGGATGACAAATGTGATGGATGACCAAATAATTATTTCCCTGGTGAAGAAAACCCCTTCACAACAATAGGTCAAATCATACACACTCTCCAGGAGGTGGGTTTATGTGTGTCAAAGTTGACAAACAAGAGAAGAGAGAATACAGAAGATTAACCACAAGGTGTAAACCACTGGTGAGCCTCACAAACAGGAGTCTGATTAGAGTTTGACCAAAAAACATCTAAAAAAGCCTTTACATTTCTGAAACAACATCCTAGGACAGATGAGACAAAGATCAACGTGTACCAGAGTGATGTGAAGTGAAAAGTATGGAGAAATAAAGGATTGGCTCATGATTCAAATCATACCACCTCATCAGTGAAACATGGTGGCGCAGCATCATGGCATGGGCTTGTATGGGCCAATGGAACTGGATCCTTTGTATTTACTGATGATGTGACTGTTGACAAAAGCAGCAGGATGAATTCTGAAGTGTTTCGGACAATATTACGTGCTCATATTCAGACAAATGCTTGGACGCCGCTTCACAGTGCTTATGGACAATGACCCGAAGGATACTGCCAAAGGCACCAAAGAGCTGGGGACCATGGCCGAAATCTTCGCATTGATTTGGGGACCAATCACAGAACAAGGAGGGACGGCAAGACGATGACGTGCTATCTGACGTACGGAAGCTAGTAGTTAGTTTAGGGATTAAAAAATAAGTTTATTTACGGATCTTTCGATCAAGCTTTAGACCGTGTTCTAAATAGTTTAGCTCGAAAGTTTATAGCGGGTATGTCATATGTCATCGGATACGATGATACGATTGGCTATGGCTACTGGCGTTAGCCAGGCTACCAAGAACAAGCAGGAACTGTAGACATTTGCAGGCCTGGCAGAGCATCATCAGGCATGAAACCCACCGTCTGGTGACGTCTATGCCTTCTAAACTTCAGGCTGTAATGGACTGCAAATGATTTGCAACCAAATATCAAAAATAAAAAAGTTTGATTCATAATTGTTTCTTTGTCCCATTACTTTTGGTCCGTTAGAAAGTGGGAAGCTCACATAAAAAATGCTTGTAAGTCCTACACCATTCATCTGATTTAGATGTAAATAGCCTCAAATTAAAGCTGAAAGTCTGAAGTTTAACTACATATTTGTTGTTTCATTTCAAATCCATTGTGGTGGTTTACAGAGCCAAAAACATAAGAAATACATCGATGTCCCAATATTTATGGACCTGACTGTACCTATGTTCCCTGGTACTGATGGTACTTTTCTATGGGAACAATTGACAAATAAGCTATGTACCCTGAACACACCTATCCTGTCGAGTCGCGTCACTGCTCTATCTGTTTGTTTGCTTGAAATGGCTGCAATCAGTCGCTCGCATGAGTTAACTTCAGGCTGCGCGAGTCTGAAAAAAACCCCAAAACTCTGGGTTTGCACGCACTGTTGCTGAGCACTAAGTTGTGAATGAAAATTGTTTCCTGAATTCACAGTTTGTGCTTTGGTGACACTGTACGCTGCTTTAAACAGCTGACACACACGGTGCACTGGCCACACCGCCCCGCGCATGCTGACTTCTGTATAGGAGGTCAGCATGGCACCTCCAGGATCATTTGCTCCTTAGGCTTTCTAGTAGATTTTCTGGATGGAATGTATGCATCATGGACATGGTTCCATCACGTGAAAACCCAAAACACAACTGATCCAAGAGTGTTACTTTTTTTTTCAGATAAAAAGTTACATAACGCACTTTTGAAAAGGTCAAAGGTCTGATGCATTAACACATGCTTTTTACTTCTTTGTTTCTGTGAATGCTATTTAAAAGGAACTGATACTTCTTTTTTCTTTTCTTTTTTTGTCACCACGACCATCTCAGACCTTCACTGGTCGTGGTGGAGGGGTTTGAGCGCCCGAATGATCCTGGGAGCTCTGTTGTCGGGGGCTTCGTGCCATGGTCTCCCATGGCAAACAGGTCCTAGGTGACGGGTCAGATAGGGAGCGGTTCAGAAGCCCCTTATGAGAGACCAACAGGCCTGGTTAGAACCATGAGGCCGTCCTTCTGTGGACCCACCACCTGCAGGAGGAGCCATAGGGGCTGGTGCAATGTGATTTATGACCGGCAACGGAAAAGTGGAAGAAAATGGATGGATGGATGGACCTTCACTGGTGTTAAGTATTTTCATGACAGCAGAATGTTTTCAATTATAAAGTTGTGACCTCGAAACTAAGTCGACTCTAACTAACAGGCTTCCGCTACTTCTAATGCGACATCTTTCATAATTACGCACATGCAATTAGATGTGATAAAAACTCATTAGATCTTTAATCATTGATTTTTTTTCCTCCCTCGTTTTGCCTCTATTCGGCACGGCAGTTTATTTGCACACAGCCCATTTGCTCGGTGACGAAATGTTCCGCACATCCTCAGCTAATGAAGTACTCCTAATTTATCTAATAATCATTAGGCCCTCTACAGCTCCGGGAGAGGAAACGGTCAGCGAATGAATGTCAAGTGTTGTACATCATTTCTATCAATCTATACATCATTTCAATCTTAAAACGGTTCGACTCTGGGAAACAACAGAGACAAGCACAAAGTATTTTCAAGCGTCTTCGTTTGAAGGCGAAATGCTGCAGATGAATAGGGAAAAAACATTTAATTCAGAGACATTGACAAGAAACCTTTGCTGTAGATTAGTGACATAAATGTTATGTCATTTTATGTTGTCATATAAAATAAGGCCCTCTCTGGATTAAAAAGGCCAATATTGCCTACATTTTCAGTGACAAAATCTAAATTATCAATCGACTTTTGTTGTTCCTCTCATTTTCTATGGGGTCAACTCAAAGGCAAAACAACAGGATGTGCCAATAGTGGTCACACCAGACACTGTCCGGTTTTCTGACACAACCCTTAAATTACAGATAATAATAAAAAAAACATTCGGTCTATTTGTATTTTACCTCCAATATGGATTAAATGTTTGTGCAAATTGGAAATTGGGTCCAAATGGAGAGCAATAAAAGATAAGGTAACACTTTATAATAAGAAGTCATGCATCAATAACATGAAATTATGCATGAAGTAATCCATGATTTCATGATGTATTTATGCATGACCATATCATTACGTCATAACTTCAATTAGTTAATGTTTTTCTTAAAAAATCTAAATGTTTTTGTGAATTCATCATGATTCTCAGATCATGTTATATTAACAAGATTTCTCATCAATCAATCAATCTTTATTTATATAGCGCTTTTCATACATTTCATGTAACACAAAGTGCTTTACAGATTTAAAAACATTCTCTCACACCCACCTCTCCCACAAATACAAACACATTGTCGCACTCACACTCTCCCCACCCACCTCCCCTCTGAAACACCACACAAGCACAACACACACACTCAAGGTAAAACAATGGACGCAATGGACATAAGGCTGAGGTAAGGCTGAGGTAAGGCTGGGTACAGATAAACCAGGTAAGGAAACACCATCCAAGTTTCCTCTGGAGGAGCCGTCTGCATCGGGAGCAGCTTCTCGGCTGCAGCCACAGGGCACCAACACAGGACGCCCGGAGGAGGCGTGGTAGAAACACCACACCTCCATCCAGACACCCACAGGACAGCACCCCAGCAGCCACAGCCAATGACCGCTCCCGAGGCAGAGGGCTCCTCCAGAGGAAACTGGGAGACCATAAAAATGGTTAAAATAAGTAAAAAGTAAAAGTAAAAATGAGAATATAAGGACCACTAAAATAAGACAGAGAGGTAAAATACATAAAGAAAACATAAATAATAATAAATAAATATTAATAAGAATTAAATAAATAGGCCTAGCAAGAATAAATATCAGTTAAAAGCTAAACTAAAAAGGTGGGTCTTAAGTTGTAAACCTGAGATACTCTTTTTGGGAAGACCAGAAAGCAGGGCATTACAGTAGTCGATACGACTGGTGATAAAAGCATGCATCAGCGTCTCCGTGTTGGCCCGAGAGAGAATGGGGCGGACTCTGGCTATGTTCTTTAGATGGTAAAAACCTATCTTTGTGATATTCTTAATGTGTGGAATTAAAGTCAGCTCAGAGTCAAACATCACACCCAGGTTCTTCACCTGTGAGGAAGGATTAAAAGACAATGACTGTAGTTTGGGTAAAAGTTTCTCTCTCTGGGCCTCAGGACCGATGACTAAAACTTCAGTTTTGTCCTGGTTAAGCTGGAGAAAGTTTTCTGCCATCCAGGATTTGATATCTAAAATGCAGTTAAAAAGTGCGTCCATTGGCCTGGTGTCATCAGGAGACATGGAGATGTACAACTGTGTATCATCAGCGTAACTATGAAAGTTGACTCCATGTCTCCTGATGACATCACCAAGAGGGAGCATATACAGGTTAAAAAGCACTGGGCCTAAAATCGAACCCTGGGGCACGCCACATGTAATTTTATGGACCTTAGAGGAGCAGGTATCCACACTCACCATGAATGTCAGGTCTGTGAGGTAGGATGTAAACCATTTGTGGACAGCACCAGAGAGGCCGATGTGTTCTAAACGAGTTAAAAGAATAGTGTGGTCTACTGTATCAAAGTCGGCGCTCAGATCCAGTAGAACCAACACTGTCAACTTTTTAGAATCATAATTTAATCTAAAGTCGTTTAAAATCTTTAAAAGGGCCGTCTCGGTGCTGTGGTTTACCCTAAAGCCAGACTGGAATTTCTCAAGGACATTATGTGCATTTATAAAATCACTTTATAAATGCACATAATGCAAATCAAGTTGGGTAAAAACAAGTTTTTCTATAATTTTGCTTAAAAATGGTAAGTTGGATACCGGTCTAAAATTGTTAAAATCATTAAAGTCTAAATTGCTCTTCTTCAGTAGAGGCCTCACCACCGCCCCCTTAAAGGCAGCAGGGAAGACCCCTGTCTGAAGAGAGCAATTCATCATGTTTAAAAGTTCATCTCTAAAAGATCCATAAAATGTTTTAAAAAACGGTGTTGGGACCGGGTCTAAAAGACATGTGGTGGGCCTCACTGAGGAGAAAACTTTATCAAGCATCTCAGCATTAACCTGGACAAAACTGTGCAGTGTTTCCTCTGGAACCAGATGTATTTAAAACCGTGTTACTTTGGGTAGATAAAGTATTATATGATTTTGGTGGAGTATGAATTTCTTGAGTTTCTAACGGCTCTATTGTATGTTTTTAACTGTTCGGCGTAGATTTGGTAATTTATTGTAATTCTATTTTTCCTCCATTTTTCTTTCCTGCACCCTGCAATTTCTTTTTTGTTTTTTGAGTTCCTCATTAGTCCATGGAGGCGTGGGTTTATCTTGTACATGTTTTAGTTTTATAGGCGCAACCAGGTCGAGGGCGGATTGAAGCCTACTGTTAAAATCATCAACAATAAAATCACAGGGTGCAGGTAAAACCAAGGGAGGGTGTTTGTCTAAAACATCAATAAAACTTGCAGCCACTTCAGGGGTTAGATGGCGCTTCCCTACAGTTCTCAAGGAGGTCTCACGCTGGATGGAAGTGGTGATTTAAAAAAACACGCAGTAGTGGTCAGAGACAGCCAAGTCAACGACACAGGACACACCAGTGGACAGGCCATACGTGATGACCAGGTCCAGGGTGTGTCCTCTGTCGTGAGTCGGCTGTGTGACGTGCTGAGTAAAAGCCATATAATTAAGAATGTTTAAAAATTCATTTGAAAGAGGATCTAAAATATTATCTACATGCAAATTAAAATCACCGGCTAAAATTATTCGCTCATAGGAGTTGTGTATAATCAATAAAAACTCTGAAAACTCATGAATAAAAAGCGAGCACTTTTTTGGAGGTCTATAGAATGTGACACATAAAATTTCAGGGCTGCTAAAAACAATTGCACTGTATTCAAAGCTGGTAAAATCATCAAATAAAATCGGCTTGCTAGCAAGGTTTGTAGAATTTACCAGAGCAGTGCCGCCTCCCTTTTTGCCACTCCTCGTAGAATAAGTGAAGGTAAAATTAGGTGGTGAGACCTCTTTGAGAACAACTGTAGCATCTGCACCCAGCCAAGTTTCTGTTCAAAATAGACAATCAAGTTTATGGTATAAAATCAGGTCGTTCATAATAAAAGTCTTGTACAGCAGAGAGCGGACATTAAAAAGTGCCATGTTCAAGGTGACTGAAGGATGACTAACTGAAAGGTTTTGTGGTAATAGGACTTTCTGTAATTGTTTCAGATTATTTGAGTTATGTATTATGGATTGTACATATTTAGTCCGCTCTCTGCTGATGACAGGAATGGGTGAATTATGTACAGAAAGATGAGATCCAAGTCCGTTATAATATGAATTACAGTTAAAATCAGATGTGAGTTCGGTAGAACGGGGTGGTTAAATGACTGTAGGGGCGAGGGCTGGTGATAACTGGGACAGTTTGCTGAGGTGGAGAGCAGGAGGTTCTAAGAGGGAGGGGCGAAGGAGTGGTTGGCTTGGGAGGGGAGGCAGGTGGGAGGAAACAGTGGATGCAGGCAGTCAATACATTTTGTGGGAATGAATGGCATACACTATGTTGGCTGTTAAAATACGGTTTCCAAGTGGGTTGATGTGAAGTCCGTCTGAGTTATAGCAGGAGGAGCGGAACCAGAATAATGTAAAATTGTCAATATAGCCACAGTTGTATGTGGAGGAGAAGTATTTGAGCCAAGAATGGAGTGCCTGTATCCTGCTAAAACGAACATCCCCACGGCCCAGCGCGGGGATAGGAGGTAGCGGCCCGTTCGGGACTCCCGTGGCCAGTGGCTGTGACAGCTTGGGCAGGGCAAGGCACCGGCTGAGGTTGAGCGAGGGCAGCGGCTGCGGCCGTGTTGACGCTGACAGGAGGACTCCACGCCGGATCGGAGCGAAGAGCTCCCCCCGTAGCCAAGGCAGGGCTCTCCGCTGGTTTGCAGCGAGGCAGCCCTTCCCCGGAGCGCCTGCGGACGGCATCTTTTAGCAGTCTGTGGCGGGAGGAGGTCATCACTGCTGTTCGGGCAGGGACTGGCTCCCTCCGCGCGCTGTCCCGAGTTGTTTCACTGCGCTCGATGCCATTGCCCCGCGGAGCTGGAGCGTTGATATGGGAGAGGTCCACGGGAGCCGTCGGGGAGCTAGCCGCTACAGCCTGGGGATCCGTGTCCTGACGGTCTGGAGCGATGGGACTGGCGTGGACGTCTTCATTCGTGAAGGCTGCGAAGCGGTTGGAGAGGACCGGCCCTGGAGCTGCGGCGAGAGGGCTTCTTTGTTTGCCCCGGACCACGATATCCACCCAGGAGGACTGATTTCCAGGAGATGGGGTTGAGCAGGATGACGGGCGCGGGCAGGTAAGGGGGTCCCAGGCTACTGTGATGAATTCATCACAGTAGTTAATTAATTAATGCATGAGGTAATCTAAGAAAGAACATGAAGTAATGTTAACTCATGATGAGTCATGATATCGTCATGCTTAAATACATCATGAAATCATGTTATTCATGCATAACTTCATGTAACCTTATTATGAAGTGTTACAAAAAATAAATATAGGCATCGGCTGTATCGCCTATATATTGCCTTTTATCCTCTTACCTTCACAGTGCGCATTTTCTTCAGTTCGGCTTTTCCCAAATCTAAAACAAAACTAGCTTACACTAGTTTTTGTCACTGTTTTTGATACTATTTCTCAATCAGCTTTTAGATTTGGGTAATGCTAAACAGGAGAAAATGTGATCGCTTCAGGTGGGGGTTAAGAGGCTAAAGTAACAATAAGAGTACTGTTAAAGTGCCAGATCAATAAGAGTAGTATCGATAAATCCTTAACGATACTCATCCCTACTTAAAGGGCACAAGGGAAAGGGACAAGTGCTTGAGCACCACCTGGGCTCTATCCCTGTCTGTGGTGATGCTGTACTCATCTCCTGAAAAACTACCGCGGTCGAGTCAAGAAAGTCATAATATAAGCATCGCAAAGGGTGAGTCTGACGTTAAAACTAAGATGTGAAGGAAGAAAACTGGCGAAAAATCCCGACATTGACCACTGTGTGCAAAATTTATGTTGTCCCCTGCCGTGTCTGGCCTTAAAACTTCAAATTATGTATTTGTTGGGAAAGCAGGTTGACTCGTTCAGTCCGACTCCTCCAGGAAAAAAAAGAGTGGGTAGTTTGAGTTGAGGACATAGCACCTCTCTTCTCCGAGGCTTAATCATGTTATTATTTACACTGTACACACAAATAGACTGCCGGGTTGTGACACTTTCGTTTTCTCTTGCTATTCCTTGTTCCACTGGTTCACTCTCCGCTCTGTCCAGGGGTGATGCGTCTTAGTGAGCTGTAAAAACCCATCACTGACATCTCTATTAATACTCTGTCAGCTAACAGGAGCGGCCCCTCTCTTTGTGCAAGAGAAAACCCTGGAACGAGCGCTTCGGGAACGCAGTGTACTGCTCTCCGTGTACAAACATGTCTGTCAAACAGGGCTACTTGACATCATATGCTTCCAAGAGAAAATTGGATGTTTTTGCACGAATAGGAACAAATTCAGAAGTAGAAAATGTGCTCAAAAGGTATGCTTGTAGACAATGCAAATCCAAAGCTCAAAAAGTTTATATTCACAGATGATTGGTGTATGGATTTCAGAAGGAAAAAAAAAATTAGTTTAGTTTGAGTTTTTATTTCGAGCTAAGGCACAAAAGCCAAGAAAAAACAGAAAAATATATATACACAATAAAAGAAAAAACAAAAAGAAAAATAATATACATTTTAGCTCGAAAAGGAGTGGGAAGAAGACAAGCTTATTGACTCCCACCCCTGTTCATAAACTTAAATAACAATAACTAACAACACTGCATATTTCTTACCATCTTACAAGACAACTATCAACCGAGTTGGTTACATATCAACAGATGCCATACTGCATTATACCAGGTCAACATTCACAATATCTCACACGCTACAACCAGTGAATTATTTCTGTTTCCCATACCGAATTCATTACCATGTTGGCATTATCATTATTCATCATCACCATTACAACCCATATAACATTACTCTGTATCAAAGTGTTTGATGATACATATCATACTCCACATTTATTCATGAAAGGTACAGTAATCGCAGACCGATTGATGTTCATGATAACAAGAATAATCTTAATGATGTGTGTGACAAGGGATTCGGTTTTTTTTTTTTCTCTCTTTTCTGTGACTGGACCAGCTGCCAGAGGGAGCAGCCCCCGAGCACCGGACCATCCTTTGTTAAGTGTCCTATACTACTGTATGCATTAAGAGACAAATTTTAGGAGTCTGCTGCCAGAAGAGGGTTTCCTCGAGCTGCCGACCCCCACCTGTCTGCCCTGTACTACGGGTTATGTTGAATGCGGAGTACATAGATATGTGCATGTTTTACTTCTAAGAATTTAATTCCTTTATATTACCATCAGCATCAATAGCAGTACCGCTGTCTGAATCGATTAAGTTTGATTCTAAGAATAATCTATAGATTGTTAGGTATTAATCCTAGACCATTACATTTAAAGTTTAAAGTTAAAATAGTGATGATAACAACACAACAGCAACAACAATAACAATGTCAATAACAACTGCAATAGTATAATAGTAACAACCACAATATACTTCATTATTAGTTAGATCTGACCTTTAAAGTATACAGCACTTTGTGACACCCATTAGTAAATCAAGTACCCATTTCCTCCTTCTGGTACAATGACCATACAATTTTTTTATATCTTGATTTGAAATGATGAATATTAGGACATTGTTTAAATTCTGCCCCCAATTTGTTCCAGAGTTTAACTCCACATACAGACACAAACATACTTTTCCTAGTGGAAGACACTGCTTGAGTCTTAAAGTTGTCACACCCCCTCAGGTTATATCCCCCTTCTGTGCGTGCAAAAAGCATGTGTATCCTTGCAGGTAGCACATTTTTGTTGGCTTTAAACAGAAGTTGGGCAGTAGATAAATCAACTAAGTCATGCATTTTTAACAGTTTAGACTGCAGAAATAATATATTCGTGTGATCACAATATCCTACTTTGTGTATAATTCTTAGCGCACGTTTTTGGAGTATAACAAGGGGGTGTAATGAGCTTTTATAGTTATTGCCCCAGACTTCTACACAGTAATTTAGATATGGCAAAACTAATGAACTATATAACAAAATAATGCATTGTAATTTAAGAAAAACTTTGCTTTGTTAATGATTGAGATACTTTTGGAGACTTTACCTTGTATGTGTCTTATGTGTGGTTTCCAGCTTAATTTACTGTCAATGGTGACTCCTAAGAATTTAATTTCTAATACTGTATCTAAAACTACACCGTCTATGTTTACTGAGTCTGGTTTTCCATTATGATTACCGAAAAACATTACTTTTGTTTTATTTAGGTTGAGAGACAATTTGTTAATGTCCATCCATGTTTTTAATTTCCTTAATTCACAGTTTACGTTAGTTACTAAAGTACTATAATTGTCATTAGAATAGAAAATGTTTGTGTCATCTGCGAAAATCACTAATTTTAATAATTTAGACACGTTAAAAATGTCATTAATATATAAATTGAACAACTTTGGGCCTAATACAGATCCCTGTGGGACCCCACAACCAATGTCCAAATAACCTGATGTAAACTCCCCCATCTTCACATACTGCTGTCTCCCAGTTAAATAGCTTTGAATCCAACTCAAAGCCACTCCCCTTATGCCATATCTGTCTAATTTTTTTTAATAATATAGAGTGATTAAGTGTATCAAATGCTTTTTTCAAGTCAATTAATATTCCAGCTGCATGTTTCTTTCCCTCTAAGCTATTAGTAATCTCTTCTATTGCATCGATGATGGCCATTGAAGTTGACCTTGCTGCTCGAAGTCCATACTGCTTATCTATGAAATTATCCATTCTACTGTTATAAAGTTTCTCTAAGATTTTGGAAAACTGGGGGAGCAGCGAGACAGGTCTGTAGTTAGTGAAGATGTGTTTGTTCCCATTTTTATGTATAGGTATAACTTTTGCAATTTTCATTTTATTTGGAAATGTTCCTGTTTGAAACGATAAGTTGCATATGTAGGTTAATGGTTTCACGATACTATGTATAATTTGTTTAACTAGTGTCATATCTATATCAAAACAGTCTGTAGACGATTTGTTCTTACACCCGTTAACGACATCTATTATTTCTGTTTCAGTTACTCAGACAAAAACATCGTTTTTGAATTAATGTCTATCAATGACTCCATTTCGTTGTTATTACACTCCGGAATCTCTGCTGCCAGATCCGGTCCAACATTTACAAAAAAACAATTAAAATTTTCCACAATTTCATTCATTTTATGATTGTCATTGATCCCATCAGTGAAATAGTTTGGATATGAATTATTTTTTGCATTACCTTTGATTATAGTGTTTAGTATTCCCCATACCCCTTTCATGTTGTTCTTGCTTTTATACAACAGATCGGCATAATATAGTTTCTTAGCCTTCCTTAATATATTGGTCAGTTTATTTTTATATGTTTTATATCTACTTTCAGATTCAACTGTTCTTAGTCTAATGAACTGTTTATATAAAGTGTTTTTCTTCTTACAAGCATTTTGTAAACCCTTGGTTAGCCACGGACATTTTGTCGTTTTGCTGTTTTTACTGAATTGCCGAATTGGACAGTTTTTATTGTATGCTACACTAAAAAATTCCATGAATGTATCGTAAGCACTATCTACATCGTTCTTGTTATATACCTCGTTCCAATCTTGTTTTGTTAAGTCCCTATAGAGTGAGTAAATTGAGTCCTCAGTTTTTACGCGTTTATAAAAATATTTTTGAGGTGATTTCTGTTCTAACTCATTATCATCATACACCGTGAATACGGGCAGATGATCCGTTATATCACAAATCATTAGACCGCTGGTATTTGTGAACTGCATATTATTAGTAAAGATGTTATCAATGAGGGTTGCACTGCTCTTTGTTATTTCTGCTAGGTCTTGTGATAGTTGGGTATAAACTCATACTGTACATGCGATTAATATACTCATCAGTTGTCTTATGTTTATTTGGATTTATCAAATCGATGTTGTAATCCCCACAGATAAATAATACCTTGTTACTCAATTCTGAGAATGTTTTTTCCGCCCAATTTGTACCTGTATAAACAACTAACTATTATGTTTTTCTTTTTTTCATTGATAATTATCAATGAAAAATTGATAATTATCAATTTTTCATTGATATAATTATAATTTCTATTATAATCAATAGAAATTATAATTTCTATTGATAAGCATTCAAGCAAATTGTTTATTGATGCTGTCATTTTTTCTAATATTTTGAATTTAAATTTCTAGAGGACATATATAGCAACTCCTCCTCCCCCTTTATTGGTTCTGTTTACATAGTTTAACGTATAATTGTTTAACTCAAAAACAATGCCTTTATCCTCCTTAAACCATGTTTCTGATATTGCAATGATACTAAATGGTTGCTCAAACTGTTTTAGGTATTCTTTGATTGCGTCAAAACATGCTTCTACTATTGAAATGGATAATTGAGAATTTCCCTTCTGTTTTAACAGAGATGTTAAATTAATTCTCAGTGTAGTATTTGCAATTAATTGCGTTAGATGTTAAGAACAGGTTATCTGGGTCTAACTGATCTTCCAAGTCCAGTGCATTATGTTCGGTGTACTCTGAAGCTTTCAGCTCCAAGAGCTCGCAGTCCAATCCTATGTTGTAATAATCCCAGGTCACTGCCGTCAGCAGCATATGAAGTATGATTGGACGTCATTGTATGAGTATATGTATTACAGGACACGTGAAATTATGTGCTTTTACATACCAAAATCCATATGTTTTTTCCGGTGTTTAAGCTTTCTTCGGTGTACTGGTGCGCGGACGTACAATGAGTTTGTCATGTCTCAAAAATGCTATGTCCCCTCGTTCTCTGGCAGCTCTCAGCTCCGGCATCAGCTCTTTTCGTTTCCTTTTGATGGTGTCCGTGTAATCCTGGTTTATGTAGATTTTGGTCCCTTTGAGATGTTTGGCTCGCTGCAGTATTTCTTCCCGATCCTTCCAACGCAGTAGTTTGGCGATTATGGGTCTCGGCCAGTCCCTACCGCCATCAGGCTTGCCTACGCGGTGGGCTCTTTCGACCTCCACCGGATGTTGTAGATGTAGTTTCTCCTTTAGTAGATGTTTGATTTTTTCCTCTGCGTCAGCCCAGGTCTCCCCAGGCGACTCCAACACTCCCTCAAAGACCAGGTTATTTCTGCGGCTCTGTCCCTCCAGATACTCCAGTTTGTCCGTGATGATGTGCAGATTTTCGCATACTTTGTAGAAATCGTTATGAATTGTGTCCGTGCGCTCAGTGAGTTTTCTTTTCTCTTCTTTTAGAGTATCCACCTCACCTTGGGTGAACTGCAGGCTTGTTTTTAGTTCTTGTATGTCCTTTAACTGTAAATCCAACCGGGTGTTTGTTGATTCCATGATAATTTTAATGAATCCTTTAAAGTTCTCCTGTTGTTGTTGTATTATTTCCCTGAACATATCTCTCTGCTGCTCCATGAGTTCCGTGACTCGACTGAGGCCCACATAGTCCTCCTCAGTTGCGGACCCTGCCTGCCGGGGTTTCGGCATTTGCTTTGCAATCCTAGTTGACAAAAGTTTGCAGCTTTTTTAGAGCTAGCGCTAGTGCAGCTAACGATGCCACAGCAGTATAACACAGCGCTCCAAGCTTTGGGGGAAAAAGAAAAAAGTGTAGATCCAAATAGAACGATGATAAAAGCGGGTGCAGATTCCGAGGTTTAAAAGTGATGTAAAATAAGTTAAAACTTAAAACTGCGTTTGTGCAGGAGCTCGATGACGCTGGTAACACACTGACACACAAACGCCGACGCATGCGCAGCCACCGCCCAATCGTCCCAATTACGATTTCTTTTCTTCCACGATTTGCAACGGATTTAAAGTCGAGACCTAGTTGTGCACTGTAATGCATTGGATAATGGTTCTGAAGGATGAGTCAAATGGACAAATCTCACATACAGTCAGGGCCAGGGGTCTCATTTATAAAGCTCACATACGGACAAAAGGAGGCCAGAACATTCCATACGAACTGTTCTGCGCCAAAGGTGGTATTTATAGTAGGGGTGGGGCATATCATATCGCATATCGTTATCGTGATATATTTTTTGATATCGTTGTAACTTTTGATATCGTTGTTTACACGATATCAAAAGTTAATTTTATGCTCAGCTCCATCAGAGCAGCATAAACACTGACTGTAGAACACAGGGACAGGTGCTTAAAAAGTAAAATTAAATGAAGATGTAAGCTTCTTGAGTAGATCATATGTGCAAGGAAATTAGTTTGTCATTTAAAAAAAAAAAAAAATCACTGAATTAATCTTCCCAATAGGCGTAAGGCTGAGATTTTAAAGAAATTTGTCCATTGTCAAATATCGTCAAATATATCGTTATCGTGATATTTCTTTTTTATATCATGATATAGATTTAGGCCATATCGCCCAGCCCTAATTTATAGAAATCAAACTGAACATGAAACACCACACTAGGTCTGTACCTTTTGTATGCAGTCCGCACTTTTCAGAAACGCTGCACAGACGCGAGGAGAGGCGAGGGAAAGTAGCGAGGGGAAGTCAGTTTGAGGAAATTAAGTTTTGTGCACATTGTAAACCGCTTAGCTTTCTTCTTTATTTAATCATCACCTTATTTATCAGAAATGATAGGTAATAAAAATATAAACTACAGTATAAGAATTAAACCATAGGCTTTGAGTAAAGCGTTTAAGTATTTCGTTCTTATACTTTGAGCGTCACAGATTACGACAATATTTTTGTCAAAGACGTGCACGCTCATCTACGCTCATGCACGGACACCGGAGCGCGCTGATGCCTCCTCCGAGCGAGAAGCAGGAAGGATCCGAACAGAACCCTTTAACCATAGTCTGAACTTCGGCAGAGAACGCGCTGAGAGCTTGTCTAAGGTACAAGTCCATTCAGAGATGCTGCTCCATCATTCACGCCCAAAGCGAACCGCTGCCTCATTCTAAAACCCCGACTTCAAGTACAGCGAGCTCAAGAAACAATATCTGAGTGATTAAAAGCTTATTCTGTAGTTTCAGGAAATTTGAGCACGGTGAATGGCACTGGCAACTATTACAATCAGCGTCTATAAGGCTCTTCTTTACGTTCTAAAAGTGTATTTCCAAAAGTTTTATTGATGAGACACTGCACTCTGCCAATAGGTTACTTGTGATCAGAGAAACAGCGGTAACATGTCAGTAAAGATCCACCCGGCCTCTGCTGTCACTGCTGCGACATGAGGCCCCTCCCTCTCTGCTCTCGGATTCAAATCACGTTTGACAGACAATCCCCAACGCCATATAAACAAAGAAGAAGAGAGCATATGGGGATTATTGTGAATTTCAGAGAGAAACGGAGAATAAAAAATCATGTACAATCAGCAGCAGCTCAGTCCGATCCCCGTCCACAGAGCGAGGGAAGAAGCTGCAGGTTTAATGTGCCTCAATATAGCAGCATTTATCACGAAGTCATGAACTTTACGGCCATAAACTAATCCGTAAACAGAGCCCACTCTTACCAAGTTCTCTGCACAGTGGATCATCGAACCTGCCGTTGACTCCACGTGTTGTTTTGTTTCTTGGCATCACTGCCTCATAATCAGCAGACAATCAGTTGGTTTGGAGCAGTGGGTCTCGGCTGGTATGGCGTCGGGACCCATATTCACCCCGGGATGACCCAAATACGTTGTAGACTTGTAAAATATATTATGTTAAAGGGACTATACATGGTTTCAAAATGTTAAAATTAAGTATTTTCCCCCCTACATGTTCCAGCCATGTCCTAATGTGTAGAATGAGCCCAGACCTGTTCACCACAACTGCCTCTAAAATGCTGCACTGTCACTCAAAACGCTGTTACTTCGGGTCCGAATTGCCGTCATGCACGAGCTTAATATAGAGACTGCAGTTAGAGGTGGCAGTAGTGAGTATAAATGACCAACTTGCATCTAGTCCCTTTAAATATAGTCGCTACCTCAAATATTGTTGTTGAATAAGCATAAGTAAAGAAAAGCTGACATTAATAGTAAGATGTTGGGAACAAAGTGCACAGAAATAACAAGGCCCTTGACTGTTTCTCAGAATGCTTTTGGATATTGATCTATCAGCTTTACTGTGCACACAGAGCCCAGCGGGACGAAAGCAGGAGGAACTGTTTGCAAAGCTGCGTGCCTCCAAATGCCCCACACCTGTGCGCCATAGTCCCCATTAAAAATAAATAAATAAATAAAAATCCACTGTTATACACCTCATGTATTGTCTTTACTACAGTTTTAGGAACACCGTACAGATAAGGCATCCATGTTGCACTCTCTTATGTGTCATGATTTTGCTTGGTGGTAGAAAAAAATACTTCTTCTTTGATAATTCAATAAACAATATAACTTTTCCAAAGAGTCTTACCAGTGCCTCATTCTTTCATTTCATTTTCATTTATTTATTTATTTGAATTAGGACAGTAAACAATGTGTCGGCCGACAGCTTCCACATAAATATGCTGGAATTAGCACAAAAGCTAAATTGCATTGTCCTAAGGCAGGTAGAAAAAACATGTATTGGAAAATACACAGCACACTCGATAGATGTCCAAAGATCTAGTATTTATTACGTTTCGGCCTTAGCCTTCGTCAGATCATTTTATCTTATTCATTTGGATCACAATATTGTGATCCAAATGAATAAGATAAAAATGATCTGACGAAGGCTAAGGCCGAAACGTAATAAATACTAGATCTTTTGGACATCTATCCGAGTGTGCTGTGTATTTTCCAATACATTTAATTTCTGCTCCAGCACATGCACCTCATGAGAAGAACTTGGTGTGCGTTTTTGTTTTTCTAGGTAGAAAAAACAAACACACACACTAAGACAACATTAGTTAACAATAGCATAACAGGAATAAAGAGAAAGTCCAACGAAAAGCATAAGTTCATTAATGGGAGCATGACTGTTTGGATTTCAACCAATTTTTAAGGACCCCTTTAAATGTTAGGAAGGTCCCACAGTTTTGTATGTGCTCCGGCAAAGTAATGATGTGCCTCTGATGGACGCCACCCTTTGACTGAATTTTGTCCAGCGTCTTTGCACACTGCAGTCTCCCCTGGTTAGTGCTCTGGTTCTTACTCCAGTATTGTTTTTTCTACATATAAAATCCGTTAAGGGTGGAGGAGCCAGTCCATTTAGAACTTTAAAAATAAGGCAAGCATCCAGAAACTTCTGATAGCTCTCAAAATCTAAAATGTTATATTTGCTTACAATGTTACAGTAATGATAATGCAAGGGCTTCTTATCTAAGGTTTTAAGTGTTTTCTTAAACAGAGACTTGAGTGGCTTCAAAGTGCTCTCAGACGTATGAGACGAAGTCGTGTGGCAATAATTAATGTGGCTAAATATCATAGTAGGCATATAAACCTTTGCTGACTCTATCGTCAAGTAAGGCCTTATATGTTTAAGTTTGCCAAGTTAAATTTAACAATATTGCATATTTTCTTGACATGGTCTTTGAAAGTTAAGTTTGAATGAAAGATTACTCCAAGATATTTAAATTGTTGTACTACCTCTAATTGACTAGAACAGATGGCTGTTCCCCCTCCACTTGCTGACGTGAGAAGAACATGCATATAGTTTTTTTGTGTTTAGGTGTAAGCAGGAGTTTTGGAGCCAGAGAGATACTGGGACCACGGCTCCAGAGAGAATTGCAGCTGCTTCAGCCTTAGTTTTTGCATGAGTATAGAGAACTGTATCATCAGCATATAATTGTATCTTTACTGTGTTACAAACTATGGGTAAATTATTGACATATAAACTGAATAATATTGGCCCCAATACTGAGCCTTGGGGGACTCCAGCAGAGAAAGTGAGGTAGGATGAACAGGACTCTTCTATTTGTACTGATTGCTTTCTGTAAGTGAGATATGACTTAAACCACCAGAGGGCACGTTCAGAAAAGTTGAAGAATGTTAACTTGGCCAGGAGAACACTATGGTTAATGGTGTCAAAGGCACGTTTCAGGTCAAGGAATACAGCACCCACAAAGCCACCTCTGTCTAGGAGATGTTTCATGTTTTCTAGAAAGTAACAAGTGGGTGTCTCTGTTGAGTGGTGTTTCCTAAAACCAAACTGCATAGGGTGGATGGGAGTCTGACCACTATTTAGATGTTCAATTAGTTGAGCAGCAGCCCATTTGCTATTTTTGAGATAATTGGAACAATACTTATTGGTCTATCATTTTCAGGGTTTGACTTGTCTCCTGTCTTAAAGGATCTGTATCATGCTATTTTAGCCATTCCAAAGTAAAGTATAGGCATATATATGATATATTGTACCTCTATCACTATGGAGTACTCATTTTTGAGAGAAATATAAGTATTTTTGGGGGGTATTTTCCCTACCCGGAAGATAAGACGCTTCGATTCAGTTAACTCCGCCCCTCTCTCTGCTCATTCCACATTTGCAGTATTATAATATAATATCGCTGCAAAAGTGAAGTTACTTCACATAATGCAGTTATAAGGAGTTGACATGTGCAAAGCAGTTTCATAAATGGCTAACACACATGCTAACACACACGCTAACATGCGTTTTGATTGACTCACCGCTCAGTCTGGCATCCCCATGAGATCGCGTTGGTTATAAAAGTTATAAAAGTTAATCCACTTTGATTCTGGCCAAGGTTCACCAAGCATCCATCAGGTTGGTTGATATAGTAGCTAGCTTAATCCCGGAAAGAAATTCCAACTTCTGGCGAGTGCACTCTTCTTTAGGAAGGTTGTCCTGTTCCTCTCGTAGCCAAACGCGCATCCGTGGCATTATCGGTAAGAAAAAAGAGCAGGCGGTGTCCAGAGTAGGTTAGAAAGAGCTCAGTCTTCAAAAACAACACTTATGCTCGGATCCATGGCTCCTCCAGCCGTGGGTGCGCTTGATTAGCGTCGTGGGACAGCACAGACGCTTAGGAGGGTTGCTGTTTTTTTGTTTTTTTTTTTTTTTTCAAAAAAAAAAAAAAAAAAAAAAAAAAAAGCTGTTTTATAAATAAAAATCAGGCCGTAAGGCATTACATTACAGACGTAGAGCACTTCCGTTCCGCTGTGACGACACAACTGAACAGCTCAGTCGTTTACCAGGAGAGGGTGGAGCAGCTGCTCAGAGAGCAGGATTCAGGAGGATTACTTAGAACTGCGTGAATGAAGCCAAAAACCGCTCTGGGGGTGTTTTTGATAAGGAAATAGCATAACAACATGGCTAAAAGCTCCAAAAAGTCGATTTTGCATGATATAGGACCTTTAAACACTGGTGTAACTCAAGAAGTTTTCCATGCAGTGGGCACTAAACCCTGTTTAATAGCTAAATTAATCAAGTGTGGCAATTGGGTAAGCAAGGGCTTCTTTGTGAAGTTTTAAAAAATTACTAGAGAGACCAAAAGTGTCTCTAGCTTTGGAATATTTAAGATGGGATATTATTTGTAAAACCGCCGGGACTGTAATTTCCATGTTAGGAATATTGGTTTAATGTCATCCACAGGGTTGCATGGGATTTTTAGAAATTTTAATAACATTGTTAGTTCCTTAAAGAGTAACTAAACACCAAATCAAGTTTTTTTTACTGATAAACTGTCTCAATGGGTGTCTCATAGTGTTGTCTACTGGTCCCTGACATTATTCTGACATTATAGCGCAAACATGTGTTAAATCCTAACTTTGGCCTGAAAACCAATGGGTTGCGCCCCCTTCAGGGTAAACTCTGCTACTAAATTAGAATTTCCTGATTGGCTGGAGAGTGTCCACGGCCTCCACAGAACGTCATAAGCCGCACCAGCTCCACACATCGTCATCAGGTGCTGCCAATTGTCCTGCCCCTGTACCTGTGGTTTATAACCAAGTCCCTCCCACGTAATCAGTCTGCTGTGATTGTGCCAATGCAAAGGCCCACACACTCACCCCCCGCATGTCACCCCCAAACTTCAGAGACCGCCTCTTTCACAGCACGTTTTGACTTTTGTTTGTGGGTGGGGAAAGGCTTTGGCACGCCCGTTTAGGTACTCTTTAATTGAGCTGATAAAAAAATATTAAAACTGTTTACTATAATATCTAAATTGTCAGTTCGAGTTCCATTTATGTCTAGCTGTAGATATCTAGAAATATGATCCTTTTTACATTTCAATAGACAATTTAGTTGTTTCCATACCAATTTGCTATTTCCTTTAGCTTTGTTAATTAAATCAATGAAGAACTTCGCCCTGGCTTTACGTATCTCTTTGACAGCCTTATTTCTAAGTGATGTAAAGATATGTCGGTCACTGGTAGAACCTGTTTTCAGGGATTTCTTTAAAGCATTGTCTCTTTCTTTCATCAATTTTATAATATCAATATTAACCCATGGGAGGTTATTTCTACATTGTTTGGATACTCCTTTCTTTGTAAACTGGAATAAAATGTCACACATCACATTATTAAAATTATTTGAGCTATCCTCCACATTATTACTATCCACTACATTAGACCAGTTTAGATGTTCAAAAAACATTTTTAAGATTGGTTGCATAGAATGAAATTGTGATCAGAAAGACCTGATAGGAAATTAAAAGTTTTGATCATTCTATCAGGTTTATTAGAGAAGATTCGGTCAATTGTAGTTTTTGACATCTTAGTTACTCTTGTTGGTCCATCAATGATCTGTGATAGAGAATGTTTATCACCGAGTTGTTTCAATTTCTTCCTAACAGAATAATTGTCCCAGTTTATATTTAGATCACCTAGCAAATTATCTCTCTGGAGGAGTTGCATTGATTTAGAATATTGTCAAGCTGACCATAAAAGGAGTTTTTAGCAGAGGGAGGTATGTACATGCAGATCACAGTGAATGACATTGTAGGGGATAGTGTTACAATAAGACCAATACATTCAATTTCCGTTTCTCTAGGCCATTGTATTAGTTTACATTTAAAATGTGTTTTGGTATAAACCAGTACCAGTAAAACATTATATCCTGGAACATTAATAGCAGCAGTAGGTGATGTAGGGGTCAGCCAACTTTCGGATATACCAAGTATATCAATATTGGAGTCACTTAACAGATGTTCTATTTGCTCTGATTTATTAACAGTACTGTGAATATTAATATGACCCAGTAGAATTCCTTTTGGCTTTGACCGCATATCCCAAATAACTTTTGCACTATTTAGAGTTTGGAAGAAACGCATTTTCTTTGTTTTTTGATGGCAGGATTCAGGGATGAATGATTTTTCTTCTTTGTTACTGCTGACATCTGAGGTGGAAGGTGGCCGGTCAGCTGAGGTGAGCGGCCGGTCAGCTGATTTGGGAGGTGGCCGGTTAGCTGAGGTGACCGTTTACTTTGGTCAGCTGATTAGGGAGGTGACCGGTCAGCTCAGGTGGGCGGCCGGTCAGCTGAGGTGGAAGGCCGGTCTCCAAAGCGTATCTGCAGACCAGAACAACAGTCAGTCGGCTAAAGTTGAATATCTTCGACTTAAAAGGGATATGTAAATATGCAAAGTCTCGTTTACTTTGGTTATTTTTGCAGCTCTGCACTCAAACTTTGTACATCACGGTCCCACCGATCTGCCAGCATGCCATTAGCTAAAAATGTCTTGTATCTAATCTTGTATCTAATTTTCAATCGTGTGTTAATCCAATCCTATCATGCATTAAGAGCAGTCTTTACTCATTAAGTACGTTTTCTAAGGACACACATTGGTTTAAATTGTAAAACTCAAACTATATCAATGCCCAGGTGCCCGAAAGGAGCCACATTTGTGAATAATATGTCCGCTTTCATACAGATTCAATTCTTCGGGAACGTCTTTTTATCTGCTCTTCCGGATAATGTCAGATAGTGCTTCATTATATTTGCTGCAGGTGGATTAAAAGAACGGAGATAATCCTAATGAATTTAACAGAGGAGGATTAAATGGGACAATTTCATCTGCAGAGGGTTTCACTTAGCTGCACTTAATTCAAATTTGATTTCACAAGTGAATAAAATAAAACATAAGCAGGGCAAAGAAATATAAAAGCAGTTGCCTGAATAGTTATGTTACGCTGATTAAATGTGATTAAATGTGTATGCTTCTTGTTCTCATATTGGCCTTAATAGTTTCCTTTACAAATACAGTATCTTTGAACAATGAATCCCAACATCGGTTCACTCCAAACACCTAATTCAGGGTCAGCAGATTCTGAAAAGAAAATGCCAGAAAGCAGCGCAAACAGAATATACTAAGTGACCTTTTCTAATGACTGGGGGTCTGGGAGGTCCTCCCTTCAAACATTTTTAAAAATGAGGACAATTTTTCCTGTATTCTGCTCCATTAAAAGTGGACGCAAAGTGGAAGATCATGCAAATCGACTTTTACAACATTCCATCGTCAAAGACGAACTTGGAATAGTATTTCACAACATTCACACAGTTTTGAGTAATCCTTGGGCAAAGGTGATTAAATGTGACGATGACGCACTATTCGACATACGGAAGCTTGTAGTTTGTTTACGGATTAAAAAAAAAATACAAATATTTGCGGATCTAACATGACAGCAGCAGACGCGACGCCATCTTTCGATTAAGCTTTAGTGTTCTAAATAGTTTAGCTCAAAAGTTTACAGCGGGTACGTCACACGTCATGATACGATTGGCTATGGCTACGAGCAGACGCATATGATTGACATTCGTAGCGCCCAATAAACGGCTATGGACAATCGTAAACCACACCTCTCCTATGAGAAAATTAATTGGTGGTCACTTAAATATCACTTGTGATTTTAGTCTGACGTTAGCCAGGCTAGCCGACACGTACACCCTGTGATCTCCCCGTCAGAAAGTCCAGCAGCCAGTTGCACAGTGATGTGTTGATTCCCAGGTGGAGCAGTTTGTGTATTGTGTGGATTGCTGTGGGATTATAGTGTTGAATGCTGAGCTAAAGTCTAAAAACAGCATTCTAACATAAGAGTCCTTTGTTTCAAGGTGAGTGAGGGCTGAATGAAGCGCAGTTGAGATGGCATCTTCAGTTGAGCGACCGATAAGCAAACTGGTATGGGTCCAGGGTGGGAAGGAGAACAGACTTCATGTGTTCCATGACGAGCCGCTCAAAGCACTTCATAAGAATTGGAGTGAGTGCTACTGGGCGGTAGTCATTAAAGCAGGATGGTGGTGACTTCTTTGGCACCGGAATGATGGTGGTCACTTTGAGGCACGTTGGGACCACAGCCTGCTGCAGAGATGTGTTAAAAATGTCTGTCAAGACTTCAGTGAGTTCATCAGCGCAACCTTTCAGTACATGACATGGTATGTTGTCTGGACCCGGTGCTTTGCGTACGTTGGTCCTGCTCAGAGATCTTCTTACAGTCTCTGGAGATAGCTTCAGCACTTGGTCTTCAAGAGGGGTGTTGACTTTTGTGCCGGCGTTCTGTTGAGTGTCTCGTAGCGGGAAGAGAATTCATTTAGAGCGTTCAACAGAGAGGTGTCATTGTCACAGGTTTGTCGAGAAGGTTTATAGTCTGTGATGGTCTTTGTCCCCTCCCACAGACTCCGAGTGTCTCTGCTGTCTCTGAAGAGATCAGTTATCTTTTTGGAGTACTGCTTCTTGGCTTTTTTGATGCCGCGGGACAGGTTGGCCCTAGCTGTTCGCAGTTTCTCCTTGTCACCAGATTTGAAGGCAGCATTCCGGACCCTCATGAGCCTGAGGACTTCACTTGTAATCCACGGTTTCCCTGGGCAGGTAGAAAGGTCGACACTTAATGATGATAAACTCCACAAGGGGTGAGCAGTGTCTGCAGACCACGGCAACGTCACGGCACCAGGCATCATTGGTGTAGACACAGAGACCACCTCCGCGCGTCTTACCTCCCTTGGAGATCACTCTGTCCGCTCTGCAGCAGGAAAGCTCCTCAAGCTGGATTCCACTGTCCGGTATATTACCATTGAGCCAAGTCTCAGTGAATATAAAAACACAACTGTCTTTCGGCATCTTCCGAGAGGAGCGTAGCAGACGAATATAATCCAGCTTATTGTCCAGTGAACGTACATTAGCCAGAACAATACTAGGGATAGAAGGCCTGTGTGGTTTAATGTTTTGGAATTTTTGCACAACAGTCTTTAGAAACGCCCCGTTAATTTCTGCCCAGAAATTAAACAGATTTAAACATGAGGTCAAACATTGAGTTTATTCTTTATCTCGGATACCGGGAGAATGAGACAGAGGCCGTCTGGCCTTCTCGCCAGCCTCAGCTCAAACTCAACAAGTACAAAGAATCATACAGACTATATTGAAAAATAGCCACATCCCCTTTTCCCCAGTAACTTTCCGCTCCATCGTAAAACGTCTCCTCCTCCTCCTAGACCCCTGAGTCAGGATGGGGCCTGTTCAGTATCCAGTAACTTTCCGTTGCTGGAGGAAGTCGTATACCCCCTTTCCTGCGCCCAGAGGACACAAAATCTTTGCGTTGACATTAAGTCAAGGGTCACTGGTCAAAAGTTCCCTTTTATGGGGGTTTATGGTTTTACGACTCTACAACAGACAGGAGACCCCACACCCCCATCTGCTGAAGACATTTCAACCAACACAAATTCATTTAACAACAGTAAACAAATCAGTGTATTATTCTCATGTTAACATCAATACATAATTCCTTAACATTTAGCTGTGAGTCTTGCTCGGATACCTCCTCGTTTCCCCCTTTTTGTTTCCTGTAGCGCCTCTTCACCAGCTCCAATGCCTGTACTTTATTGTTACTATACTGTATATTTCTAGCAGAGACATAATTGCAATTTATATAATGTAAAATATCAGTGCTGAGGCACCTGAAATAATGTGTTATGTCTATTTTAAGCCCAAAAAGCAGAACCCACAGTATAAAACTGAAATTACAAAACTACAGCTTATGTGGAATTGAATGGAATGGATGTTTAAATGTATAGATAGCGCTTTTCCACATGACACAAGTAACCCAAAGCGCTTCTCATAGTGTTGGAGATTCGTTCTTCATTGACTCCACACACAGTGGTGGTCAGCTACATATGTAGCTTCAGTTTACCCTGGAGTAGACAAACGTTTGTTCACTTGATCTTTATGGGAGGATAATGGGTGCAGAAAGAAACAAACATAAATACATAATAATAATAATTTGGTATGAGACTGTACAATAACAAAATGTGGGAAAAGTGTAGGGGTGTGTGTAGACTCTCCCACTGTATATACAGTAACTAAATTAGGGGTTGAAACAAATCATTTTCTGGCACATACACAGACTCAGACCAAGACTTGCATAAAAATATGGCACTTTTTTATGGAAGAAAAAGAAACAATAATTTTGTCTTTAGGGTGTATACTTTTTCAGGACAGAGAATTATCCAATCAGAGCAGAATGATCCCCTCACAAATCTTATAACTACACCAGGTTCGGATATGTCGATGACATCACAGGAAGTAGCTCATGAATATGAGGCTGTGAGCTTTTATAAAATTAAATAACCTATATTAACATATATTAGGGAGCTGCATTTTTCCTCAATAACCTGTTTATGACGTTACGACTTAAATTAATCCAATTCTGATCGCTGTGTGAAAATGAAAGCATGACCAACGTTGTTTCAACAGATCTGCTCAGAAACTCAGAGACACTTCTCTGAAAAGATTCTTAAACCAGTCACAACGCCGCATATAAGTATTTCCATGCGTCTGATCAGCTGTAGGGCGGCTCGGTGCACGATGAGTAGGGGTCACAGGCGGAGACTCGTGGTGATCCACGTGCTCAAAGCGAAGTGGATTGTGGGAAATACAGCTAGCGTAGTACGCACAGGTATCCTCTGATGCATCCTTGGTAAAATGGCCGGAGCAAGTTCTCATCCGGGGATATACAGCGGACTTGCTGTGAAGCGGGCTTTGAATTGGAACAGGTCTTGCGTCGCATGCAGTGTTGCCACAGATTACTTGAAAAAGTAATATATTACTGATTACTCCTTTGAAAAGTAACTTAGTTACATTACTGATTACTTGATTTTAAAAGTAACTAAGTTAGATTACAAGTTACTTTATTAGTTACATTCAGCTTCAGCGGACAACATCTCCACTGTCTCAACACACTAATGACAAACCCTTTTACCAACACTCACTTTATTGGAAGTGCATTTTAACATCAACAAAGCTGACGCAGACTCAGAAAAGTGATGCATTTCCATCTCTCTCCCCGACCAATGTTAGTGTTTTTTGGCTAAAAACATGACTTGTCACATTATGTCACGTCACTCGCCGAGATGCAAAAAGAAATGTATTTTTTCCAAAGGAAAATGACAAAATAGTAACTCACAGTGATTTGGAAAATTAACTTAAATCTGATTACTTGTTTGGAAATAGTAACACATTAGATTACTAGTTACTGAAAAATGTAATCCGATTACAGTAACATAGTTACTAAGTAATTAGTTACTGGCATCACTGGTCGCATGTGATGACATTTCACGTCAAGTCCATGAGCACACAAGTCCACACAAGTTCTGAGCTTTCAAATAAGGAATGATATGTTTACGTGTTTTGAAATTGATGCTTGTTTCTCTTCTGAAACTTTGTGGAACCCAAATTCAGTTGTAGTGCCTTTTGAAACCACTAGGAGCAGCCTACAATTGTTACTTTTAAGTTTACTATATCAAGATGTTTTCAAATGGCATCGTTTTATCTTCTTACGGTAAAATGTTTTTAAAAATACAATTCCCATGCACCTTTCAGAGACAATTAATCATAGATTATTTACCAAAATTATGGTTAGTTGCAGCCCAAACCTGAATGAGAATAAAAGGTACAGTACACAAATAAAATTATGATTGTAGCAGTAATGAATTCCTGTTCATAGTGCGTTTCAAGTGCTTCCAACATTCCGGGGCTTCATTAAAAAGGCTGTGGCACTCGCGCGCACTTTATGCAGAGATGGAGGTGCTTGTCAAGGAGCTCCTTTCCAAGTTCATTAAGCCGTCCTCCATTCCTGCGGCTGTCAAGGACTTGTTGAAAGTCGATGTTACAGATCGAGCTCTGCAGAAGTCAGAAATAAAGCTTTGTATGGGTTGGTTTTACCTTTATGGTATTAGGATTGATCAAAACTAGGTGTTTTACTTACGTGGTTTGTGATCAGGTAAAGCAAGTAATTCAATATCATAAAAGCTAAAGAAGTGTAGACTGTTCCTTGGCGCATTTTACCTGTGCATTTTCACACACACACACGGGCAGTTGCTGGCTACACCTTTTCATGCTCTTCGCCGTTTCATCTTTTGGAGCGAGGGTTGAGTATAGCTCTAGGTTTCGTTTTGATGATCTTCCTTCCTCAGACATCCTCCTTCTCGCCTCCTGTTTTTTTCCTCCTGAATTCTATTCTGAGCCTCATTAAAACAGCGAGGACAAACATATGTCCCCGCATCAACAGTGTAATCTCACGTCTGAGGAAAGCAGAGATGAGAATCACAGTCACGTAAGTGGTATTTGAGAGACCAATACCGAAGCAGAAATGGATTTCAACAGCGTACAGATTATATTAACGCTTATTACATTACTAATATTCCTTTCTCTAAAATGTAGATGAGATATTTTCTTCTTTTTGACCAGGACAGTCAGTTAAGAACACATTTTAATTTACACTGATGACCCGGCCAAGAGGCATCGCAAGGCAATACAAAGATAAAACCACATTTTGCAAACATCGTTCAGATGCTCATGCAGGAAGCATGTAACTGACCCACACCAAGTGATTTTTTGAGATTGTGGCGAATGGCTCCTGTCATTGAAAGCAGAAAATCGGAGTGAACATAGAACGAAAGATGAGCGACTTCAGGGACAATGTAAATGTTTGGAGGAGTTCAGCCATGACTATCTATACTTCCAAATGTCTATTAATTCTCTTCTTATTCAATCTTTAATATTGTTCTGCATTCATATTGTACTGTCATTTTGTTTCTTTTATTTACTGTGAGATGTGTGTCGTATGCATTCGCAATTAGCACCATTAGCAATGTTGTGTTCAAGTGGAAATATGCGTAAGTGACCATTTGCAAATGCCCGCCCCAAACCAGTCACTGTCCAATCATACCACATAGCAACTATTGCCACCAGACATTCTATGGACCTCCTTCTGTAGAAAGTTATGGATTTTCTCCTTTAAACAGCGCCTGCTAACTTATAAGCCAAGGTAAGACTCGTTTACCATCCTTCTTGTTTGCTGAGAGTTTCATGAGTCGTTACTGGACATTGTCACAAAAAAAGCTGTTTGCGACCCTGGAATATCTTACTTTGTAAGTGTTCGCTGCCTTCACATCTCCTAATACATCTGGGACTTACTCCTACCACAGACTGGCCGTATACGTCACACCTGGGGTGTACGGGCGCAGAGAACTTAAGTTTGTGTGGTCAGAGGTTGTGAAGTCGTAACTTTTAGATTAACGTCATACGGGTAAGATAAGAGGCGCACGAGCAGCTGGTGCACTCGGCTCCTGTAGGTTTAGCTGTACTAGACTAACATAAGAAGAGAACTTACCTGGCTGTATTTAGGCAGCTCCAGGGATATTTTCCGATTTCCTACGAGGCCGGGGTTTCAGCCTCAATGGTTGTAGTGTCCCTTTCGTTACATATTTTGAGTATATCCCTCCGCTGCTCATTGCAACCCATTTCGCCTTGATCTGGAGGCTATCACACAGGTATTGCATCAAAAAGAGTCACAAACACGCATTTCTCCTGTTATGATACGGCGCTCTTGCGAAAGATGGTCAAAACAGGGTTCTATACCTGCAAATTGTGGGGCCTTAAAGAGTTTGCATGTCCTTCCCATCAATGCTTACTTCAGTCTTGTCCATCTACCTAATACTGTATATGAGCAATAGGCTTTTCCTCCGTGGGTATCATACAAACAACTATAAACATACCGGCATCCCTCGTCTCGTTTACACGTTTGAACTGGGTGTCTCTGTGGACTTGTTCCTCATGTCTGCACATTTCACACTCCCTTTAGCACACAGTCTTCCTCCCGCCTCCTCCTCGTCTTCAGTCTCGCAGGTCGCACCAGTGCGTACATGTGTTCTTTCTGCCTGGCTGAGTGCGACTCCATCACACACAGGCAAGTGCACCGCGGAGCAAAAAGATGTCGACTGCCAAGTCCCTGGCACTTCTCCACAGTGACACACGCCTGCCGCTGCTCCCCGACTCACCCCGTCCCCGTCTCCTCTTCTCCGATCTGTTACACCATCACCGGGCCGGTAGTTCGCAAACTTTTCACCTCAAGTAATGCTTAAGAAAAAAGGCCAAGGCTGAATCCCGACCAAACCGAGTCGAAAGCTGCACTAAAACCGATGAAGCAGGACATGAGATTAATGTAATGCCAATATGTTTCACAATGTTGGAAAACAGACTGTCTCTTCACTGCTTTGTCGCACAGACTCAACAGTGTCCTTGCCAAGACAGGATGTGACTTTCATTTACAGTAAGTGTTAACAAAATTGCTTGGATGTCAAGTCTTTTCCTTGGATAGCACAGATGTTTCAAAAATTAACAAGATAAACTGTCCTCTGTTACTATTTGTGATGGTTTTGCGGGTACAGTGTGGGGGTGGGAACTTCCTTCGCTGAAAATGAAATAAAATAAAAAAACTGTACGTTAAAAAGGCTGCGGCATGAAAAAGCACTCGTGCACGCTTTATGCAGAGATGGAGGTACTTGTCAAGGAGCTCCTTTCCAAGTTCATTAAGTTGTCTTCTATTCCTGCGGCTGTCAAGGACTTGTTGAAAGTCGACAAGTTATGCGACTCCTGTCACACAACATTGGACAGTAACATACAGTGTTTCCTCTATGTTAATTAATTTCTGCTGCCGCTGTATCAAAAATGGAAAAGAAAAAAAATCTGAAAAAAAAAGAGAAATGGGTCAGACGCACATTAAGGTCAGCACACACTACACGATTTTTATGCCCGATTTTGATACAATTCTCAGTCGCGCCGAGTCTTCCCGAGTCATGTTTAGTCGAAGGCAGTCACACAGAGTCGTGTTGCGTAGTGTGGGGGGTCACGACTGGACTGGCGTTCGAATCGTGTAGTGTGGGCAGCAGTCAGACGCAACTGGACTACAGTCGCAGGAAATCAAACATGTTTGATTTTTAAGCCTGATTTTGGACGCACAGGAGAACGTGGGTGATTTTACCGTCCCCAAAGTGAACACACAGACTGCAGCGGCCAATGACAGAGTGAAATAGACAGAAAACACCGCCGCGCCTCCTTTTTCATTTCTCTGTTAAAACAGCAACACAAATAACTCATGTCATGGTCACAGCCCCACACCAAACAGCACAACTTTATATCACCGAACGTTCACGAGAACCACCTTTTCAGCTACATTTAAACCGCAAACAGAGTTTAGCGGCACTTACTGAGTTTGGAGACGAACTGTTCAGCTTCACCTCGCCACTAGCGGCGCTGCTCGCCTCTCTCCGCTTTCTCCTATTCCTATTCCTATAATATTCCTATTTTTGATACCCAATCTCTTATGTGGCCTCTGCCCTCGCTGCTGCGCTGAGACAGAATCACAGAAGTCGTTCTCCTCTCCCCTGGCCTCTGACACACATTTGTGACTAAAACTAAGTGATGGAAAGAGCTAGCCAACTATTTTCTGACCGTTTTTGAGTAAAACAACAGACCTCATGAAAACAACAGACATCGCGCGTTTCCGACGAACACGAAAATGCGGTGCGCACACAATGAGGCTCCATAAACTCCACATCTCCACTAGGTGTGTGGCGATTATTGTGAGAGGAAAATATTGCGATTTTACGATTATTCACGATTATCGACCGAATGAAAGGAAAGAACTGATATTTTTAGTTTTTTGTCTTTAAAAAGCTTTTTAATACTTGAACTTGTAAACATTCACTGTTTATAAAAATGAAAAATGTTTTAAATTGTTTTGCATTAAAATAAATAGGCCTACATTGAATAATACAAAACAATGTCAACTTTACTCTTTATAATGACCATAATTATCATAATTATTTTACTATATATTATTAGGCCACAAGCTAGGCTAGGTTTCATGTTCTCAAAAGTGCTGCTGCTGCTTATTTGTCAGATGTTTTGATGAACAGAGAATGAAACGTGTTTACAAAATGACTAAGGAGACTCTTTAGAACAGCTGATTTCCACATGTGCGCGTTTCACTTTCCTTTCTGTTACCTGAAGCAGAGCGGAGCGTGTTAGCTCTTTGTTTACATCCTGAGCCAGTTCGTTACCTTGACCTGGACATTCACAGCAAAGGATTATCTCCAAGATGTTGTTTCATATTCGACGTAGCCGATATCAGCACCTATATCGGCAACTTCCTGACGACAGGGTTTGCATAAAGGATGTCCATCGACAACAACAACGCTTTGGTCATCTTTTGGATCCTAAAGAGGTCCCACTCTGCTGACTTCAATCGTTTTTGGTTGGATACAACACTGGAGGAGAGCGTCCTTCTGCCTCGTCAACTACGGTGAGTTTACGCGCTGTTCATGGCGTGCAGCGGCTCGTATGTCAGCATGAAAAATTTCCGCGGTAAACCGTGGCTTCTGAAATTCTTACGGATAACCTACCGCGTCCTTTTATAATCGTGGTTAATCTTGACATCCCTAATCTCCACATAAAGTTGGCGGGGACAATTTGGCCATCCTGAAATATTGGTGAGGACATGTCCCCATGGTCCCTACGCAAACTTAAGCCCTTGAGTATGGTCGTCTTTAATACGCCCAGAATTGGAATCTCCACACATCAAGAGTTACAATGACATGAATTCCATGACTGTATCTGAACTAAAAACTCAAAACGCAAATGATGACACATATCCTAAAGTTGAGCTTACTTATGTAACGAGATATTCCCTGGCTGTTTCCCAAAGCATAGGCACCTCGCCTTGCTTTGGTCAAGTGGGCGTGGTCAGGCATCTACATCATCACTCGCCGCCCAAGTGCTGTTCCAATGCTCAAGTCGTTGGAGGCATGTGTCCTCCCTTTGGTTAGCATGTGGCTAATCAGTGTTGCCTTGCTCAAGCCAAAATTACCCATAATGCACCACGGTTCTCAAAAAAACAAGAAAGAAAAAAAGGTGGTGCTGGCTTGTGTGACTTGTTAAAGCACTTAAATTCCACTTTTTAACAAAAAATAAATAAATAACATACTTTGACTTGTTTAATGGCTCTGTAGCCCGTGTTCATGTTACTTGTACCGGTAGTCTTTTACAAAAAGGCAATGTTTTTGTCAAGATTTGGTCAAATAATTAATTTTAGGTTTTTGCCACTTTATTCTTTAGTGTAATTTGTTTTGTTAACAAAACAAATGTGACATTTATATAATTTAATTCAAACATTAAAGCAAATGTCACTGCTTCAATGAGCAACAAAGACATAATTTGTTTCATTTTAATAAAATTAAATTGATATAAGGCACTTCAAATGTTTATTTCTAAAGTTTTTAGTCACCCTTTCGAGTTTTTTATTGTGTATTTTCTGATGTTTCATCATCTCTGACTGCTTTTTAATTATTTATTTTAAGTTGGTAAAAATATAATTACTTTGACCCCCCCAGCGCTTCAGAATCCTCCCTCCTCAGCAGACTCTCCCCTTTCCTCTGGATGAAACATATTTTCCTTTTTTATTTTGTGATGTCACTTCCTTACCTCTGAAGTGTGTTCCATTGGCAGCTCTTTTTGGTCCAAGGCAGGACACTTGCTTTGGACTGGAAGGAAGTGAAACAGCCCCTGTCTGCAGCGCTCCTCGCCCTCATCTTTCTCTCTCCCCTATGTGCTGTCAGCCTGTGCTCCAGTGATGAAGTGTTCCATCATGGCTGCCCTGAACACACTCAGCGCTTTCATTCATTCACTTTAACATTCTCCTCTTCATCGCTCTTCATTTCTCCTCCTTTATTATTCAGACCTGCCATATAATAATGGAGATGATGACAAAGGGTCGAGCACAGAGGAACCGTGTATGTGCTGCTGTCCTACGTGCGCAGACAGCTGAGGAGACGTTATTGGCTCTACACAGGGGTGAAAGTCGAATTTGTTGTTGTTGTTGGTACTATGTTACGTTATTATACTGTGTTTTTCATAACCAGATTTGTTTCAGTGGCATAAAATATCAAGTCACTTAAATTAAATCAAACTTCTACATGTGTCATCAGTCGGGTCTAGTAAGGATATCAGCTTTTGCAAATTACCTTAATGTATGTGCCAAGTATTTGCAGTAGTGAGAATTTGCATCTATGTTTTTAGATGCCTCGTTTATGTCATGCCTTTCACAATGTTGCTTTATTGTAATGCTGACAGGATGCGTCATTCTTATTGCTTGAAACAGCGACTTCAGAAAGATTTACCTTTTGTTTTGATCAAGGCTGGAACATTTCCAAGACATGGAGAAAGAGGACATTTTCAACTGCAGAGAGAGATTCACGAAGGCGGCGGGCCGATTTTTTTGCTCCTCCTCCTGCGCAGGTAAACAAAGTCTACGCCCGTAAAGGAAAATCAGAAAAGTCAGTAGAGCCCGGTTTAGCGGAGCCTCATTGTGATGCGACAGCTTTAGATTGAGAAGCGCGTGTCTGAACGGTGCTAACAGCTTTCTCCAGTGATGCGTAAAGACACACTGGAGGATTGGCGGCTCACAGCAAAACTGGCACAACCGCCCGTTACTGTGTATGCAGAAAGTTCAGGGACAGAACAGAGGGCAGATCAGACCCAGTCCTCCTCTAGGTTGTATTTAAGGGACTAGATGGAAGTTGTCTTTTTTTTTTACTTGCCACTGCCACCTCAGGTCTTTACATGTAACTGCAGTCTCTCTGTTAAAGGAATAGGCCACCATTTTTACATACGAGATATGTTCTTACTTTAGCTTAGACGAGTTCATTTGTACCTGTCTGGTCTCCACGTGTGCCTTTCTAATGTAAACACAGCACAGACGGCGTTAGCATTTAGCCTCTCTCTTCTCCTCTATAGCTCCAAACGAGGTGAAGATAGAAGCTACCAAACTCTTCCACGTTAAATATGGTTACATGAAGTGTTACACTATAAAGTATAATTACACAAAATTAAACAATGTGCATTTTCTAAGCGGATAAAAAGGGAAACTATATTGTAAGGCGTAATAATACTAGGAGTAATTCGGCATCCGCACAGTAAAGTGACGATATCACTGCGCGGATGCCGAATTACTCCTGGTATTCTTTATCACTATGTAAAGAATTGTATACTGTAAATTGTAATTGTATAATGTGGGTTGCTATGAGGACGCAGGGGAGACGCAGTGATGAAAAGGCTGTACTAAGAATATTGTGTTTTGTGTTTCACACAGTAAAGTCCACACAGTAAAGTCCCCCCTACCCCTGTGTGCGGCTCCATCATTTAGACACAACGCAGAGAGTTTCCCTGGCTGGTGGTCGTGCAGAGTCAAAGGCAGACCCCGCTACACATGACGATGGAGATAGTTGGTATTTCAACCCAAATACCAACTTTTTGAGTGAGCAGCAGTTGTGTTGAATAGGTCTGGCTCATTCTACACATTAGGACATTGCTGGAGCAAGTAGGGGTGTGGAAAATACATGATTTTAACATTGTTAAATTCCGTCTAGTCCCTTGAAGTTACTAAACTTCATCGCGTTTGAACCCACAGTCTAGTATTAAAGGCAGATTACTGTTTGAGTAGGTGAGAGAGCGCTCCTCTTCTATCCTGGTACGATGTACCATCGACGAATCCTAAAACGAATTTTAAACAACAATGGACACTCTGGTGTTTCTTATAGTGTAAATAAGAATATACAAGTTTTTATTATTATATTTTCTATAAGAATAGGATATACATTACTTTATTTCCCCCCAAACATATTTCAATACCAGATTACAATCAGGCCTGGTTGTTAAAGAGCTTTGCAGATGTAGCAAAGAGTTCTTGAATCTTTTCAGCCTACACTCCTCCAGAAGTGTAGGACGTGCGCACTCAGGACGCATTTCCAGCAGAGACAAACACTGCTCTAAGAAGTCTTGTTTTTCAAATCTTAAGCAAGAAATATCGTTCAACTCCACCAATATGTATAATCAATACGTATTGGTGCCATCTTTTGGAGTTTAGATGTTATTCCAGTCAATACCCATTAAGACTGTTGTTATTCTGATATAATTTTCCAATCACTGCCGTTCTTTTTCTTGTATGTTTCCCTGTCAGTTAGACCAGTGGATGTTTTTCCTGTCGGTGCTCTGCGATGGGGAGGTAAGCACCGTCAGAGATCGGACGGTAAGAAACTAGAAAGCATTGTGCCTGGCTTAAGAGCTCTAAAAGGCTATTAGAGAGAAAAGAAAAACTACAGTCAATGCCATTTTGTTTTGTCGTCCTCATTCCCGCTTTCCGTGTGTCACGCAGTTGCGTGAAATATAATACATCTTATCGCCACAAGGTGGCAGGTGAAGTCCACTTCAGCTCTGCCGGCGCCGTAAACTGAGCTATAAAACTGCTTGTAAACTTTGCCTGGTCAGTGTGAGTATGCTGGGTAATGGTGAGTGCAACAGACTGGCACGCAGTAGACCGGGGTTCGACTCCCGTCTGAGGCACTTTTGCTCCGTGCCTTTTTTTTCTTTTCTTTTTTTTTTTTTACATTTTTATTGTTTCATATACTGTATGTATTCATGTAAATATCTTGTATAATCTGTGACAAAATAAATATCCTTGCATTGATTTCATATTCCTTTTTTAAACACTGCTATTTGGTTGTGCAACAATATCACTGTTAATAATATAGTTGTCAATGACAATCGACTGAACAGGTAAGGTTTTGTAAATGAAATCAAACATCTCTGTCCAATTAATCCCACAATTAACAGTGGTGTTAAAGTATGCCCGCACTGTCTGCTACTGCTGTATTCAAACGCACTCACTGGCTGCATCACGTTATGAATGGGCACTAATCCCAGTTTATGTATGTTATGTTATCTAATCGCCCCAAAAATGTAATTTTTTGTGAGCACCCCCAATGTTGTGCTTTATTTTCATAATCTTTATTCAGTGAACACCAGTTTATAACCTAAAATAAAATATGATTACCCTGTGGCTTAATAGCTCAGTCATAACGCGCAAGTTTCTGGTGCAGAATGAGCAGGGTTCAACTCCCACCTGAACCAAACATATACTCCAGTGTTGAAAGCTTCTACTAAATTATTAATAAATGATTACATTTTTTTGACATTTACATTTTTTTACAATACTTAGTAACCCGTGAGTATTTTTATTTTTTTTAAGTTTACATGTTTATCAAGCTCCACGTGTACCGGTCTCCGCAACACTCACCTCAGTGATAGGCTATTAAAAATGTCTTGTCCTAAATAAAGGACGCACAGGCTCCTTTCACTTTATGACAGATAGCAAAGAAATTGCAACCAGATCAAATGTCGGCGCGGTTCATGCTAAACGCCCCACCAACACCTCTTAACTCCCACCTGAACCGAGCCCATTTTCTATACTGAAAATGTCAAAGTAATCAAACACCGCCTCTGTGGCGAAACGGGATTATGAATGACTCTCACATCAGCGACCGGGGTACGAATCCCGCTCAGGCCAAACTCTTAAACTTTTATGTTTTTATTTTATGTTTAAACGTGTTAGTATTGAATGCTATTTCTAAGTAATAGAATACCAAGAAGTTTAACTATTTTACTCTGATAAAAATCAAAAGTATTTCAACAAAATGTATATTTTATTGATTTTAAACAATATTGTACTGCATAACTGCTGTATTTGCCAAAATTTGCCCACACTGAACATTATTTGTTTGTTCTAAATCTAATAGTTCCTATATTAAGGTAAATAATAAAAGGCCATAGTTCAGTGGAATACAATGTAATCCATAGGTACAAAAGCAACAGCTGCACATGTACGGCCTGCACACTTTATTGAATTGCGAACATGGCAGTAATGATTTTGCATGGGTCGCGCCACGTGCTGCCATACGCTTTTAGATTTGGGTGAAGCTGAACTGGAGAAAATGCCCTCAGTTAAGGTGGGGGTTAGGAGGTTAATTTATGTCATTAGACCTACTGCATGACCCCCTCCCCCCAGAGGTGTGAAAACGCAGGGTCTATTCATTTGTAAATAGGCCTGAGAAATCAGGGCGGCGGGTGGAGCGTAGATGTCTCCTTTAAACACACTCAACTTACGTGTAAAGTAGTGAAAAGGAGTAATGACATACTGTAGTAGTGATAAAAAAAAACGTACTATACTGAATAAGGGCATAATAGATGTAATAATAGATATTGGATATATATATGAACCAGGTATGCATAATAAAGGACTAATTTCACTTTATTTAAAAGGTCAGTTTACTATATAAACATATAAACATATACACAAGACAAACATTTTTTGGCTTCTTTAGCTCAGGGGCTGGCTGCTGCTTCTCCATGATGTCTAGCACAATCTTCTCAATGGCGTGTTGAGTGAGAGATGAGGCGACTGAAAGAGCGGGGGGGATTCACAGTGGCAGGCGGCATGGTGACAGGCACCGTTGTGCTACCTGCTGTGAGAGACTGCCACAGTGTCTGTGTTTCCTCAAGTTTTTCCGGACTGGTGTTCAGTGATGAGGATGTGTTTAGTTGTTTGCAGGTGTGTTTGATGTATTGTGATATGTCTAATCTGGTGGTTGGGTGCAGCAGGCTGTTGGGATCAGAGCTGGAGTTGTGGACAAGTGTGGCATACTCCTGATCCACAATTTTCAGCATGTCCTTCTGTCCGCGGTGTTTATTGAGACGACCATCAATAACTGCCTTCATGGGAGCAGGCCAGCGCTTGTGGTCCAACACAAAAACCCTCCTCCTGTCTTCACTGGTCCTGTACGGGCTGCGGATGGAGAAGGCTTGATGGGCAGCGGGAGCAGCAGAGGTGTGGGCTCTAGGCACAAAGAGAAATAGAATACGAATGTCATCTATTTTATATTTGATTAAACTATACATTGTTTTGACATAGCTAGTGGGCTGTTACCTAACTTGGATGTGGAGCCTGGTTTTGCGTCAGCGTCTACAGAGGAAGCCAGAGCAGCAGCGGCTGTGGGAGCTGTCGCAGCAGTAGTAGTACATGGCACAGGATTAAGAGAAGAGAAGCTGAAGAGCCTGGTGAGAGCAGTTCCACTCGCTGAGCTCCTGCTCAGTGGGAAGCAGCGGAGGAGGTGGCCTATTGACTGCAGCTGTGGGCTGGACTGGACGCTGGATGGCTGGACGGGCTAAATGATGAAAAAAAAAAAAAAGCTTTATTCAATTTATACTCGTCTGAGCACTTATACCATTTTCCCACTCCTCCACCTTATAGATAAGGCCACACATGAACAACAGCAGAAAGCAATGTGTCTCTTGCAATAATCTACTTCATGTTTAACTTGGGTTTGTTATTAAATGTGTCATTAATTATATCAATAATATGGTGCTTTGTTTGTGCACAGCACAGCTTTGGTTGTGAAGCACTTTAGAAATAAATCTGATTGATTGATGTACTGTAATCGTTGAGGGGGAAACCTGAAATGACATTCTCACTTTGCTGTCTTTCTTCATTGGAAGGCTCTGAGTCGGGCTGAATGAGCGCTGTAGGAGGAGTATCAGAAGGGGAAAGAGTTTCTGGGAGTAAACATTAAAAAATTAAATACAGAAGGTGCATCGTGGTATGTAAGAAATGTATCACAAAAACAGACCTGGAACTGAGGTGTTTCTGGCCTCAGGAAGCAGAAACTTAAGCTCTTGTGGAAGAGGCAGAGGGGACTTCAGAGGCACCGCAGCTGGAACAGCTGGAGAGAGGAGAGAGGTTAAAGTATCCACTGTAAAGGCTGAGCTGTAGTTATACACTGAGTTATTGTAAAGTGTTTTGGGTGGACCATCTCCTGATTCCTCCAGGGCAATGGGCACGGACTAAGCAGCTATAGAGAAGAAACTGCAATTAGTTTTTATTTTTGTTAAATCATTTACAGTTTAACCAAATGTTAGTAAAATGAACACACAGCATTCAGCTGTTACTTCTCCTGCTCGTTTGCTGACATGTTTTGAGATTATTTAACGTTTCACATTATCCAGAATAAACATAATTTGAGGAGGGAAGCACTCACATCAAATGTTAAATACAAAACAGCACTCACCACTTCACACATATTCACAACCATGCATAATAAAAAGTCACTTACCCTCATCGCAGATGGTATCAATTCATAGTCACTTGGACTTTGGCAGAACACACATGAGAGGAACAAAGCAGAAAGTGACCGGAACGTGGTCGTTGGGCCCTTGCGGAAAACCACATTGACTCGGCCAGGGGAAAACAACTGTCTTCTTCATTTTCTCTGAAATGACACAAGAAATTGTAATCAGAAACCATGAAATATTAATTTAAAAAAACAACAACTAAAAGAACATAGTGTGCAATCATTCACCAATCAAACTACTATAATTACATCATTATAAGATGTTAAATGTTGAAGTACAAGTAATATATCTAATTCCATTAGATTAGTTGTTTATCATGATACCACTCAACCAAATATTACAAAGCATTATAAAAAATACAAAATATATGCCTCAATTTAATTAGTACACAAACAAACAATCAGGATAACAACGTGAATGAAATAACTTGATTTGTGAGTAGCTTTGTATTTTATTACTCTAACTCATAACGTTACAGTACATGACAGCAATAAATCAAAATATAAACGTAACACAAAAGCTTTTAATCCAAGTTGCAGTCGAGTGAACAACAATAAAAATAAAAAAACTCCGACTTTGGGTCTACTGTAACATTGTTTACGCACATACTTATTGATTTGAGCCCTAAAACTAAAGGATGATAAACAAAAGTACCATATTAACCAAAATCATAAAAACCCTGACAAATCCAGGAATAAATGTTAGCTTTAGCGTAGAATTACTACATGTGACTGATCGAGTCAATACATCGCAACCGCGTTACTGTAAACAATTAAACACACTCAACTTACGTGTAAAGTAGTGAAAAGGGTAATAATGAAATAGTAGTGATAAAAAAAAAGTGTTCTACACTGAGTAAGGGCATCAAACATAATGAAAATAAAGCTACGTTGAAACAGCATGACAGTAACTTAACCATAAAAACTACTCAAATGTCTGTTCTAAAAGACAATCTATCAGAGTGTTTTGCAAACTTAAATGACTAAAACAGTGAAAAGATTACCCAATCTGGGAAGAAAAGTTGCTTACCGTTTTGTTACTCACGGGACGGGACGCCAATGCCAGAACTGGAAAATTACTAGCAAAAACGGAGCCGCCGGGACAGCGACGCCGCAGGCCAAACGTGTAATTGCAAGGAGGGCAGTGGTTTAGCACTACCATTGAAAATGAATGGGGCCGGTTTAGGGCTGTTTAGCAAAAGAATCATTTGTATATTTAATCATTTCTCTCCATGTTTTGTGTCTCATGAAATAGAGCATGTCGCTGCATTATCTGCCACTTTTTGCTATATGTATCCACGTTGAAGAGAAAAGGCAAAATAAACAGCATTCAGTGCCCGGGGTTCGAACCCACGAAAAGAACACTAAGATTATTTAGAGCCAGGTACTCTACCCATGAGGCCACCGTATTCTCACTGTCAAAATACTGTTTCCATGCGGACTTATACCTCATTACCTGAGCGAGTAATTCACCGACACAGCTACAGCACAAACATGTAGGCTATTACAATGCGCGATATACAAGGCTTATAATATGTTATAAAAGAGTAGGGTTATGAGTGAAAACCATTATCTCTGCTGTGCTCCATTATCCGCGTGTACCAGGCGGTGAAGAGAGAAGAAAGAGCTCACAAGTGCCACCTGGTGGTTGTTTGGGTCATTGCAGCCACTGGGAAAAAAAAAAAAAAAGACGCGTGATTCACACGTGACACCACGTGTGTTTCACGCGCGGGAGGCGACAAAACAAAGTGGCACCGACTGTAAATATGTAGGATTACTGAAACCTGCACGAATGAAACATATCACTACTCCTAGCATGATTTTGTTTATGAGGTTTTAACATTACCATGCATACTGTGGTTATGGTTGGTTACACTGGTACCATAGTTAAAACCTACATAAAGTTGTACATATCATTTCTATAAAAAAAGATGCTAGTTTCAAACGCATCTTCTTCACAGAGCACCAAACGATCAGATGGATTTGTTGGGCCCAACGTTCTTGTGCTTGGCCAGCTTGTACGTTTTCCTTTATTGTCGCACAGTCACTTTCTGTATTGATCGGTCCGAATGAAGCGCCAAAAGCCACCCTCTTCCCCAACCGCCTGTTCTCTACGAGGTCACGAGTCCCACTGATTAGACGGCGAGACGTTTGACCCACCAACCCGCCGAGCCGCAAGCAGCGACGTGCATGTTGGTGTGACGAGATTGCCTGGAAAATGCAGAAAATTGGGGTCTGGCCAGGCCATTTAAAGAAGTCAATAAGCAATCAGCATGCTTGGTATGTAACAGCGGTAATTTGCCAACAGAGACAGAGCTTACCGTTGTCTTTACATCTTTACCGTGCAATCACAAAAAAACAATCACAAATCCAGGTATTCTTTCCATGAGGGTACGATCAATTCTTCATCAAACAGGACCTTTGTAGTACACCGTCTGCATCAACAGAAGAGAAAATCATCAATCTCGGCCACTGAAATCTACCCCTATCGGCGCATGAATTATGTCTTGGCATTTTGTATATTCTGACCAGCAAACCTTATAACCCGGTGGTGCCGCTGTGGAAATGAAAAGTGTGGAGGCTGTCACGGTAGCTGTGCCTTTTCGCATCTGCTCTGAGTTCCCAGCAGAGATCCAGGAGATGAGGAGGAGTGCAGGTGGCAATGAGTCATCCTAATGTGCCATCCAGACGTAGGTTATAACTAACTATGGCTGTATTTAGACCAGGAAAGTCCAGTGGTTCGCTTACAGTTTTTATCCTTTTATAGGACACAGATTCTGACACGCATTTCCCTAAGCACTGCTGCTCTACTTTCTCCAGAAGAGCCAGTTCACGCTTGGGTCAAAAGGGCACTATCTTGTTACAATGTTAACTTTAGTTTTGGAAGGAAATGACTAATAACCAGGAAACTCGGGCAGATGTAAACACATGCAGAGCAGTGTTCATTTCGTTGACGAGAATATGTCCTCCTTTTCTTGCTGATTAAAGTAGACAAAAACTAAATTAAAAGTTGGTTTATGAAACTAAAAGGCAAACATAATGTCCAAATAAGCGTCAGCAGTGGGTGGCGAGGAGCGGCGCGGGTGTCCCCTGTCCTTAGACTCTCCAGCACGGCAAGGAAAAACTAAAAAACCCAGGGGGAGAAAAGAGAAACCTCGGGGAGAACCACAGAAGGAGAGATCCACTCCCATGGACGGACAGGCTATAGAGACCCAGGGCCGATGGCCCTTAAGCGGGCCAAGATCGCAGACCGTCCAGTCCTTGTTGTCAATCCAGTAGGCAGGGTTTCTCCATTCAGCCAGGTTCCTCCGCTCGATCTAGACAGACACTCCCGAGGGAGAGTGGGACAGGAGACACCATGTGAATAGTAATGAACAGACTACAGATAATATAAATATTGTATCATAATAAGACAAAGTTTGCAGTAAGAAGAAGAAGAGGATAGCGCTCAGTGTACCGTACTTCCCACAGCAGTGTTTCTTCTAAGGCAGCTTTACTTCAGGCTGTGGGTCAGAGCTTTACCTAACTGACCTGATCATAAGCTCATTCAAAGAGGTACGTTTTGAGCCTAGTCTTAAATGTAGGGACTGTGTCTGCTTCTTTAACGTGAGCTGAGAGTTTATTCCATAACACCAGAGCTTGGTAGCTAAAGGCTCTTCCTCCTACAGTGATTTTGGAGACCCGAGGAATCACTAATAGCCCTGAGTTTTGAGAGCGGAGTGCTCTGGTTGGCTGATATGGAACGATAGCGTCTTGGAGATAGAGCGAAGCCATACCTTTTATGGCTTTAAATGTGAGGAGCAGGATTTTAAATTTTATTCTAAACTCAACAGGAAGCCATGAAGAGACTTGAAAACTTTTTAGGGAACTTTTAGGACTAGCTGCTAAACGGCGAGCTACACGGCCCTTGCGTGACGTGTAGCTCGCGCAGCTCCAATGCTAACAGTCCGACCCCCATTAAGTAGGAGATTTAAAAAAAATTACTATTGCAACAACACATCATCAGTAGGGTAAAACTAACCTGTCTCACGACGGTCTAAACCCAGCTCACGTTCCCTATAGGTTGGTGAGCAATCCAACGCTTGGTGAATTCTGCTTCACAATGAAGTTCCACATGATTTTCTCAAATGAAAGATTCCGCCAGCAAACAGATCATGTCGCTGATGATTGGTCCGTTTATCCCTTACGTAAAACATGTAACACAGTGTTCAATAGGGCTCTATGCTCTTACGTCACAAATCAAGCGGAGGTGAATACAGCGCTCTCGCTTCATTGAAAACAATGGGAGATCGCTGATATTGGGTGGTTGTTTGAGAGGATTTATTAAGGTGAATAATTGTCAGATTGTGATGAAATGTGATTTGATTACCATGGTAACCTGCCTATTGAGGCAAAAGTCTGATATAAACAGAAATTGGACTTAATTGGTCTCAATGAATGTTTGTACAAACTGCCAAGAGGTCGCCTAGTACGCGTCGCTAATCCATCATAACTTTGTGTTGAATTTCACGCATTTATGTTTGCCTTTCTAAGTTAAAAGTAATGCTGACGAGAAAATGTTTTAGAAGCTTTTAGGCGACGTTCTGTCTAGTTTATTCAGCTTTAGATTTAGCTAAAGCATGACTTAGCTAACACATATCATGACATTAAACATTTGATTAACAATTTATTTTATGTTTAAAGCAAAGTAAATGGTAGAATTTAGAGCCTGATGTGTCCGGCACAGTTACGTTAAACTTTAAAACATAATCCACACAATGTGTTTAGATCTGCAGACGTCGATTCTAATCATAAAACTTACTCAGTTTACAAGATTGAAGCTGTAGTTCCGACAAAATGACCGCACAAGAGATTTAGGTCGGATTTACTGAGAAAAACTAAATTTATCGAACACAATCTCTCACTCACAGGCAAAAACGCTGTTTAATACCGCCATTGTTTTCACCTGCACATCTGCGGCGCACTGAAATTACAAGGATGGTAGAAGAGCCCTATAGCCCCACCTAGAGTTTACATCACCAGCCGCCACTGAAACAGAGACACTGAGAACAAAGGCCAAGGAACGGGCGAAGAAAAAATAAACACTGGTGAGAAGCCAACAGCTACTTTACTTTCAAAAAGAAAAGCAAATTACTCCAGGCTTATTCAAAATAGAATGAACGGGAAAACAGCTGACTTAACAAGTGAGAACCCTGAAAAGCGCCCTAATTAGTGTGCCTGGGTATCAAAAAGGCAACAAGTATCGAAAACTGTTGCAGGATTGACACATTGCTAACAGTGAGGAGTGCTTGACTGCCGTGAACTGACACAGAGAAAGAGACCCGTGACAAGATCACGAAAATAATCATTTTGTCTGAATTCTTCCCAGACAAAGCTGTTTAATTGGCCACAGGAGGATGCAGGTTTAAAGCTGTTCACACCCTCGCAGTTATTTTGCCGGCTCATTTTGTAGCTAAACAGGAACTAAGGTGGGAGTGTAAGAATGATGATGCAACTCCTCGAAGTTGCATGTAATGAAAACGGGAAGTACATTACCATTCACTTTGTAGTTTAAAATGGGAGCTTGTTCGTACGACGGCAATGAAAAAAGTGTATTTTTCTGTAAACCTCTGTTTTCGTTAGCTTTTACAATGTAATAATGGACATCAGAACGTTGGTTGATAAAAATAAATGTTAAGCTTGTTTTAGTTTAAGTTCTCTGTAAGTTGAAATGTTGCTTATTTCGTGTGTGCGTCACAAATTAAACGCCTGCCCTCCACACACGTTAACCTAACAAGAGTCTGCCAAGACGACATACCGCTTCCGAGGTCTGTTAAAGGAACAGGCCACCGTTTTTACATACTGAGATATGTTCTTACCTTAGCTTTGACGAGTTGATGCATAACTGTGTGGTCTTTGTGCGTGCGCTCAGTCACGCAAATGTTGTTCCAAACTGGGGTGAAGATAGAAGCTACCAAGCTATTCCACATTTTCCCTATTTAAATACAGTTATGTGAGCCTTTAGGAAGTGCTCCGAAGGTATTATTACGCCTTACAAATACTTACATATACATTACATATAATCATGACTTCTCAGCAACAAACATGATTACATGTTGGTTCATGGAGGACTTCATCCCTGAATTATTGGTGCGTTCCACTTATGTCGGAAGTCGGAAAATCCGACCAGGATAAAATGTTACCTCCGAGTTGTTGCGTTCCAGCTGTCCAGGTCGGAAACATCGGAGGTAGACACGTCTGTAAAAGTTACAACTTTGTTGCTCATGTTCGAGCATCATAATCAGAACTTCATTGTAATATTTATTATAATTGTTGTAAATACAGTGATAATTTAGCACTAGTAGTTTCTTTATTTTTACAATTAAGACGCTAGCAAGAGAGCAGTAAAGCTTATCCGTTTCACGCTGACGTCTAACAAGTTTATTTGGGAAACATCTGCCAAATAACGCGGTTTAATTGTTTATTGGTTTATTTGGCTGGAACAGTGCAAGTTAATAACACGCCACACCGGATTGTAGCCCTGGGCTAATTTCCATCCGTCATCCCCCATGCGCACTCTCAAACATCCTGGCCTATTGTACATGTTTTTAGTGGTAGGGGAAACCCACGCAGAGAACATGCAAACTCCACACAGAAAGACCCCGGCCTTGGTGGGAATCGAACCCAGACCTTCTAGCTGTGAAGCACGAGCGCTAACCGCTGTACTACGGTACCGAGTTTCCAAGTTGGAATTACGGCGTTGGTTCGCATTCCAGTTGAAATTTCCAAGTCAGAGCTCGGAAATTCTGACTTCCGAGATCAAGTGGAACGCAGCATAAACGTCTAACTACTGTAATGAATGTACATGAACATTTTAATAATTCATCATGATCATGAGGCTCACATAAGAACACCATGAATTCACTAAAACAGCAATGAAATGTTAATAAAATATTCAACCAATCATGATCATGAGGATCATGCATGAACATCATGACTCATATGGCAGAAGTAGTTTTTTTCTAAATTATGATCAGCGGAACTTTTTCACCTCCTTTCTCTCTTTCACTATCTCTCTCCCCCTTAATCTCTCACTCACTCTCTTTCTCTCTTTCAATATCTCTCTCACACACACGCACACATGTTTGTAATTCCATTTTAGTGAGGACACTCATAGACATAACCCTGAACCCTAAGCCCCTAACCCTAACCTTAATCCTAACCCTAATCTAAACCCAATTCTAACCCTAAAACCACATCTTGACCCTCAAACAGTCCTTCAAATAAGTGAGGACCACACAAAATGTCCTCACTTTCCAAAAATGTCCTCACTCTGTTGGTTAAAAAATCAAACTGGTCCTCACAATGTTGTAATTACAAGTACACTCACACACACACACACACACACACACACACACACACACACACACACACACACACACACACACACACACACACACACACTCTCTTTCTCTCTCTCTCTCTCTCTCTCTCTCTCTTTCTCTGTCTCTCACTCTCATGGGCTGCAACTGATTTTTTTTCCCTCATTTCTCTCTCCCACACTCTTTCTCTCTCTTTGTACCGACTCGTTTGCGGCTGACCCATCACCACTTGAACCATATCAATACTACAATGGACAGCTTTGATCAGGACTTTCATGGCGCACCACACCGAGCTAAACTAAAAACCCGGAAGTGCAAGGCCTAGATAATGAACGCTGACAATGCAACACAGGTGAACAACACTCCCAAAACACTCACGCTGTCAAACAGACATTTTCAAGACGTAACGGCTGGGATTTACCGTAAACTGTTTGTGTGTATTCTTTCCACAATGACAACTACCTATCACAGCGAGCTTTCATACTAAGAAGAAGAAAGTACCGCTCCTATCTGTGCAAAACAACTTGCACAGCTGTTGTAAGAACCCCAGCATTCATCATGACAAATGGCCCTCTTACAACCAGTACATTCAGATCCATTATATTCATCTGTGCACTCTGCTCAAGTGGTTTTAAAATGATAAAGAACCGTCCTCCACCTGTGCCTCCTCTGAGCTTGAATCGCATATAAAACGTACACTTAAGGACGACTAGGGTCTGTCTGTCTTTCTGTGGGGAAAAAACATTCCATCAGCGCAGCCGCCTCATTGTGTCCGACTTAATAAACTGCAGAGCACACGCGTGTCCGAGATCAAGGACTCCTGATGTCTCCGATGGCGCCACGAGGTCAGGAAATATGAATTTAAAAAGTTACAATAAAGTGCAAATTGAAGACGGACAATTAAGAAGCAGAAGAGCAACACGGCACTGGAGAGTTTAATGTCTCAAGTGTGAATTTAAAAGATGTCTTGAAAGAAAGAAACTCGTCTAATGTGCACGGATAAGAGACAGTTTGCACAGCCGTATGCTGCGGAGGCACTTGTCAAGGCTATTTCCTTCTAGAGCTTCCTTTCCCTTTAACTAATTCTTCAAAACAAGAGTTCACTGGTCTTCAGATGTGCAAGTTTAAGCCGGGGACGCACTAGAGGAGTTTAAGTCTGATACTGAGCCTCTTCCCAACAAACGTTTCTCGCAAGCGTTGATTTGTCATGACACTCCTCGTATGTGTGGTGTCGGTGCGATTGTGTTTCGACTGTTGGATTGCGGCCTCTGAAACCTCAAAGAGTAAGTGACAAACATGTTTGTGACAGCGATTTGAGCAACGTTACTGTGGCAAAATCCAGGAAACTGTCAGGGAACTCATACCACTTCTGCTCCTCTCTGCTCCCCCACCTCGCAGTGCGGCATCCACCCTCTCCTTTAGAAACGATGATTTCATCCGCACGCATTTATTTGGAACCCTTCGCTGCAAACATGAGCAAAGAGAAAGAACAGGCCGCTGATGCTGTCCAGTATCGGACCTGTTTAGACCATCTTTGCCGGAAACTGCTAGTGTATGAGGTCTGGCATTATGTCTTGCACTCGTTGTTTAGTCTGTTATACAAGTGTGGGATTATTACCTGTTGAAATAATGTCCGTGGTCTGTGCACTTTGTTTCTTTAAATTGGGAAACTAAAATCATTTAGACTAAACTGTGTTTCAAGTTATTATGCAAATTATATTTCAGTAAAAAATAAAAGTTTATCAATGAAACTCATGGATGGTATTGTGGCTGAGGGCTCTTTGAATCACTGACATCAAAGGTAAAAACTACTGAAAAAGGACGTTCTACATTATTAAGCAGACCAACATTTTCAAGCAATAATGGAAAGAGAAAGGATCTCTCTGTAGATGAAAAGCGTGCCTTTGACTACGTATGAAAACCTTCGATATTTCATGAAAGATTAAGTGTAATCATTGTACTGTTAAGAGATAATGGCTGGTTCAGAGCACACACGGGTTTGTGCAGATAAAAGGCACAATGAGGACGGTTTCTGCAAGACAAATACATCAGATTAAGAGAACAGCTGCTACAAAGCAGCAAACAGGTATTTAAAGCTGCTGGTGCCTCTGGAGTTTCCCGAACATCAAGATGTAGGACCCTCCAGAGTCTTGCAGTTGTGCATAAACCGTCTATCCGGCCTCCCCTAAACTGTTCATTCAATTCAATTCAACTTTATTACGGACTCAAGGTCCAAAAAGACAGCGACATCACAAACAACATTAAACTACAAACAAATAAATTACACAGTCCCTTTAAAAAGACAGCTATACCAGTGCCTCCACATTAGCGACTGATAGCGAATGGCACTACAGGTGACATCAACCAATGAACCAATTACTGTATTAACAGACTTATTCAAACGACATATGAAACGGTACATAAGCGTCCGCAGTGTGGCTTGCAGCGTGTTTATTCCAGCAGTGACAAACATCTCACTCGCACTGGTCCATCTCGGCCTCCTGAGAAGCACACGCAGAGCGTCGTTATAGGCCACCTGCAACCTTTGCAATGTTCCTTTTTTATAGTTCGACCAAAGGTGCGCTGTGTACAGAGGTGTACAATATGATTTGAACAACATCATTTTCACTTTGTCCGTACAAAAGCCAAATTTACGCGCTAGCGTGTTTGCCTGGGCATATAACGTTCTACATTGCCTGTTTATGTCAGCATCATCAGACAAGTCTTCTGTCAATATATGCCCAAGATATTTTATTTTGTTTGAAACATGAAGCCTTGCATTAGACAAATAAAAATCAGGATATGATGTCTTCTTATCCTCCTTGGCTCTACAGATCATAACCAAACTTTTCACTGCATTATATTTAATGTCATGCTCCAGGCCATAGCTTGAACAAATGTTAAGTAACTGTTGCAGCCCAGCAGTGCTTGGACTGAACACAACAAGATCATCTGCATACAACAAATGATTTAACACAAGGTTACCAGCTATACATCCAGTATTACAAGCCTTAAGTCTTGTAGACAGATCATCCAGATATAAGTTAAAGAGAATCGGGGATAGTATGCCCCCCTGTCTGACCCCATTGCTGACCTTAAATGGAGCAGACACACTGTTCCCCCACTTAACCTGCATCTTTTGCTGAGCATACCAGTAGATCAAGATCCGCACAATGAATTTGGGAACACCTTTCTGAATTAGTTTAATAAATAATTTCCTGTGGTTAACTCTGTCAAAAGCCTTAGAGGCATCTAAAAAACACATAAAAACTGAGGAGTTTTGACCCTTATATTTAGCAATAATTTCTTTAAGGGCATATATACACATGTCTGTGCCCAGCTTAGCTTTAAAACCAAACTGGCAATCTGACGACAAAATAAACTTAGATATTTTGTCCAGCAAAATTGATTCAACGATTTTAGACACAATACTGGCCAATGCTATTGGTCTATAATTGTCTGAACAGCCAATCTTGCCAGCTTTATCTTTTAAAACAGGAACTAACAAGACAGTGAGCATGGAATCAGGCAAAAACCCATGGGCAAAAAAAGCTGTGAAGCAGATGGAGAGCAAAGGAGCTAACCTTGCACTACATTGAATGTTCACAAGCAGAAACGGCTGCAGTGTCTCAGAAATACGTGAAGACTCATTTTCAAACAGTCTTGTTTGCTGATGAGTGCCGTGCAACCCGAGGCTGCAACGTCAGCAAGGAGGGGGGAGTCATGTTTTGGGCCAGAATCATGGGAAGAGATGATTGCCGCTGGTCGGCCCCTTTAGGGTCCCTGAGGGTGAGAAAATGACCTCTGAAAAATATGTGTATATGAGTTTCTTTACTTTCTTTCTTCACTTTCTTCCATGGTACAAAAATAACCGTGCTTTTCCTAACAAAATCATCTTCATGCATGACAACGCACCATGTCATGCTGTAAAGAATACCTCATTCATTGGCTGCTATGGGCATAAAAGGAGAGAAACTCATGATGTGGAGCACATCCTACCCTGACCTCAACCCTATTGAGAACCTTTGGAGCAGGGTTGCCAGATTCTCAAAACCAATATATCGTACCAAGCTTCCAAAACTATCGTGATTCAGCACAAACTATCGTACACTATAAATATGCCAATAGCGCTGCGTAAAATATGGCTCATATCATCACCACCCCTAACTACAACACAGGCGCACGCACTGTCCCATTTATTACATTACTCACACACATGACATGACGACATAGGCAAGCCTATACTCACCTAAGAGATGAACTCCACCTCCTCGTCAGAGTCATTCTCTTCTGCAGGAATTTCTGATGTAGACGCTCTTGTACAAGTTTGTCATTGAGCGCAACATAGTTTTTGTAGGCTTGAAATCCAAACATCCCCCTCCATTCTTCACACACTGATGCTTGGATAAACCCGTTAAGGTTTGCAGTAATCAGTCGATTGCTGGATTTGGTTTTATCAGATTTACTTTGGAGAACACACACTCACATGAGGAAAAATAATTAGCTAAACTGTAATAAGAAGCGGGTAAATTACAAGTCGCAAGAGGGGAGATGGGGTTACGTTTTAATCAAATGCCATGGCTGCAGCCAAGGCAGGAGGATATGCGCTAGCGGAACTGTAAACCTGATCCAGGGACAGTCTCTCCTTCTGACAGCAGATATTACGCCTACGTGAATATGGAGGCTAAGTCTGACTCCAGATCAGAGCCAATACAAAGCGCTGCTGAGAGGGGGAGAGTGCATTTAACCCGACCTTATCTGGCGCTCTGAAGTTATAGTAAATTTTTTAAAATTACTGATCGTACATCGTACAGGAGTCCAAATTATCGTACAAATACTATAGTTATGGTACATCTGGCAACCCTGCTTTGGAGCATCCATCCATCCATCTTCTTCCACTTGTCCGTTGCCGGGTCATGGAGGCAGCAGTTGGAGCTGCCCAAATCACATTGCACCAGCCCCTTATGGCTCCTCCTGCAGATGGTGGCTCCACGGGAGGACGCCCTCACAATTAAACTGGCCTGTTGGTCTCTCATAAGGGGCTTCTGGGCTTTGGAGCATCCTCAAGCAAAATATCTATTATCATTGGGAGTTTTTTTCAGTCACATTCACATTATCCTCTAACAGTTAACAAGACTTAAAAATTATGCTGACTGTCATTTGACTACCAGGCGGTAGAGTACACTTGCTCATAAATCTCTTCCAGTGGTTCTTTTAACAACAACTAAGTGATTTGTGTTTCCAAGCAAAAATTAAATAGAAAAAGGAACGAAAACCCGGTCCAGCTAAGAAGCAAAAGCTGTAGAGAAGGGGTAGGCAAGTTGGCTTGGTGTAGGGCTGATTTTGTTCATCGTCAAAAGACCGGACGGGACGGACACTCCCATTGTAGACCGAAGTTTCACTTATACAAATACCGGTGTTGTACAGTATATATGGGTATATAAATGGGTGTTCTGCTAAGACATTTTAAAGGAATTTACAGTATTTTTCCTATTTCTAGAGTACTTTAACAGGCATTTGAATTCTGATTTGTGTAATATTCCTCCAAATCAACTTGAAGGTCAGAGGTTCTATGATGCCAACGCCAATGCTTTCATTTTTATCTTACAATTAACTATCTCTGGATTGTCATAGCAACTCCTACTTTTAGTTTATTTATCTGATCCGTGTTGCTAAAATGTCCCAGTACCATTCAGAGCAAATTTTATATACCCAATCTTGTGTTTCTAATCACAAGGCTGTAGACTAGACTTTTACGCAGATGGGTGGCGCCATGTGAAATCTTCAGCTTCATAAGTGGCTGGACAGGGGCTGGACAGACTCCCATGGCGATGTTAAGGGCCTGTCACAATTGGCGCACAGGCACTATGCGATCATTTGCGGCCTCAAAATATGAAGGTCGTGCGAACACTCTCTTTTGGCGCACGGGCATCTGCACGAGTGACCGCTATTGACCGCATGAAAAGGTGTGAATCGCAGTTGGCTCATTAGTCGCAGCTGAATGTCATGCATGCACAAAATTCAGTGGCGGTCGATTGGGACTGAATATAGCCGCAGCAGGCCGCTACGCTCGCGAGAATGGTGAAAGATAAAACGTCTCAGTCGCGCAGATGGTGAGATACTGGCGAGAGACTGTTGACCGCCGGGATCCGTCTCGTGCTATTCCTGCTGTAGGTATATAGAGGCTAGACGCTGTTTCCTCTTGGTCTAGAGCGCGGATCAGGCTGTTTTTTCTGTCCAAGCCCGGGCCCTTGGAGGGGGATGGAGGGGCTCGTAAACCTGCTGTTACCTCGTAGTGCAGGTGAATTCAATACTTGTCAAAACTTCTCTCAGTCCGTGCGCTTAAAGCGAACGCACACCGAGACACTTTGAAACAGTTTCACCACATTTCTGTGATGCACACGCTTCACAGAACCCATTAACCTGCTAAAAAGAGCCACGTTTGCCCTCTCTCTTTCAACATGGACTAACGTGTTTTATTTTATTTTTGATAAATGGATAAATCATGTGTTTAAAGTGCTGCGCGGTTTGAGAAAAGCCTTTGAAGTGAGGTTACGCAGCGCGTAATGTTGCCATGGCACATGGTGCGCTGCATTCTGCACCGTCAGAGTTAACATTTCAGACAGTACTGGACTGTCACGTTTACTTCGTGTCTGAGAGTTCAGCGAGCTCCACAGAGCGCTCCCTCCTTTAAGTCAGACAGAAGCTGGTCACTTCCCCGAAGCAGGGCCTGAGCTCAGGGTCTTGCTGAACTTGGTGCGTAAAAGCAGTGGTGCGCTAATGCCTCCAGCCATGTATGGGGCGGCAATATCGTGCACCGCGGGCCCAGTTTATTATTTATTTTCCCCCCCACAAAAACTAATGCTAAGTCGCGTCATGTGTAAAGAAGAGAGTGAAGAGGAAGAGTCGGTGTTGCTTGTAAGCGACGTCCTCAGGCTACCAGCGAAAGCACTGACGAACCATGGTTTGTCTGCAAGATAGCTATAGCTATCCTACATCTTGATAACTTCGCCTTGAGCAATGCTGTTGGCAAATTGGGCCCCATAACTTCTCACATCTGACTGGCCATTTAGCTGCTGTTTATTCTGCTGAAGTCCATGCTTTTGCTCTGTTTTTTGTGTGCTTTTGATGTTTCCTTATTCATAAATTGTGTTTGCTCTGATAGGGACCATCCATGTTTTCTCTTGATTGCTTTTAGCTGTCACGATAACTCCTATATCGACTTTGTTCAATAAATGACAGAACGTTGAGTTACCCCATTTTTTTTATAATTTATTATTTTCTTTGCCCTGAGTAACTTGTGTTTCATTGTGGGATGTTTTAAGATCAATAACTTTTGGAACAAAGCTTCAGTGTCCTTTTTAAGCTTTTTTTTTTTGGGGGGTTCCTGAATGATATCTTTTATCGCAATATTTTCCTGCCTCAATATATCAAACTATTTTTACAGGCCTAATTGCTTTATCCGTCTGTCATGGGTTAGCTGCACTTCTGACAGTGAATTGTAAGTTTGATCTTTCTTTATTTTCCCAAATAAATGCATTGTTTACTAGTATTTCTTTACAGTATGTACAAAGTTGTTATTGTGTGAAACCTCGTGAAGTCTTGTGAGGGCTCCGCACCATAAAGAAGCCATACATAAAATTGTACTCAATGTGATTCAAAGTTTACAAGAAAACCATATGAAATATGTGCAGACGATGTTCAGTAGTCAATGTGAGCCCGGCGTCAGCCTACACTCTTGGCTCAGCGCACCTTGACTCGGGTTTACAGTATCTCCGCTTGGTCATAGTGAGCCTGAAACACACGAATAGACTAATGTTGCCAACAGATCTAGTTACTCTCAGCCTTGTACGCTTAAGGACTTAATCTATAAAACATCTTTAGTCCATCCGCTTACCCCGTACCCTGTGCCCCTCCCGACCGCACATGTTGACGTGAACATTTAGTTTGATGATGGAAGCGTGTAATGAAGACACAGTGCATACTGTGGCTCATCTGCCTAAAGCTGAAATATGGCCCTCGATATCAATGTGAGGACCTCGTGGAGGGAGATTATTGATGATGCTGTTCGAAAACTAGCCTATACGAAGACGTTTACTTTACTCGGATATTGATTTGTTTTTCTCCACGGGGCAGCGCTTCCTGTTTAACATAGAAAGGTCTGTATGTAAACCACATTTTTAAGCATTCACTTTAAAGGGGGGTATTATGTAAAATCGACTTTTTCAAGCTTTATATGCCGCGCACCATGTCATTATGTCATTCCCTCATTAAACACATGCCTGGAGTGTTGCCTTGGCTCATTCACGTATTTATGAGTAATCAGTAAAAACTCGGATGGCAGCCATTTATGCCTCAGTCCTCCTAGGAACGCCCCCACCTCCTGGAGACGCCTCTGGCCCTTTCGTCACCAGCCAAGCACCAACCACTGCTCCTCAGCTCAGCAGAGCCCCCTCCCCGCATGTCGAGCGCAGATGTAAACAGTCAGTCATCATGGAGGATTAGCTTCATGTGTTGTAAACCGGAGCTACAGCAGCTCTGAGACTTTTATAAAAACACACATCAGTGTTTCTGTTACCTCACACCCAGGATTAAAACCAGTGACAAGAAAACGTATTTCCATGGCGGGATCTGCGCTGGTAATGCGTTTGGACCTTGATGATGCCCTGATAGCATTCCCTCCGGAGAAAGCTAATTTTACAAGCTAAAGCTCCAGTCATGACGTGAAAACGAGAAATATGCACGAATAAAGTCAATAAACCACCATCTACACAATGAACCGTTTAACAATGATCACACACTGAGACGGGATTGTTGATTTTGAAGTTTATTGCTCACATTTCATCTACAATGGGTTGTAGCCGAGTGGTTTTCTCTCGAAGCTAACAAGTCTTAGCAGTTAGCCGCTAACTAGGCCGGAACGATTTATTGAAAACAAGTAGCCTATTATGCACTTACCACGTCACTAAAACATGCAACTACTTGAAGCAGACTTTGCAATGATAACACACTGAGCCTGGCTTGATGATTTTGAAGTTTATTGCTCACATTTAATCTACAATGGGTCGTAGCCGAGTGGTTTTCTCCCGAAGCTAACGCACAATTAGCCGCGAGGTGCTAACACAGCTAGCTCGGAAATTCATTGAACAAAAGCAGCATATTATGCACTAATAATGTCAATAAAGCCGGCAACTACTTGAAGCAGCTTTTACGATGATCACACAATGAGCCTGGCTTGACACATTTGTGATTTCTTGCAGACTTTTCATCAACAATGAGCTGTAGTCGATTATAACATGCTAACGGGGGTACCACCTGCACAGATAATGTCCCTCTATTGAAGCGTATGGGCTGGATATACAGACGCTTAAATACTGGGGAGATCCTGGTGTAGTCCATGGGGGTATAGTTAAAGATCCATAGGGCATGGCAGTAGCAAATAGGGACTAGATAGCTTCCAAACAGCAGTTATTTTTCAGGCAAGAGCCCATTCCAAGCCTGCGGTGTGGAAAGTTCAGCTGCTGGATCAAATCATATCCTGGGTGGCCATTGTTCACAAATTGATAAAGCGTAGCTCCTTTCCAAAAGTAAAAATTAAGATGCACCAAAAATCGATCGTAGTTTCTATGCATGTGGAGGAAACAGGACGAAAACAGTAGTGTTGTTTAAATGCCACAGCAGTACGCTGAAGGGGGCGTGTCTTAAAGAGACAGAGGCCTATTTCAAGACGTTCAGTACAGCCATTTTGAGAGAGTAATTTTATTCAAGGCAGTTATTTTAATTTACTGCATATACAGACCAACAGAAGGTTGCGTCATTATTGTAGTGTGCTAATAGACTGGTGCTATGTGATTGAAAAAAGCATAATACCCCCTCTTTAATAAAAGTTAAAATTGGTGGTCTCTGTTTTGGCTTTCTTGGGAAATATTGGTGTGCACTTCATTTTAAGTAACTATTGTGCAAAATTACCCAAAATGAGCGAAATCGGACTTCATATGTGCGAATGGGAGCCATTTTTTGTTTGCGAAAAATCTCAAAATACTTCGTACAGTTCTTCTTCTTAAGATTATTTTCCACCCAAAATTAGGTTGTTCCGATAAACGCTCTAGAAGGAGATAGATTTTGTACGAAGTGAAAAATAAAGGCGGATTCCCGCTTCGCGGGCTGTCATCCAAAATGGCCGACACCCAATATGGCGGACGGCGTTGCCGTAATAATATTTTTTGCTCAACTTGTCATGATGCACGTCTGTACCGATTTTTATGATTCTACGACAAACTTCATTTTTGGCCAAGTCCTATCTCGCAATGTTAAAAAAAAACTATTTTGAAATTCAAAATTTGGAAATAGTCAAAAGTTGCATCGGATCGGGTTTGAATTTTGGGCCAAAATCTGTGACTTTTCGTCAATGTTCACTGGGTGAAAATTGCGACGGTGCGAAAGAAAGAAAGAAAGAAAGAAAAAAAAAAAAAAAAAAAAAAAAAAAAAAAAAAAAAAAAAAAGAAAGAAAGAAAGAAAGAATAATATTCCCATACGAAAACAATGTTCCCGCTTACGCGGGTACCATAAACTATGTATTTTCGGAAAGCGCTCGCGCATTCCTACCTCATGGTAGAGGTCCTGGGTCATTGACTTTTATGGGCTCTGTACAATTACAATGTTGATTTTTGCATTATATATGTATGTGCATGGGTCGTGCACGACAAGAGGAGTGTGTTAGTGAGTGTTTGAGAGGAGGGGAGCGCTTTGCGTTCGTTTTGTGCGTTTTGTTTGCACTTTGGGGGAGTGCGCTCCGCTTCGCTCCGCGCACCATCCAATTACAATGTTCGTTTTCTGATACATGTGCACGTGCACGGAATGTGCACGACGAGAGGAGTGCGTTAGTGCATGTTTGAGAGGAGGCGAGCGCTTTGTATACAAGAGCCCCTTCGCCAGCCTTGATTAGCCTGGCTAACGCCAGACTGCTGTGTGCGCTCGAATCCTTTCGAACTTCACAACAGTCTGGGGACCATGGCCGACATTTTTCCATGGATTTGGGCACCAATCACAGAACGAGGAGGGACGGTAAGACGATGACGCGCTATTTGACATACGGAAGCTTGTAGTTTGTTTAGGGATAAAAAAAATAAAAAATATTTACAGATCTAACATGACAGCAGCAGACGCGATGCCATCTTTCGATCAAGCTTTAGAACGTGTTCTAAATAGTTTAGCTCAAAAGTTTACAGCAGGTACGTCATACGTCATCGGATACCATGATACGATTGGCTATGGCTACGTGCAGACGCATGAGAGACATTCGTAGCGCCCAATAAACGGCTATGGACAATCGTAAACCACACCTCTCCTACGAGAAAATGAATTGGTGGTCCCCAGACTAAATATCACTTGTGATTTTAGTCTGGCGTTAGCCAGGCTAAGCCCTGATGGCACTCGGGTCTAAATACATTTCTGACCAGCCAACGAAAACTTGTTGACTAATTTGCCCACTCTTCTTATTAATGTCCGTATGGCTATGGAAAAATCAAACCGATTTTGACATCTGGCTGATTTGGCTGAGGGTATGAATGTGAGCAGGGTGCGTGTGGTTTGACATGATTTTAATTGCTTGCTGTCCAAATTCCCGTACCAGGCTAATATTGATGATGTGGGGATACTTTTAATATTTGCTCTTTAAAATGAAGGAGGATTCTGTTTCTGACTCTGAGGCTTTTGAGCTGTCTCAGGAATAACAGTCTTTTATTGGTCTTCTTTGTATTTTTCGCATGCTGCGTCCATTTGAATGTGTTCTTGATGTGCGTCCCGAGGAATTTGAAGTTTGAGTCCGAGATGGCTATATCTTCAGATGTTGTGGGTGTGGGTGAGTGTGAGAAATCTATTATGCGTTCCTTTGTTTGTGATGTATTGAGCTGAAGGTTATTATTGTGACACCAAGTGACTGCTTGGTTGATTGCGCAATAGTGGTTTTCATTATTGTCAATGATGAGTTCAACTATTGTTGTGTCGTCTGTGTATTTGAGGATGGATACTGAGCTGCCCTCAGACCGATGCCCTCTGCCTTCTTGCTGAATCGGCACACATCACCAGACAGTCTTTTTTATTTCAAGTTAAATAATTCTACACAATTCTAATCTAACAACTGACATTTTATAGTGAGACAGGGCTGGCATTAAGGTTTTTTAGCATATTTTAGGCACAATTTAAACCTCTGCTAAATGCACCTACTCGAAGGTTTTGCAGCACTGACCACCGGTCTGTGGCCCTTCACCCCATAGATCAGGGGTGCTCACACTTTTTCAGCATGCGAGCTACTTATAAAATGATCAAGTCAAAATGATCTACCTACTACAAAAATGCAAAACATATATTTATTTCTAAATATATTGAGGATTCTTTATATCTACAATGTATGTTGATGTACATGCATAACCGCATGAGCCAATATTGCACAACACAACACAATTAACTATGTAAATGTTTTGTCATTACCCGAGTTTACTCTGATGACTTGCACTGAATTGAATCAGCCAGGGATGCATAGTCCGGACAGTAGCTGCTGACAGCCAGCCTCAAGCACACTTCCAAATGTTCATCAGTCATGGTGGAACGGTACTTGGACTTAATGATCTTCATGTGGGAAAAGGCTGACTCACATAAATAAGTGGAGCCGAATAATGCAGTCAAGGAGGTAGCACATTTCCTGATGTTGGGGTACTTTACCTCTGTGAGTAAGTTCCAGAACTGTCCATGAGCTCTGGACTTCAGCTCAATGTCGGCTTGCAGTGTCAAAATCTCATCTTCCACTCCAGAAGAGTTCAGGTGAAACAGTGTTGCAATTTTTGATGCGACTGAATCAACCTCAGCATCTTCCCGAAAAGGATAGCACATGAATGTAGCGACTGGCTCGAGCAAAGAAAAGTCTTGAAAGCGTTTGTCAAACTCTGACAGACAATTGTCAATCTGCTCTGTGTAGCGTGCAACAGCCACTGACCGTCATTTAGTTGCGTGTATTCTGCATGTCCAGCTACACGGAAAAACTCCTTAATCTCTGGACAGAGCTCTCGAAATCTTTGCAGGAATTTCCCTCGACTAAGCCATCTCACGTCAGTGTGCAGCAACAACTCAGAGTGGTCGCAGTCAGCCTTCTCCAGATGTGCACGAAATAACCGTCTTTGAAGAGATCTGGCGCGAATAGAACAGGCGATCCTCGTTGCATCATCCATGATCTCCTTCATGTTGAGCATTTTAGCGCATAATGCTTGTTGGTGGATTATGCAATGGTAATTTAGGAAGTCCGGGAAATCATCGTCCTGCCTGCACTTGGCAATAAATCCATTCAAGCGGCCAACCATTGCGGGAGCTCCATCCGTGGTGATAGACATCAGTTTGTACACTGGGAGCTGAGTTTTCTCCATAAAGTTTTTAAACGACTGAAATATGTCCGCTCCTCGCGTCTGTTCTTTCATGGACAGTACTGTTAATAGCTCTTCTTTTGTAGTGATATCACTAAACACCATACGAATGAAAATGCACATCTGGGCTGTGTCACTCACGTCCGTAGATTCGTCCAACTGCAGTGACTAATATTTTAGTAAACAAAAATACTGGAGAGCAAAGTAATTCTTAAAGCTTGTATGAACTCAAAGGGACAGTGTGATGACAGTTGCAGGAGAGTCTGCAAGTTTGACAGAACAGTCAGCTTATATTCCACAGAGTGGTTTTATTAGACCTACTTTGAAGTGTTTGAAGCAAAGGACACCAAATGGACGTCCTGCACAGATGACATGCACACAGCTGTAACAATTATCTGGCTTAGTTCCATTGTGAAATAACACATTATACTGTTTTCAAAATGCATGCATAAAGATATCCCACATTGCTGTGAAAACAAGTTCCACCAACTCATTAACAAATGATTCTGAAGTTCAATCGTTGAACCATCTGGAGTTCAAGATATTTTGTTCAGCCGAAGATAGAAATTGAACCCAGGAATTCTTCCCTGACAGATAAACGCAGCGCTTGAGAGGAAAATTACCTCAGCTTTGTTCAATAACAAATGATGGGCAGAATTATTCATCCATACACCCTCCCACATTCCGCCGAAATTCCCTTTTGCATAAAACAGTTACAAGTACAAGGACAGAGGAATTATCTTAGCGGGGCCTTGATCTTGAAATAAGAGTCAGATTCATTTGAAGGCACTTTGGAGACGTCCGAGTGATCTTCAGCCCTCTTCAGAGTTCGGATTTGAATATTATGTGACGGAAAGTTTGAGGATACTTGTACTTTCGACATTCCAAACTTTGTCCATCTGCGCTACGAAGATTGGGATTTTTAGCATCCGGAACAGGACAGATTTCGAGTACGGTTGAGCTCCATCAGATTATATAGCATAAACCGGACTTATTGGTTCTCCATCCTTCTGATAAACCGTGTTTTTACTTTTGCTGATGCTTGCCTTTCTCCCCTCTCCCGCTGTTTCCATCCTCATTAAAAGTTTGAACCCTCCTCCTCCTCCCTGCTTGGCGCCCCCCCCCCCCCCCCATCTGTCCTCTCCACCGTCCCTCCAATCTGTCTCCACTGACCTCTGATCCTTCCATACTTACAAAAAAACAAAACAAAAAGATTGATAATTGCACCCGTCAGCCTGCACGTAAACAGCGACGTCTGCAGGGAGCATTTTCTCACAGTAAGTAATCAACCTCTTCTCGGGGTCAGAATGCAAGAGCTGGATGTGGTTCCGTGCGTTGGCAGGTTGGCTCGCTGCAAACCGTGACTGAGGTGTGGGCGGTGGGCTTCACAAACAGAAGACCCTGAGTTCAATTCCCAAGTCGAGTGGGGCCTTTCTGTGTGGAGTTCATGTAAAGGGGGTTATGAGTTGAAGACATTTGAAAACCTACAAATGTCTTCTTCTGTAACACTGAAGAGGCACCAAGAGCCCCCCACACCTACAGCACAGTGGATGCGTCACAAGAGGAGCTACGGGAAACAAAGAGGGGACAAACGAGGAGGTATCCGGGCAAGATGCACAAGCCTTCTGTCCCTACTATTGTTTTGACTAATGAACGTTCACTGGAGAATAAGACGGATTATGCTACGCTCTTTCCAGAAGGTGGTGAAAGACTGCCATTAGTCCGACGTCTCATTAGTCTGAAAATGTCCCATTGAGCAGAGGTGCCATTAGTCCGAAATCTCTCTAACCCAGTTGTGTTGTGGATTAGAGAGCCATATACAACCACTGGCCCTAACCTTAAGGTCAGTGGACTCTTGCCTGAACCTAATTTTATTTTTCAACCCCTACTCAATGGGACATTTTCAGACTAATGAGACGTCGGACTAATGGGGCATCGGACTAATGGTCCGACCCCGCTCTAAAACGGGGACAGACCCTGGAGGTGGTGCACTGTTTCAGAGGAGTCTGAAGGCAGCCAGCCAGGTTTCCTCCGGGTGCTACGGTTTTCTCTACTTCAAGAAAACATGCTGCTCAGGTTGGCCTTCAGTGGCGGCTCAGGGTTTTGAGGGTTAATATGTTTTTCTATCTGTATTTATTGTGAAGCACTTTGTGACATTGTGTCTGTGAAAAGCGCTATACAAATAAAGTTTACTTACCTACTTATGTTGTACAATTGTACAATAACAAATAAAGCACTCACTTAATTACTTACTTATGTGCAAGAACACAAGGACCTGTTTAAAAGAATTATGGCAGCTAATACTGAAGAATTTAAAGCATTTTGTCGTATTTTCAAGTATTTGTTAATATCACTGCTGATTTGCCTCCGTCGTGCTTTTAAACTCCGGCACGAGGTGAGACTGTTGATGTCCATTGTGGGCAGTAGTATGGGGCTTATAGAATACTAATAAATAAGATCACACGCACATTTTTAGTGTCTGGTGTCCTTTCCACTCTCAGCACGAGGCTGAGGCGCATTGAGTTGCCTTGTGTACGAAAATGTGCAGTACAAATAAAGTTGCCTTGCCTTGCTGTAGCTCACAAATGGGAATTGAGCAGAAACAGGAGAGCTGACACAGGCAGCAGAGGGGCTGGGGCCTCACGGGTAAAAGCGAACAGGATTTTGACATTAAATAAATAAAAAGATATACCAGCTACAAAAATGTGAGTGTTGCTATAAAAATCAATTGTTCCATCCAACTTTAACCCCCGAGAGATCAACACAGACCACTATAAGCCAAGTTATGGCATTGAAAAAAGAAAATCTTTTTTTTAAAGCTTCAGTATGGTTGTGACGTACAGAGAGAAGTAGAATGGCACATGCAACGAGTCATGAATCAAAATCTCTGTTAAAATGTGGCTAAATCTAAACTGTATAGGTAAAAAGGTTAACAGCCCCTTTGGAGACAAAAATCTCATCACTATAGTGGGCAAACTTGCAGGGGCTCGGCCCAAAAACATCTGAAAAACCACCCAAAATCTGTGGACATGCGGCAGGCACGGCTGGAATTTCCAATGATTTTGTTTTTACAAGTTTACAGCCCATGTGGTCCTGCGATCATAAGAAACGACTCTTTTCTCCCCTCTCTCACTGAAAAAGTGTTTATTAATAACTCACAGCAAATATACATTATAAAACTCACCCTATTTGAGAGTTGTTCTTTGTTTGAAATGCCCCAAACCTCAACTGCACCGGCCCTCCTGGCAAGTTCACAAACCCAATGTGGCCCTTGCATCAAAAAGTGTGCACATACCAGGTTTTATCAGCCAAACTCGCGCTATGGATGATGGATATGGTGATAACACACTTAACTGCCCCCAGCCACCGAATGATTGAATTAACTTTTGTCAAAACCTTTATCAGTTTCCAAACCTTAGACCCTGACACTCACACCGTCATGATGGACAGTACAATTGTTGGCTCATTTTAGATCTGGATACAGCACATAGCATTGTTAAACTGTTCTGTGACTGTGACCTCTGGTGTTCCTGCTTGTTCCTGTCCCCTGTGCAGTAGGCCATGTAATAACTACAGCAATGTCAAACCGTCAAGTCACTGATCCCAGACCACGTTTACCACAATCCACTGCACACATGCAACAAAGAGACCAATGTGGAGGTAACAGTAGCAGCATGCTGATGTACTCTGCCGCTCTGGTTGTATTTTGATCATGTTATTGTTACAGTATGTTAATGTGGACACAGAGGGACAGAAGGATAACAAGGACGTCATAAATCTCCTCACATCTCGACAACCGGGACTGGAGACTGCAGAGTCCAAAAGCACGGAAGCTGTAACTCAACCATGAGCTGTTAAAAGACACACTAAACAAGAACAGGGATAGTTCCAGACCCAGAGGAAGCTCATTCACATGGTTCTTCTTCGTAGTGGTCAATGTTGACATACAGTATCAGCTAGTTTTCTCCCTTTACCATCTTAGTTTTAATGTCAGAGAATGAAAAATGTCAGAATTTTTTTGCCTGCTAGCAAGACCAAGATATTTTCAAGAAATAACTATAACATCACGGCGCACCAGCCGGTTTCCCACGCTTGTTCATTCACAAATATCGACACACCTAGTGCCCATGTGTAACACGGAAATACGGGACAAATATACAGGCACGTTACAAAACAAACATTCCAGTCTTGTACTTAATGAGGGTTTTTTTCAGTAGAATTTCCCAAAGGTAACACTTTATTTTACACTACCCTTGATACAATGGCCCTCATTTCCCAACATTGCGCTCACAAATTGTGTATATTTTGGTGTATTGTGATTATACGCTATCATTATCACCGCTTCAATCAAAGTGAATTGGCCTGCTCAAAGTTTAAAGCTAATAATTGATACTTCCCCATTTTTTAAACTGAAATGAAATGAACTTTTTATATTTATCCTAAGATAGGCTGAAGTCTACTACTACAGAAATCTTAGGAATGTGTAGCCTAATAATGGGGCACTAATTTGAATTGTACTGTTCTGTGTGCTTCAGGGCCTTCAAAATGACGGGCTCCAGATTCACTGACATGACAGATCCCGAACTTGATGAGTTAGTCCAAGAAGTGGTTGCTGGCAATGACCAAGTGCGTCTTTGTCAGGGCAGCTTTGCGTGCCAGGGGGTTCGGATCCAATGGAGCAGGGTGCGAGCCAGGATTATTCGGAAGCAGCTGGACTTTGAGCCCTGTGCAGAAGACTGGAGAGGCGTTCATACCAAGTGGCAGGACCTAATTCACTGTGGCATATAGATGAAAACCACAAATGAATAAGTTAGGCCTATGTGTAAATAAAAACACGACATCACTGTACAAAAAATCACAACCGTTCATGCCACAGACACATATAAAAACTTTTTGTTATTAACTATTTTAAATTGTCCACCTTTTGGCTTGGAGGAGAGACCTCTCATACAATAATGAAAATAGGACGGATTAGTTTGCATATTTACAATTTAAACATAACCACAACATTTCAAAATAAGCAATAATAAAGTAGCCTTTTACTTAGTACTCATATGAATTTGGTTGCTATGCTGCTCCTCTCCCATGACATCACACATACAGGTCAACATACAATACTACACACACAACATAATACACACCTTGTTAAAAAAAAAAGTGAGAACCACGCTGTAGCCTTGGTTATGGACTTATTCAGAGGTTTTAATTGAGGGAGTGTCATACAAGGCTGCCGTAGACTAACCAACGTCTATACCATTCGTCGTTCCACTTTCTGGAGAGGGAAGGTCTGATTGACCCTGACAGTGATATGCACATCTGGGCTCTTCACTATATTTATGTCCGAAGGATAAACCAAGAACTGGAGGATTTTATCTCGCGATGGAACAACCACAGCCTATGGACTGAGAGGCATATGAGCCCCTTGTAGATCTTTGTAAGGGGTTGTCTTGAGGAACAGAGTAGGGCTTCGACAGTGATTCAGGACATTTTTGGATGCAGTGGACCTGCAAGCTCAGTAGAACAAGTCATTGCTCCTACTCATCCAGAAGAGCAAGCAGCTGTGGTGATGCTGCAACAGGTGCTCAAGATGATGAGCTAGGTGATTTAGCACCTAGGTTGGATTGGCAGGATAGGGTCCATGTGCCTGATGTTGGCTATGATGTAGATAGCGTAGTGATGACACAATTCAAGCTCGATTTCTGCCTGTATAAACTCTGGTATAGGTGGTGAAGAAAGTATAGCTCCTCTGAAGAAGCTCTGGAGAAGCTCAAGGCAGAGCAGGCAGACTGGGTGGCCCCCTGTGGTGTGCCACACACCTACACTGCCACCCTTGACCACATCAAATCTGTGCGCCCCAGGCTGATGGAACATTTCATATCCCACAGGTAAACTTGGTAAAAAGCTTAATTTGTAAATCAGTAGTTACAGGGACACCTTTCTAATGGGCTGGGAGAAGTAAGTACAGAAGTCGTTGGAACACACCCAAAACACTTATCTGCAAACTTTGTCAGATATCACCACAATATTACCTATATACATAGGTACTGTAGAAAAGCTGTAACCTAATTAAAAGTATAATAATGATAATAATAATAATTGTGTATATGACCACATATATAAGCACTGAATGTTTACAGCTAAAAAATCCAAAGATGTGGAAATGCGTTCTGCTAAATGAGGGATCAACTTAAACACATTCCAACACATAATGAAAAATACTGTATATAGTAATCGCTTCAGTGACAGAAGTAATTATATATATATATATATATATATATATATATATAATTCTTTCTTTCTTTTTCTTTTTTTTAACATAACAGCCAGCATGTCCCGGCAGTTCAAAGATGGATTTAACTCCTGTGGTGGCTTGTGGTTGTAATGATATGTGTTCTGTCCCCTGTTTTGGTTTGGTTCTGTGTCTAGTCTTGTTTTATTTTGTCATGTCTGTTCTGTCCTTGTGGTTTTGCTTTGCTTCCCTTGTGTTGATTACCTGCCCCGCCCTTATGTGTTTCACCTATTCGTTGTGTATTTAGACCCCTGTGTTTTCCCTTGTCAGTTCATTGTTTGTTTGTTTCCCGGCCTGTAAGTTTTTGCCTTGTTTTTTACTGTCTTGTCAGTTCTTGGACTTGCCATTAACTTTAAATTCACCTTGTTTTTAGCTGTTTTGCACTTGGGTCTCATCTCCACCTCAAATCGTAACACTGGCAGGTGGTTGAGAGCCACAGACTATCTGAGGAGGAGACCATGTTTGCTCATGGCCATTCACGGTAAACCAAATCTTATTTTAACTTTATAGTATATTAAACTAACATTATAAATGCACTTTGTCTTCACAGAGGAAAGTGCAAACATCACCTTGAAAGATATCCTCATCTTCGTGACTGGAGCGGACACGGTGGCGGTCTACCAGCATCTGGTTACAAAACGCAGTACGTGAGAGAGAAGCTCGGACCTCATGCCACACACGGCGAGCCCTCCTCAGGTGTCCTTGAATAGAGGAAACTGCCACAGCTCTCTCCTGAGTTGGGAGGAGTGGAGGTTGATAGCCGTTAGAAGCCATAAATGGAGACATACCTGTGGCAGAGGAGACCAGGGTATTATGGGAGTACTCGATCCAGGGAAGATGGGTGGACCAGGATGCGGGATGGCTGGCTGCGACACAACGCAAGGCAGCCTCCAGATCTTGGTTGGCCCACTCTGTCTGGCCATTGGTTGGAGGGTGATAGCCCGATGACAAGCTTGCAGTGGCTCCGATGGCACGACAAAAAGCTCTCGACACCCAGGAAGTAAACTGGGGACCTCTGTCTGAAACAATGTCCTGTGGGAGTCCATGCTGCCTGAAAACATGCTTAACCCGAAGATTAGCCGTCTCAAATGCAGACGGGAGCTTTGGGAGAGGAATAAAGTGGACTGACTGACGGAAAAACGATCAATAATAGTCAAAACAACCAAGTAACCTTCCAACAGGGGGAGGCCTGTAACAAAAAAACACTGCTATGTGCAACCATGGGTGATGAGGAATGGGAAGAGGCCTCAGCAAACCAGCAGGGGGATGATGAGACGCTTTGCAGCGGGCACAGACGGGCTAAGACAACTCCCGTGTGTCGGACATCAAAGGTGGCCACCAGAAACGTTGTTGAACCAGGTTAAGAGTGCGGAGGATACCAGGATGGCAGGCGACCTTGAAGCTGTGTCCCCACTGAAGCACCACAGACTGCTCAGTAGGCGGTAGAATGGGTTAAATACTAACTTAAAAATAGATATTCTGAAATAATCTGCCTCTCATGATCTTTTAGTAAGGTCTTCTCCTTGTATTTACTGATTGGCTGAGCAAGATTTAATAGTATTGGATAAAATAAATCCCATGAACATACACTCTGGATGCCGTTTGTTTTACGGCGTTTTATTTTGAAGAAGCGCTGTTCAAAGTTCCGCCCGGAAGTGACGTTGTATGATCAGCACGTGTGCCTGCATATTCTCATTGTTATATTAGCAAGGTACAGCAAAGGTTTCAAACTGATATCTGAAAATGTGTCTACATATGTATGTCTAATGTGCCTGATCAATAGGATTTAGCCCAAAGACAAGCTCTCCAGTAAACAAACTACCCGTTGTTTTCTGCACGGCTCTATCTCTCAGTTCTTTTGTTTAACCAGAGCTGGCCTCTCTTTTGCATATCCATAGCCAGATAAAATTAGGCTATATCTCCCTCCACATCTCCGGTCGTCGCTCATTTGCACCTCCAGACAAGCGCAATAAGCTCAAATCTCGTACAGTATATTCCGCACAAAGCTGCATGTGTCTTGCTCAAGCAATTATAATAGGTAGTTCAGTAACCGCGAGAGGTGACAGACTGTATTATAAAGTTAACCATTATTTGAAGCGTAAAAAAAAAGAGCTTTCCAATTTACTTCCTTCCAGAGATCACGGTGCAGAAAGTGTAAAACTGCAAACTCATTCTGTTCGAGAACAAGCTCTACCCCGAAGTCATTGATAAGTGCTTCTGTCACTCCTCAAGGGAAATATAGGGAAAAGGTTTTCTAAAGTTGCTGTGAAAAGATGTTTTTGTGTGCGCCAAGAGGCTGGAATATTGATTTTCATATTTTAATATCTACAAAAGACTGCCATCCTGTCGACAAATCTGAACACAAAACGGTATTGTGCGTAGATGGATGTGCGCAATAGTGCTGTGGCTCTTTATTTGTCCGTCAGCTCATTCTGACGTATGGGAGTAACTGTAAGGACCTCTGTGGAGTCGCTTTTTAAATGTTATAGTGCAGTTTTGTCAAAGGCCGTAAAGACGTTCAATCTTGTGGCAATTTAGTGCATGATCTGTCCCAGTGGTTCTTAACTGCTATGGTGTCGAGACTCACCATACCAGTTGATTTTGTTTAGACTTAATGTAAAAAACTGTATCGTCCATACAAATTATTGTTGAATACGCATGTAATTCAACCTGGATAGACTCAAACAGACAAAAGCAGTGATTAGAAAGAGTTATTGACTTTTTAGCGCTCAGTAGACATTGATATATGTGACCAGTCACAGGAATGGGGGACACAAGTCGATTTTGGGGATTTTTAGATTTTCACAGATTATTAAAGTGTAGTCTCCAAGCTTTCCAACGATGTGTAACACATGGAAATCTGATAATATTTGGCGGTGTAGTTTTGGGCCATTCTCACCTCTCTGCTGTTGGGAGTGACAATAGGGCTCATTTACATCTCATTGGGATAAGCCACACCCCCTGTCAAACTCCCCCTCAAAGCAGTAAAGCACAGGGAGGGAGCAAACAACAAACCATTGTTTACCAGTTTCATTATGTGTATCAGTCTTATTTTTGGTTTCATTTATTGATCTCACCTCACAGCAGAAGGTTGTTATTGTTCTTTGTAATTTTTTAATATCAATTGATAAACTGTCACTGGCTTGAGAATGTGTTGTGTAACATCTGTTACATCTGTAACATCAGTTATTGCAGCAAAAGGGGGTTCCACAAAGTATTAAGTCATGCTGTATGAATACTTGTGCACTCCTCACTTTTCAAAATAACAGAAGCATGTATCATTTTGCTTTCACTTCACAGTTGTCTGTTACTTGTGTGTGAACTTTCAGTAAAAAAATCAAAATAAAATCTTTATGTTTATGGTTGTAAACATGACATGTGACAGTGAAAATGCTGCTACGCTTCTCCCCAGTCCCTCCCTGTGTCAGCTCCACTCTCAGGCTGAGAGAGTTACAGACTCCGGACATAACTGAAGTTATAAACTTTAGAAAAGACTCCTGTACTACTTTAGTAATGCACATACAGGAGAGAAAAGGCCGACATCGCGACGTATCGCCGCGGGCGATTCCAGATTGTTTATTTCACAACAAAAAACCATCGTAACATATCTGGCCATAAAACCGAAAATATGAAGCGGATCTCTCTCAAATAAGAAGTGGCTGAAAGCTAGGGATGCGCTGACTACATTTATGGATTAGTTTAAGTTTGTAGAGATCTTGATTTTGTGTAAATAGCAGGTTAATTCCTCGTGACTAGATCATTGTCTCGCACAGTGGCGGAGCTAGGGGGTGGCTTTAGGGGCTTAAGCCTCGAATGTTTTTTCAAAAGCCCCGGATCTTTTTTGGACAGGTTTTTTTTTTTTTTTTTTTTTCCACGCTGTAAAAAACATTCATATCCGTTCAATATGAGAACAACGAGGCGAAAGCGGCAACGTAACGCCGTAATTATTACCCTTCCCTGAACTTCTCCTGTTTGTCTGTCAGTGGACCTTAGCCGCGCGCGCACGTGTGTGTGTGTGTGTGTTGATCCCAGCCGCGCGCGCCATGTCTGGAGCGGTAGCAGGGCTCGCAGCGGCTCAGAGAGCAGAGGAGAGACGGAGGAGAGGAGGTCTGCACAATGCTCATGATCTCATCAGATTCTTAAATCGTAGGTAGTGGTGGCCACGCGTCATTTGTGTGTAATCAATCATAAACCTGTCACGAACGATAACTGCGTGCCCTGAAAGCTACGAAGGCTAACTTTCCCCTCGTGACTAGTGTTTACATTCACTAGCATTAGCATTAGGATTAGTATCCTGATGCTGCGATCATAAGGAGCCACTACTTGTGTTTCGTTCACAGAAATATGTGGAAACGTATGGGGCTTCATTTATCTATTGTAATTAATTACAATCTTGCTTAATTTTATAACATAATAATGCATATTTTTAGTGACTTGCCACCATGGACATCAGGTGCTTTTTCAAAAAATGACAGGAAGGCAACCCAGGTGAGAGAACAACAAAGTACAGTTTCACATATTTATAATACTACAGTATACTGTATGTCATAACTTTGGGTTTTTAATAATTGCTCTGGTGGATTTATAGCACAGAGAGGAAGAGATGGCAGGGAGAGGGACAGCACAGACATGGAGCAATTGTCCTCAGGTAAGGTAAGAAAATAGTTGAGAATGATAGTGATAATAATATTACCCGTATGCATTATTGAAGAAATTAGGCATTTTTTTAAACAAAGATTACAATATACTGTATATAATATAACTAAGCACTTTTTTTTAACTGAAACATAATATTTTACAATATGTATGTGATTCTGAATGATCAGAATCAGAATCAGAATGGGTTTTATTGCCATGGTTTGAGAACAGGTTCACAAACTAGGAATTTTTCTCGGTGCAAACGTGCGACATAGAACATATAACACAGTTAAGATAAAAATAAGATAAAAAACTTTAAAACTATAAGGCTATTAAGGGCATGCGTGAAAAATATTAAATAAATAAGATAAAATAAAGTGACATATGACATATAGACAACAACAATTTGACATTGAACAACAGCGGGATTGTATTAACAGATGTAGGCATATAAGTGATAAAGTGATTAAGTGATTAAGTGATTAAGTGATACGTGATAGCAGCGTGTCTAAGTGTGGACACACCACACAGTGCAGTGCAGATACATCCATGAGATGTTTGCTCATTAGCACAAAGAGGGAGAGATGACGCAGAGAGGGACAGAGACCAGAATGACAGTATAGAAATGGAGCAAGAAACAGGTAAGAAATAGTCAGACACGACCTGCCTGTTCAGTGTTTGTTTTTAGTTTGGATTGCTAACATGATACAGTACAATGCAAAAAGTGCCTGTAACTTCAATAGCCCTGCAGTTTGTTCAGTAATAGTGCAAAAAGTGGGTTCAATTGTGAAAAGGCAAAGTGTCTATAAATTGGAAGTAAAAGTATCTGGTGCAAGACTAGACTTGACTGGTGTAGTCTTGGTTGGTTTTAGACTTTATTTTGTCTGTCTTAGTTTTGGAGTAAATATGTGCAACTTTAGCTTAGTCCATGTTCATATGAGCCATTTGTCCAGCCATTTGCTTTTTTATTGATGGTTCTGATTCTATTCTGAATTAATCCTGGTTTAGTCTTGATTTATAACTGGCTTGATCTAATACTGTCCTGAGTGAGTCCTGGTTTAGCCCTGGTTAATAACTGGCTTGATCTAATACTGTCCTGAGTGAGTCCTGGTATAGTCCTGAGTGAGTCCTGGTTTAGCCCTGGTTAATAACTGGCTTGATCTAATACTGTCCTGAGTGAGTCCTGGTTTAGCCCTGGTTAATAACTGGCTTGATCTAATACTGTCCTGAGTGAGTCCTGGTTTAGCCCTGGTTAATAACTGGCTTGATCTAATACTGTCCTGAGTGAGTCCTGGTTTAGCCCTGGTTAATAACTGGCTTGATCTAATACTGTCCTGAGTGAGTCCTGGTTTAGCCCTGGTTAATAACTGGCTTGATCTAATACTGTCCTGAGTGAGTCCTGGTTTAGCCCTGGTTAATAACTGGCTTGATCTAATACTGTCCTGAGTGAGTCTGGTTTAGCCCTGGTTAATAACTGGCTTGATCTAATACTCCTGAGTGAGTCCTGGTTGGAAAAAAAAATCCTTGTAATGAATTTCTGTTATGTTTCCTTTAGACTTTAGACTTAAGACTTTAGATTTACAGTAAATAAAGCAATAGATAAATAAATATAATAAATTAGTAAAAGTATTACCAGCTTAAAATTGGGAGTGTTTTAAAATGGTGTATTTTAAGAGTAAAGTAATAATAATGTAGCCTATGTTCTAATTGTTATCATTGTATAATAGGAGATTAAAATAGAATATGCTCATCTAAAATACACCAGATTGCACTAAATTACATCTGTGAAATTCAAAATTTCCTGGGGGAGGACCACCAGACCCCCCCACATAAATATAATTTCACCTTATTACTTCTAAACCCCTGGCTGCGGACCTGCTTGCATAGACTTTTTAAAAAGAAATACAATTATTAGTCCATATTATTATTTATGAGGCTACAGTCCTTCAGGACTTATTATAAAAGTGCTCATTATTATTATTAATTTTATAGTATTTTCCTGTTTACAAAATATATGCACTGCACGACCCAAAATGCTTTATGGGCTAAGCCCCTGATGATTGGAGTGTCTAGCTCCGCCCCTGGTCTCGCATGCTAACACCGGTGTGACAGATCAACGTAGGGATCAGATCAACGTAGGGAAAACAAAGCGGAAGTGCGCGCCGGGCGTGCCGCGCACCAAACCAGGAAATCAACGAATAATTCCCTTGGAATCATCCCATCGGAGTAACTTTGTTTGTGGTTCTTAAACCGAGGCATCATCCACTTTACACCGATGAACAAAGGACCTAGCTGTTTAGGGTTTCTCCATGATGCTTTGTGTGGACTATGTGGTTGAGCCACCCGAACAGTGTACCACACGCATGGAAATGTGTAAACAATCCTACGGATGGGCAGTATAAGGGCTTCTTGATATAGTAAGCAAGTTCAAATTGTTATTACACCATACTTAATGAACAAGTCACATCAATGAGGATGAAATATGACATGCTCAAGCTATGTTTACGTGTTATGATAAACACAGGCATCAACACATCCATGTCACGTGTCACAACATTGCTTGTGTTGAATGGGTTGAATGCTAGTAGCCTACCAAGAAACAAGGTTGGACGCGTGACTGTTCTCCAAATCGCTAATAGTCAAAGCACTTTGGAGGTAGGTTAAAGGAATATGCAGTCAATCTCCAAAAACAGAGCCTACATTTCATTGACCAACATGATATAGGCCACATTGAGCATTAGTGAGATGACGCCATACTAGCTATATATCTGTAAACCACCACACATACCCTATGGATATTGCGCAAGGCATAGACTTAGGCTTCTACATGATGGCATTAAGTGACTTTAACATGAGCTTTGTGCGTAAATGATACACCGATATGCCTTGTAGCCCATGATAGACCACATCAAGGCGTTACAGTTGTCAATTATTTTGAGTGTCACTCAAAACAGTGATGTTTTTTTTTATCAGTGTTTTTTGTTTCCTGGTGAAATAAACGGTTGAATGAATGAATGTTCATATTTTTTTCCCTCGTTTCAGACGACTACATAATGCTGCTATCTGCTTTGAGGAAATGGAGCGACATTACCTGTTCAACCCTACAGCATTTCGAATATTTGGACATTGGATAACAGGACGTTTGTGTCATTTTCAGTGGCACACATCTTGACTCCTGCCATCAAAGACTGAATAAAAATGCCTCTTGCATTGTGTAACTGTACACATTTTTGTAACATGATTTTGGCCTAATAAAACCAGAAAAGAATGTTGCCAATTGTTGTTGCATGGGTCACACAAATTGAGTATGAAAATAAACATCTACTGGTGGGGAGTGGGGTAATGAAATTACCATAGGCTCGCCCTCATAGCCGTATTGATCCAATCAGGCTCAAGGCCAAACCCACAATCATGAAGTCAATTAGGATGTGACGTTATTACAGGTTAATTACAAGGCCATCATAATTAACACAGGTGAAATGGATCACAGGGTGACGTATATAAAGCACTTGTGTCGTACCTTCCACCTCATGCTGTCAACTGATCAACGATGGAATCCAAGGAATATCAGCGCATAGTCAATGCACTTTCAAACCAATTTCCCCTGGGCATATCACCCAAGAGGAAATATAGGTTGAAAAAAAAGGCAGAGAACTTCTGTTTGAAAGGTAAGGGCTGGTGATGTGTGTGAGCCAACTGCACAACTAAAGGTATGCACAGAAGACACAGGCAAAGCATGTATGTGAGTGGGGAAAGTAATTGCAACATTGTCGAATATGTTTATTAGATTCTCTAAATCATCTCTGTGAACTTTGAATATGCACTTGGTGAAATATCCTAAAGTACCCTATCACTGATTTGAATGCTGGATACTTGATTCACCTGAACTTTACATTGTCTTATTTACCGCCTTAATGTTCGGTGCAGCCCTATGAGGCAACTCCTGTTGTGATATTGGGCTATACAAAACCATTGATTGATTTGATTTTAACTAGGCCATTTGATCAAAAACCAGTGCTATATTTGGTATAATGCGATTCACTGCAAAGTGCGTATTCAACTCTGCTTGAGAAAGGCTCATGTATTTTAGTTCTTGAAGTCCGCTTCACTGACTGTCACCACTTGCACTGGTGAAAGTCTAGCACGAATTACTGACATTAGTAGGTAATCTATAACATTTATGTTAAAGCAACAATATCTGCCAGTGATGAAGCAAACACATTTCAAGTAATTTGATGACAGATTAACAACTCAAAGGACAAATCCAAGCATTGTAATAAAAAATATTTCCCTTGATGTGCAAATTGGCGCAAGTACCTCAAATGTTCTGTTATTTCTCAAAATCATTACTAATTTTAATTTTCTGCATGGACATGGAAGACAACGAGCTCTTCTACCTGTGTAGAAGAAGAAAGGGGACCATTATGCCAAGGTGGTCCAAACAGTGGAACAAGCGAATGAAATATTTGTAGAATTCCACGACAGCCTGATTTGGGGGCCATTTTGGGTGGGAGAAGACCCATGCAGCAATCATTGCCAGGTACTATTGGCCTGGTATGGAGCGGGACATAACAAAATGGGTAAGTTGCCATTGTTGCAAAGACAATGTTGTAGTGCATTTCATTCAAAAGTCATATCGTTACAGGTCAGCCAGTGTCATCAGTGTCAGCTTAAAAGGGCCAGATCCGCTATAAAGGAAAAAAGCGAGTACTGCCCAATAGAAGTAAGCTATACACTCATGCCAACAACTTTTCATTTGTATGAAAAAGGAACTAAAAATGTGTCTTCATCCTATAGGTGTCTGAGCCTTTTGAACTAGTGGGAATGGACCTGATGGGTAAACTAACGCAAACTGCTGGTGGTAACCAGTATATTTGCGTTATGGTAGATTACTTCACCAAATGGACTGAGGCCTACCCACTAAAGACTAAAACTGCAGTCGAGGTCACTAGTTGTATACTTGATTTTGTTTACAAATTTGGTGCACCAAAAAGACTGCTGACAGATCAAGGGCGGGAGTTCTGCAATAAGTTGTGTTACACTTGTGTCATATAAAGGAGCACTTTCAATCTGTGAGAAACCGGCTAGATCCTCCTTACAATAAGCAGGCTATTATGTGATCCAAGACATTTTTCCATTGTTTCTTTTTCATCTTGGATCAATTCTGGACTTTGTACAAAGCTTGGCATAACCAGGAGCTACTGCAGTCCCTACCACCCACAAACTAATGGCCTGGTGAAGAGACTAAATGGGACCATTCAGAGGTAGTTCATGCCTATGCATTTCCTTTGTTTGGATATTGTCACCTAGATAACTCGTATGTTCACATTTCTTAAAGAATTCTTAACACACATGTGTCCAATCACCCCCATACCTGGGACAGGGTATTGCAACCCACTATGTTTGCCATGAGAACCAAAAAACAGCTCACCATTCAGTATACACCGTTTTACTTGATGTACGGCAGAGAGGCAAGGTACCCCTCCCAGGTTCCAAAAGAATTCGAAGTAGGATTAATTGCCATCCTCCTTATTTATTATTTATTATTCCCCCATTAAGATTTTTGTTCTGTTTACAGGTTGATGAGGATGTAATTAGTTGTCTCGTGACCAGTGAAACGCTGCATGTGGGAGTCCGCCCTAAAGTAAAAGCTGGCATTAAGGAAAAGGCTTTGGAACACGTTGCCAAAAAACAACAAAAAGTTAAAAAAAGGAAACTAATAGAAGGACAACAGGATGACTTCAAAGTGGGGACCAGGTGCTTATGCGGAACATGGCTACAATTCAGCGAAAAGGCGGCAAGATTGCTGCCCATATCCTGGGGCCATTTACCCTAACCGACATCAAGGGAAAATGTGCAACACTCACCCAAGGCACCAAAACACAAATGTGCAATTTAGATGACCTCACTCACTACTATGAGCCAGAGGAGAGGATTCCAGCCAAGCTCAGGAAACTGCAGGAGTCCTCTCCTCTGGCTCAGCCTCCATCACCAGCCCCTTCACAGCCACCCGCACACAGTCCCTCCAGCACAATCACCTGTCTCAGTCCTTCCACCCCCATCACCTGTCTTAGTCACTACGGCATCACTGCTCTGACCCCACCGCAGCGCAGTCCGAGTCCCCCACCGCAGCGCAGTCCGAGTCCCCCACCGCAGCGCAGTCCACCGAGCCTTGATGCAACAGAACAATGTAAGTGATAGTTTACCAAAACATGTTAATGACTCTCACTGATGTGACATGTTCCTAACAACACCCCTGTGCATTTACAGTGATAGCCAGTATATGGTCTGGCACCACCTCAGGGATGCTGAGGGCTAAAATTGGCCCGTACAAATTGTACGGTGAGGACTTCCTCAACGTGGCTCCCGGAAGACAGCTGGAGAGTGAGGTATATCAGTTGATTGTGGACAATAAGAGCGGCGTCATAGCTCACATTTAAACTTTACTTTGAACTGTTATAGGTGGTGAACAGTTTTTTTTAAGAGTTGTGGCTGGACGGTGCGGTGCAGTCCACATCGATTCATATGCAATTACGTCTGCATGGCAAGGACGCACGCCTAATTTGCGAAAGGTGTGCAAGGCAACATTTCTTCTTGTAGGCTACTTATCAAATGTTGCTTTCCATTTTAGCTCGGCTTGCATAAGCAGGATGTGGCTGTTGGTGCAGAATGCCATAGAGGTCACTGGACACTGGTGGTAGGTCTTACAACTGTATACTCAAATTGGCTATGCTACCATGCCTACAAGATCCTATGTTGTAGGTAATGTATCCCAAAGAACATCGGGCCATTTTATAGATCCGTTTGGGGCTTTACCGCACCAAATTAAGCAGTGTGAAGCTGTCACCAGGTAGGTAAAACAAAAATGGTAATTACACGTAAGAAATCAGTGAAACTCTGGCAGTGACAATACATGTGTTATAGGGGACTAATTCGTCAGACATGCCCTGCCTTGAGTAGTTGGGTATGTGAGACACTGGGCCATCCTCATCAGCAGGATGGAAATTCATGTGGGGTCCTTATTTGCAAGGTAAGTCCTCCAGGTTTTTATCTCCCCCTCCTCTTGTAATTTCTGTGTAATTGTGCAAAGATTGCAGACTTGATCCTGGCCAAAAAAGAGCTAGCATTTGACAACACCCAGGAGGGGGTAGCGAAGCTCCGGATGGAGCTCGCCAAGTGTCTGCTCCTGGAATCAGGTAGCCTGCAAATTTCTACAGTGCAGCCCAAGTTGTCATAGGCCTATATGAATAATAATGTTGTTTATAGAGGACCTCAATTACCTTTGTCGGGTATGCGGCGAAGGTGATTTGGAGGACCAGGATTACATCAACTGGGTATGAAGTAATAGTCTCCAATTTTCAGCCTGCTGATAGCCTAACGATTTAAATTGACTTTTTTTTTTTCTGTACAGATCCAGTGCGACTTGTGTGAGGGCTGGTCCCATATGGTTTGTGTGGGACAGCCTGATCCAGAGGCATCATTTGTGTGTGTGTAGGCTGTACCTCCCAGTCCCACCAAATTCAAAGATTTGGAGTCTAATAAACATATGCGACAATGTTGCAATTTCCCCATTCACATGCTGTGCCTGTGTCTTCTGTGTCATACCGTTCATCCTTGCTTTTTCTTGGTGGCTTATGAATCCAGCCAGTAGGTTTTTTTTTTTTTTTTTTTTATTTGTATGACTCATGCAGCATTCTTTTCTGGTTTTATTAGGCCAAAATCATGTTCCAAAAATGTGTACAGTTACACAATGCAAGAGCCATTTTTATTCAGTCTTTGATGGCAGGAGTCAAGATGTGTGCCACTGGAAATTACACAAACGTTATCCAATGTCCAAATATTCGAAATGTTGTAGGGTTGCACAGGTAATGTCTCCATTTCCTCAAAGCAGATGGCAGCATTATGTAGTCGTCTGAAACGAGAAAAAAATATATGAACATTCATTCATTCAAACGTTTATTTCACCAGGAAAAACTAATTGAGATCAAAAATCAGTTGAGTGACACTCAAAATAATGGTTGACAACTATAACGCCTTGATGTGGTCTATAATGGGCTACAAGGCATATCGGTGTATCATTTACGCACAAAGCTCATGTTAAAGCCACTTAATCCCATCATGTAGAAGCCTAAGTCTATGCCTTGTGCAATATCCATAGGGTATGTGTGGTGTTGTACAGATACATATATAGCTAGTCTAGCACCATCTCACTAATGCTCGATGTGGCCTATATCATGTTGGTCAATGAAATGTAGGCTCTGTTTTTGGAGATTGACTGCATATTCCTTTAACCTACCTCCAAAGTGCTTTGACTGATATTAGCGATTTGAAGAACAGTCATGTTAGCTCGTTTCTTTGTAGACTACTAGTATTCAACCCATTCAACACAAGCAATGTTGTGACACGTGACATGGATGTGTTGATGCCTGTGTTTATCATAACACGTAAACATAGCTTGAGCATGTCATTTTTCATCCTCATTGATGTGACTTGTTCATTAAGTATGGTGTAATAACAATTTGAACTTGCTTACTATATCAAGAAGCCCTTATACTGCCCATCCGTAGGATTGTTTACACATTTCCATGCGTGTGGTACACTGTTCGGGTGGCTCAACCACATAGTCCACACAAAGCGTCGTGGAGAAACTCTAAACAGCTAGGTCCTTTGTTCATCGGTGTAAAGTGGATGATGCCTCGGTCTAAGAACCACAAACAAAGTTACTCCGATGGGATGATTCCAAGGGAATTATTCGTTGATTTCCTGGTTTGGTGCGCGGCGCGTGACGCGTCTCTGCTGCGCGTCCGCGGCGCGCACTTCCGCTTTGTTTTCCCTACGTTGATCTGATCCCTACGTTGATCTGTCACACCGGCATGTTAGCTAACAATAGCACAGCACACATTGGCACAGCGGCCACCACACCACCAGCGATAAAAAAAACAATCTTTCACTCACCCGTCTGAAGTAACCGTTGCCTTTTGCTCAGAAAAACCCGTCGTAAATCCACTTTAAAGCGTAAGTAGCGCCGGCCTCTGATATTATAGTAGATCCATGAGAGCCACACAGGCGAAGCTTAGAGTCCTGAAGCCACACACGCACAATGACACGCCCCCACGGCATGCGCTCTTTCTCTGACAAAACAAGACTTTTTCAACCTGTAAACTGATCGACAATAGGCGTATGTATAAAACAGCCTTTTTTGCGTGGCATTTGTTTGCTAAAGCATGTGTCAACAACACAACTGAAAGCAGCTCTGCTTCTCCTCCTCCGCGGTGTTTACTCAGTATGTAAATAGACACAGACAAAGTCACGCCCCTACTGCAAGCTCCGAAACCCACCTCAAACTAGTCATTTTGAACCTAAAAGTTTACGCTTTTAAATATACTAATACTGCTAGCTTAAACATGGAGAGGCTACTTCGTGACTTCAACTGAAGGAATCTGCACAAAAGTGAAAATCACCAATTTCCCCCAAAAAATCTTAGTTTGCGTTTTTCTCGAGACACGGGTTGCCGACTTGTGTCCTTGGAATCCATGGCGGGTCACATATGAATTCAAGTTAGTATGGATAGGTAGGTTAGCGTTAGGGATGTCTTCACCCGGAGCCTGGAAACTGGTGGTGGTATGGGAGACCTGAGAGGATGCAGCAGGGGGAAGCTGTAAATATAAGAGGCGGAGACGGGGCGGAGGTGGGTCGCAGCACAGCTGGGAAGAGGACGGGCCATAGATACTGGAGGCTTAGAAGGTGTGACCCTCACAGACGCAAGGTGTGACCCTCACAGACGCAAGGTGTGACCCTCACAGACGCAATCATTGGCTGGAGGTAGGTGACACTAAAATATAAGATAAGACCCACTATGACCTAAAAACTGCTCCAGCGTTAGGACGTTTAGAAATCTGATTTTGTGCTTTACATAAGAATGAAATGACATATTCATTAAATAAGGAATGATTAAAGAGCTTTTCAACAAATCATGAATTCTACTCCACATTTTACATCAACTGAATACCTGTTTCTTTCACTCTTGCAGTGATCTAATAATGAAACATTAATGTCAATAGTAACTGAGCCAGACTCAGTGAGCCTGGTGTAAAGTGATAGTCGGTAAGTCTGCAAAGTGAGGAGCGAGTGAGAGTGAAATTCTAAAGTTCCTGCACTCCTGATTGGAACAGAAAGCCATTTAAATTAAATGATCAAGCTCCCTCCCCCTCCCTCCTGATTGGACCTGACAGACCGGCTCAGATCGTCTCATTGGTCAAAGTGGTATCCTTTGGATTCTGATTAGTTTCTGAAATCAGCAAAGGGAGGGACTATAGAAAAAAAGAAGGCCCAATTATACACAATCTATAAAATGTAAAACATTTAAACTTACAGATTATCACTTTAAGAACTGAAATTACAACAAATTAGCCACTCATAGCCAAATAAGCCGAGTTTACAGACCTGTCTAACAAAACAGCCCTCTGGAAGTAGGGCTGCACAACACGATAAAAGAATGTGACATTTGATAACTGTAATAGCAGTAACAATATATTTTTCAAGAAACTAAATCAGGACAAAGATACAAAGATAAATAAACCTAAATTAAGAAAATCCTGACTAACAGTGAACCTTTGCACATTTTAACTTATTGTAATAATGGATTAGTCTTGTACAGCACTTTTCCAGATGCTCAAAGTCACTATATCATTTTGTGCATTATTCATTCCCTCCATACTCGGTGCTGGTAAGCTACTTATAGAGCCACATCTGCCCAGGGGTAGACTGAAAGAAGCGAGGCTACCAGTCTGTGCCATCGGCTCCTCCGACCATATTTGGGCATTTGTCGTTGTTTACATAGCTGCTGAATGGCTCAAGCGCCACTTTTATACAGCCACGTTTTTCCGATGTTGCTGTGTCGATAATTAGTATTGAAAAAGTCCTAGAGTTTGTTGGTTAATGTCAAACCCCGCCCACTCCCAAAAATAGTGCCCTACAATTGGGCTGATCCGGCCAAGGATTTGAGCCCGAACATGCCTGAGCCTTGGGCTTCACAGCAAGAAGGTCCCGGGTTCGATTCCCACCTGGACGGGGCCTTTCTGTGTGGAGTTTTCATGTTCTCCCTGTGTCCACGTAGGTTTCCTCAGGGTGCTTCGATTTCCCCTACAACTAAAAACATGTACAATAGGCCAGGATGAATGATGCGTGAATGAATGATCAGAGGTGATCAGAGGGACAGTTGGGGCAGATGTGTGCAGTCGTGACAGCGCTTCAGTCAGTCACCCCCAGGGGAAACTGAAGCTACACACATAGCTTACCACCACCAAGTATAGGGTGAATGCAAAATTGTCCCATGTAAAGCGCTTTGTGACTATGTCTGTGAAAGGCACTATATAAATAAAGCTCTTAATAAAGCTCTCTTCCAAGATGGATTTTGAAAAATTTATGAAAAGTCAGACACACCACCACCTTCGGAAATATGCATCAGTATTAAAAAACATTATTTCTTAACCTGGATGTGGAGAATGGTATATAGACTAAAAGATACAATATAAGCCCCCTTAAATAAAAAGTAAAGTGCAGTTGATTAGCATTCTCCTGTGTCCAATTTGATAGATGAGGTCAGGGTGCCAATCCTGAACTTGTCCGATCAGGTATCACACTGTGTCTGAATATACCGCAGAAGATTAATGGCCTGCACCAGCTCTGATGAGACGAAGGAGAGATATTGATCAAGAGGAAAGTAATTGAAGATCAAAGTTAGACGGTCAGTAAATGAGCACATAGACCTGGTTAATCTGAAACAGAATAATAAAGTTTCACATCTAAGCATCGGGCTCATTTCTCAGTTATGCTGCTATTGGCTGACATAGGTTGACATCAATATTTAATTCAGATTGTAAGTGTTCTGGTTTTCTCTCTGTCCATGTAAACACTGTATCCTGGTTTCAGTTTTTAAGATACGTTTGGGATACAGAAACCAGGACACGCTCGCTTCGGTCATTTTCCATGTGTTGTGACAATTTGTTTTCTCAGAATCATGATCTTGACTGTTTAACTGCTAGTGCACTGCTCAATGTACTGAACTAACTTTAAAGTAAAGCCCGTTGGTGCGCCAACATATGTGAAAACGACCATAGATTAAACATTGCCATTTTACATACTCAATGACTCCATGGAAAATACGCAGAATGCAATTTTAGATCTTTAGTACTGTACACTGAACTTTGCGTGTAGAAAGTTAGAATAGATGGGAGCAATGTCTATGTCACATCGGTGGCGCCACAAGGTTAACGCCCCTTTTTTGGGGAAAACAGAAGCTCCGTACATTGGAATGAGGAAAGATCGTCTGAAATTTTTTAATTTACACATGAAAAAAAAGTTTTCTTTGTTTTATTTAATTATCGAACGTGAAGAGGAAGCCATGGAAGTGACCTGTTGTTTCAGATAATTCACAGAGAAGACAGTTAACGTTTTAGAACTGAGCTGCTAAACCCACTGTGATCATGACTTCTCTGTGACATTTGCCTGTGTAACCTTTTCGCTGGATGCTTTATAATGTCACTACAGCAGCTTCAGCTTTTAGTCTGTTGCTTTTATATTATCATTAAATTAAAATCATACAGCGTGCGATGTAGTTTTGTAGCTTATGAGAGCAAATGGTATGGTTCATTCAGCAGCTAACCTAGTAGCTGCTAATGCTAACCTTAATGTGCGTTTTAAAACCGAGTGAATAATTAATTAGGCCTAACGCTGAACATGTTTGATGAGTTTGAATAATTACCGATTAAAGACGTTACACAAAGTGCATAATACACGGCCACAATGTGGAGCCGTTTCCTCAGTAATGAGCTCTGACATGGACATAACAGATGCTAGTGATCGATAAACTCGCTCATATAGTAAGTGTCCACAAAAAAAAAAAAATCTTCCAATCATCTTCTGTCAGTGACTTGATGTGTCTGTAATCAAGAACGGACATTGTCCTGTAGTTCTGATCACTGGTTTGGAATATTTTATCCTCCGAACGAAAAATAGTCCCTTTTTCACATACACACTAATGCAATTTTTATCTCTCGATTCCTCCAAAACGGGGCGTTGCCCAGTAAAAGTTCCCGGATGTTGCTCCCATCTATTGAACGTGCTTACACAGAAAAATTCATGAATAAATTAGTAAATTAATCGAAAGTCATCTATCAGTCATCGTAGTACATCTGCTTTTGCCTCGTGTGACCACTCTGATTCCATTGGTGAGCATTAGTTTAGTTTAGTTTAGTTTATTTATTTGTTTGAGCAGTTAACCTGCTCAAAGGGAGTGGGCTGAAGCCAAAGGCTTATAAGCGCCCACGCCAAAATAAAAATAATAACATTACATTTAAAGGAGCTGTATCATGCTATTTTAGCCATTCCAAAGTAAAGTATAGGCATATATATGATATATTGTACCTCTATCACTATGGAGTACTAATTTTTGACAGAAATATAAGTATTTTTGGGGGGTATTTTCCCTACCCGGAAGACAAGACGCTTCGATTCAGTTAACTCCACCCCTCTCTCCGCTCATTCCACATTTGCAGTATTATAAATATAAATATTGCTGCAAAAAGTGAAGTTACTTCACATAATGCAGTTATAAGGAGTTGACATGTGCAAAGCAGTTTCATAAATGGCTAACACACACGCTAACACGCGTTTTGATTAACTCACCGCTCAGTCTGGCTTCCCCATGAGATCGCGTTGGTTATAAAAGTTAATCCACTTTGATTCTGGCCAAGGTTCACCAAGCATCCATCAGGTTGGTTGATATAGTAGCTAGCTTAATCCCGGAAAGAAATTCGAAAAAAAATGAAAAAGCTGTTTTATGAATAAAAATCAGGCCGTAAGGCATTACATTACAGACGTAGAGCACTTCCGTTCCGCTGTGACGACACAACTGAACAGCTCAGTGGTTTACCAGGAGAGGGCAGAACAGCTGCTCAGAGAGCAGGATTCAGGAGGATTACTTAGAACTGCGTGAATGAAGCCAAAAACCGCTCTGGGGGTGTTTTTGATAAGGAAATAGCATAACATGGCTAAAAGCTCAAAAAAGTCGATTTTGCATGATATAGGACCTTTAATATTTACAAGGTAGCAAATCATAAACAAAGGAACATAGGGCAAAGTAACAATAAATGATGAACCAGAATAAAATAAAAACAACAGCAAAATAAAGAACAAAAGAATGTGCTACTTTTATGTTATAAAGGTGCATTAATACATATTATACTCTGAGATCTTGCTACTTCCCAGTTGTCATTACCATCCTCAATATAATTTAATTTGGGTTTAATTATCATTATTATTATAAAATGAATCAAGCATGAATCAACTAATAAAATTACATGCCCTATGGAGTCCCCCAAGGATACATTTTAGGTTCTCTCCTTTGCAATCTCGAGTTGTGGATCTGTTGCGCTATACGCCTTCACCACTTGCAAGAGAGAGAGAGAGAGAAGAGGTTGACTGAGGCATGGTTTATTACAAGCGGCACAGATGGAAGCCTCACAATGTGTAGAATGAGCCCAGACCTATTCACTACAACTGCCTCTAAAATCCTGCACTGTCACTCAAAAAGTGTTTACTTCAAGGGGGTAGGTGCAAACAAGCTTAAGCTTCTGCCTACTCCTTTTGAGCATCATATCCACACTATTGAGACTGTTATCTCTTTGGCTTTGTTTATTGTACTAAACTCTGTATATATGTAGAACTTTGTGGAACTCAGATGCTCAAATAAAAAGATGAATTGCCGTCATGCACGAGCTTAATTTAGAGACTGCAGTTACGCATAAGACCTGAGGTGGCAGTAGTGAGCATAAAATTACCAACTGGCATCTAGTCCCTTTAAGCATGATAGGTTCTCACAGGTCAAACTAAAAACTTTATTAACCCCATCTTGAGCTAAACATTGTTCGTGTCTCGAGAGAAAGAGACGTAGCTACAGCCGGTCCTGCTGTGGTGCGGATCGGCACTCGCTCGGCCGTAATTGTGTAAACGTGACCAAAACAAAAGCACATGTTCAACCCCTCCACTCCCCACAACCCCTCGCCCCTTCCTGACCACGGAGTCTGGTTGGAGGAAAACGCTACATATCCGCCATGGGTGTTTCTCCACCCAACGTACTTCCCACTCAAGTCTGGAGTGGCAAGATCTCAAAGTGCACTCCTACTAAGCGCAAAACTTTCAGTAAAAATTCAAAATAAAATCTTTATGTTTATGGTTGTAAAGATGGCAAAATGTGCAAAAGTTCAAGGTGTATTAGTACTTTCGAGAGGCACTGTATATCTCTCTATTGTACCATCACCAATTAACAGCATATTTTCTGCTAATTTAAACATAATTTTGCGCTACAGGGCAATGACCAGAAGGCCTCGGGCATTTTGTATTGATGCAGGCTTGTAAACAACAGTCTTTTGGTTCTTCTGGCATTTTCAGATGCAGCAAAGAGATGAATTCAATGGAGTGAGGAGAAGGAGGGACTTAAAAGATCCAGATAAGAAAATCGCTTCATCTCGGGTCCCAGGGGTGTCCGCACTGACAGTGTAATCCCTGGGAATGGACGGACAAGCACTCTGTGAGAGTTTAACAAGATACAAGCTCAGATAGGCCTGGTCCGGTCAGAGACGACAGGGATAAGGCTGTGCTTCACAATGAAATGGTGCACTTCATATCACAGATATTTAAAATGAGAAACTGACTTTAATCAAGTCAAGTATATTTGGCAAGGACAATCCATGCGAAGTAGCTCCAAGTATTAACAACAAAAATGGTAGATAAACACATGGAACATGACATTTTCTTAAAAAGACAATACAATCAATAACACATTAAACATTAAAACAGCTAACAAAATATTATGAATAAAATGATCTGCTGTCATTCACAGCTAAATAGAACTGTTTTCAACCTGGTTTTAGGATGGGTCAAATGCAGAGGACACATTTCCCTACAGGGACAATAAACTATACCTTAACCTTCAACACTGCCAGGGTAGAGGCCTGTTCCGCATACTGTATACACAGAACGACTCTTCCAGATTTTAAAAACACATTTCTTGCTAGTGGTTGAACAAAAAATGTTTTTTCCTCCTTCAGTATATTTGTGGGAAAAACACTGTCCATCTAATTAAAAAGCATTTGTATCAATTATATGAACTTCCATACTAGTTTGCTTGCATTTCAGTGAAAGTGACCCGAAAAAGTGACCCTGCAAATTGTGAAACATGCTTATAAACTCATCCCTTTGAAGAATTGGAATGCCAAAAATTGTATAGAAAAGTTAGGAATGAGTATAGACTACAACATAGATTTTAATTTAGTGGCTTCATCTTTATTGTTTGTAATCAATAAATCCGGTATAGGGCTTTTAACAGCATAAAACAAATGCAGTCACCAAGTTTAGTCCGGACCCTGACAAACCAGCAGCAGACCGTTCCCAGAGGCTCTCAGAGCCTGAGGTGGTTATGGGTCTAACATGTCAGAGACGTACTTTGGCGCTAGGCTAGACCATGACCATATATGCTTTGTTGATATTGCTGCAACAAAGCATCAATAAAATTCCTATATTTTAAACATCGAGCTTCTCTTTGGTAATCATAATGGGGTGCTGACATTGCTTGTTATAAGGCTTGTTATAATATGGAATCCTATGGAGAGTGTACACAACTGCCAAAGAACAACTATATTATTTTTTCTCTAAAGATTTAGAGCTTCTCTTGTAAGAGGAGATTGATTATCTTATCTTTTTTTTTTCTTTTTTAAGTTTGAGCTTTTGCCTTTGACAGATTACATTACTCATGTTATTATAAGCCCAATGCTCCATCTTGGCTCACCCGTTGGCATTATGGGTAATGGAATGTCTTTTGGCTACTAAAACAATATTGGATAGTTAGCTAAAGGCCTTTTAACCCCGCGCACACAGGAGAGCCGGCATATTGCTCCAATTTTATCTTTACACTGGCTGCCTGTCATTCACAACACAGAATCAAGTTTCACACAATCCCTGGTGCTGACTTTTAGGCTCTTTCCATGGTCAGGCGCCTGAATAATTAAGGCGCCTGATCCAAGCCTTAATGTTCTCAACAACAGGATCCTGTAGGTCCTGCCACCCAGAACCTGTTGATCGGTCCCTAACGCACTTGTAGTTAAACCGAGGAGACAGATCATTCAGGCTGTCGCTCCTCGCCTTTGGAATGAGCTGCCCCTGTCTCTGCGCATGTTGGATTCTGTGGACATTTCAAGTGTCAACTTAGACAGGCTTCATGCCTCACCATACTTAGGCCCATGTGTAGTGTTCTTTTCTATCGTGTATTTCCCGACGTAATGTAATGTGACTTGTACTGTATGTGTATTGTTTTACAGTATGTTTTATGGGAAGCGCTTGTGACCCTGGTCTGTGAAAGGCGCTATATAAATAACTTTACTTACTTTACTTACTTAAAGCAACAAAGAAAACTATGTACTATATTGTCAATAAGGAGGTAAACGAAATCTTTTTTCTTAATTGTGACCTGAGAGATCCACATACACACATAGGCTATGCCATCTAAATGTACATTTACATTTTTTACGAGTAATCTGATGGTGTATAACATAGCTAATCGGTCGCTAATTTGACAGACGGAAATGTACCCACTATATTTAACATCAACACCGTTTTGGAACTTTTCCCTGTGATTACAAGACGAATTTAAATGATTTAAAAAGTGAGGGTGTCTGTGTCGGGCTGATCCCAGGTCTTGTCGTTCCCCTGTCCGCGATGGTCCGCTCCTGCTTACGGAGCCGCCGCCCTGACCTTTCCCTCGCTTTCAAGATATTGACAACTTAAATATTTGCAAGAAATGTCACTTGAGACTTATAGTCTGTAAACCAGTACCCGTAAGCCTTATAGTTCACGGTTATGGCTCAATATACTTCAGTGTTCACGCTCCGCTACCTGAACTCGCTCACACATTTCAATGGCGGAGTGGTTTGTTTGGGCCGAAATTAGGAGCCTGATTGACCCACGCATGCGCAGTCGAGATGGGCATTGGGCTTATTCTTAGCCCTTATCAGAAACAAGTGGCATCTTAATTGGCATTGGAGAATTCACATGAAGAGGGCAAAATGGCCATTGACCGTATAGAAATGTATGACGATCATTTTAATATGTTTAAATATATATATATATATGAAACGACATCACTCTGAACAAAACAAAATGAAATAGTACTCGCAGTGAGCACTCTCAAGTACATATTGTAACCTTGTGTTATGGATATCAGCTGATTTGAACAAATGAGAAAATCCATTCAACTTCATGAATATATTTCATGAATATATTTATAACCAAACTGGGCACATCCCTCCCACTTCTCCTGATCTTTTTCTCTTTCATGAATTAATTAATACCCTCCAAATTCCAGGAACTGTATCAATCTTGTTTCCACATGTTGCAGCTTTCGTTCATGAATTAATCATCACAGAAACATTCAAATAGAAATGATGAGTGTTTCTTCCATCAGAGGAGCGCTTTTTGGTTGTCTGTCTCTTGTCATCTCTGTTCTCATTACATTTTGATGGGCTCTTACGCTTTTGTTTGTGCTTCTTTTCCTTTTCCTCTGCTCATTACAGTTTAAGCTCGGAGTTTGGCAATTCCAGCTAAAACAGATCACTGAAGCCAGTGTTTGGAGTAACTCATTACAAAAGTGATGAGTTGCAGAAATATGACAAATGACTTTAAAATGTATGGTTGTTGGGTATGTGTATGTGTGTAGGAATATGTTGGTTTATACAGAGGTTTGCAAACTTGGTTATTTCCCAATATGTACGTGTGCCATGGGTTGGGAGAGGTCTGGGATGGGGTGGCTTGTGGGTCTGGGTTAGTCTAGGTCCTGGAGTGAGGGAGGGTGTGGGTGGGTGGATTTATTTGTGAGTGTATACACATGGCATGTATGTTTCTGTTGTTTTGTTTTTGTATGAATTTATTATTTATTTATTTTGTATTGGTTTAAAAAAAAAAAATACATCTATAACAATGTATACACTTCCCAAACTAAAAGAAAAAGTCTCAATAAAAAGCTGATCACAAAACAATCAATATAATCAATATAATGCTTTAATGCTTGAAGAAATTGTGACTTTCATTTTTAGCTTCTCTCGTGTCTTTCTAATGCTAACCGTCAGATTCCACATTCTCCATGGCTGATTTCGAAACCGTTAAATTATAGTCCCTATGTCCTAACCCTAGCTCCTGATCCTTAACCTTTCATGGGGTCAACAGTGAGAACACTATGGGTAATAGTCTAGGGATGTGCCCATTTCGTACAGCCTTTGAACCCAACGTCATTACGCGACGGAAACGCACATGAATGACGCAAATCAAAACCGGGACTCCAGATTTCCGAACAATGGACTACAAAACACGCACGTTAGGCTACTCTTACCCATGGCTGAACCTCTCCGTTACACATAAACCACAACATTTAAAGGTGCGTAAATGTGCCACATGCCTCACACGTGGAGCAGGAACTTTGCTCTCAATAATTTGCGTCCCCGATTGACCCATCGCCATGTGCTATACATATGCTTACAGTAGGCCTACAGTAGCAACACTTTATTTATTAAAAGTCAAAACCACTACAAACACTGACAAATGCATTACCAAACTCATTGTACGCAGAAATCATCGCGTGACACGCTAAATTCAATGTTTATCATACACATTACGCTATCATCATAATAACAGCAAACATAAATGAATTCATCGTAACAAATAATTGCATGGTGTCCAAAAACCATGGCCACACCTGGTACACACGTCACGTGATATTTACGTTTCATCCAAACACCTGAACATCATTAGGTAAAATGTATAATTGACATGCTATTTAAGGCCAGCTGAGCGTAAGAAAAATTGATTTAACAAAAATGGACCTACGCATTCTAACATGTCTTACTGTAGTGAGGACATCATGGTGAGGAGGGCACGGCTTCGGAGACGAGTGGCTTTGTGCTTGCCAAAATGTGAGTAAATAAATGCTAACTGTGGTGAGCTCAGCTCAGATGCTCAAATAAAACTGAATTGCCAAGCAAACTTCGGTCCGACATTCAATCGCTTTTGTCTACCCTACAGGATACACCAATCTATGCGACCCCCAACTTCAGAGTGCCTCTGTTGGAATGGTACCTGGACCACAATCAAGACCTACACCATGACTACAGGCTGTCCAGGATCACCATTGAGGCACTCTTGGTCCTGCTCAGGAGGGAGAAGGCACACGGTTGGGGGCAAGATGTGGAGGTTGTCATTGTTCTATACTGGCTAGCACATGGACTGTCTTACTCAGTAGTATCTCGGGCCTTTGATGTCCCAAGATCTACTGTGTGTGACATTGTCCACCGTGTGTGATGCCATTTTGACCCGCCTACAGTTATTCGGTTCCCACTCCCGGCACAGTATGGACGCTGTTTCACAGCACCTGCTTCAGGCAATCTGTGACAGCACTGGCAAATTCCTGGATGTGTTCGTCGGTTACCCTGTAATAACTATGTTTTGTCACCCAAAGGCCTGCAACATCATCGAGAGGGCCTTCGGCATGATGAAGGCCACATAGCGAGGGATCTTCTTCAAAGCCCTGGAAGTCAATACCGACTTCATTCCCAAGGTTGTGGCAGTGTGCTCCACAACCTGGCGGTCACAAATGGCAACAACCTGGACCTGGTTGAAGAAGATCCCGGCCCTCCACCTGATCCCCCACCTCCTAAGCAGGACAATGAAGAAGGGGGTCGCGTATTAAGGAACAGATGGGCAGCACAAGTGTCTGCCCCTCACCAGTGCTCTCCTCATCTTCACGAACATGACTACCTCTGAAGTTGCTCCTCTGTTTTGTTTGTTTTGTTGTGATGTTTTGGTTGTCACATTTTATGTTATAAATTATTACCTTTATACCACAATTGGATGTTGTGTTATAGAAAAGACTGATGCTCATGCCATTGTGTAAGAATAGCCACAATAGGTGCCACACAATTGCTTCACACATGTAGACATACTTTGTTATATTGATTGATTGATTGATTGATTTTTATTTCGAGCCACACAATACAGGCTATATGGCAGCTAACTTTTTGAAAGTGGATTGTTGGATAGTAATGGGATGTATTCAGGTATGTATTTGGTACTCGTTTTAAGTAAGGTAACTGTATCCAGTACATTTCCTCTTCAAAGTTAGGTAGAATAGTGTACATGGACTTTCCTGAAATCACACAATACATTGTTACTAAATTAAATGACAGCTAATGTGAGTACAGGGACAGAATACAATTTATAGATGGTAAAGGCCACCAGCATTGTTGTTATTCCCAAGAATGCTGTAAAAGGGGATTGTTATGTGAGGGTAAACCGTAACAAATCCCCTGTTCAATATCAAATGAACATATTGTCACACAGTGTGCATCGGTGAATGTGTGCGCGTGCACATCATTGTTATGCCATTCAAGGCATACAAATGGTCATAACATTTGTGCTCGCAATCACAATGTACAGTTTTAACATAATGCTTGTACGCATACTCATGACTGTTTTGGGCAGATCCATGTTGTTTCATGTTACAGACCATGAGGGCCGCAGTCATGCAGGTAATGATTACATGGAACGTGGACATTCCAACAGGGTGTAGGGTGACAACTGTAAAGATGTCCGTGCATTTGTAGAGTTTCCAATAATCAGCTTCTGTTTATTGGTATGTCTATAGCAATATGTCCCCATGTTATGTGCAGGTCTGACCCGTTTAGCTGCAGTACCTGATTCTACACATTAATGATCACCATACGGCCATTATAACAACATTTTGAAGGGCCTGCAGCTTACAAGAAGAAAGACTGGCACAATGTTGTGGCTAGGTGCTTTATTGTTTATTGTTTGTTGTTGATGTCCTCCAATAATTTTATTATTTTTTCATTTTGCTGCAAGAGTCTCTCATTTATTTGATTGTCCTTTTGTAACTGTTGAAGCATTATTGATGCCAGTGACTCCCTCCGCCGCTTTCGTGGACGTGCAGTGGTGCTCAGATCCCCGTGGCTGGTTCCTGGCTTAGTGGTGTTGGTGCGCGTGCCCGGCTCAGTGGTGTTGGTGCTCGATGGTGGTGTGACGACATGGCCCTGGTTTGATGCCACACATGAGGCAATGATTAGTGGTGGGACGATTGAGGCCGGGACCCTATTGCATCATGCATGGCATCAAACCAGGGCCATGTCTCTGCTGTGCCCTCATCCGTTGATGTCCCAGTGGGAGTCTTATCAGCTCCTAAAAATGGAAACATCATTAATATCTTGCCACACTGACAGCCATGTGATACCTTTTATTCCACTCAAGTGCAACACAAGTGTCACCCTTCATTTCCTCAAGGGTGACTTTATAGGTGCAAGACGAGTGATCTTCCATTCACCATCAATTTAATGTGTCACCCAGTTGAGAAATGTGCAAGCACGGTCTGATGTGACCCAGAGTTCACATGTGAGATACCTTGTATTTAGATTTCAGGTTGTCCCACTTTTGGAGGCTCAAGGCCTATCTCCCGGACAACCTGCCTTTTGATAAGAAAAGTATGTAATTAGTCGGTGTACATTAATTCTTTATGTGAACGGAGATTGAGAGTGATGGGATTCTGCTTAATGATATTTGACAAGATGATGATGTACTTACTGCCATGCGGCCGCGACCCTGTTTCATTTGCCAGTAAACAGGTGTGCCACTCGCATTGAGGCTCCTTTCCCTAAGTCCTTCCTAACTGACTGCACCATTCGGAGGCTTCTTATCATGGCGGACACTGACGCACATCCGGTTTGGCGTTAGACCTCTTATCAATTTAACGGATTGACCATGTTCGACCTGTTCCACTCCACCCCGACCTCTACAGCAAATACATTGCTATCTTCATTAAGAACCATTCCACATCCTCTGCTCAGAGGGCCCGTGTCGCTGGCCTACCTCCCTGTTCTGCCCCGACAAAAATACGGATCTATTTCTATTTTCAGCTCTGTGAGAAAAGTAAACCTGGGTCTATCTATTATTTAGATTTAGTCGCTGAAAATATAGACAATTTTGGCAATTTTATGCTCAAAATGCCTTATTTTTTAATGAAAACATAAAATGGCAGAAAATGTGCAATACATTATTTTCCCCCATTCACCTGCAGTGTCTCGCCTTAATATGTTAATTAGTAGTTTCAGGAACACTTTTGGTGATGTGATGATCCTTTACCCTGAAAAACTGAAAGGTTAGGGAATATAACCAAGCACTGCTACAATTGGATGTAGTAGTGAATTGTCTCCAGTGTCTGTTCCTGATAAGTTTACAATAAATTGATGTAATACTATTAAGATTGTGCCAATGACAACTTAACTAAGCGATTACGGAGTTGGGTGTTGGCATGTTCTGGTGTAGGGATTCTGGCAGAGAGCCCACTCCTCTCCCCATCTCTATCTCTCGTGATTTTGAAGACAACGACTCGGGATGTGGATCTGACATATGATCTTCATCTTCGTTGTTTGATGCATCACTGTCTTCCATCATTTATCCTTAAAAAACAAACAGAAAAACAAGTTCATGCATCAACAGCGAAGACAATAATGGTGCATGAGACTATAACACTGACCTTGTCAGTCAATGCCTTTTTCATCAAGACTCCTTCCTTTGAATTCAGAGAGCTGCACCCCGCTCCAGCGCCATTATATTATTTCTGCCAGTTGTCCATCTTTCTTTCAGCGAGCCTGTAATATTCCCTGTGCGCTCTTATATCATGGAGCAGGAAGTTGGTCAGATCATCCCTTTCACTGTCTTTTAAGTTCAGGACTTTGATGTAGTGACCTCGTGTTTTCTCGATGTAATGGAGAATAAAGATGCAGGGTTTTTGTCCCACAACTTGGTTTTGAGTCTTAACAAGTACAGTAGTTCCATTGAGTGTTTGGAGTGTGCAGGATTGGGACCATTCTTCCATGTTTACAAAGCTCCTTCTCAAGCCCTGACAAAGCAAGATCCATATCGGATTAGTGGAAACGGTACCTCTGAGCGTAACAGCCTTAAAGACATTTTGAGACTTCTCCTTTACAATCAGTTTTCTCAAAAGTATTTTGTATACTGTCTATGGTCCTATAATGATGATGAACATGCTCCAAGTTTATATACACAAATGTATTATTTTAAAATGAAGCTTAAACAAACAGGCCACTGTTTTACATACTGAGATATGTTCTTACCTGAGCTTAGATGAGTTGATACGTACCTGTCTGAAGTTAGAAGGGGCACGCACAAAGACCAGACAGGTACGTATCAACTCGTCTAAGCTCAGGTAAGAACATATCACAGTATGGAAAAACGGTGGCCTGTTCCTTTAAAGCAAAACTAAGTATTTTTGCCCCTTGAGGCCACATGCCACAGCTGTTGTGTGGGTACCCAATAGGTACCCAATTGCTAGCATTAACGAGCCCCAAAATGGTCATAAATAGTACAAAATAGTGGAGCACGGCATGTTGTTCCCCTTTCAGAGGTGAAAACCAAGCAGGGGTAGCACCTGCTAACTTGTAATTCAAGGTAAGACTCGTTAACCATCCGTCTTGTTATTCACTAAGAGTTTCATGAGCTAAACTCTACTTCTCAACAGTGCTAGCAATTAACACACCAAAAACCAGCATGGTCAAAAATATTATCCACAGCAGAAAACTGTATTTTTTAGAAACCATAAAAGTCTTTGGAGCCAGGCTTTCAAATTGTTATTGACATATGTGAAGTCCTCGTTGGTTTCCATGTTGTTCTTCTGGAGTCGCCATCAGCTTTAGGGGGTGGTATTGCAGCAATGACAGCACCCATGTGGACCAAAATGAAGTGCTTTCCTCGCCCACTGATTACAGCAAGGACGTCCCAGGGGCCTGGTTCCTCTTCCTATTTGGCTTCAGCAGTGAATAGCGAAGGAACGTCCATTGAATCTGTATGCTTTTGAATCTGAATGAACACACCCAACATGTGTGAACGGAGGAACCTGACTGAATGGAGGAAGCCTGCCTACTGGATTGACAACAAGGACTGGATGGTCTCGATCCTGGCCCTTCTGCTGAGGGGATCCCATCGGCCTGGGTCTCTATAGCCTGTCCGTCCATGGGAGTGGATCTTTCCAGCCTCTGTGGTTCTCCCCGAGGTTTCTCGTTTCTCCCACCGGGTTTTTGAGTTTTTCCTTGCCGTGCTGGAGAGTCTAAGGACAGGGGACACCCGCGCCGCTCGTCGCCACCTACTGCTGACGCTTATTTGGACATTATGTTTGCCTGGATACTTGATTTAAATGTTGTAATCTGTAAAGCACTTTGTGATGCCTTCGGTATGAAAAGCGCTTTATAAATAAAGTTTGATTGATTGGTTTGATTGAAGGGTCGTGAACGAGAGAGTCCCAAAGGCTATCAAAAGTCTGTCCTGCTACATGAACTTGCCTTGGCCTGGAGCAAATGTAATTAACCAGGTGGGAAGAAAATCCAAAATATGAACTAAGTACAAGTTAAAAGTAGTGACAAGAATTACTATTATAATAATATGCAAAGCAAATAAAGCACTTAAACTTTATCACGGTAGAACTGCAACAGGAAAACTTTTAGACAATGTCATTCTGCGTCGAACATTGACTGACTTGAGTGGTATTTTCCTCCCAGCTTGTAAATATTCTATCTCAATAGCATGCAACTTTATTCAATAGACATGTAACTAACAGCGATCCTGACATTTCCTATCGTCTCCCCGCCTGTTAGCCCGTTTCCTCAAGAGACCAATTAGGCTATTCATCTGCAACATTCAACAGCACGCGCGTCCTCCCGAACGCACGCACAAAGAGCTATCATCAAACAAGAATTACACCCTCCGTTAACCCCGCCATACGCCCCGGCGCCCGATCAATAAATGCCCGTACGTACACCCACACACAAGCGCAAAGCCTCGTCTTCCGTAATCGCAGGCTGGAAACGTCCATTGTGTGTGCCTGTTCTACTGTGGGCATGTGCACTCACATCTGGCAGTAGCAGCTGTTCGCTTTATTCACACACCAGTGGCTTATAAATACCCGACGCCTCAAAACATTAATTCATGCTTTCTACAAGTGAGGCGCTTTAGGACGAGGAGCCAAAAGATACAGAACAGAATAGGATTTGGTGGTGAAGAAAATTGTGTAGATTACATGGAGCGTTAGCACTTGTAGTGACAGGATTAATAGCTCTTTAAAGGGTGCCAAGTCTTTATGGAGCTATTGTTGTTTACATTTATTGCTGAGCTTTTTGTACAACATCATTTTACACGCATGCAAATCTTATATTTTATGCAGATCACTTATTTATCATGCACACATCGGCCTGCAGATCTTTGAGAAGCGCGCGGTGACTTTCTTTGGGTTGGCAAGCATTTAGCCTGGTGAGACCAGAATGATTCCCAATCAGTCTGGACACCACGCTCCCGGTGGTGCCATCAGAAAATTCAAACGAGCCCGTGCAATCTGACTAATCTGCGGTAAATGACCAAAAACACATTGACAGTAGGTGAGTTTTATGATTCATAATCCTGCGCGAATATTAACACAAAACCGCTAATAACAACGCATCAACGGCAGACGCCAGCCCTTCGGCGATTGGTTTACTCCATTTCCTGTTTGCTTGTACCGCTGTGGGAAATGGAATCCTCGCAGCGGTGACCAGGCTAGCAAGCATTAGGATGGACTTTGGTGTCTGTATAATAGGTCATAGACTGAAGCTTCGTTCCACTAACTGAGGGACTACAAAATAAGGTTTACAATAAAATAATTAGTGCTTTCTGTAACCATAACCAAAAGTTCTCCACTCGAATCCTGCCATTTTTTTTTACAGCGAGAACTTAAAAACAGAACTATAATCGTAGCCTGATAACACCATAACCTTCCGCTTGAGACATTCCCCTGCAGCGCTAGCCAATCAGAGCGCGTTGTTCAGCCTCGTGCGAACATGTAAACAATAATAAACATGGCGGCTCCCATGAGCAGCGCGTTACCTCTCAATTCCGACAGAAAACGCAAGAAAATTCTGATTAAAGGTGCATCCTGTTCTAATGTTTTATAGGTACATAGAAACCCTTTAGAACAGAGACGGACGAAAGCAGGTTCAAGTCAAAGCGGAACATTTTATTGTCCTCCCCCAGGAACATAACGGGTATACAAAGGTTCCTACCCAGCCTATCACTACATCCCCCTTTCTTTACAGGACCACATTTTTAGTGTATCCACATGTGCTGGAGAGGTTGAAATTATATGCAATCAATACATTCACATTGTGTACCCTGGAAAAACAACTTACATTAAAATGTGTAATTACATTTTCTTTTGTATCTTAAACAATGTATCTTTTTTCATTTTTTTTTTTCCAACAACATTTGGGAAGAACAACGGAATGGGGTAGACTGCCCAATCCCTAGAGTTGAATATGGGGATTATTCTGCCCCAAAATAACGTCAACTCATGTTGCATAGTCTTTAAGGTACTCCGGTGTCTTCCTGACGCGACAAGGATAGCGTCTTTTAGACTCAGGTGTTTGGACCTGACGCGATCCGAAACCTCTCAAAGCGTTTTATCCATTTGGTCCAGTCTTCTGCCTTGAATGTAAATTTTTCTGGTGGCTTTACTTGATATTGCGCCATTTTTTACGAGCCGGCTTGTTTACGGGTTAGCTCCTTTAGCGTTAGCTCCCGCCAAGCTGTGCTAGCTGCCGCGGACTGAAGTTATTTTGAACTTTTACTTTAGTCTTTTCTTGTTGGCGACTTACTCTCGTCTGGTTGTCTCCTCTTTTCGAAACTGTTGGGCACCACTTCTGACACCATGTTCTAATGTTTTATAGGTACACAGAAACCCTTTAGAACAGAGACGGACAAACGCATGCAGGTTCAAGTCAAAGCAGAACATTTTATTGTCCTCCCCCAGGAACATAACGGGTATACAAAGGTTCCTACCCAGCCTATCACTACACATCCCACACATCGCCTCTGTGGACAAGAAACAGACGCAGCAGCTGACTATTGGTTGGATAGAAATCGATGGAATGGATGTGTTAATGGATGCCGTATGTTAACACAATGAGGAGTTCGCTAACATTTTTGACAGTAATTCCACTTCAACCCCGGCTTGTTCGGATGAAGAAAAACAGACTTACTCGAGAGTAACAAACGTGGCTTTTACGCTACATGTTATAGTCGTTTTATTAACAAGACACGAAGTTCGAAAGGCCATGAGTCCACCTCATCTACGACTACTGTCTGCTACTGAGCCCCTTGCTTCCACACGGTTAGGATCCAGAACAGAAATGAAGAACAAATCATCAACAAAGTCTACATCAAGGCAGTCTGGCAATGAACTTCCTGCAGTGTGGATAACTTGTAAGAAGGTTGTCAGCTGGTGAGTATCTTATTTTATTTTTATTTTTGCCACTATTTGTAAAATGAAGGCTTTTGAGTACTTGATTGCCCAAGGTTTGAAATGACTCTTTAACTTTTGGGAGCTAATTACATTTAGGAGACTCCAAGGTATATATATATCTCAGGGGGTAATTATGTGGGTTATAAAGCATTCTCTCTGTACAATAAATATCTCTCATCATAGAGTTTGCCTTAATTCAATTCAATTTCAATTCAACTTTATTACGGACTCAAGGTCCAAAAAGACAGCGACATCACAAACAACATTAAACTACAAACAAAAATTACACAGTCCCTTTAAAAAGACAGCTATACCAGTGCCTCCACATTAGCGACTGATAGCGAATGGCACTACAGGTGACATCAACCAATGAACCAATTACTGTATTAACAGACTTATTCAAACGGCATATGAAACGGTACATAAGCGTCCGCAGTGTGGCTTGCAGCGTGTTTATTCCAGCAGTGACAAACATCTCACTCGCACTGGTCCATCTCGGCCTCCTGAGAAGCACACGCAGAGCGTCGTTATAGGCCACCTGCAACCTTTGCAAAGTTCCTTTTTTATAGTTCGACCAAAGGTGCGCTGTGTACAGAGGTGTACAATATGATTTGAACAACATCATTTTCACTTTGTCCGTACAAAAGCCAAATTTACGCGCTAGCGTGTTTGCCTGGGCATACAACGTTCTACATTGCCTGTTTATGTCAGCATCATCATTAATGTCTCAAATTTACTGCGGTGATCTTACTGAGATTGAAATGTTTACATTCATCTCTTGATCTGGGCTCTGTAATTTATGTTTGATTTAACTGGGTGATTTAACTTTTATCTGTCTAAAAGTTAAATCACCCAGCCAGACCCTTAAATACAATAATGATGATAAAACGTATCTTACTCATTCAAAGTTTTATTTACACCAGTGAATTATTCCATATTTAATTTTCACAGGTCAGCTTTACTGAAGAAAAGACTACAGTAAGATTCAGAACCTGAAACAACAGGACTTCTCGACCATGGCTCTTCAACTGAAACCGATTGGTCAGTTCCTGGATAAGTAACACCCTGTGGTGAAACAGTTCCCGATGGTGATGGCTATGTAGAGCTAGTCAAGGAAAAAGTGCTGTGGCTCCAGTCTGCAGATTATAACATGCATGTTTGAATGCACCATGGGTAAGTTTTAAATATTTTTTTATATATTGGGAGGACAGTCTTTTCATTAACTATTGAGAAAATCGCTGCAATACTTTGCATCCCACTCGACAGGGGAGTTTGGGAAAGTGTGACAAACTGCAGCCTGTAACTTAGCCAACTTAGCTTACTGTTACTGCTAACAACAAGCAGTTTTCATTCTAAATGATTGAAAACACGGCGAAAAGGTAAGAGGACAGATATCCCCTCCTCCTCTGGGCTGGTCTGTGTGCGTGTCTCCCTCGTGTCTGGAAAATATGTCACCTGTGTTTATGATGCTCATTGGTACATTGGCAACATAATGCAAAGAAATGATGAAGAAAAGGATGTATTTGTAAACTTAATGAAACAAGAAAGATAAATCATTTTTTTCTGGCCCCAAGAAAACCTCCAAGACCAGTATTGGACCATTTCACCATGTTCTTTGTGCTGAGGATGTACCAATGATGATGACTATTAGGGTGACCAGATGTCCCAGTTTACCCAGGACAGTCCCAGTTGTGAGTCCTCTGTCCCATGTCCCCACACATTCCTCCAAATCCATTCATTTGTCCCAGTTTTACACAGTATCTGTCCCAAGTGTCCCAGTTTTTGGCCAAGATGATACACAAAGTACAAACTTCGCTTGAAAATTCATGTTGTTGGGCCATGCAAATGTCCATTAGAAGTAGAAACCAATCAAAAAAATATCAAGTCTATCATGTTAATGCTGATTGGTGCATAGTGTAAGACATTAACAAGCAGATTTACCCTTTAGCGTGGGATGGCTCCCTGGTTGACTATGCAACTAAATCCCAAATAGTGTCCCAGTTTTTTTGTCAGAAAATCTGGTCACCCTACCCACTATACTGGCAGACAGTACAGGCTGCAGAAGGAGGAGTTGAAAAAAATAACAGAAATGTTTAAAAAATGTGTCTCCAATCTCAAGAAATATGTTTGCATTGAATATTCCCTTTGATAGTATAACGAAGCTAGTGAGAATTCTAACTGGATGACGCATCTGCAGAGTTTTTGAGGCACACAAATGTATCTACATACATGCACTGCATCAACACCGGATCATACAAGTTATCTTCAGATTTGTCTGTGTACATACAATACATTTTAGTCATTAGAAAATGTGTCTTTTTTTATGGATATACGGTCATAAATGTATTTCTGACCCTCGTTTTTGCAACAACAAAAATATATTTTTTAACCATGAATTCATTTGAGCTAGGTAAACAATTTCTGGCTACAGACTGACTGATATGGCTTCTATCTGTGAAAAAAAAATTAAGAAATAAACACCGCAAAGCCTCCTTTTTCATTTCTCTGTCAAAACAGCGGCACAAACAACTCATTTCATGGCCACAACCCCACATGAAAAACAGCACAACTTTATATCACCAAAAGTTCACGAGAACCACCTTTTCATGCTACATTTCAACCGCGAACAGAGGCAAGATACTTACCAGTCTGTCTCCTCGTATTCAGTCCTCTGGCTTGTCTCCGTCCATCTCCTGGTCCTGTACTCACCTGGTCTTCCGGTCCCCAGCCTTGCCCCACTCTCCAAGTCTTCAAAGAAATAAAACTAACATTTGCTAACCTGTCGCCTGTCTGCTTTTGGGTCCTATTTTTCAGTCGTGACAGGGGTGTGGCTTCGCCGAGGGGAAAACAGAATCTTTGGGGAAATAAAATTTTCCCCTCTTTTTAGCCATTTTCTGGTGGAATATGAACATATATTCAACCCAATCAAACAGAAATGGCACAAAACAACTCCGAATCTCAAGTGATTGCCCTAATCCCACAGTTCTGTTTGATTGCTGTCCAGCATGGTTACCTTTTATGCCTTGAGTGCCTCCTACTGTGGCGCTCTAACCCGTGATTGCCGCCCCACGCTCTTTTTCTTGTTGTCAATGACCGATCAGCTCAAGCAGACTAATTGAGTGCATGAAGAAGCCCAGAGACTCATTGTGGTCTGATAAATGTGTTTTCTTCAATGCCAATTAAACACTGATTACAGGAATAAACTAGCGCGGGTAGTAATCACTGTGAGCTGGAAGTGATGCGTGAAAGCGGCCGACACTTGAGCGCGAAGCTATAGCCACGCCCTGTAGCTGTGCTCTCTCTCGCCCGCACGCTCTGGCATTTGTCGAGGCTGATGTTTTCGGTAAATCAGACGCATGTCTCATGAAGTGTGAGCGAATTTGGGCTCATCTGTGTCTTTCGGAGATGACGAGCCGTGGGTCGGGGGATACAAGTGGGGTTAAAGAACAGATGTGCCAGATGTGCAGGGACGGCTGGTATCAATGGTATGATTTTATTTAGACAGGGACAGAGCACAATTTAACATTGACCAACAGGAAAGATGCATTGAACCAAGTTATAGCAAAAATGCTAATTTCCACCTGTAGTTCCTGGGCAGGTTGATTTTACAGTACAAAAAGTGATTTTAAATGTAGATGAATACGTGACCATGGATTTATACATTTTAACATCATCAATAACATACATTTAATTTAAATACGTTTAAAACATTATAACTTTTTCTACCAATCCTTTTCTAGGTAAACGGTCGCTCCCTCATGACGTCGTTACAGATCATGAGTGCAAGTTTGATTTTCTAGAAGCCATTTTTTAGTTAAATGCGCAAATCTTTTGAATGTATTACATGCAATAATCTCTGTTGGCAGTGTGTTCCACTGACCCATTGCGATTACAGAGAAGGCAGATTTAGCGAAGGCAGTTTTACATTTTGGGATGCTGCATTCTCCTCTAGAAGTAGATCGAGTAATTCGAGTCATTTTATCAGTACATAAAGTTATACATTTTCTCAGAGGAGGTGCAGTGACTCCATGAATAATTTTAAAAAGTAAGCAAACATTTGCTTACTGAGCCCACCTACAATGGGATAGGTGCAGGCCCTCCTGTCACTTTTGAGACAAGAGAAAGAAGAAATTGTATTTTTACATTTTTTTAATTGTCAATTTTATATCTGATACTGATACTTTATATCTAACTGATTGTCATTACTGTGTACAGTCATTGTAGTTTATACATCTAATCACAATTTTTACCACAAGAACAAGAAAGGGCTGGTTATGATTAGTCCCGAGAATGCACACGAATATGACAATGATTGATAGATGACAGTACCGCCGCCAGCACATACACACACACACACCCATGCACACACTTACTTGGCTCCATAGACCTATTATTACACTGCAAAAAATGCCTTCTTATCTTAGAACAATGGTTTGAAATGTGCTTGAAATAAGACTTTTATTGCTGATTTAGAGTAGGTTTGGACTTGTCTTGAAATAAGATTGCCAATGGAACAGGCATTAATTTGCTTAAAATAAGAGAAATTAACTTGAACGCTTAAAATAAGACACACACACAAAAACTTGAAACGGGACAAAAAAGTCAAAGACAAGAAAAATCTGTCTAGTTTCATTGGCAAGTCAATAGTCCAAACCTACTCAAAATCAGAACAAACTCCGATAATTCAAGCACTTTTAAGTCATTTTTGTCTAAGATAAGATTTAATTTTTTCCAGTGTAATAGACCGTTAATACTCACTCCTCCCCGTTTACCATAATGACCACGTTCGAGGGGGAAATCATGGCAGATTTAGAGACTCCTCCTCCCCAGCTCTGACGAAGCATGTTCCTAATAAGGGCATAAAGGCGGGATCTTCACTGTAGACTCGGCCCTTGTGTGACGTGTAGCTCGCGCAGCTCCAATGCTAACAGTCCGACCCCCGTTAAGTAGGAGATTTCTAAAAGTTATCCTACTCTAACCAGCCCGGTGCCTCTGATTGTGTCTAACCCAGCGTAATCACAGGAGGAATATCTAGCTGTAGACAGTTCCAAAAAATTAGGCACCGGGCATTAAAGTTGTTTTTAACGTGTCTAAAGTGCAATGCATTCCAATGGGGCCTAGCGGCTATATGGCGGTACTACAGCAATGGTGGCCTCCAGTGTTGTCGTCGCAAAGCATTTGGCCATTGCTTGGCTCCAGGACTGAGTCTGGGCCTATCACAGGGCATGCACACCACACTGAAGACTCTTCATTGGTCACATTCACTTGCACGCGGTCTCTGTAAGTGTATACACTACGGTAAACTAGCAAACACAACTAGCAAAGTTGATTATACAGATATTCTTCGTTGTTTGTAATAGTTCCGTGGGTACTTGCTGATAAGTGGTTACATGCTTCTTTTTAGTCTGACAAGTGGCAGTAAATGCGTTTGGTAGATCTGATAGTAAAAATAAAATAAAAAATAGCTAACACAAACATGGTCTGCATCAGCCCCACCTAGAGTTCACATCACAAGCTGCCATTGCAGGTGTGTGCGGCTGAGGCAGGTCCCACGAACGCAGCTTGTGACCTGTCAACCGCTGTGAAGGCAGATGACGGGCTTATTCTCACGCCAGGGCGCTTTATTGCCACAGGCATCTCGGGGGAGTGTGACAGATGTGTGGCTGCCGGGTCACAAATCCAGTCCCCAAAAATGATGCTAGCTATGGATCACAGACCACTAACCATGCACCTCTGTTACTGTTGATGGGAGAGGCCAAGAGACAGACTGACAAGGCCCACGCCAGACCCATGTGCATCAGTCTCCTACCTGTTTTATTTGGACTTGGCTGAAAACTAGGGCTACATCTGAAACCAGTAAATTGGTAAAATATTTAAGCTCAAACCGAATGTGCGTCCACCATGAGCGTCCGAATAGGGCTGTCAGTTAGTAAGGAGTTAGGGAAAGGCGCCTGTATGCTTCTTATCATACCTCCTTTAGCAGGTGCCATGCTATTAGTCCGACGGCTCATTTTTCCGAAAATGTCCCATTGAGCAGAGGTGCCATTAGTCCGACATCTCTAACCCAGTTGTGTTGTGGATTAGAGAGCCATTTACAACCATTGGCCCTAACCTTAAGGTTAGTGGACTCTTGCCTGAATCTAATTTTATTTTTCAACCCCTGGGGCTTTTTTGGAATAAAGAGACGTCGGACTAATGGGTCGACCGCCTTTAGATGAAAGATGCCGCAAAATGTATTTTGTCACTTTCATAAAGTTTGGCTTGTGCAGAATCTTTTTTCTTCTTCTTCTTTGTTTTAATTGAATGTGCGCCTGTCAATCAATAGTGGTTGCACATGAAGAATCACTCGAGGGTGGGGGCCTGTTGTTTCTGCTGCTGGGTAAGGACGGTCAGATTGGGCAAACAGCTCTGAAGCTCTAGTTCCTAACTGCACAGCGATCTAACAGTTGACCTTATCACGTGACAAGGGATAGGAGCGAGGATCAGGACATAGGAGCTACAGATTCAGACTCAACCTAGGCCTGTCACGATAACAAAATCTGAAGTTTGATATACAGTATTGAGACAGGAAACTATTGCCAAAAGTACTCAATCTTTAAAATATCCCACAATGAAAATGAAATACAATGAGACGACAATGCTTTAGGTATAAGAATAAAGTATTACATTAGAGAAATTGGGGACACATGCAAAGAAATGACGATAAAATATTGAGCACAAAATTGTATTACATTTCTGTTATTTATTGAACGATACTGTAAGTCGATGTGTAGTCATTATAGTGGCAGCCCTACTGACAACACATGTCATTTCTGCAGCTAAAACTGTCGGTTCTCAGGTCTGTTCCATGCATGCAGTAAACTTTGAGAGCTGCTGCACGATCTCGGCAGAACTCCGAATGTGCTGAGTGCAGGACTTTCTTTCTGTCTCCTCGCCAACGAAACAGCTGGCCACACTTTGTTTCTCTTAAAAATGCAAACCACAAGACACTGACTGCCTAGAACGCTTTTGCTGTTCGTGATAAAACACAAGAGAAAACAACTCCTTTCCTCTCATTTTATTTGCGTGACTGTATATGCACACTTTTATTTTAAAGGTGCATTATCCATCTTCTTCCACTTGTCCGTTGCCGTGGGTCCACAGGAGGACAGCCTCATGGTTCTAACCGGGCCTGTTGGTCTCTCATAAGGGGCTTCTGAACCGCTCTTTGTCTGACCCGTCACCTAGGACCTGTTTGCCATGGGAGACCCTACCAGGGGCACGAAGCCCCCGACAACAGAGCTCCAGGATCATTCAGGTGCTCAAACCCCTCCACCACGTTAAGGTGGCGGTTCCAGGAAAATGTACCTTTTAGTGACTCAGTGACTGTATGGGTGGATAACATGATACTTTCCATTATGGTGGCCTCTCTGGGTTCAATTGTTTTGTAGGGTTTTCTGGTGAGTGAAAACCTACCAGAAACTCTAAAAAACAACTGATCCTGGAGGCCACTGTGATGGAAAGTACAGTAAAGGCGCAATGCTAATCACCAGTGTTGGGTAACGTTACTTTTAAAAGTAACTTGTTAAGTTTCTCCTCTGGAAAAGTACCTTGTTACATTACTGCTCTACTTTATAAGAAATGTACTCATGCATTGTCAACAATAAATGCTCCAGTTCACAAAATGAAAGCTAACTCTCGCAAACCGCCCGATACCAGTAAATGTATTTAATAATAGCACAATCATTTCGTTTTATTTTGTGTGCTGACAAATTACAGAAATAGGCAATAATAGGTCATGAGTATGAACTACAGGCCTCTTGCTGACTTATAAAAGCTTATATGTAAACAGTTTGGCCCTGTCAGAAACACAAGTTTTTCAACAAAAAGAACGCCTGTAAAGGGTGCTCTTACAAGCTTACGCATTACAAAGTGCATTGAATTGGTAATAATAAACACGCAACATACTCAACTTGATTTAGATTAATTATACTTGTAGCCTTCCTCAACCACATAAAGCTACAAGTTTGTTGATTACGTTGGAAGGATACTGCCAAAAGCAAAACGTTGTTTGGGAGGGCGAGCTTCCTCCTTAGCTTCTCCACCAGCGCTGTATTGCTCTTTTCGCCAGTAAGTTCAAAATAATGTGAGTAGTTCTTCCATGATGTGAATGCGCTGAAAGCTAACACTGAAAGGAAAAGGAACTGAACTAAAATGGAAATTGGCTTGACTAACGACTAAAGGATCAATTAGGACTGTTTGTTTTTAGCGGGGTAATAAATACATATGTAAGCTTGTAATTGTAATTGGTTTATTCAATTTTGTTTTACTTTTCCAAAATAATTATCATTACTCTTTGCTCATTTCTTGCCCCCAGCCATTTGATTACACACTTACCTTAGTTCCTACTGTAATCCTATTGAGCCTAGCTACGGCTCTATACCCGAGCTTTTCCGTCTTTACTTGAACACCCGATCACTAGTGCTTCTCCCTGGGCTGGCTGCACATGCACAGAGGCTCACTGAAGCCGTGGCCATTAAGTTTGATGGCGGAGGCCTGTAATGAAGACACAGCATGTACTGTGGCTAATCTCCCGCAAGCTGAAATATTACACTGCTGTGATGAGATCAATATCAATATCAGGGCCTTGTGGCTGGAGATTATGGATGGTGCAATTTACTCAAAATCAGAGGCAAAAAAATACAATGTCTGATCATTTCTTTACATTAACCACGGGAGACGGAGTGGGTCTCTGTGTAATGGTAAGTCGGTCTAGCTTTTACACTGTTCACTCTTCAGAAACAGACCTGGACTTTTGATTTATCTGTCGCTATCTATTTATAAAAAAAGCTAGCACTTTTGACAGCAAGGAACGTAAAATATTGCCACTGCCCTATTCGTGTCAATCAATCCCCAATGTTCTTGTACATATTTTTCACAGCACACTTTTCATTTCATTTCATTTATTTATTCATTTGAGCAGAAAAGTATTTCAATCATTTTTTACATTGGAAAACAAAAACAAAACTTGTACTCAAAAGGAGTAGGAAGAAGTTCAAAGAACTTATAACTTATTTCTCATCCAAGTAACATCACATACACTACGGCATGAGTCTGTGCTCATGCATTAGCTTATGCATTATTCTTAAATATAAATCATTTATGATCGTACAAGTGTCATTTATCATTTACAATGTCAAGAGGATTTTTCAATTACAGTTAAACAAAAATAAAGAATTTATCATTTACGGTCGTACAAAATAAATACACCATATGGTACTTAAGACTTATACCAGGGCACAGCTCTCTTTCATTGTGATCATACAAAAATATACACACTTCACTATTGCTCGGCCCTACTATACCAAATATACCCATAAGTACAAGCTCTGTATAACCATGTAGACATAAAAAACTGTCTGCCTATAGTCATACACTTAAAATGGACAGCACACTTAGGGCACACTAAAGCAGAGGAGAATGAGTGTCTAAGGAACTCCCCGAGGCCGCTGTGCAAAGTTAGCGTATATGGCCTAATGAATAAGCTTAACGGGGTGGAGACAATGGAAATGACATTGTTTCCGGGTGCTGTCGTATTTATCGCGACTACGAGGAGTAAAACTGCTAAAAATAATAGTATGTTTGAGAAGCAGGTGTAAACTTTTGCATAGGACAGAATAATGCCGGCATTAGTCATGCTGTTTTCTCATTAATAAAAGGGTTATAAAAACGTTTTTCGAATGTTTGCACCTCCAAAACGAATCATTTATGACTGTATCTTTGTAAACGAGCAAGATAAAGAGTTCTAAACACATTGAGTTGCCTTGTGTACGAAATGTGCGGTATAAATAAAGCTGCCTTGCTTTGCCATAAAGAAAGTAGGCCTTACCAGTGAGTCTTTTGACTTTCCTTTGTAATCCATTGAATTGGAGCGGTCCACATCAGCGGTCCAAACGGCTTCAGGACGGCTTCTCACGTCCTTTTAAAGCCCTTATAAAAGGCCCAGGGTCTGTGTACAGTGTATTGATTACAGTGAAGGAGATAACGCGTGTTCCGCTGTTCACCTCTTCCTTTTCATCCACGGGCATCTCCAATGCGCGAGCCGTGCGTCCCCTTTCTCCGTGGCCTGTGCGTAGTGAAGCGTACAGCACCTGAACCAGAGCGTATCTACACCTGGCTGTGCAGAGGGCTGGAGAGCAGGTTTTTGTTTTTCCCCCGTGCCTAAACATCTTCACTGAAGGTTCTTGAGTGATCTTCTGTACTCTGTAGTTGAAGTGTAGGCTACAACGTTTTGCCTCTCATCTAAAGGGCTTCGTCAGCGACACTAAAGTTCAAGCTCAGCCCGCAGACTAGATGTCACCTCCTTTCTCGCTCTCTCTTTCCGATCCCATTCTTCATTGTCTCTAAGGCAAGTGTAGCGCAGAGCAATGCTTGTGGAGCTTGTTAAACATGCAAACTTGCCCCCCCCCCTTCTGACTGGACGCAAGTCTGTTGTTGCTGTCATGTTGAATCTTCACTACCACGACCAAGCACGTCCAAATTCAGAGACCTCTTGATATCAACTGACTGTTAGGGCAGAGGGCTGTGTGATGGGTTTATGGGGCTTTTTTCTGTTGTATTTTAATTTTCAGTATATGTGGACTAAATTAACTAATAATGTATTTAACTCTAAATCAATAAACACGATATATTTCTTAAAAGGGGGTATTATGTAAAATCGACTTTTTCAAGCTTTATATCATGTTATTATGTCATTCCCTCATTAAACACATGCCTGGAGTGTTGCCTTGGCTCATTCACATATTTTTGAGTAATCAGTAAAAACTTAGACGGCAGCCATTTTAGGTGTAGCTATGCCTCAGTCCTCCTAGGAACGCCCCCACCTCCTGGAGACGCCTCTGGACCTTTTGTCACCAGCCAAGCCACCAACCACTGCTCCTCAGCTCAGCAGAGCCCCCTCTCCGCACAGTAGTGTTGTTTAGATGCCACAGCAGTGTGCTGAAGGGGGCGTGTCGGAAAGCTTCTTAAAGAGACAGAGGCCTATTTCAAGACGTTCAGTACAGCCATTTTGAGAGAGCAATTTTATTCAAGGCAGTTATTTTAATTTACTGCATATACAGACCAACAGAAGGTTACGTCATCATTGTAGTATGCTATAGACTGGTGCTATGTGATTGAAAAAAGCATAATACCCCCTCTTTAACCTGTCTCTGTCCTACCTATAGCCCAACGAATGTGGCCTTAGAGCGGGGTAAAGTCAGTACGGGGTTCTCTGACCCACAAATCAGAGAGGCGTTGTGATTGTGACACAAAATTGAGATAATACTGTATAGTGGGTTAACTATATACAGCCACTGCCTCAGCTGCTACAGAATGAATCGTGCTAATATTCAGGCGATCACCTTCATTAAAAAGCTTTAAATTGGATTCATACCAGCATTAGATCGAAGTTTTGTTGAAAAAGTATGACTATTGTTACTGACAGTTCAGTCGATAATACATTAAAAAACATGGTCAAAAACTAATTCAGTGCAATTTTGGCTAACGTAGTACACATTATGCTCAAAAAGTCGAATATCTAAAGTTCCCCACATTCCTCTGTTTGATGGATTGTTTGCAGGTCTTAAGAAATGACACATGCACAGACTTTTTCCAATAGTGGCTTTAGCAATATAGTATTTGCGCATACGTTTGACTTGTTGCTGCCGTCATTAAGATTTTGGACCCTTCTTGCTTTCTTCTCTGTTTACACACTGGCAACATCCCCCTTATGACTGCGCTGCCCTCCGACCTTTTCCCAGCTTTGATAAACAATAACAGTTGCTGCATCAATTCGCCCGAAAAACAGCGGCGTCTGCTGGGAGCGTTTTCTCACAGTAACTAATGGACCCGTTCTCAGGGTCAGAATGTAGGAGGGGCTGGGTGTGTTTCCGTGCGCTGGCAATTTGAACAATCCTTGTGCTTTTGTTTTTTCGACTTCCATTTTGTTGCTGGTCAGTTTCTGAAAAGTAAGAAAAGAAATATGGGGTTATGTGAGAAGCAGAACCTGGGGGAAAATCTTTGGGCAGCGTTAAAATCCCCCTGTGTCCCCCTGTGCGTTCAAAAGACAAGATGCCCAGTCACCAACAGATTAAGGGAAGAGAGCGCAGTGAGCAGTTCACACAGTGTGGTGGAAATTAAGCATACATTTGCACAAGAGAATGTACCAACATCATAAGGAGAGTAACAGCGGCCCACAAACCATTTATTTGAGGACAGTGAGGTAAAAAGTCTTGCTACACAGACGAGATGCTTGAGAGGAGAGCAAAGGAGGCAGCTCTGTGACAAGAACTCTGAAACTTTTTACAAAGGATTAGATTTACATTCTTTATGAACATCCGCTCTATTATATGTGAACTTCTCCACATCTTTACAATAAAAAAGACCTACATTTTTTAACTATTTCAATAACTACAGTAACATTTTGGAAATACAGTCAAATATTATCGTTTACTTTTTTTTGACAGTTCAGCCGTTTTAAATATATATATATTCCAACTCCAGAATAATCTCAGATACTCTTCATCCTTATCCTTTTCTTGTATCCTTATTTTTCGCATTCTAGTGCATTTCAGAAGAAACACACGTTTTCTTGTTTTTACCCTGGACTGTCAAAACTGCTTTGAGTGTAAACAAGAAATACCCTGGGTTATGTCAGTGGTGTGAGATTGAATAGACCCCCCTTGTAGACAGTCTTATATCTGTCTACAAGAGCGAGAAGAAGCTTTTGAAGCTAGTAGCGAAATGTCCTTAACTCAGTCCAATCAGCAATGTTTGAATATCTCTCTGGAAAACTCCTGAACAAATGAGAGGCCACGCAAACAGAGTGATACGGCTTTTATATCAAATGAATGCTCCAGACGCAGCACAACAAGCTGTTAAAACCCCAAGAATGGCTGTACAGTGGTCACTGGCTAAAACGCGGTCCACCTTTCGCGGCCTCGCTCTTTCGAGAATTTATTTTTAGCACAATATTGTATGCTTTTTTTACAGCGTATTAACGCCATAGGCGCATTGTATTCTGCGTCCTATTTGGCTAGTCACAGAGTGAGCCTCTCTCATTGCATAGAGGATCTTTGTGTGTCCCGTCAACACATCAGCGCACACACTGCACACCGTAGAGTCACAGTAGCACAGGCCGGGCATGAGCGGGTCCGACGCCGCGTTTACTTTCTCTGATCATTTCCGTGAAAATAAACACCGCTAGCACGAGGCGCTCGCCTCAGCTAAACACTCGCCTTCTGAAGCCTGAAACTGCTACGATAAAACTTTGGTCGAAGCTACAATTGTCTCTTAGTTTGAATAAGCGCACAGCGGAGAGCAGCTCATGATGTTTCCATAACCACGTCTGTAATGTGACATCTACAAATTTTATTGACAAATAAAATCACACAGTGACACCAGGCATAAGGGAGAACCCATGAACTAGTGACAAAAGTGTATAAAGTGTGTGGTGAGGGGTTTTACAGCCTTAAAACATATATAATAATTGTAAAAAATAAAGCTGTCTACTTTGTGCGGATTTCGTTTATTGCGGGTTACTTTTTAGAACGTAACCCCCGCGATAAACGAGGGACCACTGTACACATTTCTATGAATAAGAACCATTCCGCTAATAAAGACCGTAGATTGATTTATGCATGATTTAAGTCTCTTTGTACAGCCCTAGCTAATCGCAGCCTCTCAAGTGGAAGCAGAGAGAAAAGCAAAGATCCAAAACAACTTCCCTGGGGAGAGCCATAATGGATGCTCCAGCAGCAGATGACGTTTTCTGCCACGAGGACTGTATGTGTGAAACCACTATACACCACTATAAACTACTCACATAGTTATATTTTATTATATTATATTCAGTTTGGAAATTAATGTAGTATCGACAATGACCACTGGAGGGCAGCACTGGTTGTGAGATGTTTTTTAGAGCGCTTGCTCCTGCTTCCTGTCAGTCGGCAAGAGCCAAGACGCAACACTAACTTCGTCTCCGTCTCACTTTTTGTTTATTACAGGTTTGTACAGTTACACTAAACATAAATATTGGCTCAGATGAAGCCCATAACACATGGCTATTGCTGGATTGTTCTTTAGTTGATGTGAGATTGATATTTTTGTAAGGATTTACTAGCTTTGATGTGCAAATGGTAACCTTCACGCGCTAGCCATTACCTACCTTAGTACTTAACTAAGGCTCATCGTGTGTATTTCTTCTCCACCGTTGCTAAATGTTTTAAAATACATTTTTGTTCATAATCAATGTAATTTTTAAAGGAAACAAAAAGCGAATTTCAGTTCTACTAGCTCCGACAATGTCAATTTGACGTGTGTGATGGCAAAAAGCGAAGGAATATGTCTATATTACTGGATTTATCCACCAATAACCGGCGACATGAAGGTGAAGATTATTGTAGTTAGACAAAGTGAACTTTGTGAATTGTATTGTGTAAGACAAAAGTAAAACAGTCGGCAAGCAGAGTGCCAAGACGCAATGCTATTTCTGTTTCTGTCTCACTTTTTGCAACAGACAAACACCATTAGCCTGGCTAATGCCAGACTGCTGTGTGCGCCAAATCTTTTCGAACTTCACAACAGTCTGGGGACCATGGCCGACATTTTTCCATGGATTTGGGACCAATCACAGAACGAGGAGGGACGGTAAGACGATGACGCGCTATTTGACATACGGAAGCTTGTAGTTTGTTTAGGGATAAAAAAAATAAAAAATATTTACGGATCCAACATGACAGTAGCAGACGCGATGCCATCTTTCGATCAAGCTTTAGAACGTGTTCTAAATAGTTTAGCTCAAAAGTTTACAGCTGGTACGTCACATGTCATCTGATACCATGATACGATTGGCTATGGCTACGTGCAGACGCATGACAGACATTCGTAGCGCCCAATAAACGGCTATGAACAATCGTAAACCACACCTCTCCTACGAGAAAATGAATTGGTTGTCCCCAGACTAAATATCACTTGTGATTTTAGTCTGGCGTTAGCCAGGCTAAAACACCATGCCAATCCTTCCTATTTTTAACTGTTAGTGGTGATTATGCCGGGCTGATACCTGCTACATATGCACTGGTTGGAGTTTTTTCTAACAAAACTGGTAACCCTTTGATTAGTGGACAGCACTCGCCATGTAGTGAACATGTCAAAATGGAAAGAGTCAAGAGTCTACCACAAAAACAAGAAAGCTGCCGGTGACTGGAGAGTGCGCTTACCGAGACATAACAAGGTGATGTTTTTTGCTCCTGGAAAGCTAGACAAAAAAATGATCAGAGAGGTGACACGAAAACAACAGCAGCATCACGCAGACCAACGGGCCCGCAGGGCGAGTTACACCGCGGACCTGCTGAGAGGATATTTTCAGCCTGTCAAACAGGGCTGAGCTGTTGGACGGAGTTACAATCAGGCATGAAGCTCTCGGAGATTGTGCTGTTTGGGGCGTCAGGTCCATAAATATGTATGAATACACGCACGGGGGCAACGTGCAATCAGCATTATGTTGGCAATTTTGGGGCAGTTCAATGACACGTTCTTCCCCATCACACGAAACAAGCCTATAGTTACTCACTTAATGCATGCACACCTTGCAGTCACCCACAAATTGGAGGGTAGTAGTTTGAACCCAGCTCCAACCGGTGTTTATCTTGGTTATGTGGAGAGTTGGTGTTTAGACGTTTTGCCTTCGAAAACAGAAAAAAAAAAAAAAAAGGGTTTGTTGTGACCGCCATTTCTAATACTTTGGATTACATTTTCAGATGTATTCGCTGCGACACTACTTCCGCTCGCTTTTGATTTTTCACACAGTGGTCAAAGTGGAGATTTTTAGTTAGTTTCCTCCCTCGACATCTCAGTTTTCATCTCAGAGTATAAACATGACCAAACTTACCCCGTCCGATGCTTATTTTAGGATGTTTTGTGGCGAGCGAAGCGGGATAGATCCCAGATGTAGCAACTACATCGCTTTGCAAATCCTCGCACATTCATTCACAAATATTACATTTTACATCCACATGTCCTGAAGGGTGCCCATAATGACGCTATAATCCAAATATGGTATTTTTCCTTCTGCGAGATTCCCAGCCTGATTTATTCAGCTTTGAACCCAAACCCCCTCCCCCAGAATTTTAGTTTTTACAGATTTTTCACTTTTATTAGCTAAACAAGATCGAAGAATTTGTTACAATAAAAATGATGTCAACAAAATAAAAGCATACATTTAAATCTGGATCATTATTTACATTTAGATTTGAAAATCTAAATCGGCAATTTGGGCCATTTTTATGTACACAATTTTATATGAAAACGTAAAATGACAGAAAACTTGCAACACATTTTTTATTCTCATGTTTATAGAAATAATGTCCAGCAAAAGTTTCAAACTGATATCTCAAAATCAAGTTTTTTCCCCTATTCACCTGGTGCCTTAAGTCAGACGGCTGGCCGCGCGATGTACTGTAGTGTACATCTTGTTCTGTTTCACAATGTTTTTGTTTTCCCTAACATGCTCTTTCTCTCTGGATTTTCTTGTATGTTTCTAAATTATTTACAGGCCAAATTGAGCTAGCTTTTTAAAAATAGAATCAGTTGCCATGACAACTCATCCTTCTCTAACCATGATCTGCAAAGTAGTTTTATTTTGGGGAGGTTTTGGACCAAATATAGCATTATAGAAAAGTGTGCCTGACAAAATGGATGTAAATTAAACAAATAAAAAAAGTGTATGGATCGGTCGCAGCTCAGTCCAACAGTTTTGTGGTAGCTGTGCATTTAGTACAGCTGAAGACATCTTCACTATGTGGGAAACATGGAACCTTTCCTTTCATCTTCATCCCCGATACCTGGACTGTTCCCACTTGAATGTAGCGTACTCTCACTCACGTGACACAGTGTGGCCTAGCTCCTGTAAAAAAAAAATCCTCTTCAGTTTAAACTGTTTAGTTATAGGTAGTCATTTGGGAGCCGATCTAAATGAACCGGAGCACTTCACTTCTCGACGGGCCTTTGTGCGCTTACCCACCAAAAAACGGAACTCTTAAACGTTATTGAATTCAAATTATCTGACATGGCTGAATGCACTGTGTGAACCGTTTGCGATATGAACTCTTTTATTATGGACAATGCGTTGTCAAGAAGATGAACTGGCCCACAGAATAATTTTTTGTACGCCTTCATAGAGATCTCTTTGTGAATATTGTAAATATTGCAATAAAACCACTTCTGATTCTGATTTGCGAATGGCCATTCAATTTCATTTCTGTCTATATTAACTACTTTGCAAATTGCGCCCAGGTAGCGACTATTTCAGTACAGGGCATTTGTGGGCTATGAGGTGGAAGTACTCAGCCAGAATTTGAAAGAACCCACTTGAGGCTGCACTAGCACTAATAAGAACCTGAATGGGGACAAGTGCTGGGATTGTGGAAGTAGGAGAGAGTCTCTGAGTGTGGGGCTCATTCTGCTTTCAGATTAAATGATCATCCTCAGCACCAAAACCATATGCGTAAACATAAACAACTTTGACACCAGGTAAAATGCTTTTATTTGTGGTGCACACTAGGGATGTCATGGTATGAAAATTTTACCTCACGGTTATTGTGACCAAAATTATCACAGTTTTCGGTATTATCTCTGTATTTTTTTAATGTGTGTTAATATGTTCAGAAAGCTTTGATAGGCCTACCCAAACTGAAATAGTTTCAAAAAAGTGTAACAGTGTATATTATATTTAAAAAAATATAGACAAAGCCGATCGTTTCGAGGTTATTACATTTACAGTGCCAGAAACGTGTTTTACGAATATATAATATTTTTTAACTAAATAAGTGCTCTATATCAGGAAAATATTGTTCTCAGTTTGCTTTTGCTTTGCAGATTTGGGAAAATGCCATCAGACAGTAATCATTGTTAAATTCATAATAATCCATCCATCCATTTTCTTCCACTTTATCCGGGGCCGGGTCGCGGAGGCAGCAGTCTCAGCAGAGATGCCCAGACTTCCCGATCCACGCACACCTCCTCCAGCTGTTCTGGGGGTCCCCGAGGCGACAACAGGCCAGCTTGGAGACAGAGTCCCACCAGCGTGTCCTGGGCCTTCTACGAGGCCTCCTCCCAATAGGACATGCCTGGAACACCTCCCGAGGGAGTGATAATGCGGCAAGAGTGAATCTATTGCATTGGTGACCAACTCTTATCTGCCCTCCAGGAGTCCTGTAATGCATTATCATTTCTATATGGAGGTATCCGGACACGGCTTATATGCAGTCGGCGGCGCTGTGGCTGCACTATGGAGCGACTCGTTACATTCTCCCTCAACCCAAAGTCCCCACATCATGCATTTCAGCTAAAACATTAACGTTAACTTACTTGCATTGGCTGTAGAGTGGTGACGGTCACACAGGTGAGTCATGAGTATCGCTGTCTTTAGACACACCTTTTCCTGCACGTTCTGCAAACAGATAACTGTCTTCTATCAACTGTCCTTCGGCTTTCTTAAAATACCCAAATATACCCAGACTTCAGACTTGGTCCTGTTTGAACGCTAGCTTTGGAGTGCGCCTCAAAGCAATATAGTTTTTCAAAAACAAAACGGTAACGTCAACATTTTTACCGGGGTTTAGCGCTACACCGGTAACCGTGACATCCCTAGTGCACACACGTTGAGTATTTGTGCAGTAGACTGCAGCAACGGCAGTAATTGTTGCACCGTTTAAGAATCCATGGTATGGATAAACAAATGATGATCATTTTGTACCTTTCAGTGTTGGAGAGTGTAGCAGCGTACAGCATCACAGCCTGGTATGGTTGTCTCTCCAGTCAGCTAAAGAACAAGCTGCTGAGCCTAGTGCTTGAAAAGTCATTGGTGAACACGAGCACATCTACAAACAGGCCACTCTGTGTCTGCCAACAAGATTTTGAGTGACCCGTCACACACTCTGTATTCATAGTATGAGATGTTGCCTTCAGGAAGAAGACTCAGAATCCGCTGCTGTCGACTCAACAGATTTAACCTGTTACTCACCATCCCCTGGATCAGAGGGTTAGAGTTGGGTTTAGGGTCAGCGGTTAGGGATGATTAGGGTTAGGAACGGCGAATGTGACATAAGTTATGTTTCACTCACACAGATCTTACACATAGTTTTATAAACTGGAAGGTCTTGGCTTTCAAATGAGGTATCACAATGGCATAAAGGCTGTAAGCTTTCTAGTCAATACACTTTGAGATTTGGATATAAATAATTGCTAACCTTAAGCTGGCAGATAACAGGTTAAAAACTCATTTGTCCTGGCTTCAATTAGGCTGTTGAACGAAGCCAAACAGACTAAGCTCAGAGTGTCGTACTGAACCTTGAGACAGACATATGTGACCCGTCACGAGAACGAGGGACACAAGTTGGCTGACTCACTTTTGCGCAAATCGAGAAAGAAGAGCATTTTTTGAAAATTGGTGATTTTCGCTTTTTGCAGAATCTTTTAGTTGAGGTCACGAAGAAGCCTCACCATGTTTTAGATAACAGTATTGGTATATTTAAAAGTGTGAATTCTCAGGTTGAAAAAGTCGGAGAAAAAGTGTGTGGCTCATTATTATGCAACGCTTCCCTGTGTGTCTGACTGAGGCCGCTTCTGCTCTGATTAGCCGAATACTACTGCAGAGGTTCGTTTTTCTGCGTGAAACCAGTGAACTTTTCCAGGCTGACTTTTCCAGTAAGCATGCACGGACGCCCTCCTGACCATTACGTTTCCCGAGCCAACTTAGCCTGGTCCGGACCAGGCTAAATTCTCTGACTATATTTCCATAGTAACTGAGCCAGACTCAGACTGAGCCTGGTTTATGAAACCAAAAAGACAACAAACTAAGCCAGACTTGGCCAAATAAGCTGAGTTTACAGAGTAAGCCAGCTTTATGAAACAGCCCTCTGCTCACTGCTGCTGATGGGGAAACAGCTGCGTTATTTGCGCATTACGATCGCGCGTGCATATTTAATTAAGGCGCCCTCCCCTTTTTTTTTTTGCGATCCGTATTTCAGTCATTCCGAAACCATTTTTTTAAATGTTAAAAGTATCATGGAGCTCAGATGTAGGACTTTCTCTTTCAGTTCATCTGGGCTGTAGTTTACTGCTCTGCAGTCAGAGAGGGAGAGAGAGCGCACACGCAGCCGCTCGTCTGAGGGGATTCAGGGTCGGGTCCAAAGTTTGGATCCAAGGTTCAGGTCCCGATGGGCTGGCGCATGGGTCCGGATCCAGACTGAGGTCCGCCGTTTAGTGACCTCTGCTGTAGAGGTAGGCTCTACTATGGGAAGTGGATTTATGCAAGAGACATTTATTTATATATTACCTGTTTGCAAACCTTTTTTCTTTGATGGCACATTTTTCTTTTCTTTTTGCCTTTTCTCTTCCCTGTGCTTTACACCTTTACAGGGGGGAGCTTTACAGCGGGCATGGCTTAAATACATGAGACGTAAATGATCCCTATTGTCACTCCCCGCAGCAGAGAGGTGAGAAGTGCCCAAACTGTAGAGGCCGTTTTCTCACCTTTGAGATCTTTTGAGTTCCTACATTCAAATTGCCACATCTTCTCCAAATATGATCAGATTTCCATGTGTTACACATCGTTGGAAAGCTTGGAGACTACACTGTTTTGAATCTATGTCCAACTCAAAATGCCCCAAAACAGAGTTGTGTCCTCATTTTGCGTGATGGGTCACATATGTATGTACAATGGACAATAGACATTTATTTGATATTTTTTATTAATTAACACACCAACAGATGGTAGAATGGCTCGTCTCATGATCGGAAGGTCGGGAGTTTGACCCGCCTCCTGAAGGTGCACACTGTCGTTGTGTCCTTGGGCAAGACACTTCACCCACCTTGCCTCCAGTGTCTGTGTACATTGGTGTGTGAATGGGTGAGTGGTTCCTTACTGTAAAGCGCTTTGGGCCTAATGAAGGTAGAAAAGCGATATATAACTTGAGTCCATTTACCATTTAACAGACACAAACACAGTCACATAAAGCAACCAACTAAACAATAGCCACATGATAAACGTAAAAATGAATTGGTACAAGAAAAACATTACAACAAAAATTGGAACAAAAACGGCAAAACTGGACAGAAAACAATCACACAATAAAAGCGAGGGGGAACAAACCATAATGACATTTAGTTGCTGTTGTTTACAGTTTGATTTGTTCATTTGGTAATAATGTAAAAATACATCAATATGGTTTATATGATTATGTTAGTTACGTCGTTCTTTAAGATTTGTTTTTATGACTGGAACTTTATTATTTTTCCACAAAAGAACATAATAGTTCCACAAATATTAGAGTGCCAAGTGGAAACGCCAAAATATATCAAGAACAGTAACAACCACCTCACAAAAAAAGAAAACAGAAAACTAAAGAACTAATATTGAACTGGCGACCTCGTGCCTGAGACCTGCGCACTACCACTTAGCTATAATTCCAAACAAAATTGAGCCGGTCTTCTCTAAATTCCCAGGCCGAAATTAGGTCCCAGCACGCCACTGCACTCAGGGTGTGCAGGATAGACAGGAAATGTGCAAACAATTAAATAGTAAAAAGAGGTATCTTTTATACAATGACTACCAAAAAAACATTAAGGGAGCAAAAGTATAAAAGTAAAAAATAAAATAAACAGACTATAATAAAAATATGGTCTGGTCAGTAAATAAACAAACAGTGCATTTGGATCCCTGTTGCGTGGTTTGTTTGTGCGGCAAAGAGGCCTCCTTTCCTCTTCTGTTGTTTTGTGACTGGGGGCCAAAAATGCAAACCCAGTGTTGGTCGGGGGCCCTTTTTATTAAGTCAGTTATGATTTAGCAACTTTTATTGTTTGCGATAATATACCTTAAAATAGACTGTACCTTATCTGCACATTTTTAAGCTTCCAGAGGTTTCCAAATCGGCCAAACATTTGCTGAGCTTCTAAATTAGAAATTACAGACTTAGACAATTAGTGTTTTTGTAATGAATCTCATTTTGGTTCAGGTAAATTGGTTCAGGGCATCAGTGAATGATCTTTCAGGAGTCAGGTCCAGTTTCTGTCTGTTAGCCTATTTAGAAAGAAATGCAAAATGTAATTCAAATGTCTTTTTAATTTAGTGTAGAAAGGCCCAACCAGGGACTGGAGCTGATAATGAGCACTAGCAATAACCATCAGCTACAAACTTGTTTTGTACTATGTTAATTTTCAATTACCATGTAATATAAATAAATACTGTACATCAATGAATGTGTAGACTTGGCAACTCTCCAAATGCCATTTTACAGACTCTGGTGTGTCTGAGATCAGCTCAGTGAGATTCACCTCATGTAAATAATGTGGAGTCAGTGGCCTCAGGCCTTTTGTGACCTACAGTTAGAGAATTGATGGGGCTTATATTTTTTACTGTCAGTGTTGCTGTAATTATTTGCAGTATTTTTAAACATTTCCATATTCTCTATTTTTAATTGGTCACACATGGTCGCACATCATTTAAAGATTAAATTAATTGACGTGATGTGCTTCTTGTGTGAGCACACAACCCACATGGAAAGAACCTATATAAACATATATGTTTTAATATAGGTTTCGATATATGTTTTGAATATATGTGACATATATAAAATTGGCCGTTTTCCTATATGTCATAAACATATATGTAATATATGTGCATATATGCACACATATAGTTAAACATATATGTGAGCATATATGTACACATATATGCGCATATATGTGAGCATATATGTACACATATATGCGCCTATATGTATACATATATGCAGGGGCGTGCTGGGACCTAATTTCAGCCCGGGAATTTGGGGAAGACCGGCCCGGAATTATGGCTCCGTAATAGTGCGCTGGTTTCAAGTACAAGAGGTCGCTGGATCGAATACCACACATTGACAATTTTCTAACAATTTCTCTTTTCACATGGGCCGCTGCACACACAGTCTGAGCCTGATACAAACCCACAATCAGCACAAGTTATGTAGATACAAACATTTATTTGACCACTTTTCTACCTTTCACTGCCTTTTAGTCTCTTAACTCGCGCAGACACTTGTCTCCGCTGGATTGGACTGCACCAACTTGAACTAAAGCGGAGGGGTGTTCCACTTAAACACCCCTCTGAGTTAGTTCAATATCAAATGGTATCTCCCTGCCGCAAGAATGAAAAGTTCGATGCGAATATTTTTCAGATTTTCATTCATCAGTCGTTATTTTGATAGATTTCCATGACAATTACGCTTGTGTTACTTCATTTATATCTGGAACAGCAGCTCATGCTCCTGCTGCAGCCCAGTTAAAGCCTTTAGGCCTGGAATAGTGAGTTATTATTTCATTATTTTATTCTGATGGCCCGGCCCAGAAGCACCGGAACCGAGCGGCCCACCGGGAAACGTCCCGACTCTCCCTATGGCCAGCACGCCTCTGCATATATGCTCACATATATGTGCATATATGCTCACATATATGTTTAACTATATGTGTGCATATATGCACATATATTATATATATGTTTATGACATATAGGAAAACGGCCAATTTTATATATGTCACTTATACCTATATGTTAATCTATATGCACCTATATGTTCACCTATATAGTAGTCAAATTCTTAAAATCCTTAGCTACTAGGCAACATAAATAAAAGCCCAAAATGTAGAAATTTACATTATTTATTTAAGAACAATCAAATAGTAAAAAACAAGAACAAAAATAACACAAAAAACTGAACAGGAAAATATATATATATATATAATTATCTTTTAGATCTTCTCAGCTCCGTGAGCTTCGAATTGATGGATGTGCCTATCTGCCCTCGGGTGGCTGCCGGCCACCTTTTCAATGTAGCATCTAGAAGACAAAAATAATAAGACAGTATTATTATAATAATAATGATAATAATAATAACAACAACAACAACAACATAGTGCTTCATCAGGAACCCAAAGTGCTTACAGCTGTGATTGGACACATATTTTGGATAAAGGGCTGATCATAATAAAAAAAAAATCATGTAAACACGTCAATTGGAAGATTCTTTTTGGATTCTGCTAAATCTGAAATAAATTCTGATTGGAAACATCACCCCCACACACTTTTTTTTAAGCGGCATCGTTCTTTCATGTGCACATGTCCGTCATGGGGACTGCATTGATAACAGTCACACGGTCAATCATGTACATCCAAAGCAGAGATAATTCATGGTAGAAAATATTAAGCCACTCTCGCGTTATTTCGTTTGCTTAAAACACAGGTAAAGTACAACCTTATCTGCAGTTGTTTTAGGGAAATTAAAACCGCTCTGCGGATGTCAAAATGCTATTGTGAATAAGGCTTGGTGCATGTGTATGTATGTCATGATTAGATTATTTGCTTCCATGTAAACTAATTCCGATTTTCCAATCCCTCAAATTTTTAATCTGATGTAAGAAAGTTTGAACATTTAAACATATATAGTTGTCAATGGGCTGCACTTTCATAGCATTTTCCTGCACCCAACAGTACCCAAAATACTTTCAATGGCCTACCATCGACACACATTCCACTGGTAAGCTGCCATGCTCGGTATACTCAAAGAGCAGTAATAATATGCATTGAAATCAAGCAAATCAATTACCGGTATAGACAAAATAAGGCACAAACACAGGACAGAGGATTGAAGGTGAAGGAGGGGTGAATATGATTATTTCTTTACACTTCAGACGACAACAATTAGTGCCATGAGGCTATTTGCAACACTATTCTACAGAGTAGAGGACTAAACGCCTTACAGCGCAATACCCCAGAAATGTGGCTTTAGAAGAGGAAAGGTAGGATCAAGAAGTGAGCAAGCGATGAATTAGTATTATTAGTGCCAAGCAGATATAGTAACAATGGGTGTCCTACCTTGTGCAGTCTCCACTGATGTCTAATAAACATTGATACAAATAGGCTATGGTTAAAGTGCTGAACTTATTAAGTCTTAAAAGTTTTGTTTTCCCTTAACGCATTATGCATTTACTCACCAATAATGGCTGTCTTTTAATTTGGTCAAGGGCGACCAGCTGCTCCCCATCCCCTCTGGTTGGCTTTCCACCTTAAAGTAATATTTCAAAATTCTTATGAAAGGTGGAGAAAGCACGAGTTTTTTTATATACACATCACGTTTTTTGGGGTGCAAGTAAATACAAAAATGCCAAGTAAAAAAGCGATGGTATGTCATTACACAAACATCATTTATTCCACAGAATATGAGTGATTTGTTTTTGTTTTTTCAAGGACAGAAGAGATTAGGAACATGTTTTGTACCTTTCAGGTTGCTTTTCAGCAAAGTCTCCATATCAAAGGTGCCCAGCAGCAGATTCCGCACCATGGCGGTAGCAGAGGTGGAAAGGTGGGCTGCTTTCCACGCTTCTGCCTGGCAAAACACCCCAGAGCCCTTTATAACTTCAATCTGAAAAAATATTTCAAATCACAATATTAATTTATTGACAACTTTTAGAAACTTTTTCATGTTTCATATTGATTATTATGCTTAGCTACCCAATAGTTAATAGGTTTTATGTATAAATGCAGATTAATGATAAAGATATTAAACAAATTAATCATTGCCCTAGCATTATTAAAGGAGAGAGGAAGAGGTTGGATGGAGAGTAGGGAAGGAGGAAAAGGTGATTGTCATTTGTAACACTAATTGGCTACAAAGCACACAAAGCACACAGTTTATAACCAGTCTTACTACATAATTACCTGTGTTTTCGCTGAGTCTTGTTAGAGAAGAAAAACATTGTTAAACTCTTAACACGTAAATTACATATTACCACTAACTATCCTAACATAAAAATCCCTATAGCTCAGTTGCAGCCTTAAGTAAAATAAGTTCAGAAATATCTGAGGTATAAAAGGGTTACACACACCTGTGGTGTCTCTTGAGAGTGCTCAATCCCCATGGGCCTCTCTGCAGAGGACTCGGTCTCCTCGGAGCTTGGTCTCCTCTCTGGAGTCTTAGAGAAGAAAGAAACATAGTAAAACTCTTCCATTTTTATTCATCCAAGCAAGTCACTATCGATTATTATTTACAGGGGTGAAAAACATTAAACATGTCAATAAATTAAAGTTATATGCAAAAGTAATCAGACAAACATCATAAAAATCTATATAGCTATGTTTGAGTATCAAGTAAACAAAATAAATAAATAAATATGCAAGGGCGTTACACACCAGTTGCTCTTCTCCAAAAGTCGAGGAATCTAGATCCTCCACAGGAGTCCTTCCAGTCTTGTTCATAGAAGAAAAATATAGTTATTCTCTTCAATAAAGTAAAGTGCAAATACGTCAAATAATTTTAAGTCTCTACAGCTCTGCTTGAGAAACCATTAAAAAAACAAAAACAATGAAAATCACAAGAACTTACCTTTTGAGCAATAATGGCAAGGTCACTTTTCATTTGAGGGATTTCTAGAAAGTAATTAAGTAAGTAAGTGCTTTATTGTTATTGAACGCAATTTTCTTCAATTTCTCCCAAATTCTAATTCAGATTAGAATTCAGATTAATTTTGTTTTTTTTCTGGAGCCGATTGCCTTCTTGAGCCGTATGTTCTCTAGGCCATGACTTTTGTTAAGCCTCTACAAATTCCTCCAGAAAGAGACAAATAAATATAATTCTAATTTGAATGTTATCAACGGCTATATGAGCACCCACACTACCTCACCAGCAAACAACATAGCATTTATTTTGCCAAACACGCACTTCAGCCCATAAAATGTTTAAGTTTATACTTCTCTGCCACCGCAATATCCATCTCCAGAAAAAACTCTGCTAATAAATATGAAAATTAGGAATACTTACCATTAATGATAATGTCTTTCAGACGTGCATTTTCATTTTTAAGAGAATGGACTTCATTTCTCAACTCCTGCAAATTTCTTTGCATTTGGTCAAATTTCCTTCTCTCCCACATCTGTTTGTCCAGGTGTTTTACATATTCAGCAGTTGTCTACGAGAAAGAGACAGAGAGAGACAGAGAGAATAACAAAAGCCAAGTTAAAGCTGGGAGGATGTCACGAGAGGTGTAAGAGGAAGGTGGCAAGAAGTGTAGGGCAGAAATCCGTCCACTTGGCCATATGTAACTGGTTATCGGGCCTCTTGGTGGTTATTCCTTACTTAAAACATGAAACTTCCACATCTTATATTTCATGTAATTTATTTATGTAATACACTGCACACTGAATATCATAATTTAGGCTACCTTTTTCTTAAAGGGTGGTACTATGTCCTCTTCATTCCCAATATACTCCTCTTCTTCGCTGTTCTGTGAAGGTCTGTCATCCTCCTCCTCGTCTTCCGCCTTCTCCTCTTCCTCCTCCACCTCCTCCTCGTATTTTGAAGAACAACTCTTTGTCACGTCAACCTTCAGAGGGAGAGGAAGAAACAGAGGACAAAGTTCCCTATTGTGCTGGTTTCATACCTTATAACAGCTACTGTTGAAAGCAATTTAATGGCGACAGTGGCCCAGATGGGAGAGCGGATTGTCTCCTGATCGGAAGGTCGGGAGTTCGAATCCCGGCTCCTGCAGGTGCAGACTGTCGTCGTGTCCTTGGGCAAGACACTTCACCCAATGCCTATGTATGAATGGTTGGTGGTGGTCAGAGGGACTGTCGCTTCTGTCAGTCTGCCCCAGGGGAAACTGTGGCTACAAATGTAGCTTACCACCATCAGAATGGAGTGAATGAACCCCCCTCCCTTTCATGTGCAAAGCGCTTTGGGTGTTTTTTCTTATGAAAAGCGCTATACAAATACGATTCCCTTATCTACCTTATTCCCCATAAAAATCTTACTCATCATGAATGTATTGTAATGTAACAACACACACAGGATGCAGACTGGTAGTGTACCTTGTTCTTTGAAAGTCTCTCATGACCCTCCTGCTTCTCACCCTCCTGGTGCTTGTATTTGGAAGCCCCTCCCTTTTTATTATCAACCTTGAGAGACAGAGAGAGACAGACTGACTTTTAGCCCAACTCTTATTAACTTACGTTACACCACCTCACATACATCTTGTCAAGGGACATAACCTTAAGTAAAGCTGCAATTGGTGCAGTCACTTACCTTTTTCTTTGAAGCCTTCTCAGTCTGCCCCTGCAGCTTACTGTACTTTGAGTTTGGGATGCGAGGACGTTTTGTTTGCTCTTGGGTGCCCACTTTCTCCATCTCGATCTCACGCAGTTTAGTTTGGAGAGTTTTTTTCAAATTCTGGTGCAAAAAAAATGAAATGAACAACGTTTGTCTGTTCATGTTTAACGTTACCAAATCTAACATTAGGCCCAATTGGACTTCGCTAACATTAGCAAATAAGATAGCTAATATGAGCCAGAAAGCTAAGCTGCGAGGCAGGTACCTAGCAAGATCTATTTTACACTTTTTAAAGTGCGAGCAAAACCCTTTAATGTGGTATGTAACTACATAATGTCAGCTAAAGTTACAGTAACATACTTGCCACTTCAATAATTCGGGCTTGGTGCACCGGCCAAGGTTGGCGGCCTTTTCGCCATTCCACCAGCTTCTCGGTTTTTTCAGTACTTTTAAGAAAAGCTTTAACAGAAAAATTCCGGACACAGTCGAGGGCTAAAATACTATGGGCCCCTCTGTCCTCACCCTCAGTCCATTCAAGAAGGACATGGCGGATCTCCGATGCTGTAATTGCCATTTTCACTCAACTGCTATCCTTCGGCGCGAAAGACAGCGCGCTGGGCTGGGCCCGGGCCGCATGCGGATGACGTTATCAACTACGCGACGCTCTTCTTCTTCTTAGAAACTACGCGACGCTGTAGCAGCTGATCGGAGCAGAGTAAAGAAATGCGTTGCCAGTTAAAGAAACGAGACGTAATTAAAGATAAGCAATAGATATGGATCCAATTCGTTACAAAAGGTACCTCGTCGACGACGAAGCACCCGTTCCAGAAAGAACACAGAGAAGACGTAAACGAAAGTAAGTATTGTAACAAAACGTGCTAGAAGCTAGCTTGCTAAGTTAGACAGCTAACAAAGCTACCAGCTACAGATCATTTCCTAAACGTATGTGGCATAATTTCCCTTAAAGGAATATGCCACCGGTTTTACATACTGAGATATGTTCTTACCTTAGCTTAGACGATTTGTACCTGTCTGGTCATGGTCATGAAGTGTTTTAACATTACCACAACATTTTTTTTTTTTTTAGCAAAATTTCTGAAGATATGGGTGGTGATGAAGAAGCTGTGGCCTCTTCTTCTACGACTCAGTAAGTAGAAAACATGCACATTATGCATTAGGCCTACATATTTCGATATTTTGATCAAGGATTTGTATTTAGGTATCTCACCCAAGAGGACAATCAAGATGACCCGGTGTCTACTGCTTTTGATGACACAGTAAGTTGCTAAAAAATGGCTCATCAAGTTAGGTGTTTTTGTTATGGTCGTGCATGCACACTAGTTCCTGTAAATTATAAGATAATTACACAACCTACCACCTGATGTTGCTTAAAGTGGAGCACAAATTGGAAATACCATATTACTTTGTCCTTTCCATATTGCAGCAATACCCATGTTTTTTTCTTATTAGAAAAAAAAAACATTTAAGTTTTGATTCAGGTTCAAATGCAGCCTCTCTTTCAGCTGGGCACATACAAAGTGACAGAACCTGTCTCTCACTGTGTTTGGCCAGATGAAAATGGTGGTCAGGGCCTGATGTCACTCTGACGTCAAAACAGGATGGTGTCAGAAAAATATACACGTGGACAAAAGGGGGCACCGTTTTTTTAAATAAAATTAATTTATGATGTGACAAAAAAATCAATGGAAAGGACTGTTAAAAAAAACAAATGCTAATCCAATGTTTTAAATTCACAGATGAACCAACCCATATCTGGTCCTAGCTCTTCACCTGGGGAGCCAGTAGAGGAACATCTAGAAGCCCCCACAAGTCCAACTTTAGACCAGAAACCAACAAAAGAACAGATGGAACTCCTGCTGCTGGCATTAAAACTCAAACACGGATTAACAAATAGAGCCTTGGAAGACTTCATGCATTTTATCAACTTTACTGCTGGTCCTGGTGTGGAATTGGTTAGTGGCTCAAAGTACCTTTTCTACAAAGCATTTGATTCAGTGAAAGACATATTAGAAATACATTACGTGTGCAAGAGTTTCAATGTAAGCATGCAGGAAGGTTCCTTTAATGTCAAGTGCCCAGTCTGTGACCAGGACACATCAAAAGCGCATGCACAAAAAGACCAGTGTTTTTTGTACTTGCCACTAAAATACCAAATTAAAAAACTGCTTGAGGACCACCAATTAGGGCAACATCTGAAACACCGTTTTGAGAAGAAAGATGCCTCCATCAAAGATGTATACGATGGACATTTATACAAAAAACTATCACCCCTTGCATCACCAGACAACATATCACTGACTTTCAACTGTGATGGAGTGCCAGTGCACAAATCAAACACAAAAGGCTTGTGGCCAATTTTGTGTACTATTAATGAACTGCCAATACAATTACGTGCAAAACATGTTATGCTCTGTGGCCTATGGTTTGGTCCAAACAAACCAAATATGAACACTTACATGAAACCATTTGTTGATGAATGCATAGAGTTGTACTCTAATGGTGTTAAATGGCAAAGTGAAAGTGGGGAAGTTGTCACTAGTAAAGTACTGCTTACTACCATGGTGGCAGATTCAGTTGCTCGGCCACTGATTCAGAACTTTAAACAGTTTAATGGAGAGTTTGGGTGTTCTTTTTGTCTGCAGAAAGGAACAAGTGTGTTAAAACGCAGGGGGCGTGTAAGGGCTTATCCCTATGAAAAAGCAGAGTTGAGGAATCCCTCCCAGACTGATGATCTGGTAGAAGAGGCTCTTGCTGGAAACCTCACTAAGGGAGTGAAAGGGCCTAGTATTTTGTCTTGTCTACCTGATTTTAATATCATTGCTGGCTGTGTTCCAGATTATATGCACAGTGTGCTGCTGGGTGTAGCAAGAAGCATCACCACACTGTGGTTTCATTCGGAAAACAGTCAATCGCCATGGTATATCGGACGCTCAACAGAACAGATTGATAACATTTTAACTTCTATTAAACCCCCCTGTAATGTTTCCCGTGTCCCCCGCTCAGTGAAAGAGAGAAAGTTCTGGAAGGCACACGAGTGGAACATGTGGTTGTTTTATTACTCCATACCAATAATGAAAGGGGTCTTACCTGAAAAATATCTGAAGCACTGGTTTAAGTTGGTCAAGGGGGTTTCTCTTCTACTCGGTGAGAATATATCACCATTGCACATATCAGAATCTGAGGGGTTGCTAACAGAGTTTGTTCAGGAAATGGAGACCCTTTATGGGATCAATAATGTCACTTTCAATGTACATTTGTGCCTTCATCTGCCCAATACTGTGAGGAACTGGGGTCCCCTCTGGGCACAGTCCGCATTTGTATTTGAGTCATACAACGGGATAATTTTAGGTATGATAAAGAGCAGCCAGGGAGTTTCTCTGCAAATAATGAAAACAGTTTGGCTACAGGTTGCATTTCCAACATTTTCACAAAAAAACATGGTGGCAGCTTCCGATGACTACTTGGCTCTCTTACAGACTTTTTCAGTTGAGAAAAAAATCGTGCAGGAAGTAAGTCGCTCTCATGGTGTTACATCTCTGGGTAGGCCTAAAATGTGCATGATCAGAAATGATGATTTTCTGGCCTTAAACAGCATCAGCAACCTAGGAAATAGAGTCACTGTGAAGTATTTTTCCAGAGTAGTGGTTAATGATGAAATAATTCATTCACAAAACTACTTGCGTACTTTTCGGAGAAACTCGTACACTGTCAGTCTTTCTGATCGAGAGGAAAGTATTTTCTCTGTGAAGACATTCATTGTCTGTGATCTGGGGCCGGGGGAGACGTGTTATGCAGTGGGGAAGTACTACCAAAAAGTGAAACAGGACATCTGCGGTCAATTTAAGAATCCTTGTTATTTCATCCCTGTAGGGAAAAGTCTGGGGCCTTTAGTTGCTATACATGCATCTCAGATAAAGGAAAAGTGTCTGTTCATTAAAACTGTGAACAGAAATGTTGACATTGTCTTCAAATTCATTAACCACAGTGAAATGCTCAGATAGATGTGGAATGATGACGATAAATGATGATGACTTGAATGTATGTTCTGTGTACTTTTTTTTTTTTTTTTTTCTGCATTTAGACTGTAATGACCTTTCAGCCATATTAATCTAGAAACTGCATTAAGACGATACTGAAAACATTGCATTTTGCATTGCATTTGGTGGATGTAACGGTGAATGTGTGGATATGTATGAGCTGTAAAGTGAATCTGGAAATGACTTGAAATTGGAAAAAAGTTTTAATTGACAAAATAAAAAAATGACGAACCATTTTGTTATACATTTCCTTCTTTTCCACTATCTTCATACAAGAAAGAATTGACCTTGTAAATGTTTCAGGAAAATGTGTAGAGATCATAGCTTTTTAGACTGGCCAATAAGATTCTTCTTGTATGGTGGAATCATTCTTCTCTGCAACCCCAAGAAGCAGCTGTGTGGTACAGGAGTGGTCCAGAGGAACGAAGGCTAGGAGAATGTCGCAGAGGAGCTGGGTTGAACCCGTTGTGTTGTCAGGAGCTTCTTGTAAATAAATATTAAATTGAGAGATGCAAAGATGGTCTGCATTTAATTAATAACTAATTTGTTAGAATTTGTGGAAAAATTATGAATGTGATCATGTCAACAGCGCTGAGGTGACTGGATGAAGATGGCAGCAGGCTGTTGTCCGCACAGGTGGTCTGTCTTCTGGGCCCTAATGAACAAAGGAAGAACACTAGAGTGACTGACCACAACAAAAAAGTATATTGATTACTGTTGGATGCTAAGGATAGAACAGAATTAGATCTGCATTATCTTATCACTATGCAAAATGTTAACAAATATTCACACGCTGTTCACATTCATGTACATACAGTCCCCTGACCTCTTGCTACATAGTCATCGCTTTGTTCTAGTTTCATTTAATTTGGTACCTTATATAGTGAAGTACACAGTTTATGTTTGAATAGTTTTTGTTATTTAGTTAATATTTAGCACAAGGTCTTTTTGACATTTGCTTCCTTATTCAGTTGCTCTTTTGTACTTAGCTATTTCAAACATACCATTTCCCTTGTGTGGGATAAATACAGCCTTTCTTATCTTACAACAAACTGAAATAGCAGATCAAACATGTTTGATCTATATGAAATAGATCAAAATTTAATAATTTCACTGTCAGTAACATATCTATAAGATAATTCAAAAACAAACTAAAACATTCGCTAGTTTTATATATATTTTTAGAAACATTTTTTGCACATAGGTCGCCATTGTTATTTACATCGCAATGCATTCTGGGTAGTGATGTCAAATGGTTGCACCACCCAGTACCGAAGATACTGGTTAGCAGTGATGAACTCCTGTTTTCAGTTCTAGCCCACAGCGTGTTTTAGACAACAAGGAAAGTGAGGAAGAAGTCCATGATGAAGATGGAGACGGAAATAGACATATTCAAAATCAAATGTATCATACTGTAATTCGCAGCCCTACTAAACGGCGGCACCTGGTGGTTTGAAAAATGTATGGTACTGGCTTAATATTGTAGCGTACTGTTGCTGTGTTCCGCTCACTTTGTGCTAGTTATATATGTGGGAGAGATATTCCGGTTTTAATGTTGGTTTTTGTTCTACAACTACTGTTATTACTGTCCCTGCCGTTAGTGTTGTTACTTGTATTGGTTATATAGGGGCACGAGACGTTGACTGTTTTAAGTGTTGTTTCTCCAACTGTTGGGGGCAAACTGCTTTTACCTAATAAACGGCGCTCTCGACTTCGGGCGTAGAAGTTCTTCTAAATCTCTCTCATGTGACTTTATTACTCTCTAAACGTCACAATATGTTTTTCTTGCTCTGAAATGTGAACCAAATTGACAGGAATGAGGTTTCACCACGCATAAAGATATAATTGAGTAAGAGGATAACTGCGCTGAAGATTGTGAGAATAGAAATTAACATGGGCGTACAATAAAGGAGGCCTATAGTTTAATAAACATGTTTTTTTTTAAACACGCCACCAAGTTTAGTTTAGTGTAGGCCAACAGCCACTACTTGAACATTTGGCAGCACCCTAGATTGGCAAATTATAATTAAAACAAAAACACGTGCCACCACGTTTGGTTTAGTGTAAGTATTCTGCCTTTACTAGTGTGTGAGAACCAGCTTTGCAGATAGCTAACAGTCCCCAATGAAAACCATTCGTTACACAACGAATGCATATTTCAATCTCAATTGGGTAAATATACAATGCAAATAGAAAATAAGTAGCTTAGAGTTAACTAAAACCTTCAAAAAACGATTGTATTAGCGAGCTATTAGCACGAGGCTAATTCACATGGGAAAAGCCATAAGGGTGCTAACGGTATTAGCGCCGAATATTTTCTTCCTAATTACGAATAGGAAACATGCTAAAATTACTGCATTTGGTATCTAATGGAAGCTAAGATCACTATCATTTGAATACTTACAGACAGATATTTGTGTGGGTCAAAATAAAATGTAAGAAGCTGAAACACTGGAGTTTGACTTTCTGTGGGACTGCTGAGCATGACTGAACTAGGTAGCAAGTGTTTTCTAAAAAAAGAAGAAAAAAACACACTAAACAGTACTGGTATTTTAACAAACACGCTTCTATACTTACATAGAACCTCCTTAGAGTAACTTGGAATCTTCATGGAGGGTGATCTGTTACTTCCAATCCGTCATAACAGCATTTACTTCCAGCAAAAATCAACAACACAGCGCATCTAGCAAGGAGGATATAGACTCGTCTCTGATTGGCCGAGAGCGGACCAGGGCCCGCCTTCCCAGGGGTCAAGAACTGCATAGCATATTGAATTAAGTTGCACTCAAACCATGTGGCAATGCAATATGCAATATGCAATGCAATCCAGAGGGAGGTGCTGTTTCACAACACATTAAATGAAACTTAATAGAATATTACAAGTTAAGATAAGATATGACATTCAACTTTGCCAAAAACAACTCCAAACTAAATGCCATTTTAAGAATGAATAGAACAATGAATAAAGAGGCAAAATTTCCATGTCAATATGCTATTCATTTCAAAATCGTGTAATTTGAAATATATAAAGAGATTGACTCGACACTTTACATATTGAATTGCCATTAGAACTTTTGGAATAGGACATTACAAGTCAAAATAGGATATAACATGCAACTTTGTCAAATACAACTCTAAACTAAATGCCATTTTAAGAATGAATAGAACAATGAATAAAGAGGCCAAATTTCCATGTCAATATGCTATTCATTTCAAAATCTTGTAATTTGAAATATATAAAGACATTGTATCGACACTTTACATATTGAATTGCCATTAGAACTTTTGGAATAGAACATTAAATGTCAAAATTGGATATAACATTACACTTTGCCAAACACAACGCCAAAATAAATACAAAAATAACATAATGCATAGCCATTTGACAAATGAATAGACAATTGAATTAAGGTGCCAATAGTCTTCCATACAGATCCTGCCATGAGCTTTGTAGGAGACATATCTTGTATATATAGGGCTTATATGTGGATATAAAGAAGCAATACAGGAGACCTATATGCACCTCAATGTTGCCTATGTGTGGCATATACGCAGCATATATATTATCATGTGTGCATATATGCTGTATATATGCAGCATATATGCACCTCAATGTTGCCTATATGCAGCATATATACACATATATGCAGCATATATATTATCATATATGTGCATATATGCTGCATATAGGATGTATATATGCGCATATATCCTCATATAGGTTCTTTCCATGTGGGAATGTTGCTCTGAGAGAGAGATGGAGAGAAAATTCTCAACACTTTACTGTTGTGACGCTTTTAAACACTAATTACGATGTGTTCACTTTGCAAAGTCATAAAGGTAAAGATGGTAAAGATGGTAAAGGTTCTTATTGTCATGCTGCAGTGCTGTAACTTTTCCAGCGGGGGCTGTGACACAACTAAAGTTTCTCCCTCGCGTTCTGACAGTCTCTTACCTGTTTCAGAAGCTCCTCTCACAGTCCGCTGTTGTTAGTCCATTTCTTTGTTGAAAAAAGTTGATAAGTCGTCTGCAGAAGCGCACAATGCCGGTTTAGTGTCACTGAGCGCCACAGAGCGATGTTATCATCAGGAAACTCTCGGTCTGTGGTCTGAGGTCATAAAGTCAGCCAAACTGTCCAAACGATTCCAACAGTGATTTCAAAAGTGTTTCTGGCGACCCACTGCAGCCCACTTTTGGTCCGACCCTCCAGTTGAGAACCACTGCTTTAAAGCAGTACTAAGTAACTTGTTTACCTTAATAAATCCTTTCCGTAGTCCCTCTGGGGGTAATACACGTGTTAATGGGATGATTGGGGGGTCTTTCATCTCCCCCTGGTGTCTCTGGCCAGAAAACCACAATTGCAGCTTTCCCTGCACCGGGTCAGAACAGCAATACACATTGCACAACCTGCACTAGGACAGTAAACTTTGCACCTCGATATTCTACTTTTTATAGTTTGTTCTAATTTTTATTCTATTTTTATTTATTCTTATATCCTTATTGTTATAATTCCGCCCCTTAAGATTTTTGCTTTACTATTGTACATAAGATACTTCTTTTTGTTTGTTTTACTATTTAACTGTTTGCACATTTCCTGTCTATTTTGCACACCCTGAGTGATCTTATTGAATGCCGAATGTAACAAGTGAATTTCTCCGTTGTGAGATCAATAAAGGATTATCTTATCTTATCTTAATGGAATCACAAAGAAGAAGCTAACAGGCTAACTGGCAAAGCTAACTGCGGGCTAGCGCCACTTAAACAATATTTACAGCCAGGTTTGAGTGAAAAAAATTATCTCCATTGTGTAATTGGATGCACAATATCCCTCTCTCCCTTTGTCTTTTCTGTCAGTGTAGTATTTACTCTCACGGACAATTAATAAGTAAAAAAAAAAAACACATGCTACGACACCTGCAGTGGCGCTTATGGCCGCTAGGGGCATGAGTTACTTAGTACTGCTTTAAAACACTGTTCAAACATTTCCCCATTAAACATAAATAATATCCATAATATTGTATATAATATGTATATAAAATGTGTGAGCATAAACACACCTAGGGGTGCCAACCGTCCCTTGAAATATGGAATCGTCCCGTATTTTAAAAAATATTGAATCAATAAGGGACGGCTTTTGTCCCGTATGTCGAAGATCCTCCCTTTCTCCTCGTCACAATACAACAGCTCCATGCCCGTCACTCACTAAATCTGCGCTGGACAAAAGTCTACTCTTTAGAGAGAAACTGGAAAATAATCATAAGATCAGCAGCAGCTCAGTCCGCTCCCCATGTGCGCGGGTTTAATGCGCCTCAATATAACAGCATTTATCACGAAATCATCAATTTTACGGACATAAACTAATCCATGAACGAAGTCTACTCTTCCCAAGCTTTAGCCCACTTTTTATTTCATATCAATCGGCGTCATATTATCGGTTTTACAGATTAATTTAGGAAGCATAATGAAAAGAAAAGGCGATAAAACAGTGCGGAGTGGCGCGGGGTTACGGCGTGCGGTTACAGCACGATATCGGCCTTTTCCACACAATCTTTCCTCTGATCTGATCCTCTGATCTGCCCGGTTTGAAAGCAACAAAAAAAGTCATGAATCCTGGTTAAAGTTGAGTCTGGAGCCTGTGTCTCCTCCTCACTGTTCAGCGCGATGAGCAGCTACAAAGGAACAGGGGCGCAGCAGATACGGGCAGCAGAGGGACTGGGGCCCCACAGCAGAGGGGCCCCAGGGACAGTACATTACATTTATTTTATAATAAATCGAATAAATAATAAAAGTAGTCTAATTGCAGCTATAAAAATCAGTGTTGCATTTCTTTTCTTTTTTTTCTTTTTTTTAGGAAAGTAATCCGAATGCAGTTCTGATTTTCATCACTGTATAAGGCTAATTTAAACAGCATATTTTTGCCTAAAATACACCAAATTACACAAAATTGTATCTGATTAATCCAAAATTTCCTGGGTAGGACTGGCTGTTGCTCTAACGTTTTGGGAGTATCTCAAACAGCACAGAAAGAAGAGCTATTCTGTAAAATGGTTTGATTTTTTTAAAATAAATAAATGAAAGTAATATAAAACACCTTCTGTTACATGTAATCTATACACAGCCTATATCGGCCTAATGTAGCGTTCTGAGTCTTCTAGACTAGAGTTCCACCACCTCCCAAAGTCCACTTTAACCACTGCTAATAAGCATGCAATACCTGACCTTATAGAAAGAAAGTGCTTAACCGGTAAATTATATAATATATAATATACAGTATAACATTAATAAATAAATAAATGATCCAACATTGTTTTGATGCATATATGTTAAAAACCTAGTTACAGCAAATGAAAACATAATCTGTAGTTACAAATCACAAGCTCTATTGATTTCGTTGTCGTCCCCTCGCCCCCGTCGCCCAAAAGTGTCCCTTATTTTTCCGTTCTCAAGTTGGCAACCCTAAACACACCTCCAACATCTACATTTCTACATAACAGTCTTTATCTGAACAAAACACTCCTCAACATTTAGTTTGACTGTTTTTATCACAGATGTCTATTACTATCACTTTTATTATTGTTTAATGTTACTTTTGTTACAGCCTATAGGCCAGTATAACGCGTCATTGTAAAGCTAAGCCCGGTCATACCGCCTTTGCTCTGCCCAATCCCGTCAGATCTTGGAAGCTAAGCAGGGAAGGGCCTGGTTAGTACTTGGATGGGAGACCGTTTGGGAACACCAGGAAGCCTAGCGAATGTAGTGACTGAGTGAGTGGTTGGTGGTGGTCGGAGGGGCCGATGGCGCAGACTGGTTGCCTCGCTTCCGTCAGTCTACCCCAGGGCAGCTGTGGCTACAACAGTAGCTTACCACCACCAAGTATGGAGTGAATGAATAATGAGCTGTGAAGCGCTCTGGGTATCTTGAAAAGCGCTATACAAATCCAAGAGATTATTATTATTATTAAAACTCATATAAATGGATCTTTTCCCTTCCGTTGTCACTTTTTTTGACATTTGTTTTTCATTGCTTTCTTGATGAATTTTTCAAATTTTCACCACATTTCCGTCACTTTTTTTGTCGCTCTTTTATGGCTTTTTTGTCACGATTGTTCCCGCTCTTATGTTGCATCTTTATCCTTGTTTTCGTCTAATTTTTTTTTGCTTTTTTTGACACTTTTCAGTAAGAAGCTTTTAGATTTGGGAAAAGCCAAACAGGAGAAAATGTGCTCAGTTCATGGGGGTTAAGAATTTGAATGTTTACATAAATAAAGTGGATTTGGATTTGAATGATTTCATAAATGTGTATTTAACCCGTGTCTGCTTTGATCATTGTTTTTTTCCCCCCCTGTTTACAGTCCAAATCAAAAATAGAGGAAATCAAAGTTTATCTGTAATTTCGTTTGAACAAAGCTGTATACCAAATCCATAAATCAAAAGCAGAGTTTGGTTGGTTGGATTAACATGATCAGCCGACTGTGGCACGAGCACTCGTCCACCTCAACCTCCACTGCTGCTCTTGGACAGAACTTAATTAAACCTCAAGGGCAGACGATGATCAAACCCTGCTCCTACTATAGTCTGTCAAACTCACATGACCCCCAATGACTGACTATACACATCTGCTGATAATGTGAACGTCAAATACAATGAAAATGACACATATGTTGTTCCTTCAAAGCAAAATGCAAACAGATGGAGTGTTTTTTATCCTGTATCGCAGACAAATGTAAAAACTGAAGTTAAGTCTGGTGTAGATGTCCACTTCTGTCGTCTCACTTCAAATCGAAATGCTCACTTTTGAATCTTATGTTGATGGAAGAGGTTATAAAAGAGAAAAGTCAATTGGGGTTTCTAAGATTTGGATTAGAAAAATCAGATCAAGACGGGTCTCATTGTGAAATGTGATACAATGACTTTTTTAGGGTAGGATGAATACATTGAATGAATACATTGTACTTTCAGATTATGAGTACCCCTTAGATCGTGTCTTCCCTCTCTTTTACCAAACATTTGTTGTATATTGCTATGGAGCCGATTGTTTACTGCTTTATATATCTGTAACAAAGTATTATATTTTATGACATCAAGTTTCATGGTGTTGCCCTTTTATTCTTTCAATGTTATTTTCAATCTCTTTACTGAGATTGAAATTAACACGGCGCAAAACAAATCAGTAATTGAACAATCCACACATCACATTCACCGTTTATTTCACTTACTACAATAATCCAAAATAACAAATACAGTATTACCTACAGGAAGTTTATGAACAGGGGTGGGAGTCAATAAGCTCGTCTTCTTCCCACTCCTTTTCGAGCTGTAATGTAAATTATTTTTTCTTTTTCTTTTATTATGTATATATATATTTCTGTTTTTTCTTTTCTTCTTTAGCTCGAAATAAAATATTCAAATCAAATCAAAGATTATGGTATTTGTGTTGAAAGATAAGAGCACAACATCCTATTATCACTTAAGCAGCAGAGCAATTGTTTATAAGGATAACATATTGTTATTATGATGAAAGCGGTTCTAAAATGGGGACTAAACCAGGTCTGAACCCCGTCTAAAGCTGGGACTTCAGGGAGAGGATCTGAGTGGGCTCCTGCGGCGACCCCTGGCGGCCTAAAACGACACAAAACAAAAGAATCTGATTAACATTTATCTCCTCTGTAAGACTTTTCAAAGTGCTCGGCCTTCGTGTTTCATGTTTTATTTCTGTAAAGTCCCGCTTTAGTACCTGACAGTAGCAGTAGACGTTGGGGACGATGTAGAGGAGCTGCATCAGGAGAAGGATCAGCGCTCGGATGAAGATCTGAAAGTCTGACGCTGGAACACACCAAACAGAGACATCAGGACTGAGCCGTTACTAAAACCAAGCCTAAACCAGGACTTACTTCCCGGATAGATCTGGAGGGTCCGGCTCTGAGAGGAGAAGCTGTGGTTGAACACATGCAGGTGGTAAACACAGGTGTAGTTCCCTTTGTGGGCGTGGCCGGCGTCAGACAACAGGAAGTGGGCGGAGTGATTGACAGCCGGCAGGGTGGAGTTGGAGGTGGGAGAGAGGAGCTGGAAGGAGCCTCCCGGGTACTGCGGCTCCACAGAGCATTTAACCCAGAAATCTGCCCCCATCAGCACCCGGACACCCCCCTGGGCCCGCGGAGCCGACACCTCCTCAGACACAGACACGACCGGAGAGTTCAGCAAATCTGTGGAGAGAGCGGTTTTGAAGGACGGGTCAGTGAATCTGTAGAGTCTTCAGTGTTATGATCCAAAACTGCTTTGAGGAAACGTAAGCAACAGCAGCTAAAACCAGACCAATTCTATTTCTTTTGTCCATATGTGACCGGTATTTGATATTTTCATGACTGTCTGAACTAAACCAACACAATTTGTTCAAATGTGAAACAAGCAACTTTTGTATGTGCAGCGTCACTCAAATCACAAGGGACCAGGAGGCGGACATGGAGCACTTTGTGAATATACTGCCTGGATTCTGTGGAACTTTGTCACATGGAGATGAACTAAACGTAACTTTTTTTCCACAAGTAAAAGTATTCATCCTTTACGATGATACTCCAGTCAAAGTAAATATTTTAAACGGCATTAAAAGTACTTAACAAAAATTAGAACAGGGAGCTTCTGGTATCCAGCAAAAAGATGGTGCTCATGGAAGGAGGCAATAGGACGTGCAGAGAAAAATCAAGTCCAGGCACTCATCATTTGCAAAAGTAGAAAAAGGCTTTATTTATGGGCCAGAAACATTAAAAAGCACACCAACGCGTGTCGGCTTGCGCCTTCGTCAGGGTGTGTGTGGAGACAAACAGTAAACCAATTTATAATGTCTGACTGCAGGTGTGCAGCAGGACATTGAGACACATGCTGTCATAGTCCTTTTGGACACAAGGGGTAGACATTTCGTCTTCACAGTATAGTGGCAACAAGAAAAAACATAGACAACAAAATTATTATAAAAACAAGAGAGGTCCAGATCATCATTCAGGCCAGGGTATTTTGTAGCACTAAGAGCATGGATCCAATATGCTTCTCTTTGCCTTAGGCGTAAGATTTTATCACCACCCCTGGCATTTAGAGTGATAACCTCAATTCCTGACACCTTTAGGGTGGAGTCATGGCTGTGATGGACATCCATATAGTGTCTGGCCATAGGATAATTTGGGTTATTGGAGCGAATGGCATATCTGTGTTCAGCCACTCTATCCCTCAGCCTCCTTTTAGTGAGGCCCACGTAGAAGCACCCACAGGGACATTCAAGGCGATACACTACATGTGTGGTGTTACAGTTGATAAAACCATTTATAGAATACATCCTATTAGAAGCCAGATCCATAAAAGTGTCAGTCTTAACCATGTTCTCACAGTATCTACAATGGCCACAGCAAAAGTTCCCTTTTGGGCGGGAGAGCCATGTGGTGGGCTTAGTAGATGGGAGATAGCTCCTCACAAGCTTGTCTTTAATGGTTGGGGCTCTTCTGAAGCTGACTCCTGGAGGCTCAGGGAAAACCTCTCTCAAAAGAGGATCACTCACAATAATACCCCAGTTTCTTTGTATAATTCGTTTAACCTGGGTAGCCTCTTTACTGTAACTTGTGACAAAAAAGGGCTTCTGCGTTTGCTCCTGTCTAGGTTTAGGAGTGAGCAAGTCGGTCCTCTTCAATGACAAGGCTTTAGTAAGAGCTTGAGACAGCAGCTCCTGAGAATATCCCCTTTGGGTGAAGCGTGCTTGCATGTCAATAGACTGACTGACGAAATCTTGGTCAGAGTCACATATGCGTCTAAGTCTTTGTATCTGACCGTTAGGGATATTTTCAATTAACCAAGGAGGATGGAAACTCTCTGCATGCAAAATTGTATTGCGGTCTGTTGGTTTACGAAATATTGACGTATGTAGGTTACCATGGTCATCTTTAGTAATATTTAGATCGAGAAAATGTACACTCTTACTGTCATATTCCAAATTTAGTTTAAGGTTGGCATTGAGACTGTTAACATAAAGATGAAAGTCCATCAGTTCACTTTCTGACCCTGAAAAGAAAAGGATAACATCGTCAATATATCTGACCAAGATTTCGTCAGTCAGTCTATTGACATGCAAGCACGCTTCACCCAAAGGGGATATTCTCAGGAGCTGCTGTCTCAAGCTCTTACTAAAGCCTTGTCATTGAAGAGGACCGACTTGCTCACTCCTAAACCTAGACAGGAGCAAACGCAGAAGTCCTTTTTTGTCACAAGTTACAGTAAAGAGGCTACCCAGGTTAAACGAATTATACAAAGAAACTGGGGTATTATTGTGAGTGATCCTCTTTTGAGAGAGGTTTTCCCTGAGCCTCCAGGAGTCAGCTTCAGAAGAGCCCCAACCATTAAAGACAAGCTTGTGAGGAGCTATCTCCCATCTACTAAGCCCACCACATGGCTCTCCCGCCCAAAAGGGAACTTTTGCTGTGGCCATTGTAGATACTGTGAGAACATGGTTAAGACTGACACTTTTATGGATCTGGCTTCTAATAGGATGTATTCTATAAATGGTTTTATCAACTGTAACACCACACATGTAGTGTATCGCCTTGAATGTCCCTGTGGGTGCTTCTACGTGGGCCTCACTAAAAGGAGGCTGAGGGATAGAGTGGCTGAACACAGATATGCCATTCGCTCCAATAACCCAAATTATCCTATGGCCAGACACTATATGGATGTCCATCACAGCCATGACTCCACCCTAAAGGTGTCAGGAATTGAGGTTATCACTCTAAATGCCAGGGGTGGTGATAAAATCTTACGCCTAAGGCAAAGAGAAGCATATTGGATCCATGCTCTTAGTGCTACAAAATACCCTGGCCTGAATGATGATCTGGACCTCTCTTGTTTTTTATAATAATTTTGTTGTCTATGTTTTTTCTTGTTGCCACTATACTGTGAAGACGAAATGTCTACCCCTTGTGTCCAAAAGGACTATGACAGCATGTGTCTCAATGTCCTGCTGCACACCTGCAGTCAGACATTATAAATTGGTTTACTGTTTGTCTCCACACACACCCTGACGAAGGCGCAAGCCGACACGCGTTGGTGTGCTTTTTAATGTTTCTGGCCCATAAATAAAGCCTTTTTCTACTTTTGCAAATGATGAGTGCCTGGACTTGATTTTTCTCGGCATTAAAAGTACCTTTACTTCAAAAAGGTACTCAAGTACTGTATACTTGAGTAAAATATCTGAGTACCCTTGGCTTCTTCTCTTCCTGCACAATTATGAATCAATTGCAGCTGAGATTCAAACCTCTGGGAGACGGGATGTACCTGAACACACCACGTCAATGCCTGTGGATGATACAAGTCCTACAGATGAAGAATCCCAGGTGCAGTCTCTCACAGACTTCTTCTTCACACAGGCAGCCGAGAACCTCTTCACACGACTCTCTGGAAAACCATCACTCTCTTCTCCAGAAACACCTGATCCACAGTACAGGTCTCGACATACAGCGGCTACAGTCTCCAGGTCCAGGGGTTCACGTATGTCTGTCTTCACTCGTGTCCACTCCCCTCCGACCTGGACGTTCACAGTTCCCTCACATCGACTGGCTCCTCCCACCAGCCTCAGCGGCTCTGCACAGACCAGAACAACTTTATTAAAGCAGAACTTGATAAATGTGACAGTCACTACAGTGAGACAGCTTACCTGAGCAGGTGAGGTTCAGAGCGGGTCTGGAGCAGGTTGTGGACTTGTTCCGGGGACAGTCCATCAGAGCCGACTCGTTGCCCTCACAGTGGAACGTCTGCTCCAGAGGAGAGAGCGCCTCCTGGAGGAGAGGAGCCCCACACCCTAGCTCCCTGCACAGTACCTCTGCCCCCCGACGGTCCAAGGCCCCCTCACAGACCGAGGTCCAGGACTGGTTCCAGATCTGCAGAGATCCTGAACATCGGCTTGAGATGTTCCCCGAGACCAGCCTCACCGAGTCTGTGGAAACATCACAGCTGTGAGCCAATCGCACGCACCCAGGGCCGTGACATCACAGCTCTGAGCCAATAGGGGCAGAGAGTTACACACCTGAACAATTCAGTTGCGCTTTGGAGGAATCAGTGAAATAAATATGAGTCCCAAAACAGTGGATCAGTGAAGTGTTCTCACACTTGTCAGGATAGGCAAGCACTACTGCTCCTTGTGGATGGTCTTCCCACTCCACAGACAGCGCAGATCCACAGTTCAGCTCAGCACACACTCTGTGATCCAAGTGCATATATAAATCAAATGGATCCACTCCAGTCCAGTTCAGGCCCGACCTCTGAACCTGCAGCTCCCCTGACACCGACCGTCTCCTCCCACCAACCGCAGACTGTACGGCTCTGCAGAAACAAGATGGCAGAGTGGTTAGCCTGTCTCCTGCCTCTCAGTAAGGAGATGATGTGTCTGACTCCTGAGTGTGTTTACCTGCTGAGCTGTTGTTCTCAGCCAGGGCCCCTGCACAGAGAAGAGACGAGTCACAAAATGGCGGTTTAGTGTCGCTGATGTTATCATCAGGAAACTCTGGCTCTGTGGTCTGACTCGGAAATAGAGCTGCAGACGTAGCTTTGGGGAAAATGCAGCATTTCTTCACAAAGCCATAAGGTCAGCCATCAAAAACTGTCCAAACGATTCTTAAAGTGATTTCAAAAGTGTTTCTGGCGACCCACTGCAGCCCACTTTTGGTCCGACCCTCCAGTTGAGAACCACTGCTTTAAAACACTGTTTAAACATTTCCCCCATAAACATGAATAATATCCATAATATTGACGTATCTGCAAAATGTGTGAGCATAAACACATCTACAACATCTACATTTCTACTGAACAATCTTTACAAAACACTCATCACAGATTTCTCTCACTTTCGCTTTTATTATTGTTTAATGTTGCTTTTGTTGCAGTTTGTTTCATGTCGATATTTTACTGAAGGCTGGAGAGCGAAATAGACAAACATTATATTTACCTTGATTTTTCTCTATTTTATTAAAACAATATTGTTTGTATAATATCTTGTTTTAATATGTTGTATCATCTACATGTGCTGCACTATAAACTGTGTTTATCAAGCCCCGCCTTAACCGAGTGCATTTTCTCCATTGAATTAAAGATTTTCTCTTGTTCAGCTTTACCCAAATCATTAAGTTCACAGCCTATTTGCCAGTTTAACGCCTCATTTGAAAGCTAAGACCTACAAAACTCATCTAAATGGATCCTTTTCCTCGCGTTGTCGTCATTTTTTGGACATCTTTTTCCCCCCCATTTCTTTTTTGTTGGGTTTTAATCACATTTTTGCCACATTTTCATCACTTTTTTGTTGCCCTGTTGTGGCTTTTTTGTCACATTTTTGTCGCATCTTCATCCTTGTTTTCATCTCAATTTCGTTGCTAGTTTGACACTTTTTTTTCAAGAAGGTTTTAGATTTGGGTAAAGCCAAATGTGCTCAGTTGAGGTGGGGGTTAAGAGGTTAAATGTTTATATAAATGAAGTAGATTTGGAACATTGACCTTCTCCCCCTAAACTGAAACATGGCTTCAGCAGGATGACTATGTTAGGCTTCATGAATCTACCCCTCCTAGAACCACAGGTCGAGGTGGTGGAGTTGCAGTGATATCACACTCTAATCTTGTTCTAAATCACCAAAACAAACTAAAGTTTAATTTGTTCGAAAGTCTAACGCTGTCCCTTACCTGTCCCAAATGGAAAAATCAAAAAGCTTCCTGGCCCATATTCTGACTTCTTAGGAGAGTTCTCTGAGTTTTTAGCCAGTACAGCGTTGGATTGGAATAACATTATAATAGTTGGTGATTTTAACATTCATGTCGATAATAACAGTGATTGTCTGAGCAAGGCATTTAGTGCCCTACTATACTATACTGGATGGGGTTGGCTTTACACGAAAATTAAACCTACTCACTGTCATAAACAAACGTTGATAAACATCAACTTGTCTTCTAGATCCAATTCAATATAGACTCCTCAAAGAAATTACTGCTGAAATCTCAGATACCATATTGAAAATAATTAAAGGGGGGTATTATGTAAAATGGACTTTTTCAAGCTTTATATCATGTTATTATGTCATTCCCTCATTAAACACATGCCTGGAGTGTTGCCTTGGCTCATTCACATATTTTTAAGTAATCAGTAAAAACTTAGACGGCAGCCATTTTAGGTGTAGCTATGCCTCAGCCCTCTAGGAACGCCCCCACCTCCTGGAGACGCCTCTGGACCTTTCGTCACCAGCCAAGCCACCAACCACTGCTCCTCAGCTCAGCAGAGCCCCCTCCCCGCACAGTAGTGTTGTTTAGATGCCACAGCAGTGTGCTGAAGGGGGTGTGTCGGAAAGCTTCTTAAAGAGACAGAGGCCTATTTCAAGACGTTCAGTACAGCCATTTGAGAGAGCAATTTTATTCAAGGCAGTTATTTTAATTTACTGCATATACAGACCAACAGAAGGTTACGTCATCATTGTAGTATGCTATAGACTGGTGCTATGTGATTAAAAAAAAACATAATACCCCCTCTTTAACTCATCTTTAGAAAATGGGTATGTACCAAAGTCCTTTAAATATGCTGTTATCAAACCACTTTTGAATAAACCCAATCTCGATCCTGATATTTTAGCAAACTATAGGCCCATATCTGATCTGCCTTTCATTTCAAAGGTCCTTGAAAAAGTAGTGGCTAAGCAGCTTTGACGCCACCACGCCAAAAATTTCAGTCAGGATACAGAACTTATCATAGCACAGAGACCGCCTTAGTCAAAGTTACCAACGACCTGTTATTAGCAGCTGACGCCGGACTAGCTTCAATCCTGGTTCTGTTAGACCTCAGTGCCGCCTTTGACACAATCGACCACAATATTCTCCTGCAGAGGTTAGAAACTGACGTAGGCATCAGGGGAACAGCCCTCTCTTGGTTTAAATCTTACTTATCTGATAGGCACCAATTTGTCAATGTAAACCAACAGTCCTCACCGTGTTCCAAAGTGTGCTATGGGGTGCCACAGGGCTCAGTGCTCGGGCAACATTGCTAAAATACGAAACACCTTACCTAAGAGTGATGCTATAAAACGTATTCATGTATTTGTTTCATCAAGGCTGGGCTACTGTAACTGCCTGCTAGCAGTGTCTCCTATAAGTTCCCTGAGAAGTTTTCAATTAGTTCAAAATGCAGCTGCAAGACTGTTAAAGCGTACAAAAAGAAGAGAACACATTACACCTGTGCTAAAGTCTCTCCATTGGCTTCCTGTTGAGTTAAGAATCAAATTTAAAATCCTGCTGCCTTGAGAATGTGCACTCTCAAACATCTCATTCATCCTGGCCTATTGTACATGTGAAGCCTACGCAGACACAGGGAGAACATGCAACATCCCAACTCACGTTAAAGAAGCAGACACAGTCTCTACATTTAAGAATAGGCTCAAAATGTCCATCCATCCATCCAATTTCTTCCGCTTTATCCCGGGCCGGGTCGCGGGGCAGCAGTCTCTTCGAATGAGCTTATGATCAGGTCAGTTAGGTAAAGCTCTAACCCACAGCCTGAAGTAAAGCTGCCTTAGAAGAAACACTGCTGTGGGAAGTACGGTACACTGAGCGCTATCCTCTTCTTCTTCTTACAGCAAACTTTGTCTCATTATGATACAATATTTATTTTATCTGTAGAGTTAGAAACAAGTTTAGGCTAAATTAAAAACATGTTAAAGTTTGTGCGGGAAAAATCAGGTACCCCAGCTTTAATGTTTGTCTGGATACTTCACTTGCCTGAACTTTACATTGTCTTATTTACTGTTTTGTTCTATTGCCTTAATGTTTGGTGCAGCCCTTTGAGGCAACTCCTATTGTGATATTGGGATATGCAAAACCATTGATTGATTGATTGATTGATTGATTGCTTTTTCCGTTTACAGTCCAAATTAAAATCAAAAAATCAAAGTCAAAGTTTATCTGTAATTTCATTGAACACAGCTATATAAATACCAAATCCATAAATCAAAAGCAGAGTTTGGTTTGTTGATCAGCCGACTGTGGCACGAGCACTCGTCCACCTCAACCTCCACTGCTGCTCTTGGACAGAACTTGATTTAACCTCAAGGGCAGACGATGATCAAACCCTTTGTTTGCCTGTTTGAAAACAAAAACTTTGAAGTTTGTGTTACAAAACAACGTAAAAACCTCATTATCTTTATAATAATGAATAGTAGAGAGCTGAGGCTTTGGTGGATTTTAGGGCCTTGGATGTGTCAAAGATAAGCCAAAAATTGATTTGATTGCATTTGTAGTTTTTCTGTAGTGGACGATTCTTTATTTGAAAATGGCAGCGGCTGAAACAGCCCCATTGACTTCCATTATAAACACATGTTTTCCTTTGCTCTTCCAGAGCCGTTTAAAACTTCACTTTTTACAATGTCAGCATTTCATTTGGAAGAAAAAGAATGAATTTGAACATTTTTACTGATTTTCATCAGATTGGACCTCATTCCCATTGTTGGCACATGAATAAAATCACTGTATGTTTTCCTATTGGATATAATGGAAATAAGGCATTTCCAATGGACTTTACCCTGAAAACTTAAATTTTGAAATCTCACTGAAATACGGCATAAAATCACAATCATCTGTGATATCAGGGTTTCATTTGGAAGAAAATTAGTGAAATTTGACATTTTTACTGTATTTTATAAATGTCAACTTTTTTTTGACAGTTGGCCAGTGTTGTTTCATATTCGACAGTTTGTAAACTCTGTGTTTATGTGATAACAGGAGCACGGTGGGCGGAGCCTAAACTAATTTTTGATTTTTTTTGTGTGTGCAAAAATATGAATTAGCAGCTCAAAGTGACCTGAACACACACAATAACCTGGACAAAGACCTGCAGTCTGGATTTATTCATGTGTTTCCCTCAGATTTACAAACATGGGCCTCATTTTCCAAACAGAGACTTTTCTGCTTCAAAACTAACCACTGATTGTGACGCTCTCCACTGAGCTTTTTTGGTCTCTAAGATTTCTAAACTGTAAAAATCTTCACACTAAACATTATTGTTGATAAATCACTTGTTATTTTAAAAATTATTCATATATTTTATAGGAAACACAAAGGCCGACAAATCCTATTGTTTCCCCCTCGGCCACAGCTTCAGTATAGGCTGACTGAAGATACATGTATCTGTGTACAATGTTAGAAAAGTGGAACATTCTGAAATGCAGTGGAAATGTCAAATTCAACTCCTTTTCTTCAAAATGAAATGCTGACATCACAGATATGTTACTTTTTTCCTCTATTGCAGTGAGATTTAAAATATGAAGTTTTATGGCAGAAAAGTCCCATTATATTCTAATGGGAAAATACCACAATTTCATTCATCTGCCGACAATAGGAACAAAGTCCAAACTGAAAAAATACAGTCAAAATGTGAAATCTGACTCTTCAAAATGAAATGCTGACATTATAAAATATATGACTTTTATATGGTGATAGAGCAAAGAAAATTAGAAGTCATGAATTTCTTTATAATGGAAGTCAATGGAGACAAGAACATTTTGACATAAAGAATCGTCCACTACAGAAAAACTACAAATGCAATCAAATCCATTTTTGGCTCATCTTTGACACATCCAAGGCCCTAAAATCCCCAGCTCTCTATTGTTCATTATTATAAAGATAATGAGGTTTTTATGTAAATGGTCTCAACTTATATAGCGCTTTTCCACCTTCATTAGGCACTCAAAGCGCTTTTCAGCAAGGATCCACTCACCCATTCACACTCTCATTCTTACACCAGTGTACGCAGACACGGAAGGCAATGTGGGTGAAGTGTCTTGCCCAAGGACACAACGACAATGTGCACCTTCAGGAGGTGGGATTCGAACCCCCGACCTTCTGATCATGAGACGACCCGCTCTACCATCTGCGCCACCGTCGCCCCATGATGTTTTGTAACACATACTTCAAAGTTTTTGTTTTGAAACCGGCATATAAAGGGTTAAAAACCCCAAATAAACAACAGTTTTGAGAAGGTGAGAAGTGAATCTTCAAATTTGTGAAAATATTTTGAAAAAAGATGAAAGTATGTGTTTTTTATAGCAGTTTGAAAAGCGTGTACATTTTTGTACACTAGGATAACGAACGTAAGAAAATGAAAGGATGACACAAGGGTTAAGCTAAATGACAACGTCACAATTATATTATTATATATTAAATAGTATATATTACACAATTATATTATAGTACAGGTTTTTTTTATGCCGATAGGTGGCGGGCCAGCCGGTCCATTGATAAAAAAATAGATTTATTCATGCATGGATATTCAATACTAGATAACCCCAAACTACATATTTTTTATGTAAAAATAAAATATTGTTTGAAACAATACTATCCCCGAGTCTGTCGGATTTTCGCGGGTTACACAGCACTAGCAAAATATAAAGTTAGCATCACAAGCATGTCGCTTTCCAAAGGACAAAAAAGAAAAGTGGACAGTGAAAACAGGTGTTTTAGGGAGGAATGGCGACACATATGGTTTCATCCTACCTGGATATGTGAATGCCAAACCTCTGTGCCTCATCTGCAACCAGGTAATCTCAGTTTGCAAAGAGTACAATATTCGGCGACATCAATATTGCGCCGAAAACTGCTTGACCGCCGAAAAATGCCCCCCTCTTACCGCGCACAGATGAAACAACGACAGGAAGGTTTCTAGGACTGTCTCATATATGAGGAGTGTGGCGTGAGAGAGTGTGAAAGCACTCACATGCGTGTGTCTCACGGTGAAAGCGTGAGAGTTGGCAGCCCTGAAGAGGGGGTGCATTTTTAGGCGGTCGTGCAGTTTTCGGTGTAACACCGGCACGCCGCAGTTGTGTGAGCAGCGCTGTAGCGCCTGGATGAGGTAAAGTATGAGGATCGGAACAAACCACAATTTAACCTAGAAGTTAGGCTGCTTAGAGTTAAAATGCAACAGTGGAATGGTGTTGTGCCAAACACAAGCAAAGATCAGGGGCAAAACATGTGCGGATAAAGAATAATTAAGTCTCTGTCAGGCTTTTTATTTTATATATATATATCGTCTGGCGGGCCAAAAAATATTGGCAACGGGCCAAAGTTGTCCCCTGGGCCGGACGTTGCCAACCACTGTTATAGTATAATAATATATTTATTATAATAATATTACTATTATATAATAATAATAATAATAATAATAATAATAATACATATATTTTTCTATATTTTTTCTTTTTTCCATAAGATTAATATAATCATAGATCTGCTCCTGTGTCTTCAAAAGGTGCATTAAAAACACATGGGGTAGTACAGGATGCAGATAAGGGAGCCGTATCCCAGATCATTTTTTCCGTGACATCACAGCTCTGAGCCAATGGGAGCAGAGACTTTCTCACCTGAACAATTCAGCTCCACTTTGTAGAAATTAAACGGATCATTCCCGAAACAGTGGATCAGTGAAGTGTCCTCACACTTGTAAGGATAGACATTCACTACTGTTCCTTCTGAAAGCCTATCCCTCTCCACAGACACCGCGGATCCACAGTTGAGCTCAGCACACACTCTGTGACCGAAGTGCAAAGAAAAATCATATAGATCCACTCCAGTCCAGTTCAGGCCCGACCTCTGAACCTGCAGCTCCCCCTGACACCGACCGTCTCCTCCCACCAACCGCAGACTGTACGGCTCTGCAGAAACAAGATGGCAGAGTGGTTAGCCTGTCTCCTGCCTCTCAGTAAGGAGATGATGTGTCTGACTCCTGAGTGTGTTTACCTGCTGAGCTGTTGTTCTCAGCCAGGGCCCCTGCACAGAGAAGAGACGAGTCACAAAATGGCGGTTTAGTGTCGCTGATGTTATCATCAGGAAACTCTGGCTCTGTGGTCTGACTCGGAAATAGAGCTGCAGACGTAGCTTTGGGGAAAATGCAGCATTTCTTCACAAAGCCATAAGGTCAGCCATCAAAAACTGTCCAAACGATTCTTAAAGTGATTTCAAAAGTGTTTCTGGCGACCCACTGCAGCCCACTTTTGGTCCGACCCTCCAGTTGAGAACCACTGCTTTAAAACACTGTTTAAAACATTTCCCTCATAAACATGAATAATATCCATAATATTGATGCATCTGCAAAATCTAAGTGAACTTAGATCTAGATTTCTACAGAACAGTCTTCATCTGAACAAAACTCATCAACATTTAGTTTGATTGTTTTTTATCACAGATGTCTATTACTATCACTTTTATTATTGTTTAATGTTACTTTTGTTACAGTTTTTGTTTAATGTCGATATTTTACTGAAGGCTGGAGAGCGAAACAGAAACATTATTTGTATTTACCTTGATTCTATTTAGCTCTGTTAGAGGATCAAATTAAATAGCTATTTATCATTCTGGGTGAAGCTGTAATCGTACTATCTCTGTCATAGCCTTGACTGTGGTGCTCAGGCGCCCACTCTCAGCCACTGAATGTTTTGCTTGCGTATGAGTATGACGCTCTGAGAGGGTATTTATCCCTCTTCTGTGGAAGCATAGACAGACTTGAATGGTAGGACTAGTGCAATGTCTCGAGTTCATGTCTCCGGGTCCCGCACCGATGGTAAATAAACTTCTCTGCAGAAGACATCCAGACCGTGGCTGCCAAAACATATATATATATATAAATAAATAAATATATAAATAAATATATAAATAAATAAACAAAATAAAATAAACCAAATTTGCAAAGAAATGCATGCATTTATTGTAATAAGTGCATTTATTTATTTATTTATATATTTATTTATTTATATATTTATTTCTGTATTTTTAAATTTATTTTTGTTTTTATTCATTTATTTCTGTATTTATTCATTTATTTCTGTATTTATTCATTTATTTCTGTATTTATTCATTTATTTCTGTATTTATTTATTTATTTATTTCTCTTAATGTATGCAAATCATGGGGTGGGTCTGGATGCTGCTGCTGTAAGGTGATTGGTTAATCTTTCTCCATGCACACCTTGTCCAGCATAGACACTGCCAAACACGAGCTCTGCTTCAGTCTATTGACAGTGGCACAGATAGTAGAGCGGGTCATCTTGTGACTGGAGGATCGGCAGTTCAAATCCTGCAGGGGCACACTGTCATTGTGTCCTTGGGCAAGACACTTCACCTGCCTTGCCCCCAGTGTCTGAGTACACTGGTGTATGAATGGGTGAGTGGATCCTTGTTGGAAAGCACTTTAAGTGTAAAAAGGCGTCAGTGGCACAGTTGGTAGAGCTGGTCGTCTCATGATCGGAAGGTCAGGGGTTTGAATCTCGCCTCCAGAATAGACATAGCTAAACATGAACTCTGCTTTAGTCTAGCGCTTTTCCACCTACATTAGGCACTCAAAGCGTTTTCCAGCAAGTATCCACTCACCCATTCATTCATACACCAATGTACGCAGACACTGGGGGCAAGGCAGGTGAAGTGTCTTGCCCAAGGACACAATGACAGTGTGCCCCTGCAGGATTTGAACTGCCGATCCTCCAGTCACAAGATGACTCGCTCTGTGCCACTGTCAATAGACTGAAGCAGAGCTCATGTTTGGCAGTGTCTATGCTGGACAAGGCATGTGTGCATGGAGAAAGATTAACCAATCACCTTACAGCAGCGGCATCCAGACCCACCCCATGATTTGCATACATTAAGAGAAATACAGAAATAAATACAGAAATAAATGAATAAATAAATAAATACATAAATAAATAAATAAAAACAAAAATAAATACATACAAAAATACATAAATAAATATATAAATAAATAAATATATAAATAAATACATAAATAAATAAATATATAAATAAATAAATGCACTTATTACAATAAATGCACACATTTCTTTGCGAATGTGGTCTTTATTTTATTTTTTATTTATATATTTATTTATACATTTATTTATTGTTTTGGCAGCCACGGTCCTCCATACTGCTGCCTGTTCTTCATCTATCCTCTTGGACGTCATTGTCATTTCTCTAACAAGCTCAATATTTTATTAAAACAATATTGTTTTTGTACAATATCTTGTTTAATGTTTTGTTTCACCTACATGTGCTGCACTTTAAACTGTTTGTGTTTATTAGATGTTTGGATAAATAAAGTGGATTTTGATTTTATGGATTTCATAAATGTGTATTTAACCCGTGTCTGCATTGTTTTGTTTTGTTTTTTTTACAGTCCAAATAAAAAAATAGAGGAAATCAAAGTTCATCTGTAATTTTGTTTGAACACAGCTATATAAATACAAAATCCATAAATCAAAAGCAGAGTTTGGTTTGTTGATCAGCCGACTGTGGCACGAGCACTCGTCCACCTCAACCTCCACTGCTGCTCTTGGACAGAACTTGATTAAACCTCAAGGGCAGACGATGATCAAACCCTGCTCCTACTATAGTCTGTCAAACTCACATGATTTCACTGAGAGCATGAGCGTGAGTGGACACCTGGATGTTCCCCATAGAAAGGCCACTGCTGCAGGCTGAACATGGTCCAACAGAAGGGGCTTTGACTCCTCTGTCCCACGTCTGTTTAAAGTCCTTGTTGTGACTGTTTAAGCTAAATGACGACGTAGGATTTTGTTTTTGAGTGACATTTTAAGTTAGACTGACAAATAAACAATTATATTTATTATATATTAAATATCATCAATGAAGGTACTTGAGTCATCTTCTGTACTCGGTAGTTGAAGTCTCCAAAGTCTTCAGAAGTACAGAAGATGACTCAAGTACCTTCATTGAAGATAGACAACTCCTGTACGACTGAGAACTTACACAGATAGATATTAAATAGTTTATTTAACACAATTATATTATTACATTTATTTTATTATATATTTTTTTTCTTTTTCCATAAGTAATAGCATATAGTCATAGATTTGGGTCTGACCCCATCTGCTCCTGTGTCTTCAAATGGAGCATTAAAAACACATGGGGTAGTACAGGATGCAGATCAGGGAACCGTATCCCAGATCATTTTCTTTTTCTCTTGATTTTTGATCAGTCGTAGAATATCGTTTTGAATTCATGAAAGTACATTCACAAAAGTTGAAATCAATTTTATTTGAGAAGCTGCTTGTGTTGACAGGTGGTGACGAGTAACTACCGCTTTAGGCAACCCCCGACAACTGACGGGGTCGGCCCATTAGTCCGACAACCCCATTAATCCGACATCTCATTATTCCGAAAATGTCCCATTGAGTAGGGGTTGAAAAATAAAGTTAGGTTTAGGCAAGAGTCCACTGACCTTAAGGTTAGGACCAATGGTTGTATATGGCTCTCTAATCCACAACACAACCGGGTTAGAGATGTTGGACTAATGGCACCTGTACTCAGTGGTAAATTTGGTGGTAGAATTTTAAATGGGTTGTCGGACCAATGGAATGGCACTTGTCTATACGCATCGGCTGACAATGTGAACAAACTGAAATACAATGAAAATGACAAATTTGTTGTTTCTTCAAAGCAAAATGCAGACAGATGGAGTGTTTTTATCCTGTATCGCAGACAAATGTAAAAACTGAAGTTATGTCACTATAGATAAGGCGTAGATGTCTATTTATGTCATATCTCTTTAAATCGAAATGTTCACTTTTGAATCTTAAGGTGATGGAAGAGGTTATAAAAATGAACGAGCATAACAGGGCTGTACAAGGTCTAAACCAAACAAAGTGAAATGAGTCCTTACCGAAGTTGCAGAGGGCCCAAAGGAGCATCAGTCGTCTGTGGGTCATCGTCAGGACTGAGCGAGGTCTGAACCAAGACTGAAGCAGGACTGGACTGGGTCTGGACTAGATCTGAACAAGGACTGAAGAAGGTGAGTCAAGAGGATTTCCTGTTCTTTAAAAAAAACAGAAAAAACCCCAGTAGTTAACACATTCTTATCTCATAATTTTGTGTGGTTTTCCTCTTAAAGGTGCGAAACTCAAAGTGCATAGGAAAGCAAGTTATATTTAGAGATGACATTTTATAAGTTTCCAGTTACTGACATTAATATGAGGGGAAAGTATATCACAAGTTTATTTTCCTATTTGACACCCAAGTCATGGGTAAAATTTGAATGGTTTGATTCAAGCTTCAAGGGCCAGGTTTGATCTAGTGATGGGATTTTAGCTTCTTTTGGCTCCCAAATGGTTCTGTCATTTTATTTCTTTTTTCTATACAGTTTGAATTTCAGTCAAATTTAGCAGAGATTTTAATTAATGATTTGTTGAATATCATAATGTGGCTTATGGTGGTCTGTGTTGTTGTTTGTTGTCTTCAGGCATTAAAGTTGACTTCAGGAGGATGTGGAACCATTGTTTAAATACCGTGTTTCAAATGAGTATGCAAATTGTATTTCAGTGTCATAAAGGTTAAAAAAAAAAGTTTTTCAATGAAACTCATGGATGGTATTGTGTCTCAGGGCTCTTTGAATCACTGACCTCAATCTCAGACGCCTGAGATAATTAGTTGTCAGGTTAAGCCCTGTTAAGGGAAAAACTACTGAAAAAGGACGTTCACCATTATTAACCACCATTAACCACCACCATTTTCAAGCAATATGGAAAAGAGAAAGCATCTCTCTGTAGATGAAAAGTGTGAAATAGTTGAATGCCTTGGACTAGGTATGAAAACCTTCGATACAGTATTTCATGAAAGATTAAGTGTAATCATCGTACTGTAGAGAGATTTGTGGCTGATTCAGAGCACACACGGGTTGTGCAGATAAAGGCAGATTAATAGAACAGCTGCTGTATTTGAAGCTGCTGGTGCCTCTGGAGTCTCCCGAACATCAAGGTGTAGGACCTTCCAGAGGCTTGCAGTTGTGTATAAACCTTCTATCCGGCCTCCCCTAAACTGTTCATTGAATCTTCACAAGCAGAAACGGCTGCAGTGGCTCAGAAATACATGAAGACTCATTTTCAAACAGTCTTGTTCACTGATGAGTGCTGTGCAACCCTGGATGATCAGATGGATGGAGTAGTGGATGGTTGGTGAATGGCCACCATGTCCCAACAAGGACGTCAGCAAGGAGGGGGCGGAGTCATGTTTTGGGCCATAATCATGGGAAGAGACTACTGTTAAAGTGGTGCTAGCCCGCAGTTAGCTTTGCCTGTTAGCCTGTTAGCTTCTTCTTCGTGATTCCATTAGTGTGTATTGGTGACACCTACCTGGTGGCAGTCAAGTTGCAATTGTGGTTTTCTGGCCAGAGACACAAGGGAGAGATGAAAGACCCCCCAATCATCCCGTTAACACTTGTATTACCTCTAGAGGGACTAAGAAAAGGATTATTATGGTAAAGAAGTTACTTAGTACTGCTTTATGGGAGGAAACTAAAAGCTCCACTTAGACCACTATGTGAAAAATCTATACTTTCGCCTGCCGTGTCTCGCCTTAAAGGATCTGTATCATGCTATTTTAGCCATTCCAAAGTAAAGTATAGGCATGTATATGATATATTATACCTCTACCGCTATGGAGCACACACTTTTGAGAGAAATATTTTCTGGGGGTATTTTCCAAACCTGGAAGACAAGACGCTTCGATTCAGTTAAAGAGGGGTATTATGCTTTTTTCAATCACATAGCACCAGTCTATAGCATACTACAATGATGACGTAACCTTCTGTTGGTCTGTATATGCAGTAAATTAAAATAACTGCCTTGAATAAAATTGCTCTCTCAAAATGGCTGTACTGAACGTCTTGAAATAGGCCTCTGTCTCTTTAAGAAGCTTTCCGACACGCCCCCTTCAGCACACTGCTGTGGCATCTAAACAACACTACTGTGCGGGGAGGGGCTCTGCTGAGCTGAGGGGCAGTGGTTGGTGGCTTGGCTGGTGACAAAAGGTCCAGAGGTGTCTCCAGGAGGTGGGGGCGTTCCTAGGAGGACTGAAGCATAGCTACACCTAAAATGGCTGCCGTCTAAGTTTTTACTGATTACTCAAAAATATGTGAATGAGCCAAGGCAACACTCCAGGCATGTGTTTAATGAGGGAATGACATAATAACATGATATAAAGCTTGAAAAAGTCGATTTTACATAATACCCCCCCTTTAACTCCACCCCTCTCTCCGCTCATGCAATATTAGAAATATAAATATTATAAAAAGTGAAGTTACTTCACATAATGCAGTTATAAGGAGTCGACATGTGCAACAGTTTCATAAATGGCTAACACACACACGCTAACACGCGTTTTGATTAACTCACCGCTCAGTCTGGCCTCCCCATCGGGTTATGGGATCGCGTTGGTTATAAAAGTTAATCCACTTTGATTCTGGCCAAGGTTCACCAAGCATCCATCAGGTTGGTTGATATAGTCGCTGAAAACCAGAAAGAAATTCCAACTTCTTGCGAGTGCACTCTTCTTTAGGAAGGTTGAATAGTCCTGTTCCTCTCGTAGCCAAACGCGCATCCGTGACATTATCGTTGGGTAAGAAGTCCAGAGTAGGTTAGAAACATAGACTGTTAAAAAGAATAGACAGCTCCTCCTCACTCCTCCCCGTTTACCATAATGACCACTTTCGAGGGGGAAATCATGGCGGATTTACAGACTCCTCCTCCCCAGCTCTGACGAAGCATGTTCCTAATAAGGGCAAAAGGGCGGGATCTCACTGTAAACTCGGCCCTTGCGTGACGTGTAGCTCGCGCAGCTCCAATGCCAACAGTCCGACCTCCGTTAAGTAGGAGATTTAAAAAAATATATTTCGAAAACCAGCCTGGTTTCAATTTTTTTGACTAACCCAGCGTTATCTCAGGAGGAATATGTAGCCATATTAAGTGTTGAAAAAATTGAAACCAGGCATTAAAGTTGTTTTTAACGTGTCTAAAGTCCAATGCTTTTCAATGGGGGCCTAGCGGCCAAATGGAGGTACTACAGCAATGGAAGAGCAATGGCGGCCTCCAGTGTTTGCGGTCACAAAGCAGAGCAGCCAGCGGCCATTGGTTAGAAAGAGCTCCGTCTTCACAAACATGACTTCTGTTCGGATCCTCCGGGGGTGCATTTTGAGACTTCCTTTTTTTTTAATTTTTTTATTTTATTTCTTTGTTACAACAGAAATTATGAAAAAGCTGTTTTATAAATTAAAATCAGGCCGTAAGGCATTACATTACAGAGGTTTGGCCATTCCTGTTTCACACAACTCAGTGGTTTACCAGGAGAGGGCGGAGCAGCTGCTCAGAGAGCAGGATTCAGGAGGATTACTTAGAACTGTGTGAATGAAGCCAAAAACCGCTCTGGTGGTGTTTTTGAGAAGGAAATAGCATGACAACATGATTTAAAAGCTCTAAAAAGTCAATTTTGCATGATATACGCTGGCTGATAGTGAATAAAGGCAATTAAGCACGAACTGTAGTGGACAAAGAAATGTACTTACGGTAATTTATTTATTTAAGTATGCAGATTCCCATTTATAAACAAAAGTAGTTGGTGTTGGGACTGGAATCAGCAATATTGGTTCCCGCATATACTTGATATGGATTGATCCCAAAATTCTAGGTATCGCAAAGGACACAAACATATTTTGGTGTGTCTGGATTTTTGTATCAGTGTGGCCATTACATCGAGAAATGTGTAGTACAAAGTTTGAGTACGAAGTTTGATTCCGCAGACTCAAACTGATCGCTTACTCGAGAGGCCGCTGAGCTCTGCCGGACGCGTACTGGCCCTTTTCCTTGCCAGAGTGCTGAAATATTGAGCGACTTAGCCTTTTTTGATGCAGCCGCCAATATTTCTCCGAACCTCTCGTCACACCTCAACATTTCAAGTGTATAGATCAAAAGGACATCTATAATACTGTGTCAATAGCCCCAAAACGGACCAAATCCTGTTTTTTCCCCTTTTATTAGGATTTATTTTTCACCTGTGTAGCATCTGTGCAGGTTTTGGTTATTGATGGGCCTGGCCGCCTGTTCCTCTGGTGAAACCTGGGAAATACCGGAGGACATATTAGATCGGTGAGCGGGTCTGGCAGGTATAGGTGTAGTCATTTTGAAAGGCCGCTCTGTGCTGCTGCTATAATGTGATAATAAAACAGTGTGCTCCACTCCCCACTGGGTAACAGCAGCCGAGGAGGTTCAACAGTCCAGAGCACGGCGAGAGCAGCGCGGGCCTCTCCATCTCCAGAGGAACCCAGTGGCTTCACATCAAACTGACTGAATACTCGCAGAGTCAGGGTGACCTTCCACACACACTCTCCCTCTCCTGGGGTATTGCAGACACATAAAGGCTGTTTTTTTTGGCCTGAAGGTAAAAAGTAACAAAAAAAAGTGCACCAAAGCATATGCTAGGGCTGCATGACTTAATAATTTGTGATTGTAGTACTGTGATTACAATTTGATTTCAATTTTAAGTTTTAAAATCGGAGTATATTAATTGAAACATATATAACATTTTACATAAAACTGTCAAATCCACCGTATACTACACATTTCTACCAAACTAAGAATTGCATACATTTTAAAATATTATTACCGTATTTTCCGGACTTTAAGTTGCGTCTTATACTCCGGATTTTTTTCACCTTTTTATTTTAATTCAAAAATATTATTTCACATGCCACCGTGGTAATGTGGTCCGCGTTTTCGAGATCCATGGTAATGTGGACCGCGCGGGAAAAGCTGTTGCACGTTTTGTCTATTACATACGGTAATAGCAGAACACTGCAGGCGAATGGAGCAGCAGAAAGAAAGTTTGGAGTGAGCGAGAAACTTGCGAGGGACTGGCGAATAGCGGGGCTTACTCTTACTACAACGAAGAAAACAAAAAAAGCTAATCGTGGGCTGACCTAAAAGGTAGATGGCCACAGCTAGAGGAACGAGTTCGCAAATGAGACCTTGAAAACAGTGCAGTTACGCCTCCGTGCCCAGGTCGCTGCCAAGGCGATTGTTCAGAAGTGACACCGAGGATGAAGATTTCAATGGATTTAGTGATTTGGAGTGAGATGGAGAGTTTGGTATGTTCTTTACGTTAGTTATCTGAACTGTTTATGTGACGTTAACATACCAGACACCTATTTAGTTAATTGTTTATGCTTCATGTAGCTAACCATAAATGTGTTACGTTAGCATACCGTATGTCAATTCAGCCTGTTGTTTTTTCTTCATTAGGCAATGTTTGACCGGTGAGTCTTATACTCCGGAGCGTCTTATAGTCCGGAAAATACAGTATGCCAAATGTTTTTTTACCATGTGATTATGCTGTTCTTGACCACTTAGTCACCTTATTCCGCCCCGCCCACGTTTGCCTCTTTTTGCTTTGGATCGGGCCTTCCTATGTCTAGACTCCTTCGGTAGAGCGCGAAGTCTGTTCATTAAGTGGAGAACGAGGAAATATGTTCGCCGCTAAAATATAATGGACAGTAGACTGATATGTGTAAAATGTCCAATGTTCATTTGCACCAACAAGTCGACGAATGGTCGGGCACAATTCATGGCAGCACCCAGGCGAACTTCCGGAATAAGGTGAATAGCATGACGTCCTCATTAGTATCGATATCAGAATAAAAAGTATTGGTATCATGCCGCAAAATACTGCGATAAATCACAAGTTCGATACATTGTCACACCCTAGTTCTGACAAACATATCCAGCCCTATTAGCTTACCAGCATGAGCCAGATTGATACTACAGTAATATCAATAACACTAGTCTAGCACTGAAATCAATTTGGGATCGTCCCAAATTGATATGTGGCCATACCGCCTTTGCAATGCCCAATCCCGTCAGACCTTGGAAGCTAAGCAGGGTAGGGCCTGGTTAGTAATTGGATGGGAGACCGTTCAGTAACACCAGGAAGCCTAGCGAATGTAGTGAGTGAGTGAGTGGTTGGTGGTGGTGGCTGATGTGCGCAGACTGGTTGCCTCGCTTATCATCACCGAGTATGGAGTGAATGAATAATGCACCAAAATTGTAAAGCGACTTTGAGCGTCTGGAAAAGCGCTATATAAGACTAATGCATTATTATTATTATTATTATTGTCCCGGTTTGAATCGTTAGGGGAGAGCTCATTGGATCAAGGACACCGCAAATCTATGAAATATTTAGTTTTGAATAAGGATGCGTCATACCAGTACTGGGTATCGGCTTGAGACCACATGCTTGTACTCGTACTCGTACTATTAATGTGATCCCGATACCAGAAACCGATACTACTTGACGTGCAGCGCAGTGCTCTTCTCAGCTAAGCGGAGCAAACAGCAACAAACTGGAGAATTCTTCAGCGGAAATACAATATTCTACATAGAGCTGACTTTATCACAGACTACACTCCCTAAATCAGAGTCTGTGCTGGATTTAACCCGTGTAAAATGTTGTCTTCATTGTGCACTGGGTCTGCGGACGACAGGCTAATGTTGCTAACAAGCTGCTAACGAGTCTGGCGATTCTGCCGCTTTATGCTCAGGGGCTTGTTGCATATGGAAAACTACGACTAAAACATACTTAACGCAAAATAAAGCGATATCGCATGTCCATATTGAGTGAAATTTAGCTGCAGCAAAAATAATCCAAATGCTTTAGGCTACTGGCTAAGTTGCTACACGCAAACACGCGGGAAATCCACACAGAGCTGTAGTAAGCTGGCTAATGCTAAAAGAGACCAATCTCGTTGTGCTACTATTATTATATAAAAAATAAATTAAGACAGCACAGGCATTGAGGGACTTTTGGAGATGGGCTGCTCTGTCTCAGTGTGGACTTAAAGTGCTTATGACAGGTTTTAATGCTTTAAAAAATATGACTTTTTAGAAGGATAACATCAGTTGCAAGTTCATCAGGTGCATAATTGTCATTTTATTTCAGTGAAGGAGCAATTTTAATTAAGGAAATGTTGGGCAGAAAAGTAATTTTTATTTGAATTTTTAAGCTGCTGACAGAAGTGACATAGAAAATGTAAAGTCACATAGCACTTTGACTCACTCATTTCCCATTGACTTAACATGGTTGCACGGCAACAGTTTAAAATTGTTTACCTTCTTCTATGTCACTTCCTGTCAGTGTCCAATAAGGAAGTGAAACTATAAACATCACAAAAACGGCCAAACTAAAGAAAGTTGGGTACAATCTTTAGCAAAATCTTAAATATAATTGTGTTGTCTATGTTTTAGCAAAAATTGGGTCTAATGTGTCATATGCACTTTAACCATCTCCATTTAAAACCTTTATAAATCAACAACGTGAGACCCAAGAAACAAATCACATCGGAAAACAATGATAATCAAATATATATATATATATATATATATATATATATATATATATATATATATATATATATATATATATATATACACATATACATATATATATGCGGCTGGCTAGCTCACACAGGAGACCCCGGTTCGAATCCCCGTTGGGGGAAAATGAGCTGCCAGTGTGGGTCCTTAGGCAAGACCCTTCACGCTACCGCCTACCTCATACAATGATGAGAGACAATGAAATGAATGACATGACGTCGCCCGGCCAAACAAGGTCTGCGTTAGGTGCTGGTGAAATGAATGAAAAATGGGCTACTGGAACAAGGAGGAAATGGGCGAGATGCGAGAACAGGGCTCTGATGGAATGCTACTACTCCAGTAACCCTAGTCAGAGGGGCTACATGCAAAGGATGTGGGAGAAATGGTTACTTCGAAACCCACAGTCCAAACTCACGGCGAAACAACTAGTAGCTCAGTGTTCCAACATCCACAAACGGCAACTGCTATCACAACTTGAGATTAACGAGGTACAACACAAATGCTCTGACAAGGGTGAAGGACACCAGGTCAGAGGGGAGTTAACATCAACCCCCCAACGGAGATTGGGTACGAAGCCCCAATAAGTGCAATCACGCTGAACAAGGCAGCAACTGACCTGAAAAATAAGATCATGGCAAAAATGTCCAGCAGGCAACCCCGAAGTCATCTACAGAGGCTAAGTAAAGTACCATCAGAAAGTCTGCTAGAAGATGTGAATGCAGCTCTGCAAGCAATTCCTACATCAACCATCACTGAAACCAATGAGCTGGTATACTGCACAGCAGCAGTGATCCTAGAGACGCTTGGCTATCGTAAGAGCAACCATGAGATGAAATACCCACCATTGAAAAGAAGGCTGGAGGCTAACATCAAGGCAGCGCGGAGAGAAGTGAGTCAATTGACAGAGGCCTTGAAAGGTGCTATGAAAAAGCAAGTACCCAAAAAGTACAGCCAGATGCCCATACCTGAAGCGTTGGAAACTGCCAAACAAAGGCTCCAAGCCTTGGCCAGCCGCCTAAAGAGGTACACGAGAGATAACGAAGCCAGACGAGTAAACCGGCTGTTCGCAACTCAACCGGCGAAAGTGTACGCTCAATGGCAGGGTCACACTAGCAGAGCAGACCCTCCAAGGCTAGAAACTGAACAGTACTGGAAAGGAATATGGGAGACGGAGGCACCACACAACAGTGATGCACAGTGGCTGGTGGCTCTGAGAGAGGACCACAGCAACCTCCCTGAACAGAATCCAGTTACCATCACAGTGACAGACATCCGAGAAAGAGTCTCAGGTATGAAAAACTGGACAGCACCAGGCCCTGACATGATACACGCCTACTGGCTAATGAAACTCACGGCACTCCATGAGCGCTTGGCAGCACAAATGAACCAGATGCTGAGAGATGGGAATCACCCTGAATGGTTAACCGAAGGGCGCACAATCCTGATCCTGAAGGATCCCTCAAAGGGTACAGTCCCATCCAACTATCGGCCAATAACCTGCCTCTCCACAATGTGAAAGCTCATGTCCGGCACCATAGCGGCTAAGATAAGCGGGCATATGAATCAATACATGAGCACAGCTCAGAAGGGAATCGGTAAAGATACCAGAGGTGCCAAACACCAGCTCCTGGTAGACAGAACAGTCGCTCGAGACTGCAGAACCCGATACACTAACCTGAGCACTGCCTGGATTGATTACAAGAAAGCCTACGACTCAATGCCACATACTTGGATCATTGAATGCTTGGCACTATACAACATCAACAGGACTCTAAGAGCCTTCATTGCAAACTCGATGAGGTTGTGGAAAACCACCCTTGAGGCCAATGGCAAGCCACTTGCACAAGTCTCCATCAAATGTGGCATATACCATGGAGACGCCCTGTCCCCACTGCTGTTCTGCATAGGTCTGAACCCCCTCAGCCAAATAATCAACAAGACTGGCTATGGATACCGACTCAGGAACGGGGCCACCATCAGTCACCTCCTCTACATGGATGACATCAAGCTGTACGCTAAGAATGAGCGAGACATCGACTCACTGATCCATACCACCCGGATATACAGTGCAGACATTAGGATGTCATTCGGACTAGAGAAGTGTGGCCGGATGGTGACTAAGAGAGGGAAGGTAGTCCACACAGAAGGGGTCTCACTCCCAGAAGGAACAATAGCAGACATTGAGGACAGTTACAAGTACCTCGGAATCCCACAAGCAAATGGCAACCTCGAAGAGGTGACAAGGAAAGCGGCTACGGCCAAATACCTCCAACGAGTAAGGCAGGTCCTAAGAAGCCAGCTCAATGGCAAGAACAAGTCCCGGGCAATAAACAGCTACGCCCTGCCAGTAATCAGATACCCTGCAGGAATAATAAGCTGGCCAAAGGATGAGATACAGACCACAGATGTTAAGAGACGGAAGCTCCTAACCATGCATGGAGGATTTCAACCCAAATCCAGCACCCTGAGACTGTACACTAACCGTAAGGAAGGAGGCCGAGGACTAGTGAGCGTGAGAGCCACTATCCAGGATGAAACATCCAAGATCCACAAGTACATCAAGGACAAGGCTCCAACAGATGACGTGCTCAGTGAATGTCTCAGACAATGGGGAACAGAAGATGAGGTGCTGGAGGTCCCGTCATGGGAGGACAAGCCCCTACACGGCATGTACCACCGAAACATAACTGAAGTGGCGGATATCAAGAAATCCTACCAATGGCTGGACAGAGCTGGCCTGAAGGACAGCACAGAGGCACTCATCATGGCTGCACAGGAGCAGGCCTTGAGCACCAGAGCAATAGAGGCCCAGATCTATCACACCAGACAAGACCCCAGGTGTAGACTGTGCAAAGAGGCCAATGAGACAATCCAGCACATAACTGCAGGGTGTAAGATGCTGGCAGGGAAAGCTTACATGGAGCGCCATAACCAAGTGGCTGGCATAGTGTACAGGAACATCTGTGCAGAGTATGGGCTGGAAACCCCAAGGTCAAAGTGGGAAACACCTCCAAAGGTGGTAGAGAATGACCGAGCCAAGATCCTGTGGGACTTCCAGATACAGACGGACAGAATGGTAATGGCGAACCAACCGGACATTGTAGTGGTGGACAAAGAGCAGAGGAAAGCCGTGGTGGTTGACGTAGCAATACCAAGCGACTTCAACATCAGGAAAAAGGAACACGAGAAACTAGAGAAATACCAGGGGCTCAGAGAAGAGCTAGAGAAGGCCTGGAGAGTGAAGGCATCAGTGGTGCCCGTGGTCGTTGGGGCACTCGGGGCAGTGACCCCCAAACTGGAGGAGTGGCTCCAGCAGATCCCAGGAAATACATCAGACATCTCGGTCCAGAAAAGTGCAGTTCTAGGAACAGCAAAGATACTGCGCAGAACCCTCAAGCTCCCAATTAACTAAATAGGTTTCTGGTATGTTAATGTCACAGACTCCCTCTGGTAGAGGACCCGAGCTCGGAGGAAAAAGAGACCGCCCGCGGAGGGTGAGGAAGAGTTTTTATATATATATATATATATATATATATATATATATATATATATATGCAATAAAATAAAAAATGATATTAAATGAAAAATAAGTGCAATGAAATTATGGAGGATTGAAAGTGCCACAATTAAATAAATAAATACACCATTAAATAATTAAATCAATGTGTCATTAATTAATTAAATGTTTCATTCATTCATTAAGTATGGAATTAAATAAATAAATGCACCATTAAATAATTAAATGTGTAATTAATTAATTAAATTACCAATGATTCTGTGTAAAAATGTATATATAATTATTTATCTATTTAATGAATTAATTATTTCATGGTCCTGTGTTGCAGTGTTTCATGAATTAATTTTATCTGTCAAACTCGCCCATCAAAAGTTGTGGGTGGGCTAAAGCCCGGTTAACTCAAATCTTGTCTAATCCATTGCTTTGGCCTAAAGTGTTTGGAAACACGGCTTCTACGATGATGGAGGACGTTCATGAGGTTTCAAGGGAGTTGGTGAGAGATATTTTAGACCTTGCTGAGTATGTGGAAGCAGGACCTGCAGACCCCGAGCATATACAGTATAAAGCGGAGGAATTTATTGAAGTTCTTGGAGTTATTTCCGCACTTTCTGACCAAGGCATTGACCGTAGAGTGACCGAAATTTTAGAAGAAGTACTCTACAGCTTTACTGGTACCCGGGCACAACAGGCAAAACACACAGAGGGACCAGGGCGTTTGGCGTTTGATATACCCAGTGCAATTCTGGAGCATCACATTCTTTGTGGATTACCAGCAAGTCAAATTGCAGGGATGTTCGGAGTGTCAAAAAGGACCATCAGGAGACGCATGAGGCAAAGCGGTTTGAGGTATGTACACTACATTCATGAGTTTTCAGCTTATGAATTCTGTTCATAAGAACATTGTTGTAACATTTATCATTGTTGTATTTTGTTTGCAGAAAGAGAGACCTCTATTCAGCTGTGAATGATGAGGAGTTGGATAATGCGTGGTCATTTGAATGCAAGAGGTGTGCGTGTTCCAAGTGACTATAATGATATGGTATAGTTTAGGTTAGCAACTTGTTAAGTCTCTTTCAGAACATAAAATGAACTTTTTTGGGGCTTTGGTTATGCTGTAGTGTAGTACTTTTACACGCATTACTGCATTGTTTTTTTATTATAATACGACTATTTCTTCAAAATAAGTGACACCACAGGAAACTGCCAGTGAGAGTATGGTTATTTTCTTTTCTTCCCCTCAGTCTCAAGACTGCAAGAGTCTTTACACAGAGTCGATGCAGAGGGAGTTCACATGAGACGTCTAAGGTTGCGTGTATTAAGACGACGGCAGTATTCTGTTCCTGGCCCAAACTCTTTGTGGCATATAGATGGGCACCATAAGCTAATCAGGTCGGTAATATTGGCAGAGAATCGGTGCATCTTTCTATAGATGTAATCAGAAGTGCTTTACAAAAATAATGTGTGTGTGTTCACATTGTCTGACAGGTGGAGATTTGTTGTCCATGGTGGGGTGGATGGATTCAGTCGTTTAGTGGTCTACCTGACTGTGGCTGACAATAATAGAGCTTGCACAGTCTTACAAAGTTTTACCGCTGCTGTTGAGCAGTATGGGCTGCCTTCAAGGGTACGGTCTGATAAAGGGGGAGAGAATGCAGATGTGGCAGAATTCATGATCAGGAGCAGAGGTACTGACAGGAATTCGCACATCACAGGCAGAAGCGTCCATAACCAACGGTAAATAAATGTTTGGCTCACACAACAAGCACACCATATGAATGTACTTTTTTAGCATATGCCGCACATAAATTAACACCTTTGTCAATTTTATCCTAAACACAGAATAGAAAGAATGTGGAGGGACATTTATGAACATGCCCTGGACCTCTTCTATCAGATCTTCACTTCATTGGAATATCAGGGAACACTGAATCCAGACAATGAAGTCCATCTTTTTGCCCTGCACTGGATCTTCCTTTCTCTAATCCAGCAAAGCCTCAACTCTTTCCGAGATGCTTTGAACTTTCATGGAATCAATCACCACAGCAACTCTGGAGAAGATACAGAGAGAAAGGCCCTATGGAGGATCCTATTGAGGTTAAAGAAACATATACACTGTTCATGCCCAAATTAGAAAAAGAGACTTGAAAGTATTGATAGGCTAAACGAGCCAAGGTATCAACACATGTATCACACGCAGTAAGCGTGCGCGTGTCATTTTAAGATAAGTCACATGAACAGATTCACTATCAGTTCATCTCACACGCAACTAGCAGCAGTATGCAAGGGTCACCAGTTCAATGGAGCAACCAGACTCACTATCAGATCACTCATTCTGCCACAAACAATAGTCTTGCTGTCACAGCACTTTGTATTTCATTTGTAATTTCACCATTTTATCTTGATCAGTGACTCTATTTTGAGATCGTGTGGTCTGTGGTACTTTAATGTAGACTTTCATACATTTGTTTCTATTTTCATAAACCTAAGCACAGTTACCTTTTACTCAGTATGTCCAATATGGTTGTGCTAATGAGCTGGTTAAACAAGCTTATTCATGTCAATTTGGTTCACATTTCTGAAAGAGAACAAGCTCCGTGCACACTGATACTGTACTAAAGGTGTCACACACACACTTTGGTCTCATCTGCCCATCACTACTTGAAATTAAATGTAAGAATCCAAGGTTATTGTCTTCACAAAAATGAAGAGACTAACTTATGTCTTATAGGTTATATAGCTGTAGTTTCTATGGTGCATACAATGCATACCTGTACTGTTACAAATTGAATTGGACAATCTAAAACACCTCATGTCACTAGTTTTAAGTACACAATTGATCATGCTTCTTGTCCTTTCAGGTTTATGAAGACTATGGGATTGACTGGAACGGACCTCACGCTCTTCATGGAGGCACCGTGTCAGTCCCGGAGATTGAGCTGGCCCGTGAGCTCTCAGATGAAGAAGTAGCCATTTTGCCAGCTCCAGGAGTTTCTATAACTGAGGCACTCAGATCATATGTAGAGACTGTGCAGGTTTTAGCAAGAATCTTAGACTGATGTGAAAACCCATGCTTTTATTTAGCATTATAGAACAAACAGGCATAAACTGAAAGTTTTCTTTCCTGGGCAAAAAAAAAAGTATAAGTGTTTTACTTTGAAGCTATGCCATAATCAATTGATGCACAGCTCCACTACTCTTGAACATACTTTACCTCCTGTCTCATCATTGAACACAGAATGATTAATATCAATGCTGTTCTGTTAACACTGACAGCCAAAGATACAGAACTGTTTTGTTTCTGTCAAATGCTGCACAGTATAAAAATGTTTTCACACATACTGCATTTGTGTCAATTGAACTGAACCTACTGAACAGTGCATTCAATAACTGTCTGAAAAAATAAGATTAAACCAGTCCAAATCCAGTTTGAGCACTATTTATGGCAGCCAGAAGCACTTGCTCAAATTCCGTGTAGATTTTGAAATGAGCAGGCAGCTTTAGTGTTTCAAAGCATGTGGCCGACGTAGGAAAGTTTCCCACAGAAACCTCCACTTTTAGTTCAGGAGGAAGGCTCTCCCAGCCAACCCAGAATGTCAGCAGCTGGGCCAGTGTGTCTGATGAAGCTGAAAGTCAAAATGGATTCAAGATGACAGTAAGTTCAACTTTAATTAATTGATCATATCTATCAATGAGACACAAAAGCATTTGTTAGTAGAGCAAAGCATAACATAAGGTGTTATACTGTACCAGTTTCAATGAACATTCTTAGAAAGCCAGTGATGCGGCATATGGACTCTATGTCAAAGTCTTCATCACTGTCCTCAACTGGCCATATGATTTTTTCCAGGAGCATCTTAAAGAATCATATCAAAGTAAGTATTTTAAATGGAGAACCTATTTGGCTTCATTCTTGGTCAATGGAAAAATAACCAGTTCAATACATGTAAATTAATTAAGTAAAGTCAAAAATATAACTAAATTTCTGATTTACCTGCGGTGTGAACTGCATTTCAGCCATTTTCGGGAAAAGAAGTGGGACAATATCTGGCCTAGATGTCAGCAAGGGCCATACCATAACATCTTTCAGTCCCTTTCTCAACTGTTGAATTTGGCGCATAGTCCTCCCAATCACCTAAGAGACAGACCAGACCTATAACACCTATAACCATGATATAGCATTATCATGGACCCAGGAAGAATAGTCTTTACTAAGGTAAAGACTAATGGGGATCCATTAATAAATAAATAAATAAATAAAATAAACACAAGCCAAATGCTCAACTCGATGAGCAGGGTGACCTATCAGGTGTTAGGACCTACCCCTCAAACTTTGATGGGTGAGTTTGACAGATAAAATAAATTCATGAAACACTACAACACAGGACCATGAAATAATTAATTAAATAGATCAATAATGATATATACATTTTTACACAGAATCATTGGTCATTTAATTAATTAATTACACATTTAATAATACATAGATTTATTTATTCCATATTTAATTAATTAATGAAACATTTAATTAATTAATGACAGTTATTTAAATATTTAATGGTGTATTTATTTATTTAATTGTGGCACTTTCAATCCTCCATATGAAATAGCATATGTTCAATCCAATCTGCTGTGTAAAAGTCAGTCTATAAACTGTCTATACACTTTAAAATGTATGTTGAAAAAAATGCTGTGTGTTTGTGAGTACATGTAGTAGTAAACACCTCGTGTTTCTTTCATTGTCATCGATGGCACCACAACATCAATATTACTCACATCTTCAGAACAATTTCTTTAAACAGTTTTATAGTGAGTTCAATTGGAGTATACAGGTGTTCGTCATATAATTTGAATATCATGAAAAAGTGCATTCACTTCTGTTATTCAACTTAAACTGTGAAACTAATATATGATAGACTCATTACATGCAAAGTGAGATACATGTATAGCCTTTATTTGTTTATTTATTTATTTTGTAAAAACCCGAAATTAAAAATCTCATAAAATTAGAATATTTTGAAAATGGACTGTAAGCCATAATCATCCAAATCATAACAAATAAAGGCTTGCCATATGTCACTTTGCATGTAATGAGTCTATATCATATATTAGTTTCACATTTTAAGTTGAATTACAGAAATAAATGAACTCTTTCATGAATTCTAATTATATGACGACCACCTGTATACTCTCCTTATCTTAACCCCACTGTATTAATAGTTTCAATAGAGTTAGTATAATGCAATTTGAAATGTATTTATTCTCTTGGAGTCTGTAAAATGTACATGCAGCATTGGCTCCAACTGCCAAACCAAGCATAAAGCATCTTCAAGATAAAAAGTGATGTTAACTGTAAAGAAGGCCTTGCCAACAAATCAATAATAGACGCACTTTGAGTCGGGAACCGCTCAGAACAGGCCCAGTGAATATCACAGGACCAGTGACGGCAGAGGGGAGAACACAATGTGATCAAAGACGCAGAAAGAGAACAGAGAGAACAAGAGACAGACGACCGAAAACTGTTCCTCTGATGGGAGAAACACTCCTTATTTCTGTTTGAACATTACGGCAATGACTAATTCATGAAAGAGAGATGTGAGCTGTTAAAGCAACAGTTCCAGAAATGGTATTTGATAATAAATGAAAGAGAGGACCAAAGGGATGGCTGGAAGGAAGAGCAAAGAGCCAGTCAGCTGTCAGAAGTAGGGGTGTGACAATGTATCAATTTTATGATTTATTGCGGTATTTTGCAGCACGATATCGATCATTTTGATTCTTAAATCAATAACATTGAGAGCTTCATGCAATAGTGGCCAAGAAATCAGTCAGCACAGTAGAGGGCAGCAGTACAATGTTGGACCAAACACTGCCACACTCGTATATTACTTTTAATGATTGTTTTGGTTTTATTGTACAAATAAGATTAACTTGTTATTAATTTATTATTTTTGGAAAAAGGACTAGTTTCTTGAGTAAAAAAAAAGCAAAAAAACTAAGGCATTCAAAAAGGTTGGAGAGATTATAAAAAGCCATTATTGTACATGGTTAACTCGAAAAAGCCAATCCTCTTTTTGTCCCTTGTAGTGACTACAAAAGACACCTTTCCACTGAACACAGTTCTACCGCTCACGCCACGATCTAAGTACTTGCCTTGTCACGCATAGATTGTTTCCACTACACGACACAACTGCAGTTGTTGTGAGTTTCACCCCCACAGATGTGCACGCTTGTACAGAACGTCATTGACAGTTTAGTAAAACGTGATGAGAACAAATGTGGACAAATGCTGCCTTCTGGTGGAGTTTATGGAATCATTCAGAGATGCCAAGGCAAATACTAGAGGAATAAAGCAGCTAAAAGACAACTATGAAGGTAAGCAACATGCAAATATTATGCTAACACTAGCTAAAGTTGCCCTAACAACGGCTAAATGCTAATATCGGCAAAATCCCCTTTTAGAACAGCAGTATGTTGTGAAATATTAAATCCGTATGACCTGCGTGTTAATAGTGAGGGCTGTCCTCTCTCTCGAGGTCGCTGCCAAAACGTATACCTGGGCAGACCAGTTTGGCACTGGCCTCAGCAGTCAAAAAGCGCCCCGAGCCGGGTTGACCAGGCACTGGGTTTTTGTAGTGCTTGCCAGTGTAAAAGTGGCTAAAGAAGCTAAACATGGTAGCAGCAATAGCCTAAAAGTATGTGGAATAGAACACATTCAAGAATCAAGATGGCAACTGGCTTAAAAAACTCCTCTAGAGAGAATCTTTTTGGATATACTCCCTTAAAGCAACCCAATATCCAGGGCTTAATGGAGAGTTAGATTTCTCTCCTTATCTGTAAAAATATATTTTTTGATTAACTGATCTAGATAGATTTAATTAATCCAATGTATAGATTTAATTAATATCAGAGTATTTGTCTATTTCCTTACAGAATGTCTATGTTTCTATTGGTGTAAATGTTTGTGTGAAATGAAGCCTAGCCGTAAATTCAACCTTGAAGACTAATTTCAGCATCACCTACCTCCAGCCAACCTACCTCCAGCCAATGATCGTGGCTGCGAGGGTCACACCTCCGCCTCAGCCAATAGTCACCCTCGGCCCTGTGTTTAAGCCTCCTGCGTTCATGGCTCGTCCGCCTCCCAGCTGTGCTGTGAGGCCATGGACTCTTCTGTCCATGGCTTCACACTGCTACATCCTTCGTCGGTCTCCCAGATCACCATCAGTGTCCAGGCTCCGGAGGGAGACATCCCTAACGCTAACTTAACCATTCATTCTAAGTTCAATCCATATATCGATATCTACAGCTGGGGTCTGATCGGCAAAAATATATATGTCAATAAATCTTTCAAATGTCTGTTCGAGTCTATTCAGGTTGAAACATTAGACAAAAAGAACAATTCATATCACTATTGTAAAGTTTTTACCAAACAGAATATTTTAAAGTGGGAACATTTGATAATGTATTCGGATGTAATTATGGTCTATAAAACCCTAAATGGACTTGCACCGGCCCCATTACAGGAGTTTATACAGCTGAATGTAAATAGAAACACACGCTCATCCAGCAGAGGAGACTGTAGAATCCCTTTTAGAAAGACTTCATTTGGACCATCTGCCAGCACACTCCTGGAACTTGGTCCCAACAGAATTGAAGAACCTGACCTCATTCCACACTTTTAGGAACTCTGTGAAGAAGTGACTTTTGGCCAATCAGACATGTGAACACAACATGGTATGAAGTCACAAACCACTGATACATGTCTTGCTATGTGGAAGATTGTGGTGTTGTGTGTTTCCCTTTCTGATTTTTTAGTTGAACAAATTTACCTATTTCTTGCATTTTTAACTATATGTTGTTGTTCTTCATTCACTGTCTTTTATGTCTCTGTGATAGTGTTTTGCTGTATGTTTGTGCCTGTTGTATGTCCTATTCTACCTCTCTTGACATCAACCTGCCATGGGACTACGGATGAAAATTAGCCTATATGGCTAACTCCGGCACATTTACATGTTGAAAAAACACATGTTGATTAATGTGCACTGTCCCAATTCAAATAAAGAAATAAAAAAAATGTTTTCATGCATTGTGCCAGACCTCTTTGTCAGTTTTTTTTTTTTTTTTTTCACCAGTTAAGAATGAATCGTGCACTGGAGAGCACCAAAAGGATATGGTTGTAAACATACTTCAAACAAAGACTCCCACAAATCAAGTTTTAAATGGTGCCACTGACACCAGAGGGTCAATCGGCCCGTTTTCAGTCAGCCAGGTATCCGTTATTCACTTATTTATCCAAGAGAAAGAGGAACAATGCATATGAAAACAAATGTTGACTATATAAACTATACGGAGCATGTACTTCTTTAAAAAGTGATGTTAAAAAGGTAAACAAAAACTGCACATGTGATATATCATTGTTAGTTTGTGCAATATATCGATTATCACAGTATCGGCATATTGTGAGCCATATATCGTGAATCGTATCGAATCATGAGGTACCCTTGTCCGGACGGTACAGTGCAATTCTACAGTGTTCCCGTCGAACAAAAAGTATGCATCTCTAGGATAATTTAGCAACGTTATGCACTCTCACTCTGCCATCATCAGCACATGGATCTTTGTATGGAATGAAGAATGGCAAATCTTGTGACATTGCACGACAACAAGGTTTTGGGTTTTTTTGGTGCCAACTTTGTTCTTGGCCTGCCAGTGTGTAATATACCAATGATGAGAAGAATTTAAACCAGTCACAGTAGGTGGTGAAAATAAATGACTCTACAATCGACGTACAAACAAAGAAAAAATATCTATGAGATCAAATTTCTCACCCCCTCATCCGAAGAAAATAAAAATACTATAACAAATGTAAAGAGAGATAGTGATACACGAAACAACCAAAGGAATAATCATGCACATTCTTTTGTTACCTGGTTGGTAGAAGGCAGAGTTACCCAATTAGGGGTACAAGGACCCCAGGGGGTATGTGAGCACTTAGCAGGGGGTACAGGGAATTGTTTCAGGTGAAACTGAGCACTATTTCAATAACATTTGAAAAGAAATGTTATTTTCAATTATGTTCTGAATTTCATAGTGTTCTTCTTGCATTATTTTAAACACGATGCCCATCTAAATACTAATACATCTTGAGGAGTGGATCACTTTGTAAATAATTGGCTGCACTTTCGTGTGTGGAAACATCAGTAACAGAGGTCTCTTTCTTTCCTGAGTGATCCTCACTCCAGCTGCAGTTCCAGACTTGACAGTCATCAATATGTCTTCCTTCCTTCCAAAACAGCCTCATTTGACTTGACTTGATTGGATTTATTTGAGTGATTTTTACAACGACATTATTACAGTGCTGAAAACAAACAAAGCAACAAAAAAAACTCAAAACAAGTAGGCCGAAGCAAGAAAGTGCTTACCCCGATATTCAAGATTAATTTACATTCCGGATACAGTAATACATCTCATGTTAGATACAGTACAACACTTTACATTACAAATTCCTGAATTACTTATTTTTATTATTTTTACTTTTACTTTTTTCTCATTCCCATTCACATAACCATTTCTAATCATTACTTATAAGCACCAGTCACCATTCTATTATTTGACTATTAATTTAGTTATAATAAGTATTACATAATCAACACGACCCATTATTATTGTAATTCCCATTTCCACTGTAAAATATTGGTTGTGATTGTTTTATTGTTTTTGTTGTTTGCCTTGTTTAGTGAGGTAGCTTAAAAAGCCAGGGTGTAATATGGCCAGTTGGTAGAGGGCAGTAGCCCCCCACCAGCAAGCCCCCACCCTGCTGCCCTAACTAGTTATTGTTGTGAGGCAGTTCTGAGCCCTATACTGGGTGGTGCATTAAAAGACAAGATTTATGAACCCGTTGAAAGGGGGGCCCGTCCAACAGGTCCATCACTCGCCTGCCCTCGCTCTATTATGTTTAATAGTGACCAGTGGAAACAGGCTATTACAGCATTGTGATTAGCTTTTGCATATTAATTTCTCTCAGTTCCTATAATTCATAACGACTTAAACTTAGGGGTTGTTGACGTTGGTTCTATCAGCAATGATGTGGTTTCATTCTGAAAGCAGTTTGTAAGCAGGGTCGGACAACGCTATTTGTAGCGCAGTTTGTCCCCGCTTAACTTCTACTATCAAAAGTGGGCTACAGATCATATGAAGTCTTTCTTATTTTGTTTGTTATGCTGAATCAACCCTTCACCAGATAGTATGGTTAAAACCAGTCAGCAATACACGTCAACAGACTCACTACCAAAATGTCCAAACCTGTCTCTATCCATGTCCCAATTATTTCAAACATGCAGGGCTCCGTTAGTTAAAGTTTTGTGACTCACTATGGCATGTTCACATTTAATGAGCAAACTTATGCTTGTGTCCTCCATATGCACCTTAAAGTGATAGTCTGTAAGTTTAAATGTTTAGCAAATTTAATAGATTCTGTATAAATGATCCCCTGGTCTGAAATTTGACAAATGTAATATTGAATAATGATATTTGTTTCTAAAGTCCTCCCCCCTTTGATGATTTAAGCGACTGATCAGAATTCCTGGGCTATCCCTTTGCCCAATGAGACGAGCTTTCCTGTGAACAAGCCTGTCAGGTCCAATTACGTTAGAAATTTTGTTCCTGCTCTCCCCATTTTACAAACTAGGAGTGGCTTTCTGTTACCCTACCTTTGATCCCTTAATCCCCTACGCAAACAGCGATGCTTTCAAGTTTGTCCGCGGATTTGCTGTTTGCTCGCCCCTGGCAGTTCACCTCTGCATCTCTTTGTTCCTTTCACTTCTGTTCCACCCTCATGTCCCCCTGTGTTCCCGCGGCTCAGTGGCCATCAGCCTGTAATCGCCGTCTGCTGTCATTAGCCCGCTCATGCTAATCTAATGGCGCTTTCATGCTGGCCGGGTGGACGCCATCTCTGCCGTTTCCATCCAACCGCTCCCCGCATTCCCATCCTAATAAAACAAATGGAGAAGAGAGTGTATTTTCCATTTGGAAGTTGGAATGAGAAAAAGGCCTGTCAGATGAGTCGGTGGCTGCTCCTACCTGTGCAGAATGTTAATGCGGTTGCACCTGTGTCGCGTCACTCTTTCTCCCTCTACACCGGTGGAACCACCAATTTTCAGTCAACGGTGTAATTCCGAGTCATATATTGAGAGTAATAAACCTAATGTGACATTCGCCATTAAGAGGAGTTAAATCATGGTGGATTCAAATCGGTGAGTGTTTCTCTTCCATAATTTCTGGGCCTTTCGGAGACTATTACATTTCTACTGATAAATTGGGAGTGTGAGCAAACGCCTGCTGCATACTGGAGAATGAGCACTCATTTGGTAGGAGGTGTTGGTATATAGAGCACTGCATCTCAGCCTTTTTTCCGAGAAGCCTCCCCTGCTTTTGATGGAGAGAGGCCGGGCCCCACATAACGTTCTGCGTGAAACTGAACATGCAAGATAAGATAAGAGATAAGATAAGCCTTTATTGATCTCACAATGGAGAAATTCACTTGTTACATCAGCTCTCAAGAAACACTCAGGGTGTGCAGAATAGACAGGAAATGTGCAAACAATTAAATATTAAATAGAGTTAACTTATATACAATGAATAAAACAAATTTAAATGGGCAAAAAGAAAAAATAATAAATGAAAAAAAAAAATTAGAACCGACTATAAAATATAAAATATTAAAATATCAGCATTGGCAGTAGCACTCCTTCTTGCACTGAGGGTGTCTCAGTCTCCCACTGAAAGAGCTGCTCAGCTCCTCTACAGTCCCGTAGTGGGTGGGAGGTGTTGTCCATGATGGAGGTGAGCTTGGCTAATACCCTCCTCTCCCTCACCTCCTCCACAGAGCTGGCCCTCCTGACCAACTCATTCAGTCTGTTCTTGTCCCGCTCTGTGTTGCTTGTGCCCAGCACACGTCAGCGTAGTGGATAGCAGAGGCTACCACAGAGCCACAAAACGTCTTGAGCACAAGGACCTCAGTCTCCTCAGAAGGTGGATGCACGAATTAAACAAAATCACTTTTTTAGAGGTTTATAGCATGTTACAATGTTCGTCCCTCAGCAAAAACAGACCTGGAGCTGTGTTTCGAACCACTTGTGCATCTTTCAATAATCTTTGAATCCTTGCCAGTGGCTATTCTTGGTATAGCGGAGACAGCTCCCAAAAAACCTCATTTTCTCTAAAAGCGCTTCCTAAGATCCTATGTATTCAGGAAATGCTCTCCTAACCCCTCAATCTCTTGCAAACCTTAATCCTCTCCAGGAAGAACTGGATATTAAATATCCAGGTCTTCAAATCTATCTATTATTGGTCTAAAACAGCTGTTTTAGACCAATAATAGATTTTCTAACCTACAAAGTGTAAGACAAAGCTCTTTAAAGTGGGAGTAGTACTGCTAGTTTATAGCAGGCGTTTGAGTAATCATTTCAAACACCTCTTGATCACTATCTTACTTCAAGTTGTTGAGGAAATCCAATAAGAAGTTTCTCGAAAACGATTCTTTGTGGTGGCGCTCCCTGTGTGTTGTGTCAGTGCGCTTGGTTACGAGTTATTTATCAAAGCGCGGCCTCCAACACCTCTGATCGTAAGTAACAAGCAGGTTGTTAAAGCCAATCAGGCAACTCATGGAAGGACTGGCCGTTGATGTTTATTTGGATCGTGACCTCATGTTCGATAGCTGGACTAGAGAAAATGGGAAGTGTTTGATCTCTCATCCTATCTGGTGTTTGTCAGAAGGGTTCAGTCATTTGTGGGATAACATGGGAAAATACTTGTGTGGTCTGTGCACTTTGGGTAAGATTTTAAGGCGAGACGCTGTGACGGTTTCGTTGATACAGTAGGTTTTCATTGGGGTGCCAGCCAAGTATCCCTTCTGACAAGTAGGATATTGTTTTAGTTTGAGTCAAGTTTCTACCGGTCACACAAGGACTTACAACATGTATAACCCTTTCCTTTTTGAGGAGGTGAATGACATACAAAGACTGTCCACACAAAGAAAATAAAGAGTTCCAGCGTGTGTATTTACAGTTTTACAAAAGAAATATAAAAGCAGTGAAATTATTTCCCCCCCCCAAAGTTCGGGACAGGCAGACTATTGGATTTCCCCCCACAAGTGTTGCTCCACAGCAGAAGCTGTAGATAAAGCACAAATTGACATACCATAAGGCACTTGATATACATGCAGAACAGCATCACCAAAAAGATATAAAAAACTCACATGTCACATAATAAGCTGACGTCACATACCAGACAAAGCAGGGCGCACAGACTTTCAATTGCGCTGAACATTAAATAATAATGTTAGATTGAGTGGTCCTTGGAATCAACACAAAAGGAAACTTTTAGTCTGCTATATTTTTTCCGACTCCTGCTTTCTTCCACACTGGTGAGAGCGAGACTTCCATTTACAAACAGGAAGAGAGACGGCTCAACCAGCAGCGCGAACCGTGGGCAAATGGGGTGAGTCTACAATGGCACGGGGGCCTATGCCAGGAATGGAGCAGACGGTGGGGGCAGAGGAAAAGTACCGCTCCATAGGGCAACACCAGAGGGTTGTCACAACGCTGTAGGTGAATAGGGGGAAAAAAAGTTTTGTGGTATTGTTGAATTTTTCTATATATGTTTTTGTCATAATAGGCTTTAATGATTATATGAAACTGTGTTAATTGTAATCTGTGCTTTTGGGGTTGATTTGAATTGGGCTGACATTTTGCTGTATCGTTGTTGTCTTTATTCTGATATCCATTGGGGGCAGTGTGTTATAATGCGGAGTCAGATCGCGCAGAAGAAGAGTATTCTAAAGGCACTGATTGGTTCTTCAACAAGGAGACGCCTACTTCCTGTGTTTATAAAAGGCCTGGCATGGGGCCTCCTCCCTCTCTCTCCCCTCCTGGCTGGCCGGTCAACATGCCCAGATGTACCTCTCTGTGTTTTAGATTGTAATCTTAGGGAATAAACAATGATTTTGATTTTAATAGAACAAGCCTACTTTTCTTTTTCATCCATTTTTTTCATCCAATAGTATCAATTTGAAACTTTTGCTGAACATTACTGTTATAAATATGACGAAAAACAATTATTGCAAGTTTTCTGTCATTTTATGTTTTCATATAAACATAAGACATTTAGTGCATAAACATGACCAAAATTGCACATATTTTCTATACAATCTGTAAAAACTCAAATTTTGCCTTGTATCGCTGAAGGAAAAATACCATATTTGGATAATAGCGTCATCGCGGGCACCCTTCAGGACAAATGGATGTCAAATATGTCAATATTTGTGAATTACTTTCGCCTGTCTTGCCTTGAAACAGCAAAAGATATTAAAATCCCCTAATGTGTCCAAGGCTTGTCCTTGACATACAGTATCTCCCGGGTTCGACATGGACACTCCAAGCCCTTCCTCCTCTCGCTCCAGAATCAAGAACAAAATAAACCTCTGCAGAGGTAGCATGCTTCCAGGGCATCAAGGCGAGTATCTGAGAGAGCTGTAGCATGTTCCATTGTCGAAGTGGATCTCAGGCGGACACTTATGCCCGTCGATGCTCTGAGAAGGATCGATAAGCTGCGCCACAGATCGAGAGGAAAAGGACCGTGCTTCTTCAAGGTTAAGGCCGCGGGAGGATCGGAGGAGCAATGTGTGCGCTCCAAGTATTTTTTGTTGAGGGAATGAGTTATGTGGCTGCCAGCTCTACCCAGACTGCTTCATCTGAATATAGTCATCTTTCCATCCATCCAGCCAGCAGAAGACTCTTCTCATTCAGATCACACAACAGACTGGTGTAATGGAACAAAAAAAAAAATGTCTCCGCCATGTTTGCTGGTGTGGAACAATATCATTTTTCCTGACTTGTACCGCGTGTTTCTCAATATCCATCACACTTTCCGGAAGAGGAAAATGTCTATCAGTTGTATGCAACAATCCTAACACCTCAATTTACAAAGAAACAACTTTTCAACTCAAACAACCCAGTGCAGTTTACACAACAGAAAACGACCTTGCTTGTCCAATATTTCACAAGTCAAAAATGGAAGAATACAATACCGAGGCTTTGCTTTGTTGACGGTAAAAATGTCTATGGGTTCACAAACTTTTAGAAGCAACTTTAAAAAAAAAACCTTCCCTTGTTATTTCCCTTGTGAAGTGACTATTGCACTTCTCAATGACTTCGGAGTGGAGCTTGTTCTCAAAACAATGAGTTTGCAGTTTTACACTTTCTGCTCTCTGAAAGAAACAGTGTGAAATAGAGTCGATTTTTTTTTTTTCGTAGCTTCGAAACAAGGGTCAGCTCTCTACTCACTGTAGTTATCAAAGGCCTATTACAACTACTCGAGCAGGACACATGTAGCTTTATGGATTCGCAGCAATATACTGGAGCAGTTTTAAGCTTACTGCAGTGGAAGTGCAAATGAGAGCGAGCCGAGGAGAGCAGCAGAGGACATTAGTGAAGAGAGTAATGAGAGAGCCGCTGGAGTGTGGAGCTGAGAGGACAGAATTAGAATGAAAAGGACATCAGACACTGTATATTTGGGCATAGCAAAGGCTTCAGTTATAAAATTAGGTCATAATGCGGAATATATTCCACAAACAACAAAACATCCTGCCTCCATGGGGTCTTTTTTTTTTTGCCAAATTGAACTCTCTAAGCTACTAACTGCTCAGCGAGGCTCTATTCTCAGCTTCAAATCCTTCTTCGTCTTTTTTAATTTATTGACAGGGACAATAGGCTCTCTGCACAGAATGTTGCACAGCGACATGATGACTGTTTCCTGTCTGTTGTTTTGCTATGGTATGGTATGGTATGTTTTTTTTATTCAGACAGGGACCGTGCACAATTTAACATTAACCAAATGGAAAGATGCATTGTACAAGGTTATAGCAATAATGCTCATTTCCACCTGTAGTCCCTGGGCGGGCAGGTTGATGTTACAGTACAAAAACTGATTTTAAATGGAGATGAATACGTGACCATGGATTTATATATTTTAACATCATCATTAACATACATTTAATTTAGGGTGACCAGATGTCCCAGTTTACCCGGGACAGTCCCAGTTTTGAGCCCTCTGTCCCATGTCCCAGTAGATTTCTCCAAAACCATTGATTTGTCCCAGTGTTCGCTAGCCTGGCTAACACCAGACTGCTGTGTGCGCTCGAATCTTTTCGAACTTCACAACAGCCTGGGGACCATGGCCGACATTTTTCCATGGATTTGGGCACCAATCACAGAACGAGGAGGGACGGTAAGACGATGACGCGCTATTTGACATAAAGCTTGTAGTTTGTTTAGGGATAAAAAAAAAAAAAAAAAAAAAAAAATTTACGGATCCAACATGACAGCAGCAGACGCGATGCCATCTTTCGATCAAGCTTTAGAACGTGTTCTAAATAGTTTAGCTCAAAAGTTTACAGCAGGTACGTCATACGTCATCTGATACCATGATACGATTGGCTATGGCTACGTGCAGACCGTGCAGACGCATGAGAGACATTCGTAGCGCCCAATAAACGGCTATGGACAATCGTAAACCACACCTCTCCTACGAGAAAATGAATTGGTGGTCCCCAGACTAAATATCACTTGTGATTTTAGTCTGGCGTTAGCCAGGCTAAGTGTTCGCAAGCTCTGTCCCAGGTTTTTCTCCAGTACCATGCTGCTTTAAGCATGGTACTGGCCACGTGTGCGTCAAATACAAAGTTTGCTTATTGACTGAACCAATTAAACAACAAAAGGTCTATCATCTCGATGCTGATTGGTCCATTTAATTGAGATTAGACTTATATAAACAAGAAGCTTGACCATTCAACGTGGGTGAAAAAAGTCACAATTTGGCTAGACCCCCAAAACCCCCATTGTGTCCCGGTTTTTACAGTTGGAAAATCTGGTCACCCTAATTTAATTTAAAGTTTCAAACATTTTCCACCAATCCTTTTAATAGGTGGCCGCTCCCTCATGACCAGTGATGCCAGTAACTAATTACTAACAGATTACTGTAATCTGATTACTTTTTCAGTAACTAGTAATCTAACGCATTACTATTTCCAAACAATGAATCAGATTTAAGTTACTTATGATGAGCACACATGAAACGTATGCATATAAACACACCACAGCGGATTGTAGCTAAGGGCTACTTTCCATTCATTGTCCCCCATGCGCACTCTCAAACACACTCTCACTTATCTTGGGCTGTTGTACATGTTTTTAGTGATAGTGGAAACCGGAATACCCGTAAGAAACCTACGCAGACACGGGGAGAACATGCAAACTCCACACAGAAAGGCCCAGTCCAGGTGGCAATCGAACCCGGGACCTTCTAGCTGTGGTCCTTGAAGTTTATTTTTAGTTTTGTGGACAGGCAGTGGTCTATATACACTGGCCAATAGTCCATGAACAGAGCCTTATACAGTTAGACACAGATTATAGCTAGTGCTAGTTCACTGTTCCTCTCCTCACTTGGGTTATTTTACACTAAAAATCACACCTGAGCCTGGTGTTGAACATTTTAAATTCCGAAAGCGGGTATATTTTTGATTTATTTGATGTTTTAGTTTTAGTAGGCATAAATCACCAACGTTTTTAAAGCTTAACAATCCTGATTTTTTTTAAATTGATTTACATTCATTTATTGTGTGCCTGCGGAAAGATGGGTCAAGTTCCTTACGGGGACAATAAAGTGTACCTTACCCTACGTGTTCTTTGCACCACAGAGCATTCCTCTTCTGTACCTGCTTCTTACTACAACACGACTTCTTTTCCCTCTTTCTTCCTCATCTCCACCTCCCCTGTCACATCCTCCCAGGTGAAAGACATCCTCTTAAGCGCACGTTTTGGTTCTTTTTCCCTCTGTCTGTCTGCTGTCTCGTTTAAAAAATCCGCACTTCACCTTTTCCAAATCCTCATGGTTCCAATTTATGCTGTCAATCTCTCTTCTCTGTGTGTTCTCCTCCCACTGACACGCATCTATTTGGAATTCACCCCGGTGCTTGAAAGAAAGAGAGAGAGAGAGCGCGAGAGAAAAGGAACACGCCAGTTTGCAAGACCTTCCCTCGCTTCCTTTGCTGAATATACCCTATAAAATAATAAGGCGACTGAAGCTCTGACCTTAGGTCCCCTGCATGTTTCCAGACCGACAGCCTGATCAGGTTTCAAAGCTGGTCCGACTTCTAATGCTTGCGCAGTGGCTCAGACTTTGAAATGAGAAGGGCTTGCTACTGAACAACAGGAGAGGGCAGACGTACCATGTATAGAACAATAATAGTTTTGGGGGAGGATGACTTCAGTTTGACATTATACATTTTTTAAACTGGTGCAAATTCGCAGCCATCCAGGTGGTAAATTCTCTATTAGATCAGTGAATCTGGACTTAATTTTTTGGGGCAGATGCCTAATGTTTCGCTCTCTATCCCAAGGGCAGGAGTCGCTCTGGTGTCGGTAGTAAAAATCCCATTCTAAATCTCCACAGACTTTTCGAAAAATCTAAATATTAAGAGGTTCAAGGCAGGCTAATCAGCTATGTGCCAACTGCTGACCATAGCGCAGATCCAGTGGGAGGAAAGAGAGAGCACACTGTTTGGAATTTCTCACATTTCTGCCTAAATTGGTCATAAAATGTGGTCTGATCTTTATTAAAATCATAAGAATGATTAGTTTATTATAATTTATACAGCACATTTCATGCACAAGGCAACTCAATGTGCCTCACAGCAACACCAAATACAAAATAAAAACACAATAAAACAAATCAATCAAAACATAAAAATATACAAAATAATAATTAAAAATATATATTAAAAGTGGTTAAAATACCATCAATTGCCATAGGCAACAGTAAATAGGCATGTTTTCAGCCTGGACTTAAACATAGTAAGAGTTGTGGCCTGTCTTACGTCCTCGCTGAGGCTGTTCCACACTTTTGCTGCTTGAAACTGAAACACAGCCTCACCGTGTTTAGTGGTAACTCTAGGAACCACCAGGAGACCTCTCCCTGAGGATCTCAAGGCCCGAGGTGGTTCATACTGCTGTACCATGTCAGCTATATATGTTGGTGCCCGACCATGAAGAGACTTATAAACTAGCAGAGCTATTTTAAAATCTATTCTCTGAGCGACAGGAAGCCAGTGCAGAGACCGGAGCACTGGACTAATATGGTCATATTTCCTGGTTCTGGTCAGGACTCGAGCAGCAGCAATTTGAATATACTGCAGCTGTCGAACAGCTTGTTTAGAAAGGCCAGTGAGCAGGCCGTTACAATAGTCTAATCGACTGGAGACAAATGCATGGATTAATCTCTCCAAATCTGGTTTAGACACTATGTTTTTTATTTTAGCAAAGTTTTTAGGTGGTAATAAGCCGCTGATGTAATAGACTTAATATGTTAAAATTCAAGTCTGAGTCCATGATTACCCCTAGATTTCTAACTTGATTTTTAGGTTCTAGTGAAAGAGCTTCAAGATGACCAATGATAACCTCTCTGTGTTTTTGTGGGCCAAAGACAATTGCACGGTAGCGCAGCGGTTAGCGCCTCTGCTTCACAGCTAGAAGGTCCCGGGTTCGATTCCCACCTGGACGGGGCCTTTCTGTGTGGAGTTTGCATGTTCTCCCCGTGTCTGCGTAGGTTTCCTCTGGGCACTCCGGTTTCCCCTACCACTAAAAACATGTGCAATAGGTGAATCCTCCAGCCAGGTGATTCTGTGATTCTGACCATCAGCTTGGCGCCACATCATGGAGATGGGTCCCCGGGCGCGGCACTGCCGTCGACCACTGCTCCTTATGGGTTGCCTCAACGGCATTGAAGGATGGGTTAAATGCAGAGGACAAATTTCCCTACGGCAGAGGTCACTAAACGGCGGACCTCGGTCCGGATCCGGACCCATGCACCAGCCATTCCGGATCCGAACTTTGGATCCGACCGTGAATTCCCTCAGACAAGCGTCTGCGTCTGCGCGTTCTCTCACTCTCCCTCTCCATCTCTGACTGCACCAGAGCGATAAACTACAGCCCAGACGAACAGAAAGAGAAAGTCCTATCTTAGCTTCATGATACTTTTTAAATTTTTAGAAACGGTTTCGGAATGACTGAAAGCGTCCTCCGCTTTTGCTAAAAACAAAAGCGGAGGACGCCCTAATTAAATATGCACGCGCGATCGTAATACGCAAATAGCGCGGTTGTTTCCCGAGCAGGTCTGAACCAGGACTAAACCTGGACTAAGCCAGGACTAAGCCTGGACTAAACGGGGCTCAGTGTGTTGAACTGAGCAAAGAAACACATCACTGTCATATATTATGTGCACATTGTGTATAATAGGCTACAGTAGCCTATGCATTCTGCTATTTAGGAGCCAAAACTTAAAAGAACAATAACAGGATTCAATTGATTGCATTATTTTCAAATCACAGAAATAGATTTTAAAAAGGCTTAAAAATCCTGATATAACCGTGAATTAACCCTGTATGTTCCGGACCTTTGCTTGACCAATTTTTTTTCATTTCGGACCTTGGTGAAATTTAATTCGGGACCCCTGCCCTACGGGGACAATAAAGTATACAAACATGATCTCAGTTTTATCTGTATTTAACTGGATGAAATTGTTTTGCATCCACACACTGATCTGTTTGATACAATGACACAGTGTATCTACAGGCCCATGTTCACCTGCTGTCAGTGAACACATCAAAACAATTGTTTACAAGACGAAAGTCTGTAAGCTGGCTGTAGATCACTTTCTCCAAGACTTTTCCTATAAAGGGCAGATTTGATATAGGCCGATAATTGTTCATTTCTGTTGCATCAAGACCACTCTTCTTCAGCAGTGGCTTAATGACAGCTGTTTTTAGGGCCTTTGGAAAAGCTCCAGTCTGGAGTGAGGTGTTAACTATGTGAGTTGTTGTGATAAACTGCTCAGTACAGACTTTAAGAATCTAGTTGGTAGTTCGTCCAGGCAGCATGTACTTGAGCTCAGACCAGAGATAACATCCTCCACTATGTCATTAGTGACCGGTGTAAAATGTATCAGCTCTAGTTCTACTACTGGTTACAGTGTTACCATTTGTATTGAACAACTGATAGCGTTTTTAATGGCTTGGACCTTCTCACTAAAAATTTTGCAAACTCATTGCACTTCATTATAGAAATTAATTCTTGGGGCAATGAAGCTGGAGGGTTTGTGAGTCTGCTAACCATGGCAAACAGAACACGAGAATTACCATGGCAATTTGAAATTATTACAGATAAATACTTTTCTCTTGTTCTACGCAAAGTCTGGTTGAACATGTGTAACCTTTCTTTGTAAATTTCATAATGAACCTGGAGCTTTGACTTGCGCCATGTTCGTTCTGCTCTCCGGCATTCCCTTTTAAGTGCCCTGACCGAATCTTCATTTCTCCATGGGGCCTTTTGCTTATTTTTAACCATTTTAACCTTAACAGGGGCTATGGTGTCCAAGACATTTAAAACACCTGACGTATAAGAACTCAACAAATTATCAACATCGGAACAGGGAGAGTATTCAAATGTAATCATATCCATAAATTGTGTCCTTGTTTTGTCATTTATGAGTCTTTTCTGAACCACTGCAGACCCAACTGCTGGCTTGGGTACAACAGAAAGTTCAAAGAAAACACAAAAATGATCAGATAATACAACATCCACAACATTCACCTTAGAAATAGTAACACCTTTTGTAATAAGGATGTCCAATGTGTGTCCTCTGTTATGGGTGGGCTCGGACACATGCTGAGTTAAACCAAATGTTTCAAGGACAACATTAAGTTCTTTTCTGTGCCGGTCATTTAGCACATCCACATGCACATATAGATCTCCCGTAATTATCAAGAAGTCATATTCTATGGCCGCGATTGAAACCAATCCAATAAAATCATCAATAAAAGAACAATTTTGGGGTGGTTTATAAAAGCAATATAGAGTATGGCAGATTGTTGTATCTCCATCCTAAATGAGACATACTCAAACGATGCAAACTCCCCAAATGAAAGTTTGTGGCAAGATAGGTTGTCCCTAAATACACACACCCACCCCTCTGATTTTGTCTTATTTCAGACATACAGTTAAAATTAGGGGGGGACTCTCAATCAGGACAGCATTATCTTTGGTTTTATCGAGCCACATCTCAGTTAAAAACATAAAATCAAGATTATAAGAGGAAATAAGATCATTAATTAAAAGCGATTTGTTATTTAGAGATCTGACATTCAGAGCAGCATGTTTAAACGTAATCTGGTTTGATGCCACATTCTGACCAGGGATATGCACCAGATTTCTCTGATCCGAGCGTCTAGCTGTCCCACTTCCCTCCAGCCCACATTGCCCGACTCTAGCGACAACAGTGACCGGGTGGTGAGCCCCACACAATAGCCCTCTATTACAAAGTATAGTTCGTGGAACTCTCTTTTGGACTATTGTATGTATACTAAAAATCCTGGGTGTTTGATAAGTGTCTTGAAGATGTCAGAAGATGTTGCTTGACTGCACAGCTGTATGTTCATTGACAAAAGAGATGATCCTTTGTAATTTAAATGAAGCCTGTCGGATCTAAAAAGTACTTTCTTCTTATAGAAGGCAGAAAAATTATCCACATAAATAATATTGTTGGTGTTGCATAGTGCCTTCAGGCAAATATGTAGGTGACAGACCATAGACCGTTAAAAAGAATAGACAACTCCTCCTCACTCCTCCCCGTTTACCACAATGACCACGTTCGAGGGGGAAATTATGGCGGATTTACAGACTCCTCCTCCCCTGCTCTGATGAAGCATGTTCCTAAAAAGGGCATAAGGGCGGGATCTTCACTGTAGACTCGGCCTTTGCGTGACGTGTAGCTCGCGCAGCTCCAATGCTAACAGTCAGACCCTCATTAGTACGAGATTTCAAAAAATGTTCTTTCGAAAACCAGCCTGGTTTCTTTTTTGTGACTAACCCAGCGTTATCTCAGGAGGAATATGTAGCCGTAGAAAGTGTTAAAAAAATAAAGTTGTTTTTAACGTGTCTAAAGTCCAATGCTTTTCAATGGGGGCCTAGCGGCTATATGGAGGTACTACAGCAATGGCGGCCTCCAGTGTTGCGGTCATAAAGCAGAGACGCCACAATATTGCTGAACTTCTTCTGAAAATAACCAATGATTGGGGCATTGCAGGAAAAATCCCTGCTGTTGTCACCGACAACGGAGCAAACATGGTTAAACCAAGCACAAATAGTTTTAGATGAGTTTTTTATTGTTATTGCCAGAAAATAAAAACACATTAACACACTTGAACACACTTGAAAACACTTGAAAACACATTGCTCAATGCAATTGAATTGGCATGTTTGTCCTGTGTATTTTGTCCTGTTTACATTTACTTGAATTTGGTGTACTTTCCTTTGTCATTGTTCTTGACTCTGTTTCATGTTCAGTGTTTATTGCGTATTAACATTGTTTGAACTTTGCAGTGTGCATTTTACATGTACATTTTATTTATTTTAATTTTTTTGTAAGACAGTTACATTGAATTTGTAAGACAGTTAATTAAATACTTCAGTGTTAAAGTATTGATATCAATATTGATTTATTTTGGCCAAAATGTATTGGTATCGTATCGTATTGAAAAAGACATGGTATTGCCCGACTCTAGTGCACATGATAGTACCCAAGTTCTCATTGGCTACTTAGGATTATTATGCAATGATTGTGGCCTTTATATTTGACAAGAGCACCTTCAAGGTAAAGTATAAAAAGCTATCCATTATCTCGCTATATAGCTACTAGTTTACTGTGTGGTGGAGGCTAAAATGATCGGGTTGGTGTCCATGGCGTCGTGCACTTTGTGCCCCTGTCTGATGTACCATAGAACAAAAGAGAACATCAGTAAATGTCACTTCACCAAACAGCCAACCAACTCATCCAAATCAGTAACTTTTACTAGAGAGGGTAGAGAACGGCCCAAAGGCCCTGACAAGAGTCTCAAGCCCTCTTCCTCAGGGACTGGGAAATGCGGATTGATTTAGACAAGAGTCTTTGTTTTCCATCCAACACGCTGTAACAATCCTTTGTCGAGACCTGATGCTTTGGTTCAACTCCTGTCGTCGAGCATCGTTGGGCTCACATTCTCTTGGGAGGACGGTGTCGATCATGTGTACAAGCTCCATAAGCTTTATATTCCCAACTTGCGGCTGAAATCGAAAAGAGGGGTCAGTCGATGGTGCGATGATGGTGGAAGTGGGTTTTGTTGTGAACTCCACTGCCCGATTGCTGTAAGAAGCGAACATCAGAAGGCAGGCACAGAGGAGGATAATCAAAGAACTCGCAACAGCTGCTGAGAAAAGCCCTATACCCCTCTATAGCCACTGGCAGTGGCTATAGAGGGGTAAAAGAACCACTCAGTCCCAATGTGGCACACTCTCAGGTCTGATCAAGCTGCGGTGGGCCTGCCTCAGCCGAGGGCTTCCTGTGATTAGGGTGACCAGTTTGACACTGAAAAAGAGGACACAAGTCTACGAAAATAGCCTACATAACATAATGCAAGCTATGCATTATTTTTTTAAACAAAATGTACTACCTGGCAAAATTATCTCCTAAATACAAATTTACAGTTAATCTACAAGGTGTACTGTTGCATGTAACCTTAATAAAAGACTATGAATCAAAATAATTAGAAATAGAAGTTTACCATTTAGCATTAGCATTCTTCAAGATCCCCTGGCTCAAGCGCAAACTAGTTTGTGAAGAAAAAAAGCGATACCTGTCTCGTCGCTCCTCTCCACTACTGCGCTTCCTCTGCTCCCTCCGTGGGCAGGTGGGGGCGGCATCGCTGTGGGAGAAATTTGGAAACATTGGCGGGTCTAAGGATTCAATAGTGCGACGAGTGCCGATAGGGAGGCAGAGGTGCAGAATAATTAACAGCTCCTGCTTAAGCCTAAAAGAAGGACAGACGCCCTGAAGGGAGGACGGGTGTTCTACGTCCGCACAAAGTTTGAACATCTAGCCACCATACTTGTGATAAAGGTCCAAAATGCCCGATGATGCTAAAGTACACAGGTGACATTGTGCCGTACCAGTGGTAACATCTCAGAGTTGGTCAAAAACAAGGTCCTGCAATTAGGAGTGTGACAATATCTCGATATGGCGATATTTTCTCGAACGATCGATTATTGATATGCTCTCGCTAAGTATCAAAACTTTTATTTAACATACAGGCTCAGTTCTTCATGACTTATCAAACAATTAGTTGAACTGACTTGGGCTGAAATCCCCAGCGACGAAGACAAACAACGGGAGAAAGTGGCAGAGTCGAGTGAAAGAAAAAGGATGGAACAAAGCCGGAGAAGGACTTTACTGTTTGCAAGAACTACTTTTCGAAAATAAGGTATACACCACCCAGAGCTAGTGAGCCCTGAAAGCCGTGGCTGTTAGCAACCCCGCACAGACGAGAAAGAAGAAGAGAAAGTCTGCACTTGTGAACCTACTGGGTCAGACCTTCAAGAACAATCCATCAATGTCAGTCAGAATCATCCAGAGCCCTTGCGGAGAGAGAAATGAAACAATACCAAGATGCTCCGTCTCTTCCACTGACTGAGGATCCACTGCTATGGTGGAAAAGTCAAGCCCATGTGTACCCTCTTCTGAGTTGAACTAATGAATGAGACGACCTTTGTTCATGCCGTGCTTTTATTCTTGCGCGCTGTGCTGGCTTGATTCTAGCGTTATGTTCTGAGTCAATTAAAAAGGTTTCTCCTTCAGGGATTGAAACACCTAATGCTTTTATTCGTTCTTGGATGGATCAATCAATTAATCAATCACCAGTACAATGTAGTCCTATTTGCTGATGATACCAGTTTGTAGTGTTCTGGAAAAGATCTTGAGCTGCTTTTGAATACAGTAGGAACTGAACTGAAGATACAAAAAAAAGGGTTTGATGTAAATAAACTTTCCATAAATCTGCATAAAACTAAATATATTGTATTTGGAAACAGGGAAGTAATCAAACGAGGTAAAATCAAAATTGGGGAGGTAGAAATTGAAAGGGTGTACGCAACAAAGTCTTTGGGAATCAATATTGATGAAAAGTTAAATTGGAAAGTGCACATAAATACACTAAAGAGTAACATTTCTAAATGTATTGCTATACTGTGTAAAATCAAAACATCTGTGAATCAAAATGCATTATATATACTAAACAATTCCCTCATCCTTCCATACCTTAGCTAGTGTGTGGAAATATGGGGGAATACCTATAAAACTAATATACAACCCATCTTCTTATTACAAAAGAAAGCCATTAGAGTGATCAGCCATGCAGAATACCTTGCTCCAACAAATCCACTGTTTAGTAGATTAAATATCTTAAAATTGCATGATCTTGTTGATGTTTACACAGCAGTTGTGATGTACAAGGCTCACAACCTCATGCTTCCTCCCTGATCATCTCCCTGGATAATGTTGGCGTATCGACGAGCTCTACAGTAAAAAACCTTAGTTTAGTTCAAAATTAGTTCAAAATGCAGCTGCAAGATTGTTAACGTGGACAAATGAGAAGAGAACACATGACACCTGTGCTAAAGTCTCTCCCCTGGCTTCCTGTTGAGTTTAGAATCAAATCTAAATCCTGCTCCTCACATTTAAAGCCATAAAGGGTTTGTCTTATTATGATACAATTTTTCTTTATATCTGAAGTCTGTTCATTACTATTCACATGGTGTCTCCTGTCCCACTCCGCCTTGGGGGAGTGCCTGTCTAGATCGAACAGAGGAACCCGGCCTCGAACGGAGGAACCCCGCCTAAAGGATTGGACAAGAGGAACTGTAGCTCCAACAAGGACTGGACTTTCTGCGATCTTGGCCCGTCTTCTCAGGGCCTCCCTTCGGCCCTGGGTCTCTATAGCCTGTCCGTCCATGGGAGTGGATCCCTCCTTCTGTGGTTCTCCCTGAGGTTTCTCCTTTCTTCCGCTGGGTTTTGAGTTTTTTCACGCCGTGCTGGAGAGTCTAAGGACAGGGGACACCCATGCGGCTTGGGACCACCTGCTGCTGACAATTATTCATTTAATTTGCCTGAACTTTACATTGTCTTATTTACTGTTCTGTTTTATTGCCTCAATGTTTAGTGCAACCCTGTGAGGCAACTCCTGTTGTGATATTGGGATATAAAATACCATTTGATTGATTGATTGATTACAAGAGATGTTTCAATCAATCAATCAATCAAACAACAGAATCTAGATACAACTCAGAGGAAGTGATCTGCTACAAAAACCCATGGTGAGGACTAATACAAAGAGGAGGTGTTTATCAGTCAAAGGAGTTGATCTAAGGTTTACCTCATCAACTTAAGGCTCCAAAGCTATTACAGCTTTTAAGAAATTATTTTAAAATATTTAAAAAGTTAATTATTATGGAGAAGTATAGAACACTTGAATGAAGATCATTAGAAAAGTTAATCACGGACAACTAACGTAATTTTGATAGTTGATGTTTAAGTTTTGTGCTTATGTGTTTCCATCGTTGGTATTAGAGAAACTGTATATTGTGTCATCTACGGACATAGTGTCACAGTTGTAAATGGGGTTAGGCAGGTTAAGTCTTGACTTCAGCCTAAACCCCTTTCGGTCAGGCATCATTTAGCGCTTCAATACTTAAAGTACGCATTTTCTTATTGTATAATGTATACAAACTTTGAATTGCCTTTAAATTGATACCTTTCAGAAGTCTTTTGGGAAAAGTGAAGAGGCACTGTGCTCCATTGTCATCACATTAGCCTCACAGGATGAATAGAACTTCCTCCGTCGTCACCTCTCATCCTTTATTTTTGTCTTTATCGCCAGACGTTTCTAAAGTTCCGAGTAGCCACATTTCTTATTCAAAGTCAGAGGCGCTTTGTTTGGCTCTAGGAAGTGATAAGAGCGTATGTTTAACAAGGGATTGGCCGTTATCTCCAGTGCACATTGGAGAGGACTGTCAAATGTTTGAGTACAGATTTATTTTTTAAAAAGAAAAACAGTGGAGAGAGCCAAGGATAAGCTGCACTTTTTCTTTTTTTTTTCAACCTGCAGCAAGCAAAGGGAATGTCAGATTTTGTGGAAGGGTGAGCTGATGTGTGGGAGGGATGACTGACGCTGAACATCGGAGAGGTCAAACGCTTCTGCCTTTTGTAACTGTCAAGCTAAAACTACAGGCTAAGTATGTACATTTTCACCTGGAAACAAAGAAAATGTCTCATTTTAACGACCCAATGCCTGATTTTTGTCTCACATGGAGTAAAGCATGTATCTTTATCAGTGGTGGCTCACGCGAAGCGCTCCCCTCCTCTCAAACACTCACTAACACACTCCTCTTGTCGTGCACGTCCCGTGCACATACATATATAATGCAAAAATCAACATTGTAATTGTACAAAGCCCATAAAAGTCAATGGGCGACTGAGAGCTCTACCATGAGGTAGGAATGCGCGAGCGCTTTCCGAAAATATATAGTTTATGGTACCCGCGTAAGCGGGAACATTGTTTTCGTATGGGAATATTCTTTCTTTCTTTCTTTCTTTCTTTCTTTCTTTCTTTCTTTCTTTCTTTCTTTCTTTCTTTCTTTCTTTCTTTCTTTCTTTCTTTCTTTCTTTCTTCTTTCTTTCTTTCTTTCTTTCTTTCTTTCTTTCTTTCGCACCAGTGACTGGTGAACCAGTGAACATCGACGAAAAGTCACAGATTTTGGCCCAAAATTCAAACCCGATCCGACGCAACTTTTGACTATTTCCAAATTTTGAATTTCAAAGTAGTGGCGTGATAGCGCCACCTCCGTTTTTTTTTAACATTGCGAGATAGGACTTGGCCAAAAATGAAGTTTGTCGTAGAATCATAAAAATCGGTACAGACGTGCATCGTGACAAGTTGAGCAAAAAATATTATTACGGCAACGCCGTCCGCCATATTGGGTGTCGGCCATTTTGGATGACAGCCCGCAAAGCGGGAAACCGCCTTTATTTTTCACTTCGTACAAAATCTATCTCCTCCTAGAGCGTTTATCCGAACGACCTAATTTTGGGTGGAAAATAATTTTGAGAAGTAGAACTTTAAAAGTTATCCAAATTACTTTTCTAAGTTTTACGTTTTTTATGTGGCGAAGCCGCAAACTGTACGAAGTATTTTGAGATTTTTCGCAAACAAAAAATGGCTCCCATTCGCACATATGGAGCCCGATTTCGCTCATTTTGTTATCAGTTGTTAAAGTCTCAGTCCTAAACACTTTCATTTGGCAAAATTCAAATTGGAATTATATTCCAATTTATTATATAGGAATTATATGGAGAGTACACATCTTAGTTTTACGAAAATTAAAATAATTTGGCACAAAATTCTATTTGGTCGTTCTGATCAGAAAAGTCAATCACACCCATGCCATATTTTTCACGGTGTTGCTGTAGCGATGACCAGAACGTCCCATTTTATTCTGATGGAAAAATATTAAACTCCATAATTCAGCGAGAAGTGAGGAACTTCTGCAGCTGCAGCCCTAAGTAGAATGTAAAAATATGCTTCAGTTTGCAGATATAGTGTGATACAAATTCATACTAATTTTTCTCTGTATAATGTCAAAATTGAGCGTGGAGTGCGCGTTAGCGCATTCCAATAATCCTAAAACTAAGACCCTTGGGAAAAAAGTTAAAAACATAAAGGCAGTAGCAATACCATAATTGAGGGAGACAAAAGGGCGCGAAGCGCCCCCTTGTTTTAGGCAGGGCGGTCGGCGAGGGCCAATAATCGCCGCTTGCGGCTATATTTGCGCTTTGTTCTAGCCGTGGAAATCACTGGGGGGGCAGGGAGCTGAGCGGCTGCCTGAGAACAATGCATACAATATAATAGGTGGAGTCAGATTGTGCAGAGGAAGTAACGACGACGTTCCAAGAGAGCTGATTGGTTCAATGACAAGGACACGCCTACTTCTTCCTCTTCCTATATCTATGGCTCAAACACAGGAAGTGCTCTCGCTGGAGCCGTTGGCCTACCACAGCGCTCAGATAACTTGTGTTTTAAGATTGTATTATGAGGGAATAAAATGATGATTGATTTAAATCGATCGACCCTCCGTCTTCTGTTCCATATAATAATGAATACGCCGACAGCTGTCTCCTCAAACAGAAGGAAAAACAGTTCCTCCTTCTGATGCTCCTCTGTGTCTGTGAGAGCAGCATTAGCATTAGCTGCTGTCGCTGTGAAGCCACAAGAGGAAAACTGAAGTAAGTAAGTAAGTGCTTTATTTGTCATTGTACAACCGTACAACGAAATTGTGTTCAGGTGTTAGTCCTGAGCCGCTGCGACTGAGCCGTGCCGCCACTGTAGGTCAACCTGACCCGGAGGTAGAGGGAAACCGTAGCACCCGGAGGAAACCAGGCTGGCTACCTTCAGTCTCCTCTGATCCTCTGAAAGGGTGCAGCGCCTCCAGGGTTTGTCCCTGTTTCAGAGCGTGGTGTCCTACACTGGTCAGCTCCACCTTCCTCTTCCTCCTCCGCAGCTCCCTCTGCTCCACAATCAACAGTCATCAACAGTCTTTCGCCATCTTCTCCCTTGTCCCTGTTGAGACCAACATGACAGGAATGGAAGCTTTTAAAAGAATGTACTTTTGTGGGGTAGGAAGACTTTTCTGGAGAGTAAAACGTGTTTTCTGGTGGTATAACTCCCCCTGCTTTTGCTGCTATTAGCCAGATACAACTACATCATGACACAAGCTAGAGGGCTAGAGTTAGCCCTAATATGGACCCGGTTTCTTTGTTTAGTCCTAGTTGTGTATTGTTCCAGTTTAAACCCTGTTAGCGTTTGGACTGCTAAGTTGCTGATGTAGGAATAGCCTCCTACATTCCACCCTAAATACATTTTGATTTTAACTATAAGTCAAAAGTCTAAGGGGGTCATTTACGAAGCATGTGCAAAACGAGTAGCCAATGCAAAAGTAGATCAGTAATTTGCGCATTTATTCTCACATTTACTAAATGTAAATTCTGTAAAACATGCTAATTCTGTAAAACATGCTGTTTCATATAATAAATTAGGGGCAACACGCCTACAAAAACCTATATTCTATTTTTTGAGTGGACTAGCTATTTAGCACCTATCTTTATAAAGTGCCCCTTAAATAAATCTTGCATGCATAATTGTAAAAATGTAGTGTACAATGTTGGTGCAGGTTTATGCAGGTCCGTGATAAAGAATAGAAAATATCATGAGCTTCCCCATTTCAAAAGACCACCAGCCGCCACTGATCTTTATTTGACGGTGAACTAGAATGCAGGTTGTTATTGTTATATATGTGACCAGTCACTAGAATCAGGGAAACAAGTCGGTTCTGGGGCATTTTGAGCTTTTCACAGATTGTTAAAGTGTAGTCTCCAAACTTTCCAACAATGTGTAACTCATGGAAATCTGATAATATTTGGAGACGCGGCGATTTGAAGTTAACAATTCCAAAGAGGCCAAAGAGCAGAAAAACCCCTCTGAAGTTTTGGGCAGTTCTCACCTCTCTCTGCTGTTGAGAATAACAATAGGGCTAATTTACAACTCATTTAGATAAGCCATACCCCCGTAAAGCTCCCCACTCTCATGTCATGTTATGTGTATGTTGGGCCATAGTGATGTAGATAATGGACATAGTGTAATCAACTGTACAGACAATTCTTAAGAAATAGATCATCTAAAAATGAAATGAAATATAAGAGATACAAAAACAAATTGGTAACTATATTAAGAGCTAGCAAGAACGATTATTATACAAATCTGCTTGAAAGCAATAAAACAAGATTACAGAAATATGTAACGTATTAAATAGTCTAATTAAAAAAGACTAACCATAAACTGCCCTATAGATTACATTATCCATAATGATGATGAAAAATAGAAGATATGAGTGAAGTTGTCGAGTTGTCTCATCATCTTAGCAATGCGATCGTATGCATATGGGCATTATTGTAGTCATTATCAACTAAGGAATCGTATCAATGAAATGAAATGAATGTCAACAGCTATGTTTGTTAATGTATGAGGGGTAGGCATTTATAAATTATCTTCTGTCTACTCTCTTTGGGAACATCGTTGTTACTAATAACAACCTTGCAGCCCAAATAAAGCAAATAATCTACTCTATTATTTACAGTCAAAATCCTGCGTGCTTCTCCCATAGCTTCTTCCCAGTCCCTCCCTGTGTCAGCTCCGCCTCCGTGAGCTGCTGGAGCCTCACGCTGAGAGAGTTACAGACTCCAGACATTACTGAAGTTATAACTGTAGAAAAGACTCCTGCACTACTTTAGTAATGCACATACTGTACATTCTCATACACATGAGAGGAAAAGGCCGACATTGCGACGTATCGCCGCGGGTGATTGCATGTTTACGTTTCACGCCACAAACCCAGCATAACTTTATCCAACCATGAAACCGAAAATATGAAGCGGATCTCTTTCAAATAAAAAGTGGCTGAAAGCTAGGGATGCGCTGACTACATTTATGGAGTAGTTTTAGTTAAACTTTCACTCACCCATCTGAAGTAACCGCTGCGTGCCTTCTGCTCAGTAAACTCCTGATCAAATCCATTTTCGTCGCTCAGTTCTTTTCAATGTAGAGTTTGGCAAATATGCGCTACATCCTTCTGTCTTAAATCACGCTTTGAAGGCAAGGAGTTGGCTCGGGAATCGTAATGGTCAGCAGGGCGCTGTGTATGCTTACAGCCAGGGCATCATCAGTGGCACTGGGAAAGTTAGTCTGGAAAGAAAATCGAACTTCTGCAGTAGTATCCCAGCGTTAGCAGCAGCGCAGCGGCTTCCAACAGCAACACGGGGGGAAGCGTTGCATAACCATGAGCCACACACGCACAATGACACGCCCCCACGGCGTGCGCTATTTCTCTGACAAAACAAGACTTTTTCAACCTGAAAAACTGATCGAAAATAGGCGTATGTATAAAACTGCCTATTTTGCGTGGCATTTGTTTGCTAAAGCATGTGTCAACAACACAAACCAAAGCAGCGGTGCCTCCTCCTCCTCCTCCGCGGTGTTTACCCAGTATGTAAATAGACACAGACAAAGTCACGCCCCTACAGCACGCTCCGAAATCTCCCAAATCAAGCCCGTTTGAACCTAAAAGTTTACGCTTTTAAATATACCACAACTGCTAGCTTAAACATGTAGAGGCTTCTTCGTGACTTCAACTGAACGATTCTGCAAAAAAGCGGAAATCACCAATTTTCAAAAAATGATCTTGTTTCTCCATTTGCGAGAAAGTGAGTCTGCCGACTTGTGTCCCAGGAAACCACGGCGGGTCACATATAGCATTATTGTGACGGTAAAGGTTGCTCCATCCGTAAGTTTTTTAAGTAAATTGAATGTGACCTTCAGTCTATAGTAAAAGCAGACATTTGTTGGGGGGAAAAAACACCTTAGTGGGCTGGTCATTAAATTACAAAGCTCTTTTTTCTTTTCTTTTTTTTTACTGATTAAGGGATAAATTAATTTGTATAGCGATTAGTCCTGATCACAGGCAGGTAATGACGCCGACCTGAGGGCATTAATCTAAAACAAGACGATAGGGTCAGATCATAGCAGCAAGTGGAAGTTGTTTACGTTACTTACCTTGACAATATTGCTCACTGAAAGTTGTTGCTGTGAAGAGTAAAACAGTAAGAAAAGTGGGAAATTTGTCCCCAACTAGCAATTTAAAAATGTTAAGCGATTCCCCCTTTGATTGCTAAAAAATAAAAAGTAATTTGGTAAACGCCTACATGTTCTTTCAATTGTAGTCAGTCTCAAGATATTGATGGAAATAAAATGGGAATAAAATTAAAAACGAGTGAAAAAAACTTGAAGGAAAGAATCCGTGTCAGGCGGATCACAGAGCGGGAGGACGGCTCAAAAAAGTGACCTCAGATTGTTTTAGCGATACTTTAGCGCGATTTCTGTTGCGTCGGCGTTAATGGTTTGGCTGTGAGGAGGATCTGTACAGAACCCATCCGATAATGATGTTTATTCCAGCGGTGTGTCAGAAATGTCATGTTACTTCTGAATATCTCCCACCCACTACAAACTACTGAATTAACTCCTTTTGGCATCTACAGAGGACATGTAGAGCTTTTCAATGATACCAAATGTGAAGGTGCGGGGCTCTGGTAACTTTCTTTTTTGTTGTGGACATTTGTAACTATTTCTTCCATTTGGATGGAGGAAATAAGTTCAAAGATAGAAGAAAATAACTACACACCCACACATCAAAAGTGGAAACTCCAGCCAAATGCAGCTCTGAGACACTTCCAGAGATGGTGAACGAAACATTCATCAAGGCGTTGCAGATCAATGTGCAGGAGCAAAACCTGTGACAAAGTCCAAGGCAAAGTCCTCTGTGTTTCCAAGAAGAGGAACTTCTTTATGAAGTATCTTTCCAACAAAGCAACACATAAGTGATGATGGACAGTGTTTTGGATGTTAAACTCGCACTTATAATGACCTTTTGAAAGTTTTCCATCAAGCTTCACTTTCACACTCATGAGTATCTTCAAAATAAAACCTTTTTATTTTTTATTGGAACCGCCACCTTAACGTGGTGGAGGGGTTTGAGCACTCGAATGATCCTGGAGCTCTGTTGTCGGGGGCTTCGTGCCCCTGGTAGGGTCTCCCATGGCAAACAGGTCCTAGGTGACGGGTCAGACAAAGAGCGGTTCAGAAGCCCCTTATGAGAGACCAACAGGCCCGGTTAGAACCATGAGGCCGTCCTTCTGTGGACCCACCACCTGCAGGAGGAGCCATAGGGGCTGGTGCAATGTGATTTGGGCAGCTCCAAAGAAGAAGATGGATGGATGGATGGATGGATGGATGGATGGATGGATGGATGGTAAAGCCTAACTGGAGAAAAGGCTGGGGGTAATAGGTTAAGTTTGAACTACATGTGTGGCCATGAACACGAGATGGTGCCGCCAGTGACTTCCTGAATAAGGTGCTTATATGGTTTATTGAGCTACAAAACACTTTTCATTCATATCTTACAATTAATTCTACACTCCATGTAAAAGCTTTGAATATTGGAAAACTTGCCATACATGTTTTGTTTTATAAAACAAATGGGGATCAAGGTGTGTAAATATCACGTTTCTGCTCAGTGTTTCAAAAGAATCTCAACATTTCCCCTATTCAGTTGTAGTGTTAAACTCCATTATTGAAAATGTTTTTGTTAAAACAAGGGCAATGGACAAGATTTCTACCACAGCTGCTACATCTACAGCTTTTCTTTCTTTCTCTCTCTTCTTTTTATTTTTATTTTTTTGGAGAGTGGAGACAAACTTCGCAGACGCCGCAGAACCAATTAAAGTTCGAAAATAGTCTTTCTGCTGGCAGTAAACAATACTGGGAAACTGTGACAAACACACCGGCACTTCTCAAACATTTCCTCCCGTGAGCGGTTAGCAGGAAGAGCGCTGTGGTCTCCATGTTATCCTTCACCAAGAACATGCAGATAGTCATGTTTTGTTTCATTCAGACAAGTGAACGAAACACTTTTCTCAGCTACTGTACAGCGACTTGTGTTTTTTAAAGGTGTTTAAATATACAGTACTCAAGACTGTTTTGGAAAAGCTATTAAAAAAACATAGCACTGTAATTGTCAGAGCGCGACAAACTTATCTCCACTGTGTAAATTTAGAACATTTAATGCCAATGGATGTAAGTTTAAATGTATTACTTTTGGCTCTGGGCTGCACCCTCTTGTAAGAAAGAACAAACTCTTTTGATAGGGACGGCCAGAGCCAGACCAGTGTAATGGCAGTTTAACAATAGGCCAGGCCCTTCCCGTCTGAAAGACATGCTGAGTTTCTACTGAAGTGCCGGCGTCCTGCTCCGCCAGACGAGGGCCCTCTGCTGATTGCCCTATCACACCTAAGACAATAGGCCAAAGACGTGTCCTGGAAACAAAGGGCTTCTCGATCGTCTTAGCACGCCAGATGTCTGCCATTCCTCTGCATTAAACACACCAGGCGGTCAGGCCGTGACGTCTCACACCGCGTCACCGCTCCTGGTTCCTGCTGTGTGACTGGGGTATATTGGCTGGATCGGAGGCTCTGCCCTCCAGAGCTCACCATGGATTTTTCTGTGTGTCGGTTCTCCGCATGTGTGTTAAATAAATTGCACTTTTGATTAAGATAATACTTTCCAGCTTTTTCCTTTTTATAATGGTAAGAAATTCCACGACACCGATCAGAACAAGCCTTTTGAAGAATGTTTTAACATCTCTGCTAATGAGGCACGTATGAGTTTGAGGTTTCTATCTGGGATGAAAATGATTCAAGTCAATGTTTCTGCAGCAGAGAAGAGGTCTGTAACATGGCTGTATACGAAGAAAATCGATACAGCAATATAGAGATGCAGGCTGCTTGTAGGCCCTCAGTCGTACAGGAGTTGTCCATCTTCAGTGAAGGTTCTTGAGCCGTCTTCTGTACTCTGTCGTTGTTGTTAACAATTAAAAGTTGCTAAAAGTTAGTTCTACTGTATATGGTTCTATTTGTGTCTCCTTAGCTAATAACCAGGCATCCCTGGATTCTATTCTTTGGATCCTTATGTTAGCCCAGGCTGGGGAGGAAGCACTAATGGCCTACATTGCACTAGTTTGACTATTAGTAAATATATCTATTTCTAACTAAATAAAACATATTCATCATGGGCGGCACGGTAGTACAGCGGTTAGCGCTCGTGCTTCACAGCTAGAAGGTCCGAGTTCGATTCCCACCAGGGACTAGGCCTTTCTGTGTGGAGTTTGCATGTTCTCCCCGTGTCTGCGTAGGTTTCCTCTGGGTACTCCGGTTTCCCCTACCACTAAAAACATGTACAATAGGTCAGGATGAATGAGAGTGTGTTTGAGAGTGTGCATGGGGAACGACGGATGAAAATTAGCCCAAGGCTACAATCCGGTGTGGCTTGTTCATTAACTTGCTCTGTCCCTACCAAATAAACCAATAAATAAAATCAAGTATTTTATTTATTCAATAATTATCAGTATGTTGCAGAATATGCAGAAAAGAGCAAAGCAGAAAGACCAATGTCATGCTCTCTCCTCAGTCCTCTGTCTGCCGGTCTTACCTCCTCGCCTGTCTGCCTATCTCCTGCTCCTCCTCTCTCCTCTCAGCACACACATTATGGGAAGAGGCTAAATGCCTAAATACCTCAGTTTCAAGTCAAATTCCAAGGAAAACTTTGTTGACACATTCTGAAACACCGTGTGTTACCACTGATCAATGGCTTTCACTAATTATCCCGTGCACATTTAAATTGCCTATTTCGGATTGAAGATTTCAACAGGATGTACTCAGTCGTCCATGGGCCGATTTTAGCCAAATAGAAACTCAGATAAATGTTAAAATCTCAACTATTTCGATCTTTCCATGGGAACTCGCTCTGCTTTGTCAAACGCGCTCCACAGAGCATCCTTTGCCTGAGGAAGAGCCTGTCAGGTCGAAACGTTGCATTGTAATAAGCTTTCTGTAAGGATTGACGGTGTGCAGGACTTCCTTTATGTAACTTCATTATCATTATCATTATAATGGAGGATACGAATGATAATTATCATTCGTATCCTCCATTCTAAATCAATGTGTGAAGTCTCCTGCCTTTTTACGATTAGTTCTGTCTATAAAAACAACATTTTCTATAGCTTATCCAGGTTCAGGTGGTGGAAGCAGCCGTCAAAGCAGAGGTGCACAGACTCTTTCCATTCACACTTTATCCAAGTCATGGGTTCGTGGGTGATTTCAAGGAGAGAGAAAGTCCCTCCAGTGTGTCGTAAGTCTTCCCCAGGGCCTCCTCCCACTGGGACATGCCCAGAACACCTCCCAAAGGGGGTCTCAGAGGCTTCCAAAACAGATGCTCGAGCCACCTGGGCCTTCTCCTCCGAGGCCTGTTCCAGACGCCTCTAATGAAGCAGTAAAGCACTTGGAAAGGAATATATTTTTCAAAACCAAACTAAACTAACTCTGAACTAGGTCTAAACTAGGACTACCCCAAGCAAGGGCTAGGGCTAAGAAGGAGAACATTGCAACATTTGGCACTGCCTCCCAGAATTATAACCAATCAGCGAGGGTGTCAGTGACAAATCAACAATCTGAGAGGGTGCTACAGAGCACTTTCCGCAATCAACACCACGGATGTATGGAATTAATTGAAAAAACGTTTTTAGCTTGTCTGATTTTCTCACATTTTAAGTGACGACTGTAAACCAAAAGGTAGTAGCATGGGAAGATATCCGGTAAGTTTTCTCCTCGTTTTCCCTATTTAAAAACAGTTATGTGAAAATTTACACGATCCAAGTCATGTCTTCTAAGCGGATAAAAAGTTGTGTTGTTAGCATTTAGCACTATATTGTAAGGCGTAATAATACCTTAGGAGCACTAAGGACAGGGACACCCACGCTGCTCGTCACTACCTGCTGCCAACGTTTATTTGGACATTATGTTTACCTGGATACTTCATTTCCTGAACTTTACATTCTCTTGTTTATTGTTTTGTTTCATTGTTTTAATGTCTGTGCAGTCCTGTGAGGCAACGTCTATTGTGATATTGGGCTATACAAAACAATTGATTGATTAATTGATTGAGATCTGGAGTCTGTGGTGGCCAAACCATGTGTAACAAAGATGTCCTATGCTCAATGAACTACTCCTTCAAAATATGAACCTGGAAATGTCATCTTGAAAGATGAAAGAAATCCATTGATGGAATAACCTGTTCATTCATGATGTTCAGGTCATCAGCTGATCTCATTCTTTGGGCACATAGTGTTCTTTATTGGGATTGGGCCTAGAGACTTACAAAACTGACTTCCTGTAACTTTGACACAATGCAGTATTTGGGACAAATCTGATTTGGAACTTGTGAACAATGACAACAAGTGAACAGAAGCCTCACAAGGAAAGGGGGATTTAGGGTCTTAGATAAATCTGTGCGCGCCCTCAGACGGACACGCGTTCTGTTTTGTGCCTGGCCATTTCTCTTGTTTGTGCAGAGACTCTGTCTGTGCTCTGATCCACTGTCACTTACCCCAAAAGCGATCCATACAACAATGCGGCTTAGTGACTCAGAGTGAGAAGAGACTAGCTCTGCGTTGTAATTTTAGAACCTTAATACTTACGGACCGACTCATAAAGGCACTGTTTCAAGTTTATTTTGGTGAAAAGACTACAGGAGAAATAGACTAATTTATGCATGAGTGGCCTGAATGATGACCTCTGGATCATTGTTTGATTTCTAAGGTAGTAAAGCACATTAATATACTGGGATTATGTACAGTAGCTAACTACAAGTCACATTTAAGGCTTTTTAAATGGTAAATCATCTCTATTTATACAGCGCTTTTCATTCTACATTAGGCATTCAAAGCAGTTTACAATCCATGTATCATTTCCAGAGATTCGGAATAATTCGTTTAAACAGAAGAATTAAGTATAATTGAGATAATTTGATTTAGTGTGGTATACTTGGTATAGTCTCTCAATAGGGAAATTAGTGCACATGGTGCTGCTCCAGATCTTAGACTGTAAATGAAGAGTGGACTAGTTATGGCCTATTTCTTCCTGAAACCTTAAGAAACCTGTCCGAACCAAATTTCTCCCAAGGGAGACAAATAAAGTAAAGTAAAATGGCGGCGTACTCCGGACGTTCCAAGCTCCTATTGACTTTCCATTGAAACGTTTGTTGCCCCTCTTTAAGTTATTACTGTCATTCTGACCTCCATGTGTTTGTTTTAACACACGCAACCTCATCCTAATTTTATCCTTTCATTATTTCCTGTCCATTTTACACAGGGAAGTGTCTGGTAACGCAGCAATTGGAGCAGTATGAACGGGCGGGCCTAACGCATGCAAATTGTCACTGAAACAAACCAGCAATTAGCTGTATTCCAATTCTGAATATAAACTGACGAGAACGTGGAGGCAAAGTCCTCAACTCCTTCATCCATGATTAGTTTTGGCTAATAACCTTTGCATGTGGCACTGTTGATAGAACTACAACATAGCGGCGCAGCAAGTGACGTAACCTTGTCAATCCCTGTGACGGTTGTGATCAGTCACTTGTTTACCACGTGTGTCCAGACCCACCTTCTTTCATGCAGAAAAGAAGTGGGTGTGGATTACCAGGTTACCAAATTGCTAGCATGTACAAGTTGCAGTTAGCCTGAACACTATGGGGAAGCCTCCATCCATTCTTAATTTACAGTCTAAATAAAAGCTAACCAATAACAAATTACAAGAATAATGAAAAAAGGAAATACTTTTACAAATTCTTATTCACAAACTGTATGGAGAACGAAATAAGTACATTGTTTTAATCTGTTGTATTTTCACGTTGGCAACCTGAACCTATGGCCAGAAGCAAGCATCTCAAACGTCTTCAATTATGCGCAATCTATTCAATTTGTAATACACCAAGACTTACAAACTATCACTTTGAGCTAAATTTGACGTGATTTAAATGATTACTGTGTGGAGAGTTTCTTGTGGGACAAACTTCTTTCAAAGCTTGGCAGCCCCATTTTACACTCAGTCAGATGTAAACAATTGATCCAGCTCTATATGAAGCACACGTCTGGGCAAGTCGGGTGTGGATTAAGGCGTCTTTTGTACAAGTCTGTGACAACAAATAACGAGGCGCCTCAGGAAACGAGATGGAGAACAAAGACGCAAGTTGATTTCCTCACCGCAGTGTTGGTGCTGTGTCTGCAAATCCTGCATGCTTGGCTTGTTGAGATAATCCCCAAATAACAACAGTAGCCTTGTAAGCTGTGGCCATGTTTGTTAACAAATTAGTATTTCATTTTCATCACATCCTTTTAATAGTTTGCTTACATTGAGGACATTGTTGGTCTTACGACTGAACGATGGCTCATTATGACTATGATCATGTAGGGTTGCACGATTAAACGTTATCAAATCGAAATTGAGACTGCAAACTATTCTCATGCTAGTAATAAACAACATGGTTCTCACAACCCGTGGGTTGGATTGGGTCGCAGAGTTATCATTTCATCACGGAGTGCCAGTCACCTCCGCTCTTCGCTGTACACGCGTACCATTGTACTAAGGTACGTGCACACCTAACCGCACAAATCCTGTTGCCGCTTCTATTCGGTCGCTTGAAAGGCTTGCAACCAGTTGTTCGCATGAGTTCACTTCTGGAGTCACTGCTGCGCAAGTCTGGAATAGTTTTACTCGCCTACCTTTCTCTGACAATTGAGGCAGGCACTGCACACTCAAAAAGGAAAGAGGCGAGGTTTGTTTGTCCAGCCTCATGTCATGATAAAATCCACTTTAAAATATGTGTGTAATACAGTGCGTTCTTTATTGTGTCCGTGTCATAAGGTTATTGAAAAGAACAATTCCTCTGATCGGAATGCCTGGGCTCGGGAAAGGCTTTTCAAACCACAGCTGCTGCTTGTCATAAAACTTTTCCTCCTCTTTCCAGACAGTGTCTTAATTTTACTTGTGTCTTTGTGACGTAGTAGAGATGGTTATGTTGCTCCAAATTCAGATGACAGTATACACATTTCCTGAATGTGTGTTTGGACTCCACTGCCTCCTCACGCGCTCTGAACAGCTGATGGGCGTAGCCTGATCAACACCGCTCTTCCGCACGTGCCGCCACGCGCAGTAATTTAATGCTTTTTTACAGCGTATGAACACCATACGCACATTGTGTTCTGTGTCCTGATTGGCTAGTCGTAGAGTGAGCCATTCCCTCGCTGCAGAGAGGATCTCTGTCAGTGTCCCGTCAACACATCAGCACATCCTGCACCGCCGCCAAAGTCACAGCAGCACAGGCCGAGCATGAGCGGGTCCGACTCCGTATTTTACAGGACCTTCTAAGCACTTTTCCGCGTAAATAAACACCGCTAGCATGTGGCGCTATGATAAAACTTTGATCGTAGCTAAGATTGTCTCTTAGTTTGAACAACAGCACAGCGGAGACGAGAGCAGCTCACAATGTTTCCATCCCCACGTCTGTAATGTGACTCTAAAAATCCTATAAGACAAAAAGAATCACACAGTGACACCATGGAATAAGGGAGAACCCTGTGTGAACAGGTGAGAAAGTGTATAAAGTGTGTGGTGAGGGGCTTTACTGCCTTACAACATATATAATAATTGTAAAAAATAAAGCTGACTACTTTGGGGATTTCGTCTATTGCGGTTATTTTTAGAACGTGACCCCGTGATAGATGAGGGATCACTGTACAGTAATCATCCACACCCGCCGCAGGATCCGCGTTGTGTCGGCACACACAAATATTACATTTCATGAAGCTGAAATGTAATAACTCTGTACCATGATGTTTAACAGTAGATTTAGAAGTACTCATATGAAATGTTAAAATCACAAATCGAACTGCACTCGAAATGCGCAATTTGTGCAGCCCTACTCTCTTGTGTTTCTAACGACCGGTTGTAGACTAGACTTTGGCGCTTACAACGTGAACTGTGTGAACTCTTCAGCTCCAGACCTGACACAGTAATTGGGATGTTAGTGGGCTGGACAGACACCCATGGCGAATGTTGATGTTATGTAGAGCCGTGGTCCCCTACGTTTCTCCTCCTGCAGGCAGGATCACATTTCTGCGGCATGAAGAGCACATCGTTCTCTGGATTTTTCAACGATAACAATATCTGTAATAAACTAATTGCTTGTATTTTATTCTGTTGAGTTACAGAATGTGGCTTTAAGTAAAAAATAAATGATCTTGTTGGACATTGGTGGACACATGCAGGAAGAATATGAAATAATTGTTTCAATCATAGACATTTTCTTTTACATTGTATAATTTATTCTTTGGATATGTTCACATCTTTATTATTATATAAAAGCTGCAAAGAAACAAGACTTCAATGAATTATGCAACAAGACTGCAAAAAAGTGAACCAATATCAGGCAATATTCTTTTTGGTACCTTAGCATTCATGTTATACATTTTATCATTTGAAATAATATGTGCTGTGACCCACCTTTGTCTGGAAAAGACCGATTCCATGACATGATTAAACAGGTAACTTTTATAGCTAAGGCTTTAGTGTTGTTCCGATATCATCGTCCATCGTGATGGATGACGAACATCACGATGGTGATGCCACGCCCCCTCCTGTCAGAAACACGCGCTGATCTTCTGTGGGCCTTGTAAACCTACAACCTTTGCAGGGATTGCACTGTAAATTAAATCACGAATATAACTAATATGCACACTAGTTTAAGTAGCCTGTCAGAGACATGATGTGTTAGCCTTAATTATTGAATACAGCGCTGTTCTATTTCTGACGTGCGGGGATCTCTCTCTCTAAAAGCAGGTTCACTGTTTAAACCGCATGGTCACGCTTTGCTTTTCGTACATAAACTAAACAGTTTTAAATGCCGTGATGGATATTATATCAGAGGTGAAAGCGCATGGGTTTGGATATTCTCACGAAGGGCCGAGTGAGGAGAGAGAGGAGAGAAAGAGGCGGTGCAGGAGGTACGAGGCTACGAGCACACGGACTGTGCGGCGCGTGGAGCAGCTTCAAAAACGTAGGCTACGACGCAAACTTCTAAATATTGTCTCATTCACCCACTGTTTCTTAAACATTACGTTAAAACTGAGCAAATGCAAATAATAAGCTCTGATTTACATTTATGAGAGCCTTGGTACTGAGGAGCAGATGACGCTCTGAATAAGTTCTCTTCTGAGACTTTAATGCACGAGTTTTAACGCATTTCTGTTGCAAAATTTGTGTTCCATGAGTCTGTTCAGATCATGTTCAGTTTAGATCCATTTATCCTGCAATCTCACATTTTTCATAACATAAATAAAATGCAGCCTATATATAGGCTATGTAAATGTCTTTAAAAATGCTTATAATGAGAGATGGACGATATCATCGTTCATCACGATGGTTCACTGTAAACATCGTCAACTGCCAATTAAGGGGACATCGCCCAACCCTATAAGGCATGCTAACAAATCAACAGGACCGGAGCAACATAACAAGGTTAAAAGCTCTTTAAAAAAAAAAAGTACATTTCGCATGAGTCCTTTAAATATGATTCAACTGGCTCTGCTTGGACTGAGGCTGAGAGCTGGTCACGTCATTGTCATTCATAGACAGTCGTCGGTGCCCCCGGTCTTATCTCCCGCTGTCTGCAGGGCTCTGATCCCTCTTCAGCTGCCGTGAGAAACACTCCCATTACCGAAGGCACAAGAGACACGAGGTGGAGGGACTTACAAAACAGACGCTGGGAAATTTGCCACATCTTTGCATTGGTATTCCACGTTCCGTAAGGGGTTGTGTGTTATGTTTTATTCAGTGCGTGTAGGAGGGCTGTCGCATACCGTGTTGGGTAAATTGTATGGTATGGTATGTTGGGTGTATTTATTTATTCTTTTTCAGACACGTCTGTGTGTCAGAACCTAAAAAGAAACCTCATTTAGCCACATATCAGCAAAGACCCACAGAACCAACGGCAACTCTCGATGTAAAACAATATTTTTAGCTCTTTTTGCAACTGAATATTTTGATTTCATTTTTGTACACTCCATTTGCTGCAAATGAAGGAAATAAAGCTATTCTATTACACTGATTGTAACTGTTAATTTACAAACTTGGTTTAAATCTTCAATGAAGGTACACTTGAAGTGTAGAACATTTCGCCTCTCATCCAAAAGGCTTTCTCAGTGAAAGGTGGATGTGAGGCGAACCACTTCAACTGCAGAGTACAGAAGATGACTCAAGAACCGTCATTGAAGATGGACAACTCCTGTACGACTGAGAGCCTACTCAGACTCATTGGTTTAAAGGCAGCCTAATCCTCTGCGGCCCCCTGTGCAATTGCCATGGTTTTCCCATCACATAGTAGGTGATATCATTAACCTCTTAACCCCCACTTTAACCAAGCTCTATTTCTCCAGTTCTTCACCCAAATCTAAATGCTGCTTGACTGGAGCTTACAGCCCATAGGCCAGTGTAATGCCTCATTTGAAAGCTAAGGCCTACAAAACTGAGCTAAGCTTCTTTCCTATTTTTTTGTTTCCTAAGTTTTAGTTGTTTTTGTCATGTTTTTGTGTCTTTCTTCTTGCATTTTTTCCCCACATTTGTGTTGTTTTGTTGTGTTTTCGTCGCATTTTTGGCACATATTCATCGCTTTTTGTTGTTGTTTTGGCCGAATTTTGGTCAAAATGTGACCAGAACATGTTAAAAAAAAGCAACCAAAACGGGCCAAAAACAAGGAAGTAGCTTAGATCAGTTTTGTAGGTCTTAGCTTTCAAATGAGATGTTACCCTAGCCCAGTGGTTCCCAAAGTGAGGTCCAAGGCCCCCTGGGGGCCTTGGAGACACTAGAGGGGGGCCCCCAAACTTGTCTAGAAAACAAGTACATTTGAAAAAATATAAATTTTAAAAGGAAAAATACATTTATTCGCTAAAATGTATTACTTGAAACCAGTTTTAAACCCCAGTCATTGCTAGATGTTGCTTTTTATGTCATTTTAGCTGTAAAACAAGAACATTCAGATACATTATTTTCTACTGGGGGCTACGAGAGAATTTTGGATCGACAAGGAGGCCGCGATGTTCCGGACTTTGGGAATGGCTGCCCTAGCCTATAGGCTGTAAACTCCAGGCAAGAAGCTTTTCGATTTTGGGTAATTCCGAACTGGAGAAAAAGTGGTTAAAACTATTAATACTATAAAATATATGATTATGACTTTTTACACTTTTAAAATTAACCAGACTCTGCCGTTGCTACAAGACCCGTCACAACTCTTAATATCTCTCCAAAATCCATCTGCAGCGCCGAACGGGACGCTCCATTCTTGTTTGCGCGCTGCTCTGGCTGATCCGAGGGATCCGGCGGGAGGATAGGGGCCAGATGGTGCTGGCGGTTGTCCGTTGTTGTGGTGACAGGGCCGATGATGGGTTTATGAAGTTTATTGATCCGTTATGCATCGCTCCCACATCTCTTTTTACGGTCTGTCTCGCTGCACGGATCTCAGTTTATGTGACTGACTCTTGGCGGATCTACGGGGTGAGAAACCAAATGCTACTGTCCAACTGTTGTTCCCGCTCCTTTGCCCCAAAGCGCTGTTCAGCAGAGACCACGCAAGCTGTCATTCCCCTACTCAATCCCTCCTCACGCGCCTGCGCCACGAGATTGAGTTTCATAATTATCTGAAATCAAATTCTCAGATGGTGGGCAAGGAACAATACAACACTACGGGACGAGGGCAGTTTTTGACGTAAATCTCCAAACTGAAATTACACAAATGTTTTCCCTTATTGTTTGCTAGTGAGAGTCATATGAACTTACATTATTAAAGTTCCTTCAAGTGACAAGCATCGGCGCCTGAGTGTTGGGTAACGTTACTTTCAAAAGTAACTTGTTAAGTTAGTTCGTTACTCCTCTGGAAAAGTAGCTTGTTACGTTACTGCGCTACTTTATTATGAAGGTAACACGTTAGAGTACACATCCATCCATCCATCCATCTTCTTCCACTTGTCCGTTGCCGGGTCGTGGGGGCAGCTGTTGGAGCTGCCCAAATCACATTGCACTAGCCCCTATGGCTCCTCCTCCAGGTGGTGGGTCCACAGAAGGACGGCCTCATGGTTCTAACCGGGCCTGTTGGTCTCTCATAAGGGGCTTCTGAACCGCTCTTTGTCTGACCCGTCACCTAGGACCTGTTTGCCATGGGAGACCCTACCAGGGGCACAAAGCCCCCGACAACAGAGCTCCCAGGATCATTCGGGGGCTCAAACCCCTCCACCACGTTAAGGTGGTGGTTCCAGGAGGGGAGTACTCATGCGTTACCATTAATAAACATCTATATAGAGACTTCATTTATCCATAATTGTTTTCCGATTCGGAATGCTTTCACAAACTGAGTCGCCAAAGAAGCTAACACGCGCAGTAACTGTATTCAATCATAGCACAGTAAATTCACTTCTGAGCTTTATTTTATATGTGACAAATGACAACTAAAGGCAACATTAATGAGCATGTCTACTTATAAAAGCTTAGCTTCGTGGAACTTCCGGAAGGAAGCACGTAGAATGGCAGCTTAGTGGCAGAGCTCCGCCACCATTGCAGCTAGTTTGCTTTTTCTCCTCATTATCCCTCACACAACAGACTCCTAAAGAAACGCACCTTCTCCTGTAACCTTTCGGAACAAAACGAGATGGCTCCCCCCAAGAAAAACTCAGCGGAATCAACTTTACAACAGACGCTACTGAAACCTGCTAATGCTAACAGCAGAGCTCTTGCTTCTTCGAGCACACCGCCGCAGACGGCGGAGGCGTCTGCCGCCAGCGAAAACGCCAAAATGATGGAGTTGCTAGAAAAGCTGGCTGCGGATCAAAAGAAGATTATGGACGACCAAACGAAACACTTTACTGATATTCAGGGTCAGTTACTGGAAACAAAAAGATCGATCTCGTCCCTTGAAGTCAAGTTGTCGGACATGATTCCGAGGCTAGACAGTGTAGAGTTTCGCCTCGATGCGCTGGAGGAGGCAGAAAGACAGCGCTGTGACTCTCCGCCGGCTACTGTATCGGACATCGAAATCTTGACCACAAGACTGGCTGAAGTTGAAGACAGGGAAAGGCGACTGAACCTGCGCATATATGGATTTCCAGAGAAAAGTGAAGATAAGGATGCAATTTCGTTTTTAAGGAAAGTGCTGCCAGAGATCTTGGGATGTGAATTTGAGCTCGGTCTGGAGTTAGAACGGGCACACAGAGCGCTTGGTCCAGTGCAACCTGGAGCTCGTCCGAGACCCTTCGTGGTGCGCTTTTTGAGATTCCAGGAGAAGGAACGTGTGCGAAGGCTCGCTAGGGAGCGTGGAGAGGTGCTCTGGCAAAGGCACAAGATCAGTTTCTACCAGGATTTCTCCAGAGCAACGCAAATGCGGAGGAAGGCTTTCGCAGAATGCAAGCGCTTGCTCCACCAAGCAAAGATTCCATTTGGCATCGGATATCCAGCCACACTTTTCTTCACGTCACCAAATGGGAACAAGCATCGTTTTGATGATCCGAAAGAAGCTTTGCATTGCATAAGAGGACTTTGAACTGGGCTGTTCAACAGGTTGTACCGTCTTCTATATTCGCATTTACTTCATCAGGCAGGTACATGGAGCTAACGTTGAGGAAATATGACTGACTATAAGGGGTTATAAGCCTAGAGTTGTGTTAACTATTGGATTTTGACAGCATTTGAAGTTTTATGGTGGTGGTGGTGTGGTTCTGTTTAAAGTAGGTTTTGTTTTTCTATAAGGACCAATTAGGGTAGATGGAGAGTACTGGTTACCTCCTCTTCACTAAGTTCTATTTTAGTGTTTTGTTTTTCTTTTTCTTTTATGTTTTGAATTTTGTCGTGGGGACTTTTGGGGCACGTCCAGAACTTTACTGATACTGTGGAGATTTTCTATTGCGAGCACGAACATGGAAGTATGACGTCAGGCCTTAATTTTATTTCTATCAATGCCAGGGGTCTCAATACTCCACAGAAAAGAACTATGGTATTAAACTTTTTGAGAAAGAAGTGCATAGACTTTGCTATGATACAAATAATAATAATAATAATAATAATGCATCGGTTTTATATAGCGCTTTTCTGGACACTCAAAGACGCTTTACATTGCACTATTCATTCCCTCCATACTTGATGGTGGTAAGCTACTATTGTAGCCACAGCTGCCCTGGGGTAGACTGACAGAAGCGAGGCTACCAGTTTGCGCCATCGGCCCCTCCGACCACCACCAACCACTCACTCACTCACTACATTCGCTAGGCTTCCTGGTGTTACCAAACGGTCTCCATCCAAGTACTAACCAGGCCCTTCCCTGCTTAGCTTCCAAGATCTGACGGGATTGGGCATAGCAAAGGCGGTATGGCCACGAATACAAGAGTCTCATTTGCTATCTGCAGATGTTGGTCGATTTGCTAATAAGATCTACCATACCATTGCTAGTTCTTCAGCCAGAACAAAATCAAAAGGGGTCTTGGTGGTGTGTAAACGCAATCTAAAATTTACTTTGGTTGATTCATGGTCTGATAAAGAGGGGCGAATTGCTATAGCTAAAATATGCATCAATGGATTACGTATTGCTATGGTTTCTGCTTATGCTCCAAACATGTACAACCCAAATTTCTACTCTCTGCTGACTCAATCTATGATTGACATGGCAGATTATCAAATTATTCTAGGAGCCGATTTTAATGCAGTGTGGGATAACAATATGGATCGATCGGGATTGTCAGAAACAAGGGAACAACATTTAGCTTCTAAGGCATTGCGGCAATGGGCTAAGGACACTAGCATGGTTGATGTTTGGAGACATATGCACCCCTCTTTGAAGGATTATTCTTTTTTCTCAGGTAGACATAAATCATTTTCAAGGATAGACTTCCTGTTTGTGTCAAACAGATTATTTAATAAAGTTCATGATACAGTTTATTTACCAGTGGCGTGGTCAGATCACAAAGCAATTCATTGTTCAGCTAATCTATACTACAGTCATAATAAAGCACTCAGATGGAGGTTTAATGTATCTCTTTTACAAGATGAAAATTACAAAAAACAGTTTGAATTACAATTTAAGGAATTTCTGGGGTTTAACGAAGGTTCGGTGTCAGACCCTAGAATTTTGTGGGAAGCAGTGAAGGGCTTTATTCGATCCAATTCTACTCTTTATGCATCAATAAGGAATAAAAAACGTACACAGAAGCTAAGGGCTTTAGAACAGCAACATGCTTTCCTTGACTCTTTACTACAGAAAAAATACTGTGACAAAATACATCTTCGAAAGGAGCTAGTAAAAAAAGAAATCAATACAATTTTAAGGCGCCAATCAGAATTCATTATGCATAAGACAAGACAGACATATTATTTCCAGTCTGCTAGGCCAAGCCACCTGTTAGCTATGCGGCTTAGGACTGATGAACATGTTTCAGATATTTTCTGTGTTAGAACAGAGGATGGGGTTGTTCATTCAGATTCTAAAATTGTGAACTCCACCTTTGCTTCCTTTTACGAATTGTTGTATAGTTCGGAGAATCTTGGTGATCAATCAGCACGTAATACATTTCTTGAGTCTGTGGAATTGCCCCATCTCTCTCACAATGAGTCAAATGAGCTGGAGAGGGACATCACATTGACAGAGTGTGAGATGGCACTTAAAGAGATGAACAAGGGCAAATCTCCTGGGCCCGATGGAATACCTCCGGAGGTGTACCACACATTCTGGTCACTACTTGGACCATTACTGTTAAATATGATAAGGTTTTCGGTCTTGGCTGGGGGCTTCCATCGGGATGTAAATTCCGCATTAATATCTTTGCTTCTCAAGAAAGGCAAGGATCCAATGGAATGTGCTAGCTACAGGCCGATTTCTCTCTTAAATGCGGACATTAAAATTTATGCGAAGGTGTTAGCCAGGCGAATGCAAAAATATATCCCTAAATTAGTGCATTGTGATCAAACTGGATTTGTGACCTCAAGGTTGGCTTCTGACAACGTTCGAAGGCTTTTACATGTAATAGATCAAGTTGAAGGTACAAAATCACATGGGGCTGTACTGTCCTTAGATGCAATGAAGGCCTTCGACCGTTTGGAGTGGCCCTTCCTCTGGTCGGTGCTTGAACATCTAGGTTTTGGCTCGTTATTTGTTAATATGATAAAAGTCCTCTACAACAACCCATCAGCTGCAATAATAACAGGTAAAACATGTTCTCCGCCCTTCTCTATATCAAGAGGATCTAGACAAGGATGTCCCTTGAGTCCCTTATTATTTGTTTTATCTCTAGAACCTCTAGCTCAAGCCATTAGATCTTCAGCCTCATTCCCTGCAATTTCAATTAATGATACTCCCCATTGCATATCTCTCTATGCTGATGACATTCTTTTGTATATTGACAATCTTAACAACTGCATGCCTAATATTCTAGCAATGTTTGAAGACTATGGGAAAATTTCAGGTTTTAAAATAAATTGGCAAAAATCAGCTCTCCTACTTCTCAGTAAGAGCGGCAATAAGGCTTGTGTTCCTCCTATGATTCCTGTGGTAGATCATTTTACATATCTAGGCATAGAGATTTTCTCCTCCATCTCGGATATAATGAAAAATAACTTTGACAAAACTATTACCAAAATTGTTTCTGATTTGGACAGGTGGTCTAAAATTAAAAACTCGCTTCGCAGCCGTGTATCCGTAATCAAAATGAATATACTGCCTAGAGTGAACTTTATTAGTTCGATGATACCACTTGCTCCTCCCCGTCAATATTGGACAAAGCTGCAATCTGCTGTCACTAAATATGTTTGGAATGGGAAAAAACCTCGCATTAAATTACAAACAATGCAGCGTCAAAGGAAAGATGGAGGTCTGTCACTTCCAGATTTTAAGCTTTACAATTGGGCATTTACACTTAGACCACTGATGGTCTGGTCCAACCCTAACTTACAAGTTACGTGGCGAGATTTGGAAGAAAGCTTAGTCAAGCCTTGCTCGCTTAAGACATTTTTAAACATGTATCCACGTCCTGTTGGAACTGGGAGGTACGGCCCCATTTTAACACGATTACTGGAAGTTTGGGAGAAAGCGGGGAAATTGTCTGGGGGACAATTCCCATGGGACCCAGGAATCCCACTTTTTGGGAATAAAAGACTACAAATTGATAAACAACCATTGCACTTTCCGGCCTGGGAGGAAAAGGGAATATCTGTCCTTGGGGATATTTATGGAGACGCTGGTCTATTGTCTTTTTCGGAATTATGTACAAAATACAGCTTACCCCAAACAAACTTTTTCTTTTACTTGCAGGTGCGGTCTGTTCTCAATGCACTAGGGGCCCCCTTGCAGAGTCCACTATTTCAAATTCCCATTAAGAAATGTCTAACACAATCTAAACGGGAAGGACATGTTTCTAGGCTTTATAATCATTTGTTGAATAGTTCCTATCGACCCCTGGCATTGGATTCTATATGGAAGGCTGACTTTGATGACCTTAGTCCTGAGTTGGATTGGAGCAGAGTTTGGGAAAGCGTTAACATGTCTTCAAGAAATCCTGATCACCAACAAATTCATCACAATTTTATACATAGACTTTATCTAACGCCCAAAAAATTATACATTATGAAAATGATTACAGAACCCCTTTGCAAATTGTGTACAACCAATGAAGTTGGTACATTTAAGCATATGTTTTGGGAATGCCCCCAGTGATGGATTTCTGGAGGCAGGTTGCAAGTAGCCTCTCGAGGCTGCTCGGGGTTACCGTACCCTGCTCACCAGATACGCTTATTCTTAATAATCTTTGGCATGTTAATTTGAAAGTGGCCAAGCGAAGGTTTTTTCTGGCTGGCCTTACAGCAGCCAAGAAAATGGTGGCAACACGATGGAAACCACCGCATTGTCTTTCTGTTCGGGCTTGGTCACTGATGTTTTTAGATATAGCTTATTTAGAGCTTTCTATTGCCAGAGTACATAGGGCTAACAGTGATACAATTGAGGTTTGGCAAGATTTCATTCTTTGTCTCCAACAGTTGTGTAAGAAATGATGCTTGAATGATGATCTGGACATGGGTGGGGGGAGGGGGTGGGTGATTTGTTACCTTTGTTGTGTTTTAATATACTTTTATTATACTTTTACACTTGTTAGATACTGGACACAATTGGAATAAGCTTGTTTCTGTAAATATTATGTATCTGAGCGCTAAGTGTTTTGTTTTATTTCTATAAATTGAAAATCAATAAAAAGTTGATCACAAAAAAAAAAAAAAAAAAAGCTTAGCTTCGTTCGTAAACAGTTTGGCTCTGTAGGAAACTGCGCCCGTTTGTCAACAAAAATAACGTCTGTAAAGGAGCTCTTATGCTTGTGCATTGAATTGGTAATAATACACACACAACACACTCACTCCACTTGCTTTACATTGTACGGCTTTCCTCAAACACATAACCAGCTGTGAGTTTGTTGTTTACATTGGAAGGGCCGATGCTGCCAAAATCTACGCATTGCTGTTTGGGAGGCGAGGGCGAGCTTCACCGTGCTTTTCCTCTTTATCTTCGTCTCCAGTGCGGTATTTTCCTTTTCTCCAGTAGGAGAATAATGTAAGTACATACACAATGAGAACACGCTCAGATCTGTTGCTAAGTTGATGAAAGTGTTGGAGGACACTGTACACTTGCACGAGCAGCACTGCAGCCACGGAAGAAAGGTGCCGAGGGAGAGATCAGGACCCAAACTAACGGGTTACTGATTTGAAAAAGAAATAGCGCAGTACTCCCAACACTGGATACCAATAATTGATAAGATGTTGAACTTTGTTGTGGTGCAGTTTGGGTAATTTGTAGACACTCGAGAATATGTAAAGAGTTGCGTGTTAATCATTTGAATAGATAAACTTAAGTCATTCAGTGTTTGATGTGCACACATGCTTGTGGACTGTGAGCATGATTTGGGTTGATGGAGAAAGACCAATCTCATTTTACAGTGAGCTGTCCCGAACAAGAAATCCTGTGTGCAAACAAATAAAATAAGAAATTGTGATCATGGTAATGTTCTTGGAAGCCGGTATACATTTTTAATAGTGCTAATGTGCAATAAATTAGCTACATCCGAGTACACCGAGAGCAGAGCTAAGGCAATGCCGACACTCAGAGTTTAACATATTACTTTTTGGTAAAATGGTAAAGTGATGCTTTTCTACCTTTAACAGCCCCAAAGCCTGTGAGAGTCACCCATTCACACTCTCATTCAATGTACACAGACACTGGACAAGGACTGTCTTGCCCAAGGCATCACGAGATGACCTGCTCTACCTCTTGCGCCACCGTCACATATCCGAGCAGCTTTATGAAGCTTATATAAAGCTGCTTATATAAGCTTATATAAAAAATAATAACCACAATTATTTTAGTAATAATTGAAATCAAGATTATTGAAACAATTATTTGTTGCCTTTAGAAAATGTTTATTTTAATTATTTAATAATCTAAATATCGAATCCTCTATTAGAGATCCCTGTCACACCTGCCCCCTGCTGGCCATCCCTATGCCCAGAAGTCCCTATGCTAAAGTAAATATGATAGTTAGCATACAGGCTCCTTTCCCTAACTCCTTCCTCACTGACAGTCCAATTCGGAGGCTTCTTATCATGGCGGACACTGACGCACATCTAGTTTGGCGTTAGACCTCTCACCAATTTACTGATTTCGACTCCAGCCATAGCTCCTATGTCCTGATCCTAGCTTCTAACACTTATGACGTGGTAAAGTCAACTGTTAGATCCTTATGCAGTTAGGAACTAGAGCGTCAGCTGCATTAGCCCAATCTGACCGTCCTTACCCAGGGCGGAAAACACAGGGGAAGTGACATCACTAACAGCTGTTTCATGAAAAACTACATCACCCATATAGTATTGTACTACAAAAAAACACTCCTACTGCAGCCACTGACTTCAATGACTCAAACATCAACCACAGTAAAAATATGAAGCCACACAGAAAACAGACGACGATAAAAAGCTGCTCCAGATTTATCTTCCACAGCAACAGCACTCATCACAAAAATAAAAATGGCAGCTACAGCCTGTGTCTCTGTGATGTTAGCTTAACCTTTGTGTTCAGAAACACTTGTTTCCGTTATTTAAGTTGTATCTCCCGTTTGGGTCTTTTTGTGTCATTCGTTTTCTTTAGGCCTATGTGTATTTTGAGACACTTGTTTTTTTCATTTTTTGTTTTGTTTTTTGTTTTTATTTCGAGCTACAACAAGGCACAAAAGCCAAGAAAAGAAAAACAGAAAAATATATACACATAATAAAAGAAAAAAATTAATAAATAAATAATTACATTCAAGCTCGAAAAGGAGTGGGAAGAAGACAAGCTTACCTGACTCCCACCCCTGTTCATAAACTTAAATAACAATTGTTAGTTTGGTTAGCAGTTGATTATATATGTTTTCCCCCAGTAACTTTGTTTTGTTACCTTTGGTTAGGTCAGTGCTTCTCAATTATTTGAGAATTATTTGAGATGACAATTAGATGGCTAAAGCAACATGTGAACGTCTCTATATCACGTAAAACTTATCGTATTATCAGTACGATAAGTTTTGACAAATCTGTTCTTGTAACCATAATATTGTGTATCTTCCACATGGGGGTAGAACAAGATTCCAGTTTTATTCAAAATAAAAAGGAATAAAGTAGTTGTCATGATATTTCTCTTTGACACCAGGCATTTTAGGTCTTGACCCTGCCCTAATTATGATAATAGTGTGATTCATTTGTAGAGGGTTGGCTGATCTACACGGTAAGAATCCAAATGCTACTGTGTCCATGTAGCTCGATCTCCTTGCCCCCAAAGCGCTGTTAAGTAGAGACCGCCCAAGCTGTCACTCTCCCCCACTCAACCCCTTCTCACGCCGCTGTGCCAGTTCTGTTTCAAAATGTCTCCATCTCCCCTCAAGACAAAACAGGAACATGGGGCTATCATGCTTTTTTCCCTCTATGTATGTTGTGATAACACTTCTACATCACTGTCTCATTGAAAGACTCACTTGGATTTACTTCTGTCCAACATGTTGCTGTTGAACAACCTTATTGTTCTGTCACAACGTCCCCACTCTCAGCTGATCACTGATCAATACTTGCCTATTGATCTGTCCTGGGCTGAGTTTCAGCCTCATTAGCGTGACAGAGCCCTCCAGGCCTGGGCCGCAGTCCTCATTTTCTGTTCAAAAAAATGCTTCTTTGAGTCCTCTTTCAAACCAGGAGTGATTCTTGGCCTTTGATGACAGTGAAGTTAAAATTTAAGCTAAAGGTTTGAAATGTGCTAATGCTAATTAGGCTGAAACTCAGGATCAAGAGGCAGGTAACGAACAGCTGAGAGTAGGGATGTTGAGCCCGAATCTCAGGTGAGACTAGGGCCATTCAGACTGAAACTCAGGTAAGGCATTCAGACTGAAACTCAGGTAAGGCCATTCAGACTGAAACTCAGGTAAGGCCATTCAGACTGAAACTCAGGTAGGCCATTCAGACTGAAACTCAGGTAAGGCCATCAGACTGAAACTCAGGTAAGGCCATTCAGACTGAAACTCAGGTAGGCCGTTCAGACTGAAACTCAGGTAGGGCCGTTCAGACTGAAACTCAGGTAAGGCCATTCAGACTGAAACTCAGGTAGGGCCATTCAGACTGAAACTCAGGTAAGGCCATTCAGACTGAAACTCAGGTAGGGCCATTCAGACTGAAACTCAGGTAAGGCCATTCAGACTGAAACTCAGGTAAGGCCATTCAGACTGAAACTCAGGTAAAGCCATTCAGACTGAAACTCAGGTAAGGCCATTCAGACTGAAACTCAGGTAAGGCCATTCAGACTGAAACTCAGGTGAGACTAGGGCCATTCAGACTGAAACTCAGGTAAGGCCATTCAGACTGAAACTCAGGTAAGGCCATTCAGACTGAAACTCAGGTAAGGCCATTCAGACTGAAACTCAGGTAAGGCCATTCAGACTGAAGACTGAAACTCAGGTAAGGCCATTCAGACTGAAACTCAGGTAAGGCCATTCAGACTGAAACTCAGGTAGGGCCATTCAGACTGAAACTCAGGTAGGGCCGTTCAGACTGAAACTCAGGTAGGCCATTCAGACTGAAACTCAGGTAGGCCATTCAGACTGAAACTCAGGTAAGGCCATTCAGACTGAAACTCAGGTAGGCCATTCAGACTGAAACTCAGGTAAGGCCATTCAGACTGAAACTCAGGTAAGGCCATTCAGACTGAAACTCAGGTAAGCCATTCAGACTGAAACTCAGGTAAGGCCATTCAGACTGAAACTCAGGTAAGGCCATTCAGACTGAAACTCAGGTAAGGCCATTCAGACTGAAACTCAGGTAAGGCCATTCAGACTGAAACTCAGGTAAGGCCATTCAGACTGAAACTCAGGTAAGGCCATTCAGACTGAAACTCAGGTAGGCCATTCAGACTGAAATCAGGTAAGGCCATTCAGACTGAAACTCAGGTGAGACTAGGGCCATTCAGACTGAAACTCAGGTTGGGCCGTTCAGACTGAACCTTAGGTGAAAATAGGGCCGTTGAGAACGAAGAACGACAAAGGTTGTTTACCCACAGGTTGAACGTAGCCCTTAATAGAGGGGAGAAACTACAGAGTACAGTTATGACTCAAGAACCTACATCTAAGATGGACAACTCCTGTACGACTGAGAGCTTACACAGACGTAACTTTAGCTAGTTTCAAAACGTTGCCGTTCTGCGCAGTATGACCTTTAATAATTCCTGTTGCAAGAGTTGAGCAGATTATAAGTGCTTTTAGTTTTGAGTTTGAATCGATAGCTTGACTTGGCGACAAACATAAAGACGGGTACGAGTAGTGTTTTTGTCACGTAAATGGTAAAGGAAAAAAAGAAAAAAAAAAGAGAGTCCAACGGGAGCCTAGGTGAATGCTCTGCTGCTAATGAGCCATGAGCCCAGGGGCAGACGAGAGTGAAGGCTGGAGGAGGCTGTGGAGAATCACAGTCCGGCTCCTCTGAGGAGAACAGTCGTCTAATACTGCTCTGATTTATGCACAGACATGGACACTCTGGGCTCTGCAGCGTTTTGGAATTCTAATGCACTGAATGAGGAGAAGAGCGCAACACCGGAAAGAAACAAAAAGTGTGTTGCTTGCGGCTGCTTGAGGATACAAAGCAAAAAAAGTGAATAGAATTATTGACTTTACAGTCCTCACCTGGCCCCAAATGGCTCTGTTTGAATACCTCACACTATTCTGTTAAACTCCCAGTGTGAAGTATAAAGTAACATGTTGGACATTGACAAATCCTCACTCCCGAAATATGTACTAGTTCACTGCTGAGGTTAGCTGCATATGCGCAAATACAAGAGTCCAAGGTTGGGATAAACATCTTTCAAACATCAGTGTAAATGAGCCAGAACTGTACAGATATTTGTAGAACAGGAATCACAGTCTAAAAGCATCCTAAAGCAGAATTAAAAAACCTGTACACATACCATCTCTGTACTTTTGTTTCATTATAAAAGAAATCACTAACGCATCCACAGCAGCTTACACATACTCTCATTGAGGAGGGTCTGCATCTGCTTAAAACATCATTATTACAAGGAAAGAATTGCCTTTGCTGTGTTTCCATGTTGTCTTTGGAGTAGAGTCAGAACACTGGTAGAATTGAGCCCAACAGTTGTAATCGGGAGCTTACGTACGTCATTTTGTTTACTTATATTAAGCAGCCTTGTGGTTCGGGTGCAACCCAGCCCTTTAAAGTAATACTGGGAAGGCCTTTAGACGCCAATAGGACTAAAATAGCATGTGTCCGTAACAGTGAGAGTTACATTTTGTGCTCAAAGGTTTACATACCCAGGCAGAATTTTTCAGATAATATAAATATTGACACAAATAATATTTTTTCAGTCATAGTTAGTGGTTGTGCGAAGCCATTTCTGGTCAAACAACTGAGTTAACTCTTTTTAAATCATAATGACAAAAGAACTACCAAAATAACTAGGGATGGGACGAAATATCGTTTGGCGAAATATCGCGATACAAAACGTGACGAAAAGCATCGAGTTCGAAAAAAATGGAGCACGAATTTTTTTAAATTCTTTTAATTTTTTTAAATTCTTTTAATGTATTTATTTATTTATTTATTTTTTCATGTAAAGCGTCTTTGAGTGTCCAAAAGGCGCTATACAAGTTCGATATATTATTATTATTATTATTATTATTATTATTATTATTATTAAATGAAAAAAAATATATACATATATATATCCGGGGAATGGTGCAGTGCGTCGTCACGTCAAGTCACAGGTCACAGCGCGTGTTGCAACAACAACACTGCAGACTACAGCGAGCGAACAAATATTAGCATTAGCACCAACTGCCTTGCCCCCAAACCAGAGCCGTTTTTTCCTATACGCAAACTACGCAAGGTGCGTAGGGCCCCCGCAGCCGTAAGGGCCCCGCATCTCAGTCAAACTACGGTGTTTTTTCATTTATTAATCAACGTGTTGTTACGGGGACAGGCTCTCTGACAGTGCTCACTCACACTCCTCCTACTTTGGCACATAAAACACCAACACGCAGCAGTCTGCTGAAGTGGATGAGCAGGAGAGACCTAACGCCTTCCCCTGTCACTCCCGAGGCGCGAGTGCTTCTCCCCTTCGCGTCCCCGCTTAGCTGTCTGTCTCCCGGTGCTCGCTTCGCCTCCTGTGCGCCTGCATGTCACCCGTGTCCCGGGCGCTGCTCTCATGTTTTCTCTGCTCGGACTCGGGGCTGCATCGCCACACACTCATTTAAACTCTCTTCTTATTGTCTCTAGCGGAGTATCAGGACAGTAGTTTGGCAAATAGATGAGAGTAAAGTCGTTCTACGTGGCCTGGTCAAAGAGGAGTTGAATCCACACGGTTCTCATGAGCACAGTTTACTTATAGTAACTCTGGTTCTCTTAATGTGCACAGTCTAAAACTAATTGGGCTACTCACAGGCTAATTCTCAGTAGTAAGACCGTCAGGTGCAGGTTTTAGTTAGTTTTAAATCAGCGGTTCCCAAACTGTGGGTCAGGGACCAAAGGTGAGAGAATGGAGACATTGTGTCTGCTCAAAGATCACTGATTACACCAGAACATGTTGATGTTACATCTTGATGTTAGTTTTTTTGAAGAAGAACCAGTCCTGAGATAACTTAACCTACTGTAGGGTTAGAGCAGCACTAAGGGAGTGTTCTTGTTTGTGTTTGGCCTGTTAGGCCTTGTGTTTCCCTGTGTGCAACTGAAACAAAAATAAACAAGTTGTTATTATACAGTAATATTTTTTCTTTTTTGATATCGTATCGTGACGTATCGTATCGTGACTCTGACATATTGAGGTGCATCGTATCGTGAGTTTAAGTGTATCGTCCCATCCCTAAAAATAACCCTGATCAAAAGTTTACACACCCCAGTTCTTATTGCCCCCTTTAACATCAACGACAGCGTGGATTTTTTGTGATAGTTGTGGATAGGCCTCTTTATTTCCTCGGATGGTAAAACTGGTTATTCTTTTTGGCAAAAAGCATGCAGTTCCTGTAAATTCCTGGGCTGTCTTGCATGAACTGCATGTTTGAGCTCTCTCCAGAGTGGCTCAATGATATTGAGGTCAGGAGACTGAGATGGACACTCCAGAACCTTCACTTTATTCTGCTGGAGCCAATGAGAGGGCTTTTCCACCAAGGTACTGGTTCGGAGCTGGTTCTGGGCTGGTTCAGAGCTGGTGCTGGTGCCGGGTTGGTTCCGTACTGACTTGGATTTCCACCAAATTTAGAGCTGCTATTCTGCTTATTGCCATAGCAACACTTTGGGAAGTCAATTGTCACATAAAACATGGATAGTAACATCTTACTATAGCCATTTCTGGTTATAAAATACCACACAAATAAGTTTATGTTCCTGTCACAGCAGCCGTTGACATTTTGATTTCTTCTTTCTAACTGCTCCCTCTTGTTGTTTTAGCTGGAGCTAAAGAGCATAAAGCAAAACAACTGTTAGTTTCCACCACAGAGACTGTTTTGGCTTCTCCAGGAAGTTATACGCACTAACTAACTAATATTGGTTGTTTGTAGGAAGAGAAAGCCACACCCCAGCTGCTGACATCACTGGTGCTCGTTTCTTGGTACAGCTTTTAACTGGTTCCCAACTGACATCAGTTTTTGGAACCAAGAGCCAACATTTTTTCAGTGGAAAGCGAAAGAACCGGTTCGGAAACTGGAACCAGCCCGGAACCAGCACTGGCACCAGCTTGGTGGAAAAGGGCTATGAGAGGTCGACATGGCCTTGTGCTTTGGATCGTTGTCATGTTGGAATGTCCATGTGCAGCTTCCAGGCTGACGAGTGACACTTTTCCTCCAGTATTCTTTAATAACATGCTGCATTCATCCTGAAATCATCAAGTTCCCTGTAGCTCACACATCCCCAAAACATCAGTGATCCACCTCCGTGTTTCACCGTGGGAATGGTGCACCGTTCATCACAAGCATCACAAACATATCTATGGTTTAAACCAATTTACATATATTTTTTAGACCGGGTTCAGTCTAACCGTGTTTTCATCCGTCACAATTTTGTTTATATATTTGAACACCCTGCTATTTTGCAAGTTCTCCCACTTAGAAATCATGGAGGGGTCTGAAATTGTCATCGTAGGTGCATGTCCACTGTGAGAGACATAATCTAAAAAAAATAATCCAGAAATCACAATGTATGATTTTTTAACTATTTATTTGTATGATACAGCTGCAAATAAGTATTTGAACACCTGTCTATCAGCTAGAATTCTGACCCTCAAAGACCTGTTAGTCTGCCTTTAAAATGTCCACCTCCGCTCCATTTATTATCCAAAATTTAGATGCACCTGTTTGAGGTCTTTAGCTGCATAAAGATACCTGTCCACCCCATACAATCAGTAAGAATCCAACTACTAACATGGCCAAGACCAAAGAGCTGTCCAAAGACACTAGAGACAAAATTGTACACCTCCACAAGGTTGGAAAGGGCTACGGGGAAATTGCCAAGCAGCTTGGTGAAAAAAGGTCCACTGTTGGAGCAATCATTAGAAAATGGAAGAAGCTAAACTTGACTGTCAATCTCCCTCGGACTGGGGCTCCATGCAAGATCTCACCTCGTGGGGTCTCAATGATCCTAAGAAAGGTGAGAAATCAGCCCAGAACTACACGGGGGGAGCTGGTCAATGACCTGAAAAGAGCTGGGACCACCGTTTCCAAGGTTACTGTTGGTAATACACTAAGACGTCATGGTTTGAAATCATGCATGGCACGGAAGGTTCCCCTGCTTAAACCAGCACATGTCAAGGCCCGTCTTAAGTTTGCCAATGACCATTTGGATGATCCAGAGGAGTCATGGGAGAAAGTCATGTGGTCAGATGAGACCAAAATGGAACGTTTTGGTCATAATTCCACTAAACGTGTTTGGAGGAAGAAGAATGATGAGTACCATCCCAAGAACACCATCCCTACTGTGAAGCATGGGGGTGGTAGCATCATGCTTTGGGGGTGTTTTTCTGCACATGAGACAGGGCGACTGCACTGTATTAAGGAGAGGATGACCGGGGCCATGTATTGCGAGATTTTGGGGAACAACCTCCTTCCCTCAGTTAGAGCATTGAAGATGGGTCGAGGCTGGGTCTTCCAACATGACAATGACCCGAAGCACACAGCCAGGATAACCAAGGAGTGGCTCTGTAAGAAGCATATCAAGGTTCTGGCGTGGCCTAGCCAGTCTCCAGACCTAAACCCAATAGAGAATCTTTGGAGGGAGCTCAAACTCCGTGTTTCTCAGCGACAGCCCAGAAACCTGACTGATCTAGAGAAGATCTGTGTGGAGGAGTGGGCCAAAATCCCTCCTGCAGTGTGTGCAAACCTGGTGAAAAACTACAGGAAACGTTTGACCTCTGTAATTGCAAACAAAGGCTACTGTACCAAATATTAACATTGATTTTCTCAGGTGTTCAAATACTTATTTGCAGCTGTATCATACAAATAAATAGTTAAAAAATCATACATTGTGATTTCTGGATTTTTTTTTTTTAGATTATGTCTCTCACAGTGGACATGCACCTACGATGACAATTTCAGACCCCTCCATGATTTGTGGGAGAACTTGCAAAATAGCAGGGTGTTCAAATACTTATTTTCCTCACTGTAAGTGTTCCTTTTCCGTGAGGATCTTCTCATCATGAACACGTTTCAGCCCTGTAAGTTAAGTAGCTTGACTGGAGTCATTCCGCTAACTAAAATGCATTCACAACAAAGCCAACGCCGTTTGCAATGTCATGTCGACGATAATCAGGTAAAGCCCTAATTTTCGAGCGCACAAAAGACACGGGCTCATCCTCTGTCTTATCTCCAAGCGACACCCGTGCGCTATTAGCAAGAAATCCATTGTACCGCTGAAACAATGTGTCTGGTGAAGCTAACCGGCATTTAAAACCGCACAGGAGCTTATAACATGGAACAAATCGAATGGGGGGGAAAAAAGAAGCCAGTTTAGGAGAATGTAGACCTGTGCGGTGGCGGGTGAAGTGCCGGACATGAAATGAGAATAGAATCTGTTTATACGAGCTGTAGAGAGAGAGAGCAGGGACTTGTGAACATAAAGTGCAACAGCTATAAAAGCAGCGGTGGCCTTTTCAAGACTGCCACGGCTCAAGAAGAGCTTGACTTTTATTAAAGCGCTGACCTTCAAACTTTGCTTTATTTAAAAGGGCCAAGCGCCACTCTTTCTGCGAGTTTAGATTTCCCCCGAACTCCATGTCTAAATCCACTGTGTTTATTTAGCATTATATGATAAGGAAACAGTCTCATAATAACTAGATTCACTTTTAAAAGGTGTTCAAAATGTTCTCAAGTCATTTCACGTTTATACAGATGACATACAGTATAAGGTGAGACGCTGCAGGGGAATATGAGATATCAGTTTGACACTTTTGCTGAATATTACTCATTTAAATATAAGAGGGAAATGTATTGCAAGATTTTCTCATTTTATTTTGTGGTTAAAAATTGGCAAAATAGACGATATTGTCAGTGACAAAATCTGAATAATGGATAGAGCCAGGTTTAAACGTACGGTTTTGAATGAAGAGGAGGCCGGAGGTGCTCACTGGATCTCGATTGTGTGTAGTGGTACCAGGTGCTCTTCGGAAGAAACTTGCAGAGTCAAATGAATTAGGAAAATAAAGTTTCTGAGGCACAACTGGGTTAAATTCTATTTATTTAACGCCAACGCACTGCCTCGACGGTTGTGCTTGGGAAACTTTATTTTCTTAATTCGTACGGTTTTATTTTGTTGACATATGAGTAACAACTTGTTCAGTTGTTGAATAAGCTATTTATAAGTTTAAAAAAAACTGTAAAAATTCAGAATTTGCCTTGTTTTTTGGGTTCAAAGCTCAATAAATTAAACCAAAACGTATTTATTTACACTAAAGACATGCCGATTATTTTCTGGGCAGGCTCATTCAAATCTATTTTAATTGTGAATTAGCCGTTAGTTTCAAAACAAAACACCTCCCATGGGGTCATCCGTCATTCCGACACCCCTCCATTGCGACATCCCGTCAATCCGACACTTTTTGACACCTCTATTCCGACAATAGGTCCTTAGGGCTAAGGTAAGGTTAGGGTTAGCTTGTAAACTCCACTATCCTTAAAGTTAGGGCTAAGGTAAGGTTAGGGTTAGCTTGTAAACTCCACTATCCTTAAGGTTAGGGCTAAGGTAAGGTTAGGGTTAGCTTGTAAACTCCACTATCCTTAAGGTTAGGGCTAAGGTAAGGTTAGGGTTAGTTTGTAAACTCCACTATCCTTAAGGTTAGGGCTAAGGTGAGGTTAGGGTTAGTTTGTAAACTCCACTATCCTTAAGGTTAGGGCTAAGGTAAGGTTAGGGTTAGTTTGTAAACACCACTATCCTTAAGGTTAGGGCTAAGGTAAGGTTAGGGTTAGCTTGTAAACTCCACTATCCTTAAGGTTAGGGCTAAGGTAAGGTTAGGGTTAGTTTGTAAACTCCACTATCCTTAAGGTTAGGGCTAAGGTAAGGTTAGGGTTAGTTTGTAAACTCCACTATCCTTAAGGTTAGGGCTAAGGTAAGTTAAGGTTAGGGTTAGTTTGTAAACTCCACTATCCTTAAGGTTAGGGCTAAGGTAAGTTAAGGTTAGGGTTAGTTTGTAAACACCACTATTCTTAAGGTTAGGGCTAAGGTAAAGTTAGGGTTAGCTTATAAACTCCACTATCCTTAAGGTTAGGGCTAAGGTAAGGTTAGGGTTAGCTTGTAAACTCCACTATCCTAAGGTTAGGGCTAAGTAGGGTTAGGGTTAGCTTGTAAACTCCACTATCCTTAAGGTTAGGGCTAAGGTAAGGTTAGGGTTAGCTTGTAAACTCCACTATCCTTAAGGTTAGGGCTAAGGTAAAGTTAGGGTTAGCTTGTAAACTTCACTATCCTTAAGGTTAGGGCTAAGGTAAGGTTAGGGTTAGCTTGTAAACTCCACTATCCTTAAGGTTAGGGCTAAGGTAAGGTTAGGGTTAGCTTGTAAACTCCACTATCCTTAAGGTTAGGGCTAAGGTAAGGTTAGGGTTAGTTTGTAAACTCCCCTATCCTTAAGGTTAGGGCTAAGGTAAGTTAAGGTTAGGGTTAGTTTGTAAACTCCACTATCCTTAAGGTTAGGGCTAAGGTAAAGTTAGGGTTAGCTTGTAAACTCCACTATCCTTAAGGTTAGGGCTAAGGTAAAGTTAGGGTTAGCTTGTAAACTCCACTATCCTTAAGGTTAGGGCTAAGGTAAGTTAAGGTTAGGGTTAGTTTGTAAACTCCACTATCCTTAAGGTTAGGGCTAAGGTAAGTTAAGGTTAGGGTTAGTTTGTAAACTCCACTATCCTTAAGGTTAGGGCTAAGGTAAGTTAAGGTTAGGGTTAGTTTGTAAACACCACTATTCTTAAGGTTAGGGCTAAGGTAAGTTAAGGTTAGGGTTAGTTTGTAAACTCCACTATCCTTAAGGTTAGGGCTAAGGTAAGGTTAGGGTTAGCTTGTAAACTCCCCTATCCTTAAGGTTAGGGCTAAGGTAAAGTTAGGGTTAGCTTGTAAACTCCACTATCCTTAAGGTTAGGGCTAAGGTAAAGTTAGGGTTAGCTTGTAAACTCCACTATCCTTAAGGTTAAGGCTAAGGTAAGGTTAGGGTTAGCTTGTAAACTCCACTATCCTTAAGGTTAAGGCTAAGGTAAGGTTAGGTTAGGGTTAGTTTATAAACTCTACTATCCAATTTTTTCTGCAAAGAGATGATGTTGAGTCTAGTCCCAAAGCTGTTTCCAGCCTTGTTAACACATTTACACTGAACTTAAGAGCATATGAGGACAGTTTAAATCTTCCCTACTCCAATTATCCCATTTTTAAACGGTCAGTGTTGGCAATAGGTGTTTACGATCACCTATCGCCAACACTGACTCTAGCTAAAAAGGAGATTGTCAGCCATTTCACAAACATTTCATGTTTCATTCACATTTTTGTGAGTATTCCACCCAAATTCACTTTTGCTGAGTAAAATTAGACTAAAGCTTAATTCAATGCCCCCGTGTTCAATTTCGGGACTATCACCGTCATGCAAACTAAGGCATTTGCCGTGAACCTTGAAGTTGTACAGATAGGTGAAGAAGGGATTTCTGTAGTTGCTTTCCACCTCCAGCTTGACATACTGGAAGACCTCATCTGTGTGATCGAGGATTTTGAAAGTCTGAATTGCATCGCTGTTGTTATCATATTGGAACATCCCTAGTCTGGTCTCATCTCCGTTGAGCTTTTTGAGCCCGTGGACAGTGAATCTCTTGGGAGCGGAGAGAGTTTGTCCCATTGTGCTCTTTGCTAACATGACCCAGACTGACGTGCGTAACATGGATTGTGTGTCCCAGAGTGATGAAAAGCTTTCCAGACTCATCTTCAAATGGCCAGCAGCGGCCTGGTGTCAGCAGGGGAGTCTGGCCTCTAATGACGCTGGAGGGAGTTTTGAATTTCAGCCAAGGGGCGTTGGCTATGTACTGCATCGGATTCATTAATGCTGCGTGAATCTTGGAGCTCAAGTCGGGTACGACGTGGCCCCCCTGAACGATGAGCGCAAAGTCCAGTAGCAAATAGGCTTCCGGGTGCAGTGTGTACCTCCATTGTATTCAAATCATTTCTCAGGTCTTGCACATCTGTGTTCAAACTCCTCAAATCATTCCTGACATCCTTGAGTGCCAATGCTCAGCAGACACTGTAATGAAAAACAAAGCAACCGCCATCATGAAAAACAGCTGTAAACATGCCAAGTATCCCGGTAGGGTTACTCAAGCTGCTATTATTAAAGCAAACGGGATATCCGCCCATTAAGCTTTGGTTAATGGGTGTTTTGTGGTAACTTACCACGATATGGTTACTCCACCCGCTATTATCAACGCAAGTGAGATTTCTGATCTTTAAGCTCTGGGTAACACAATCGCCATCATTAAGAGTGCTATTGGAGGCTCTCCCGGTGTACCAACGTCTGGTTTGATCACAGAAACAAGGGTTTCGTAATACAAAATCTCGGGCATCCCCTTTTCATTGTAATATTCCATCGCACGAAGCTGTTCACTCCGGTGTAGCGCGTTTTGCAGACAAACTACATCGGAAATGAACTCCATTGCTAAATCTTAGGCCTGTCGGGCTACGATTTCGAACGCAGTAAAAATACGATTGTTTTTTTTTGGAAATGTACTTCCAAAACTAAAGCCTCAGCCTGAGCAGGACTTCCACTTAAAATGGCAGAGCAAAGATGGACACATTGATGTCTGGGACAGAATGTAATGTTATAAATTCACTGTTACCAGGGAAATATGTCAGAAATAAGTTTCTGATACTAAGCAACAATGTGCATAGACTAAGATGAATTTTAACATTTTTAAACTTTAGACCATTTAAATGTGACATCACACATAATAATAGTAATACTTCTGGGTCCAAACTGTTGAGAGCGCCACAGCAAAAACCCAACTTTAACTGAATCTCCTGCTGGAATAACAACAGATAAAAGACCAAAAAACGTTTTACACCAAATTAGAATAATATATCTCAGCATTTCTCCAGGCAAAATTAAGTTCTTGTATTTAAAATGAGCCTCCATTGTGTGTGAAAAAAAAAAAGATAATTAATGCCAGAAAAGACTTACTAAAGAAAATCCATAGTAAATGTAATATGTCTTTGCGATCAGATGTTTAAAAAGAGTCTTGTAGTCAGCTCTTGAGCAGGTTAAAATCAGCTAAATCCAATTATAGTGAATACTAGGGCTAAAGCTCTGTTGGACCCAGGAGTGGAGCAATGACGCCATCACAACGTCATCATTAACAACATAAATTATGTACAATGCTGTAAAGTGATTGTCTGTAACATAGAAATAAAAAGGTGAAGCGGCGTCCGCTTAATTTATTAATTCATTAATTTTTCATATAGCCGTTAGGCATTAACCACCAAACATAGCAAATTATGAATGATCCATATGTTTTCAGCCGTCAACACAACTACCACATGCAGGTGAGGTCAAAGCCTCGTAAGGAATCTTTAATGAATGTAAAGAGATGTTTCTTTAGATACAAATTAGAATCTAAAAGTGTGCTCGGAGCTAAATGCTAACTCAGACTCAGTCAACTTTTTTGCTTTTTGTGGAGTCGGATACACATCCAATGGCCACAAAACATTCTCTTGTAAGATGTTCCACATACCTCCCCATAGGGCTGTGCAATAAATCAAATTTTATTATACTAGACGATTATAAAAATGGCATAATCGAGAAAAAATTATTATTAGGACGCCCTCCTGCTAGCCCGTCCTGCACGGTTTTGTGTGAGTGCGGCTGATCGACCAGCACAGCGTGATGAACAGAAATAATAATATAATAATAATTTTTATTCGTAGCTCTTGAGATAACGCTACTGATAAGTGCTCACCTTTTGCTGAAAGAAAAACAGAAGCCTCCATATCCTTTGCCCAGGGCTGCTTGTTGCAGAAAAGTCTAAAACTCTGCTTCAGGAGCAGATCTCACAAACGCAGCTCAAAGCAAACTCCTATTATTTCATGCCCCCGTGATGATTGTTTCTGTTCCCTTCGCTTTTCACATGCTACTGGCACATGACTTGGTCCAACATAAACAAACCAGCTGTTCTATAGATATTTTTTCCTCCAATTTATTAATTTTTTTTTTTACACAATTTGTTCTTATTTTTGCCACAATTTCTCCCAATTTCCCCCAAATTATTACCACACATTTCTTGACATTCCACACATTATTGTTCTGTTTTCTGATTTTAGATGACACATAGTGTATTGGAATAAAGTATCGTTCAGGTATCCGTATCGAAAGTCAAGTATCATTAAAGGTATTAAATAAAATGTATCTGTACCCAGCCTATACTTACATGGCTAAAAGCTAACAAACATAGATGAATGCCCCCCAAAAAAGCACAGAATGGGATTTTCAAACAGGCTGCTCCGAAGACAAGGGCAGTCTTGGAGCAGAAGGAGGCTAATGAGGCGGCAGAAGGTAAACTGCATCCGCAATGAGTTTGTGTGATAAGAAGTAAATCCAGCTCAAGTGACCTACACAAACAGAAACAGAAGACACAGCTGAAGGAGAGAGGAGGAGCAGGTGTGTCTGCAGATGAAGCCGAGGGAACAGAGGCCAGTGAGCAAAAGTGTAAATGTCAAGCCCTGAGTAGATCTTATTTGGGCCTTACTCCGCATGTTTCCCTTGGACAGTCGTCGTATGTAGTTTAAGACATCTCTGCCCCGAGCATGTCACCTCGCCCATTAATTTTGAAATTAATCTAGATTAATCTATAGATTAAAATGGTTTATTTTATTTCTGCCGGAATATGTGCTACCCAAAAATAATAACTAAAATTGAGACCAGTTGTTTACAAAATGCATCACAAGCTGCTTAAGAAAGCTGTTAAACTATGATAATTGGTGATGAAAATAAATCATGTTCAATAAGAGGCACTTGTGTTTACTGTTTATTCTGTTAAACATGAAAAATGAACTGTGATTAACTGTTTACAGTCAGTAACTTTGTGTCAATCAGTCCAAGCTCTATTTCTCCTTCTTCCACCAGTCACAAACTAGCTCTCCTCTTCTGCACAATATGGCCTGCTAAAGAAAATAGCCTCTCGCATGGGACCGTTGTGGCTGGAGTCCCCAAGTATTTACGGGCAATGAGGGACATCTTACCATAGACAGCAGTGTGCTCCGACCACCACTTCAGTGGACACTGATCTAGACTGGCACTACTTTCCAAATTCAACCTCCATATTTCTTCATGACTCATTCATCTGTTCATTGATTAATCTACTGGCTTAACAGTCTATAATGGTCAAATAATACAGTTATCTTCTGGTCATTCTGACATACCTTAAGCCATTCCAGGTTTATTTTCTCCCTCCGCTGGTTGAGGTCCTTGGTGAAGGCAGCCTTGAATCGCGCAATATAGGCAGGATCATCATCTGAGATCTTCATCACATGCTGGAGGTGGCACAGGGCAGGTAGAACCACAGAGCAGGATACATACTTATTCCCACCAAGGAGCTCAGTGATGTACCTACACAGACAGACAGAAACATACCAAAAAATAAGTAATGACTGATTCATTTAACTCAGATTACACATTTTTTCTCACATTACATTTAAGGGCATGCATTTATTAAATATACAGTGACATTTAAAAGAACTTGTATACCAATTAATGAACATGCTATCTTTGTAGACCATACCTGCATGGCTCCAGCAGTTCCTCTAGCTTTGCCAACTTCTCATATTCAGCATTTGTTGGGAGGGCCAGATTCTGCTTCTGCTGAGACAGCACTGTGTGCATTGCGTCTCTGTTGTGCCTCACGCGCTTGAGCATCTCTAGGGTGGAATTCCACCGTGTTGAAACATCTTGCACGAGTGGCTCCTGAACTTGTCCAAGGGAGGCTTGCTGGACATTCAGCTCGTCTGAGTTGGCCGGACTGTGTTTGAAATGTCCGACCACTTTACGGCACTTGGCCAGTGCACCATCAAAACCACCTTCCCGAAGAGACATTACAATAGCTCTCTGTACAACATGCGCAACACAGGGCAAATGTTCGAATGGCAGTATCCTCCCTGCTGCCACCATATTAGGAGCACTGTCTGTTCCAATAGTGCTGATTTTGTCAGCTATCTTCCACTGATTAGTGACGTCGAGAAACTGCCTCGCACACGCTTCTGCAAAATGACGCTCCTCTGTTTTCATCACACCTAACGGACAGACAAAGTAGATCAGAATAAGTTCACTACTAGTAGTAAACAACTACAAGCAAACATATGTGGTGGTAATTCGTGGTGTTGTGGTAATTAATTAATTTAATCAATCAATCAATCAAATAATTAAGTGATGTAGGCCTAATTTAAAGTTACATAACGTAGCCTACCTAAAGCGAAGGAGTGAAGTTCCCAGCTGGCATCGATGAAGTGTACAGTAACGCCGAGGTAGTTATCGTTGTTGACAGAGGTCCAGTGGTCCCCAGTCAGCGCCACACAACTCGCCTCTAACATCTTCTTATCTTTTGCGGCTTTCTCTGTGGCGTGCTGGTCATGTATTCTCCTCATGATAGTTCGCCTCGCGGGTAGTTTGTAAGAAGAGCCACCTGTGGCCGCCTGGAGAACAAGCTCGAGCCCATCATCTTCAACCACGCTGATGGGCCGGCAGCTGGTGGCAATCCACTGAGCGAGGAGATTAGTTAGCTTTGCTGATAGAGCTGTGCTGACGGGCTTGCCTCGGTTGCACTCAGGCATAGTAGTTTGACGACGACTCTTCCCCGGCGCTACATCAGTGCTTGGCCCGGCACCTTCCTCCGCGCTAGCTATGGGATGCTTTGCTTTTAGGTGGTACTTGAGACTGGAAGAACTCCTACAGTAAACAAATTCCACTTTGCACAAGGTGCAAACAACCTTAGTCTTGTCGTAGTTTCCATTGGGAAGCTTCTTAAAAATAAATTTTCCCTGAAGCAAACCCGGTGGCGGCTTCGTAGCTGTATCCATGCTAGCACGTCACGTTTTTTGTGGTAATTTCACAGTAAGCATGCATGTACACAGGTTCGAAGAGTCGTTCGCGCCCCCTACAATGTAATTCGGCTAGGTATAGATATATTTTTTTATCGCCCGACAAGACTATCGCGTTAACGCAGCACGTTAACGCCGATAACGGCCCACCACTAACAAAAACGCAAGGTTTCGCGATAAACCCTCAAGATCGGACCCCAAAACTTCTCACACAGTTGACCAGTTGTACAATGAAAGACTGAATGCAAAACAAAAAACGTTTTAGTTACAAACTTAAGTTAATTGGATTTAGTTCCATATGAAATCAAAGCGAATGCCAGTTTGTTTAGTGGCGATCTCGCAATCTTGCCTCCCGTAAGTTAATCTGTTTTCTCATCAATATTTGATATCATGCTCTTTATACGAAGTTGTCATTACACTCTTAGAAATGTGTGTAATATTTTGTTTTGGTATATTTCCCACCTCTAACTAGAGGTCATGTTGGAATTAACATTGCTAATTGAAAATGTTAAATAAACTTTTTTACACATAGGCTTAACCCTGTTCATTAAATGTAAAATCCACATACCGGCTACAAAATGAGCTGCGCAAATTCAGATGTTAGCCAGATTTTTCCCGTTCAAATTCTGATTGAGGCTGCAATCTATCGTCTCCTTTATTTAGATAATTGTTCTGTCTGCTCTCTCTTATTCTGCACAACTCTGGGTAAACGGTAGTACTGGAAAGTAGTTTCTCTGTCTGATGTATTGTGACAGCCAAGAAAGAACACAACAATAACAATTTTGCTGTTTCAAACTTCGCGGTACTGTTTGTTTTGATAGGGGAGTACATGGGTGAGTATCGCCATCATGTCTGACTTCGGAAAAGTGACGTCACGGGCAAACACTCTATATGTCACACACACTTAACTCTTCTGAGGTTTTAACCTTGTTACAATGCTAATTCCTTATCAAAAATAAGTATTATTTTGCTTCACTGGTTTGCTTCACATGGTTGTGTCCACTGTGCAGCGGCTGCAGCTGATATCAACTCCTTATGCTCAGTGTGAGAGGGAAAAAGACGTGAAGCTCGGGGAAGATAGAATATGCATGCATGACGACATTTTTTTAAATTTACAAACTGCACAGTTTCTTCTCAATCTAAATTCAGACTGGCTCTGTAACATTCCTGCTATTAAAGTATTTTCCCGCCTGTTGAATTAAATGGAAATGCAATGGGCGAAGTTTCTGAGGAAGGGAGCATCTCAACTTCCGGCTTGAAAGAAAATAAGACTTATTTCTTAATAAATTAATATTGAATAAGCTGATTGGGCATTTCACCGAGCGCAAACCATGCTGGTCCAGGTAAAAGGTCAGGACTACATATATACATACATAGTGGTAGTCTGGTGTTATAAGTGAGTTACCATAGACATGCGCTAGCCTAGAACTAGCCTAGCGCCACTAAACTCTTCAAATATAAGGACTGCATAAATTTAAAAAAAAACTTCAGAAATCAACAACACTCTGGATAACTAGGAAATGAGGCCCAATGTCAAAAATCCTGAAATATCCCTTTAAGGTGAGGTGAGACGCATAAACTACGGCGTTAGCGAGTTTCAAACATAAAAGACGACGTGGACACAGGACATGTGGCTGTTTTCGCTAAGGCGGTTTTAATTGCTAATCGCAGCCGTATCAAATCGCTATTTCCATTCATTTATCCGTAATCATGCTGTCATGATGGAAGCCCTTGAAAAAGTGTCTAAAAACTCTTTGATTCCAACATGTGGTTCGAAATCTGCACTTTTAACGCAGATCCGCTTCCTCACACGCTCAGCAGCCGGAACACGCTCAACATCTGCGAGGCGCTTCCTTCTGTTCAGACCTCACTGAGCGGCTGACGGATGGAGAGCGCGGCGATAATGAACGTCTCTCTGTTAAAGTGTTTGTGACAAATTCAAATGAGCGTGGTAGAAAATAAACGAACAAAACGCACTGCTCTGTTGGCCTTTAGCGTCTGCAGGTTGTTGTTTTTTTTGTGTGGAGTCCACCGCTGGTCAACAGAACATTCTTCAAGAGTCACACATAAAAGAAAAGAAAGAGGTCGGCTTCTCTTCTTTTTGCATATCTTATCACCATAAATAGTAGTTGTGCGACTTTCAGCAATGAAATTTAAAAAAAACAGATTGACAATACATGTTGAATGGTTTCGAATGTATGGTTTTATTTTGTTGATTTTGTTAAGCTATTTATAAGTAAAAATATCTGTAAAATCTCCCAGAAAAGGAAATGACCATATTTGGATTAAAGCGACTTCTCACTTGCCTTTCGTGCTATACGTGGATACCAAACATGTCCATATTTGTGAATGATTAACGGGGCCTTTCTGTGTGGAGTTTGCATGTTTCCTACAGATACCCCCATGCCACTAATAACATGTACAATAGGTTCATCCTCCAGCCCGGTGTTTGTGACCAGCCTGGCTCCACATCTGGAGATGGGTCCCCGAGCACCGGCCTATGCTGGCTGCCCCTCTGCTTCTACAGGTCACCCCAGTGGCATTGAGGATGGGTCAAATGCAGAGAGCAAATTTCCCTATAGCGATGAATAAAGTATAACTTATAGTTATTTTATGGATTAATCTGGTTTGCTAGCAGATATAAAACTATCTTTTAATCTTTATCTTTTAATCTCTCCCACCGGAACGAGCACATTTTCTCCAGTTTGGCATTACCCAAATCTAAAAGCTTAACACAATAAAAAAAAAGCGACAATAACAAGACTAAAAAGGAGATGAAAAGGCAACAAAAAACGTCAAACACTACAAAACATGACATAAATACGGTGACAACACAACAAAACCGTTTTATCAGATTCATAGGTCTTAACTTCTAAGCTAAGGAGTTTTTAGATATGGGTAAAGCCAAACTGGAGAAAATGCACTTGGTTAAGGCGGGGGTTAAGAGGTTAAAATGGAGAGAACTGGCTAAAAATCTCAACAAAATTGTTACGGTTACAGTATGTAACCATGATTACTGGTCTCTAACCAGTTTCGTATTTCATATTTCCGGGGACTGACCCCACTTGAGGTGGCGTATTGAGCTATAAAGACACCTGTGTGCCATGCGTACATCGATCAGTTTGATTCCACGCGCGAGGTGGAATCGATACAATGTTTTCATCTTTATAATGCGATCAAACATAAGGACATTATTGAGACAAAAAACAGTTTACAAACAAAATAAAAGTTATTTCTGTTTCAACAAGCGTGCTGTCTCTAAGCCCTTCACAGCAAAACTCTGTAGCGTTCTGTTGGGACATGAGCCATGTGTTGTAGTAGTGAAGCTTTGGCGGATGTTTTTGCCTCACTGTGCTCTGTGGTGGGGGATGACTTTTCCAAGAGATTGAACGGTTAAAAAAACTTGTTTTGGTTAGTGTCGTGGAAGGATCTTGGGTAAACAGTAGAGTCATTGTGTCAGCTGCCATCGCGGCACCAAGAATAATCACTATGGAAGATTCAAAGATTATTCATGTCCAAATAACTCCTAACACTCCAGCCATGTTTTTGATGAGGGGACATAATTATAACACGATAAAGAGTCCTTAGGAGTCGATTTAGAATTTGTAAGTTCATATCAAAGCCGGAATTAAGCGTATTATAGTATATAGAAATGACAATAGCAGCTCCCGCTCATTCTCACTGAAAAAACCCAATACTTAAGTTTAAAAAGTCACGCCTAACTTCGCAATGTTTTTTTTTCTTCCACTTTTCACGCTGTCCCTGTTCCATCTGAGCTCCTCTCAGCGTCTCATTAAAACTCTGGAAGTAAAAGACAAGCAGATGTTGCAGCATTTAGAAACTAATTGCTCACCATCCTTCGTAACATCCGAGGAATGGAGAGAAAACAGCCGCCAACTATTTTGAGGGTTAAAGTGAAGCTGACAAACACTTTATTTCTAACATCATTGGGTAACCAGACGTCCCAGTTTACCCAAGCAGCCTCAGCTTTGAGCCCCCTTCATCCCGTAATTTCAACCACTTACTGTTTATTGGCGGATGGCTTCCAAACTGCACAGACACCCAATATGGACTTCATCTCCCTGAGTGTCTTTACATGCACTCGAGTTTCCCGGTTAATTATCATGATTTTTGAATATTCTGGTTCTGCCTTTGGTCTTATAAAACAGTTTCCCGATTATAGAATCACAGAAAATAGCAGTTTCCTGGTAATGAGAAACCTGGATTCTCCAACAGTAACCGAGATATAACAGCATGTATACGCTGGGTGGGAATCTCTGGTACTGCTCTAAACTGGTTTAGAGATAAAACTTATCTCTTATCTCGAGGACAGGACGTACTTTGTTGAAATTGGCAACAGTGTCAAAATTGCCATGACCTGTGGAGTCCCTCAGGGGTCAATCTTAGGACTCCTCTTATTCAACCTGTACATGCTTCCATTGGGTCAGCTAATAAACAACAACAATGTGTCGTACGTCAGATCTACGTGTCACTGACGGCAGGTGAACATGGGCCTGTAGATACACTCTGTCACTGCATCGAACAGATCAGTTTGTGGATGCAAAACAACTTTCTCCAACTAAGCTCAGACAAAACCGAGATCATTGTCTTTGGCCCAGACACAAAGACAAAGTGTTATCAGTCACCTTGAGTCTCTCGCTCTGAAACCAAAAAATCAGGTTAGAAATCTAGGGGTAATCATGGACTCAGATCTGAACTTAAACAGGAACATCAAAGCAATAACATCATCAGCTTTTTACCATCTGAAAAACATTGCTAAGATCAGAGGAATAGTGTCAAAACCAGACTTAGAGAGACTCATCCATGCATTTGTCTCCAGCAGGTTAGACTACTGTAACGGCCTGCTCACTGGCCTTTCTAAACGAGCTGTTAGAGCTGCAGTACATCCAGAACGCTGCTGCTCGAGTCCTGACAAGAACCAGGAAATACAACCACATTAGTCCAGTGCTCCGGTCTCTGCACTGGCTTCCTGTCACTCAGAGAATAGAATTTAAAACAGCTCTGCTTGTGTACAAGTCTTTTCATGGTTTAGCACCAAAGTACATCTCTGACATGTTAGAGCCGTATGAACCATCTCGGGCCCTGAGAACTTCAGGGAGGGGTCTCCTGGTGGTTCCCAGAGTCAATAATAAACACGGTGAGGCTGCGTTTCAGTTTCATGCAGCTAAAATCTGGAACAGTCTTCATGAGGATGTGAGACAGGCCTCAACTCTGACAATGTTCAAATCCAGGCTGAAAACAGATATTTTTAACCGAGCATATAAAAACTGAAAGTATTTTATCTGCACTCTTGCCTTTTACTGTAATTGATTGATTTGATCTGTTTTCTTGTAATTTTATGCAACGGTGAAGCACTTTGAATTGCCTTGTGTATGAATTGTGCTCTACAAATAAACTTGTCTTGCCTTGCTGTTTCCCGGATATAGGCAACTTCCCATTTGCGTGACTGAGCGCATGCACAAAGGCCAGACAGGTACGCATCAACTCGTCTAAGCTAAGGTGAGAACATATCTCAGTATGGAAAAAACTGTGGCCTGTTCCTTTAAGTTTTGACATTAAAACCAAGATGTTAAGGAAGACAATTTTCGAAAACTCTCAACACGGACCAGTACGCGCTGGGTTCAGGTGTATGCTGTAGTGACCGTGCACTTTACGTTCATCCATTCGATAATCTCTTCTTCACTCTTATGTTTACGTCTCTCCTAGCTGGATTGTTTGTGTCGGCCAGTTGAGCAAGTCCTCTTCACGAGCAGAGAAGCTTGATCTCTTTATGTCCCACATGTACAAGTGAGAGAAAAGGGAGTGCGAAATAGTTACGGTAGATCCGAGCGCACAGGTGATCCATCTTGCGCAGAAGTCACACAAATTGAATGTGACTGACTCTGCTGACGAGATAAACAAGTCTTTCACCTGCGGCGTTCTGTATCCGAGCTGACAGTCTGCTTAACACGCTGCCTCAGAAAACACAACATGTGATGTGTCACGTGAAAAAGTCCTATACCAGTGGTTTATCACAATCTAATAGCAATTGACCCGACACGGGAAACACGGTTACCATTGCTGTCATGTGTCCCGGTAAACGACCATATTTTTCCCTTCTTTCCCGTAGTCTCATTATCCCGTAAATCTCCTGTATTATAACAAAATAATAATAATAGATTACGCTTCCTCTCCAAACTGAACTCTGCCACTAAACCCATGAGAAATGCTGCCTTCAGTGGCCTGATGGAAGTGTCCCATTTTGGCCGGGAAACTACTGTAATTTACCTCTTCTTGGAGCTTTAGACTGTGCTTTTAGACTGTGATTCCGCTGTTCCACGAATATTTCTACAGTTCTGGCAAATTTGATGTTTATATTTCCCCCTTCAGGCCTCCCTCCGTATTTTGGAAGTGACTTCATCTACTCCCTGAACAATAATCCAGGATCAGAATCTGGAGATGTTTCTTGTCGTTATCCAATTTGCTCTGGCTATATAATTAAACCCCATTGTTTCCTGGCACAAGTCGTTAAAGGGATACTTCGGGATTTTTGACATAGGGCCTCATTTCCTAGTTATCCAGAGTGTTGTTGATGTCTGGAGATATTTTTTTCTTAAATTCATGCAGTTCTTATATTTGAAGAGTCTAGTGGCGCTAGGCTAGAGCAAGGCTAAAGCAGTTCTATGGTATCAGTTAGCCTGCATTAAAAACAGTCTGACCCACTCCACAGTGCACCTGAGGTAAATCACTTATAACGCCAGACTAACCATATAAATGTCTGTGTTAATAGAATAATTTTAACCATTTTGCATTTAAAATAACTTATATTTGAGCAGCATCAGCTTCGTGGCTGTAAGCTAACGCAGCGGCGGAGTAATCTGCGAGAAAATAGTCCCTCAAAATGCGGTAATTCATGTGATACAAGGTCAGTTATATTTCAAAAATTATTCTATTAACACAGACATTTATATGGTTAGTCTGGCGTTATAAGTGATTTACCTCAGGTGCACTGTGGAGTGCGCCAGACTGTTTTTTAATGCAGGCTAGACTTTACCATAGAAATGCTTTAGCCTTGCACTAGCCTAGCGCAACTAGACTCTTCAAATATAAGAACTGCATGAATTTATGTCAAAAATCCCGAAGTATCCCTTTAACCATTTAAACATAATCGTGTCAAGTTAGAACAGTTTTACATAGTTTATTCTTAGAAGCACAAAATGATCGTTGATGATTGTGATTTACTCCGCACTCACTTTCTTTTCAAAGATTTCATGCAGGTTTTTAACAATATCTTTAAGCGTCTGCTCCGGACAGGTCACCCAGAGGTTGCAGGACTGATCGAATGCAGAGCACAGGTGTCATTCTTGACAAAGTCGGCCCCATGCCTCAGTGCTCTTTGCTCACTTCCCCCTCTTCTCTCGCTCTCTTCCTCTCTTCTGGATCTCTGCTGGGATCCCAGAGCAGATGCTAAAGGCACCGCACCGACGACGGCCTCAACACTTTCAATTTCCTCAGCAGCAGACTAACTCGGTAGTCAGCCCACGCTATTTGGTTTTTGTGGCACAGAGTTTACAAATGCCAAGTCATAGTTTATCCGCTCACAGCTGTCAGCGTGTGAATTCGGATAAGGGGTTTATTTGCTAAACGCAAAGGCGACAGTGGCCCCGGTGGGGAAGCGTTTGTCACTCACCCACAAACTGTTGAAGGAAATGCGGCTCCAGGGATGTGGAAGCTGTTTTGTCTATTGATTTGATCGATGGGGTTGTTTCTGGTGGTAAGAGTCTCAAATCATTTAGTGCTTTTTGTCTAAGGGGCACACAAAGCCCAGTTCATTACTTCAGTATTTAGGGCCTGACTTGGTCTAGACATGGGTTGCAACCAGTTTGGTCATCATAGCGGATGTAGCAGATTATGGTTTATGTTTGAAGTACTTCCAGAACAAACTGCGTTGCTTTCAGTAATTGTCGTAGGTCATGGTGGGCGAGGGGCTAAGGCTGTACAGCAGAGGTCACTAAATGAGGGTGCATACCTATGTTCCCCGGGTCCTATGTTCCCCGGGTCCTATGTTCCCCGGGTGCGATTTTTTTTTCCCGTAGGTGAGTTGGTATTTCAACCAATCAAAAGTCATGAGAGTGAAATGTCATACATAACAAGCAGCTTAACCCTGACCCTGCCCTAGCCACTAACCTTAAGGATAGTGGGCTGGTGCCTAATCTTAATCAATAGAAGTGGGGGAACATAGGTACTGGGGAACATAGGTACCGGGGAACATAGGGTTGACCCCCTAAAGGGTAGATCTCAGTCTGGATCTGGACCCATGTGCCAGCCCATCCGGACCCGAACCTTGGATCCGAACTTTGGACCCGACCCTGAATCCCCTCAGACGAGCGGCTGGGTGTGCCCTCTCTCTCCCTCTCTGACTGCAGAGCGGTAAACTACAGCCCATATAAAGAGAAAGTCCTACCTCTGAGCTCCATAACACTTTTTACATTTTTAGAAACGGTTTCGGAATGACTGAAATATGACGTCCTAATTAAATATGCACACGTGATCGGCATGCGCAAATAGCACGGCTGTTTCCCCGATTAGCAGCGAACAGGTCAGAACCAGGACTAAGCCTGGACAAAGCAGGGCTCAGTGTGTAGAACTGAGCAAAGAGCAGAAACACATCACTGTCAGATACTATGTGCACATTGTGTATAATAGAGGCGATATGCATTCGGAAATTGAGGAGCCAAAATGTATTTTTAGAGCAAAAAAACAATAACAGGATGAAATTAATTGCATTATTTTCAAATCACAGTAATAGATTTAATAAAGGCTTAAAAGTCCTCATAACCGTGAATTAAGCTCCAGACCTTTGCTTGACAATTATTTTTCTTCAATTCGGACCTTGGTGAAATTTAATTTGTGACCCCTGCTGTACGGTTTACTGTTTTGGTAATGGTAATCATCTGTCGTATGGTTGGGCTGTCGAGTTTGGCAAGACACGGCAGGTGAAAGTATTGATTTTTCACGCAGTGGTCGAAGTGGAGATTTTGTATCTATTTTCCTCCCTTTACATCTTAGTTTTCATGTCAGAGTATAACAATGACAAAACTCACCCCGCATGATGCTTATTTTATGATGATTTGTCCGCCTGCGTCGCGGAGGTAACCCAGAAGTAGCAGCTGCGGCGTGTCGAAAGACCGTCTTTCCCGCAGGTATTCATTCATAAATATTGACAGATTTTACATCCACGTGTGCTGTGAAGGGTCCCCGTGATGACACTATCACCCAAATATGGTATTTGTCCTCCTACAAGACGCCTGGTGCAGAAGAGCCAAAGAAGGTTCCGCACACTCGCTACAAAACTTCAGGGCTTGTTTTCTCTGAATGAGAGAAGGCTCCACTCGGGCAGCGGGTGAGCCCTTATAGTCGCTTATACAGACTCCAAACTTTACAGTCTTGGACTTAACAATATTTTGAAGGTTTTTTCAGAAGGATTTTTTAATATCTAATTCCTAGCCTGATTTATTCAGCTTTGAACCCAAATGATTAGTTAATTGAAAAACTAATCATATCCAAAATCCCCTCTGGAAAAATCTTAGTTACTAATATGTCAATAAAATGAAACCATACATTTTAATCTGGCTCAATCCATTATTTTTATTTCGTTGCCCAAAATATAGGCAATTTTGGCCATTTTCATGTACAAAATGTCCTATTTTTATATGAAAACATAAAATAACAGAAAAAATGCAATACATTTATTTATCCTATTCATATCAGTAATGTTCAGCAAACGTTTCAAATTGATAGCTCTACATTTATTTTTTTCCCCTATTCACCTGCAGTGTCTCGCCTTAATTAACTCGAGTTTGTTTTCTTTTCAATGCAGAAAGTGGAACTAATACAGCCTAATCCTAATTGATAAAGAGCATATAAGGAATAGATAATTATTCAAGCAGCAAAACTAAAATATTTCATTTAATGATCAATGCCAACAGTGCTCTCTTACTGTGCCATGGGTGGCCCACATGTGGCTCTTTGCACAATTGGGTATGTTTGATATAATGCAGCACTTTGCATTAGAACTGGTACATATTTCCCATGAACTGTCACAGTCTTTAAGAATCTTGACCAAAAATCCAAGCGTAGTCCTACAGACCCTGTTTCCCATCTCTACACGCATGAATGAGAGTCCGTATCACTCTTCTTTTCGAGGTGGCATGTTAAAGGTGCCTCACTCAAAGCCAGACGCAGGTTCAACAACAGTCAGGCAGATCGTGGCTCTGGGAACAGCTTCTGTGCTTCTTTCTGATCACTCTTTGATGTGATGAAATTTTGCCTCATATTCACAGAAAAAGATTAAAATTAGGAAATGAAAAAAGACAAGCTCTAACGAAGCATATGATGCGAAGCGCGACATCGTAAAGTGGAAATACACAAAGTCATTAACTTTTCTTTCCCATGGGGATCAGAAAGAAATTAGATTGTCTATGTCAGAGAATGTACTGTATATCAGATTATGGTAGAAAAGGTTAGATCATCAACTGGACTGGGCTTTGGTAAAGTTGAGGACGTTTCGCTTCTAGTCAGAGAAGCTTTGGGTCTTATTTACTGTAGTCCGCTCCAGTTTGGGTAATAGTGCCTTATATAACCTAAGAGCTAAGAAGAAGCTTCTGTGACTAGAAGCGAATAGCATTTTTAGAATCGTGATGCTCTCTTAGAATTTCCTCTAAAAGTGAAGAGTAGATCCTAGTTAAGAAAAATGAAAGAGAAGAGGAGAAAATTGATCAGTAATCTAACCGATTTATTTGAACATGTTTACCTCATACCTCATACAGAGATGTGTAATTTTTATGTACAAAACGTTCAACATCTTACCTGTTTTAATGGGGCTGGTGATGACTCATTCCCATTGCTTCCTGCTCCTTCATGTCTCCCTCTCTGTGGTTCTCCATCTCCTTCGTCCTTCTGCCCTCTTTGAACAGAACTCTCCTGTGTGTGAGCTGCAGAGTTGTGTGCAGTCTTTTAAAGTGAAGGCTTTGTACTCGATTTGTTTAACATTACGCTGATGTTCTGGCCTCGGGGCTTAAGCAGATCACAGCGGTTGTTGTTTTAAAGCGGACCTATACAGACAGGCTCCAGTTTCTGCTCTACTCTAGCGTCTGTTCTGTTAAGACGAGACACTGCAGGTAAATAAAATGAAAAAAAAAACATGGGGAAACCTTTTGTGGACTACTACTAGTATTTAAAAATGTATTGTAAGTTTTCTGTCATTTAATGCTTTCATAAGGAGACAGAATGATCAGAAGCACATCGTTTTTTTGTGTGAAAAATGTGGAATCATAGATATAGCCAGGTTTAAACTATGTTCATTAGCTGCATATCAGGAGAACCAATAGTGACATTTCAAACCTATTTACATTATTTATGAACAAGTCTGCTCGCTGACCCGCTCTCCCTGGAACAGTTTTACTTGTTTCTTGAACACAGATCCTTGTTTTGTATTAACTAAAGTTACTGGCAATGTGTTCCATTCTTTAAGGTAAGTTACACCATAAACACCATTGTGTTTATCTTCAATGAAGGTACTTGAGTCATCTTCTGTACTCAGTAGTTCATGTCTTCGAAGACTTCAACTACTGAGTACAGAAGATGACTCAAGTACCTTCATTGAAGATGGACAACTCCTGTACGACTGAGAGCTTACACAGACACCATTGTGTTTATTTGTTTATTTATTAATAAAGGCTATCTTATCTTATCTTATCTTATTAGGATCCCCATTAGCTGTACCCATGGGCCAGCTAATCTTCCTGGGGTCCCCCTTTAAAAAAAAGAAAAAAACAATAATCAGTTTAATTTACAGGCAAATTTCATCAGAACATTATTTAAATATCTTAGTTCAAAGTCCATCCAACAAAGACCATCCTCAGTTCATTTTGTGTTCATTCTGGCTCTGGCCTGAAGGCAGTAGCCAGATGGAAGGCCCAGGAAGCGACCTCCCTCTCTCCTTGTGCAGCTGAGTTTTTTTTTGCCTTTTTCTGCACCACTACTGCATTTGTGGTTTCTGTTCCACATTGTTTTTCTGGATACTTTTGTACGCCTTTGCCGTGTTTTTGTGGAGGTTTGGTGGATTTGTTTACTTTGAGAGTCTAAAATGGTCCTGAAGAAAGGAGCTTTTTAAAGGTAAACAAAATGCTAGCTTTTCAGCTAAACCCATTTGAGACCTACACATTTCTTCTTCTGAGACACTGAAGAGGCACCAAGAGCCCCCACAGCTGCAGCACAGTGGAGGCGTCACAAGAGGAGCTACAGGAAACAAGTAAGGGACAAACGAGAGATGAAAGACTGTTGTGAAGCGGAGGGAGGAAGAGGAAGGAGGAGGTGGAGCTGACTAGTGCAGGACACCACGCTCTGAAACAGGGACAAACCCAGGAGGTGCTGCACCATTTCAGAGGATCAGAGGAGACAGCGAGAAAGGGCAGCCAGCCAGGTTTCTTCCGAGTGCTACAGTTTCCCCGACCTCCAAGGTCATGCGGGTCAGGTTGACACACAGAGGCTCAGCATTCTGACATAATTCATAGTTCTGACTTAGACAACTTTCTTTCGTTTTCACTGTTTCTTGTAGACGACATCCTCAAGGTCCTCTAGGCGCTGCCCCTTTGGACCACTGACGTAGCCACGGGTGTGCCAGTGCTGACCAAATTGGACCAGAATTTTGGCCAAAAAATAATTCTGTTGAATAGCTGCATGGAGCGCCCATCAGAGAAATGGTTAAGCCCATCCAAGTGTGCAGAGCGGAAGAAGAAAATCTAAACTTTTGAAAGCCTAGCTGGCGGCCATTTTAATATTAACTTCCTCACTAAAACTGAGACACGCAGTCGTATTTCAGGGCATGGAAATGAACGGAAGCTGACAGAGGGAGGAGAGAATGTGAGATGTCTGAGCGTAAAGCCAGGACAATGGAGAGACGAGAGCGGTGGAGAAATGATAAACTCGCGTTTTTGAATAATACTTGAAAGAAGGCTTGAAAGTGTCATATTTCAACGACTCAGAGAGGAGCATGATGCAAGTTAGCGCCTTTTTGACACAAAGGCCCATCTCTGCTCCTAACTCTCTAAGGGCTCGTCTTCTGTTTGAATTAGTGCCATGGAGCCAGACATTATTCTGAATTCCTACAGACAGCTCAGGACTCGGGGAAAGTGCTGAGCTCACAGTCACAGCTGGCACAAAGGAGTTTGCATAAAATCAAGTCATCGTTCTCCATCAGGATGAAGCAGATGGAGCAGGAGCAGAGAGATTAGGAAGAATGACCTGCATCTTCCTGAAGGCCGGGGTCTGTGATTGGAAAACGGAGGCTCAGGATAAGAATGTATTGCACATTTAGGTCTGCTGGATCGCATCAGCTTTCATCTAAACTCAAAAGAATGGGTGTGATGATAATAATAATGAAAAGTGGGCTAGTGGCTAGTACCCAGCGAGAGGACAAGAGGGCTTTCTGTTCTTTCTGGATGTTGTCCTTGCGCAGACCATGTTCAAAGGCCCTATACCTGATCTTTTTTTAATAACAAACGATGAAAGAGGAAGCCACAACATCAAATTACAATGCTAGTTCTGGTCCACTCACACCCTTTCCCAATATATTTGTAGAATCCCGATTCTTCACAGGGACGGATTTGTAAAGCCAAACTCTCAGATTCAGTCTCTGAACCTCAGCCGGATGCCCTGTGCAGAGAGAAAACAGTGACCATGAGCAGCTTTCACCTTTTGTAGGGCAAGAGCGAGAGTGGGGAGAGAAGAATTAGCTGAGGTCCAAATTTAAAAAAAAGCAAAGGTCTGGAACATAATTCACGGTTATATGGGGATTTTTAAGCCTTTGTTAAATCAGTAATTACTGTGCTTTGAAAACAATGCAACAAATCATGATATATTATTTTTAATTCTAAAAATACATTTTATAACAGATTATATACACAATGTGCCAATGCAGTGCTGTGTCTTTGCTCAGTTCAACTCTGAACCCTGTTTAGTCCTTTAGTCCAGGTTTAGTCCTGGTTTAGTCCAGGTTTAGTCCAGGTTTGGTCCTACTCGCTGCTCTTTTTAAAAGATCGAGGAACAGCCACGCTACTTGCGCTTAACAAATTCTGCACATGCAGATAATTCATGTAATCTCGGTTTTAAATCTTTAGCGAGTCATATTTTAATCATTACGTGGCCGTTTCGAAAAAGTATAAAAAGTGTCAAAGAACTCAGTGGCAGCTGTAGCTCTTCCTGTTCAGCTGCGTTAGCGCGTAGAGAGAAATATATGCACATGCAGCTGCAGGACTGAGGGATTCATGGTCGGGTCCAAAGCTTGAATCCAGGTTTTGGGTTCGGACGGGTTGGCACGTGGGTCTAGATCCAAACCGAGATCCACCACCTCTGGTTTAGTTATTATAGCGACAGGTGCATTAGCGGTGCAGTAAAGACTGTCAGGGTTTTGCTATGCAAATTAGCCAAGGCTGTACAGCTTGACCCACGAATAGTGCGACTTTACAGCTTGACCCAGTATGATAAATAGCAACTTAATGTTATCCTCTAACAGTCTCAAATTTTGTTTATAAGTGAAAACAAAACTATGTGAAGCTGCCTTGTTGCTACAACAATATTTAAACAGTGAGACATTGTTCACTGCTCTGTATTTGTCCTGTTTTAACTTGCGCCTCTGCTGCAGATGTTGGTGTTGGGTGAGAGACAGAACAAGTGGGAAGATTAAGACTATGGATGCCTAAAAATAGACAACGGTGGGCTGCCATAAACTAATATATTAGTGGGAAACCCTGACTGACTTTTAAGACTTGTTCACCATTTTTATCCAGGGTTTCTACTAGGGCTGAAAGATATAATAATAATAATAATAATGCATTAGTCTTATATAGCGCTTTTCCAGACGCTCAAAGTCGCTTTACAATTTGGTGCATTATTCATTCACTCCATACTTGGTGATGATAAGCGAGGCAACCAGTCTGCGCACATCAGCCACCACCACCAACCACTCACTCACTCACTCACTACATTCGCTAGGCTTCCTGGTGTTACTGAACGGTCTCCCATCCAAGTACTAACCAGGCCCTACCCTGCTTAGCTTCCAAGGTCTGACGGGATTGGGCATCGCAAAGGCGGTATGGCCATATCGAGATATGAACATTCAAGACATTAAAACTGAAAAAAGCAAGATATAAACAATATAGATTATCATCAATTAAAGTGCACTCTTTGTTATTATGTTTTTATTTTTCTGAAAAATACTTGATTTTCACTTAACCCATAGTTATATCGTATCGATATCGAGATATGGCATGAATATCGAGATATGAAATTTTGTCCATATCGTTCAGCCCGAGTTTCTACAATGTTGCAGCAAGTCAAATGTAATGTTTTTTAATGCTGTTCCCTTGTGGGCCAGTGAGGTCAGATCCGGCCTTAGAGGGCGTGGTCGGCCATGTTGCCGGCGACATAAAATCGACACCAAAAATGAAGCTTTAGACTTCCAAGGCCTCAAGTTGAATTTTGGTCACGAGTTCGTACACAAAATCATATTTTATGCTGCAGACTTTAGCTTGCCAATTCAGCACCGTGAGAAATGGAGACGTACCGATTTTAGTTTTGTTATCTGTTTAATGTTCTCTTTCCAACAAGTATACTATAATATATCCAGGGACCCTATTAGCCTGGCTAACGCTAGACGAAATATCACAAATGATATTTAGTCTGTGGACCACCAATTCATTTTCTCGAAGGAGAGGTGTTTACTATTGTCCATATCGGTTTATTGGGCGATACGAATGTCTCTCATATTTGTCTGCATGTAGCCATAGCCAATCATATCATCGTCTCAGATGACGTGTGATGTACCCGATGTAAACCTTCGAGCTAAACTATTTAGAACATGATCTGAAGCTTGATCGAAAGATGTCGTTGTGTCTGCTGCTGTCATGTTTCGTAAATAAACTTTTTATTTTATTATCCGTAAACAAACTACAAGCTTCCGTATGTCGAATAGCGCGTCATCGTCTTGCCGTCCCTCCTCGTTCTGTGATTGGTGCCCAAATCCATGCGATGATTTCAGCCATGGTCCCCAGACTGTAGTGCAGTTCGAAATGATTTGAGCGCACACAGCAGCATGGGTAGTCCCAGCCTAGGGCCCTATAACAGCGTTCTAAAATTCAGTCATGAGTTCGTACACCAACCATTTTTTTTATTTTTCCTGTTACTCAGATCACAACTTTGGGGTTGAGGGGGAAGTTTGATATTAAAAACTGCAGCTGAATTTGTTTTTTTGTTTTGTTTTTGACAAATGTATGCAGTAAAAATTGTTGAGCAACGTCTCAGAGCGGGTTCTGTCTATAAAGAAAACTTACTTATTCCTAAGAAATTTAGATTTAATGCCAGTGTGAATGTGATTTAATGCTTTTAATTTTTGCATTATTCATTTCATTACTTTTGATGCCTTTTTAATGCCCTGCGGAAACCCTGTTATCAGTTTTTATCCAGTTTTTTTATCCAACAAAATGTAAGGCCTACTGCTACACATTTCGAAAAACACAACCTTGTTAGTATTTCATTTGACGATTGTAGCTTGTGGTTTTTATCTACATGTTCATTAGGCCTTTCTGCAATCGGATCAAGCTTATTACATTTCAGTCAATCAGCCACAACTGCTCTGCTACAAGTCTGTCCTCTTCTCAAACACTTTCAACTGGCTAATTACCAGGCTTTGTGGGTGAGCCCCCCCCCTCCACTGTTACGGCACGCTATAATTATAAAACAAAAACAACACCAGTTATGTTTTGATGAGGCAACAACACAGAGAGCTAAGAAATTAATCGCGCCTGAGATGGGGACCGTTTTACAAACTGTCTGAGAACAACTGCTCGCTTGTATATTCCTATTGATTTTCTTCATATTCGGCTTTAATAATGAAAAATAAATAAAGATTTTTTAATAAGAACACTGAGCTGTTGGTTAATTGTCCTCAAGGTGAAACGATGATTGCAACAACGGGGTATTTTCATGATGTGAGTTATACACTGAGAAATGTGGGTCAACAAGAGCTGGTTCTCCTATTAAAATTGGTGTAAATATGAATTGAATTGTTGCGTATATTTCAGTCATGTGACTTTTGTTGTTATGGTGGCCATTTTGAACACCGAAGTAGAATTATGCAGTACTACAACATGTAACAATATCTCTACTCAGGATATAAAAGAAAAACAACTGATTGACAGTAGCACTTTTATGTACTCGTAATCATTGCTCAAGAAGGTAACAGTAAAAACACGGCCCCAGAGAGCAGACGTGTATTTGAAGAAACCAGTGAGTCAGTGTTTAAGATGTTAGCATGCTACCGGTTAGCATTTAGCTTCCTCAGTGTTCATAGATGTGAGCCGCACATGTGTTTATCGTGTTGAAGCCATTGGCAGTTGATGACAGTTGCTAACCGGTAGCATGCTAACGTCTTGAGCAGATTAAACACTGACTCAGACTGAGACTCTGTTGACATGACAAACTGAAAATCCCAGAGAAAGGTTTTCTGTTTCCTCTTTGATGAGTTAATTTAGTCTGAGGAGTGAAGCAGCTCTTTAGTAAATCCTGCTGCAGCTCGACAGACAGCGCTGCAACATCTGTGCCACATTTGCTACATTTGTAATCACATAAACATGCGCTCTCTGGGGCCGTGTTTTAACTATTTACTTCTTGAGCAATGATTACGAGTAAACTGGTAAATTGACTCAAATTATATAGTGCTTTTCTACCTTTATCAGCAAGTACATAAAAATGCCTCTGTCAATCAGTTGTCTTTCATTTTCATCCTGAGTAGAGATATTGTTAAATGTTATAGTACTGCATAATGCTATTTCGGTATTCAAAATGGCCACCGGAACTATGCGTGATGTCATTGGAAACGCATGTATAGACAGAAATATGCACTCCTCCACTGGTATGGATCTCGCATTGCTCCAAACTTAAAAGGGAATGTCTGCTCTGGGAGAAATGAGAAGCCACAGCTCCCTCTGATTCCATCTCCTCCATATTCAGACCGATCTGTGAGTCGTGCCCCCAGCCCTCCTCTCACAGGCTGCACACTCACACACAGGAGCGGCATCTATTACAGAGACGCTGGTTCAATCCAACAGAGCAGAGACGGGGCCGGTCCCAGAGGGAAACTGAAACGGGACAAAGGGAATGGGAGAGTGCATGGATGTAATGAAGGAGAAGAACTTGAAGTGGACATGCGTAATTGTGGCTTATAAACCTGCTTTTGAGTACCCAAACACTGATATTTTTTATGTTTAAGATATTGAAGGATGTACGTGTATGGAAAAGACACCAAGAACGTTTTTTTTTTTTTAAGCCGTTGTTGGGTTGGAGCTCCCTCTGCAGTGGTCAATGTAGAGATGTGTAGCTTTTTTATCCTTTTAACATCTTTCATAGCAAAATATAAAAATGGCTAAATTACCCCATACAATGCTTATTTTATGATATTTTGTCGCTAGCGAGCCGGAGATTTCCAGGAAGTAACAACATTGCACCGCAAAAGCCGGCGTCCATCGCATATTCATTCACAAATATTGACAGATTTTGTATCCACATGTACTTGCAGAAGGCGACCGAGATGACGCTGTAATCTAAATATGGTTGTTTCCTTTCTGGGAGACAGCTGCCACAAAAATCGGGAGAAATATTCTTCTTGTGCAGACAAAACTTTAGGGCCGCTTTTCTCAAAATTAGGTTTTTGCTCCACTCTTGCAACAACATCTCCACTTTAGTAGCTCCTACAGACTCCAAACTACCGTCGTGGACTAAACAATATTTTGAAATTAAATTTTGCACCGATTTTTTTTCTTTTCTTCTCACTTATAAATAGCTTATTCGAAAAGCAAACAAGATCCAAAATCCCTTCTTTGTAACTAATATATCAACAAAAATAAAAGCATGAATTTAAATCTGGCCCTATCCATTATTTAGATTTTGTTGCTGAAAATATAGGCATTTTTATGCATAAAATGTTCTATATGAAAACATACACAAACTTAAATGTTTTCCTCCTCATATTTATATCAGTAATCTACAGCAAAAGTTTCACATTGATCAATCTAAATACATTTTTCCGTACGGTGAGAGGGACAAAGATTTCAAATAGAACCATTGTGTTACCAAAGACGAGCTGCGACAGGCGTCAGCCAGTAGGCCTGCACATGATATCGTATCACGATATTAGGTGATGCAATATCCGTATCGCAAGAAGCCAAAATATATCGCAACATCACTAAAGTCTTCAATTTGACTGAGGTCGACACATTTTTTGCAAACTCAGCCACAAAACAAAAACAATGAACAGAACTTACACATGTGTGGATGTTCTAGTTTTAGTTAAACATGTCCTAATTTAGTTACATTTTAGTCTTGTTTTGGTCGCAATGTAGTGTTTTTTATGTCTTCTTTTGACACAATTTGCTGAAAAAGTAGTTGTGTTTAATTTGAATGGAACTTCTCCCCATGGTCTTTATGTGGACTGCAGGCTCAACTGAACGTTAGTGTTGCTGATGAAGCTTTTTGGATGAGAGGCGAAATGTTCAACACTTCAACTACAGAGTACAGAAGACGATACAAGAACCTTCATAGGCTCTTCAGTGGAACATATTGTGTTGAAATGGTTTAGTGAAATATCCCAATAATATCATCGTTATCATGATCGTTATCGCATATTGCAAGTTCCTTCAATATCGTGCAGCCCTATCAGGCAGTGTCTGATATTTTGGAACTCCAGTGAACCATCCTCTTGCTATAAATAGGATCTCTGTCAGGCGTCTCATCAACAAAATACAACATGCGCCGCACGAGTCCGCCACATGCCGGACTATTAGGTTGTCATTATTGCGAAAATGTCCCGTTGAGTAGGGGTGCCGTTAGTCCGACATCTCTTTAGTCAGAAAAAAATGGACCCATTGGAAATAAACACCAATAGCATGCGGCACTTGCCTCGGCGAAACACACGGCGTCTGGAGCTTTAAAGTCACAATAAACTTTGGTCGTGAATAATTTTCTTAGAACTATCACATAGTGCAGGCTCACGATTTCACAAGCCCCACATCTTGCAATATGTCATCTAAAGATATTTCAGCTAACCGCATGCTAACCGATGGATGATGCCATATTAAAAGCAGAAATGAAATTAGTCCAGTGTGAAAAATACTCCAAGAACACATTTCTTTATGTGCAGGGCGTCTCCGCAGACTTGACCCAACCTTTCTTAACAGTGTGGTTTTAAGTGCACATCGAGTCGGGCTCTATTGACACGCTTTGAAAATGTCATTATATACATATAAAAGTTCAGTTACACAGCAGGAAAGAGGAGAGAGCAGAACGAATGCCATGCACTAGCCCACGCAGTCATGCATTTTCTGGCGATTTTAGCTTCATTTTTATTTATTTTTTACATATGTGAGCCTTTGGATTTATAAGTGTGAATATTGCAATCTGTGCTCTGTGTATAAACAAATAAAAGAAGGCTGTAGACTTCTGGCTGGAAAGTAGCTTCAATATTGGCTGCGCCTCAAGTCTATCAGTGACCACCTTTCGTGCATCATCTGTTGCTTTTTCATCTGAGACGAGTTTGGAGTTTGGAGAGTGACGTAAGCTTGATTGAAAAGCTTAAGTCCTTCACATTTTCGTACTTGGTAGTGAAGTGCGAGTTGCGTACCTATAGTCGTCGTTCCACGTAGCGCGAACCGGCCGCACACGCCACGATCTACGTGCACGTATCTACACTAGCCCGCAGACCTTTCTGTTTCCACCACACACACACATGCATTTGTTGTGGGCGGAGCTGCACGCTGTACAGATCGTCATTAAAAGATTTGTAAGCCGCGATGAGAACAAATGTGGACAAATGCTGTCATCTGGTGGGAGTTATGGAATCATTCAGAGGAGCCAAGCTGTATTAAAACAGAAAAGAAACTGCTAAACTACGAACTATGAAGGTAAGCTGCATGCAAATGTTATGCTAACACCAGCTAAAGCTGCGCTAACAGCGGCTAAATGCTATTATCGGCAAAATCCCCTTTTAGCACAGCGGTATGATGTTGTGAAATATTAAATCCGTATGACCTGCGTGTCAATAGTGAGGGCTGTCCACTCTCTCGTTGCCAATCAGAGGCCAGCAGTCTGTTCACGTCACATCAGACACGGGTCAGCGCTTTGGCCACAGCCAGAGGTCGGGCCCAAAACCTATACCTGGTCAGACCGGTTTGGCCCTGGCCTTTGTTATGGAAAAGCTCGACAAAGCGGGTGAAAGAGCCATTCGGCTGACACGCGCCTGCATGTGGAAAAGAGCCTTATGTTCCCAGGTGTATGGCTGTTACCTCCCACGGGTTTTGGGGAACAGTGGTACTTCCAGACTCTGAAAAGCGTCGCACCCTAACCTTAACCCGCCCGATGGGTCCGAGCCCAAGCCTAATGCTAACCCTTAAGCTATGATCTTGGGAAATGTTTTGTTGTTTAAGGGCGTACTGGTTCATGCTGGGTTAGGAGGTCAGATGGACTAGGTATAGCTAGGACCTCGCCCATTAGAACATTTAAAAACCCATTAGAAAGTCTGTTCTTTGAGTATGCTGTTTTCTCTTTTCTTGTGACGACTCTGCCTGCAGCATTTTGCATTCATTTTGTAAACAAGCACTTTTACAAGTTTAATAGAAATGAATGCAAGAACTATTTTCTCTAGATCAAGGTAACTTTGGTCAAAACGAATTCCTAACTTTTTAAACATTGTCTCAGAGAAACTTTTCAAGGTTCAAAGAGTCCTTATTATGGAAATTTGAGGGGGAAATGGTTAAACGTTACGTTAAATATCACTGGTCACGGGCCTTGGCAGCCGCACTATAAAGCCAGCGCTTCAATTGTACATCAGCAGTTACAGAACACTTTTTGACTAATGGTTTTAACCCTTTAACAGCTGCCTGAACACTCCCACTGAACACTATTATAGCATCTCAAATCCTTGCCGGACCCCCCCCCCCAAAAAAAAAAATACAACAACAAACAAACTGGTAAATAGGGGAATCAAAGTAAGCAGCAACATGCCCACAAAGTTTTCTTACACATCCATCTCGACGATTGTTAAAGTACCAACTGAAAAATGCCCCACATGGCATAAACAACATGTAAAACTAGGCAGAAATGTCACGGCAACTCTTCCTTTTGGAGGAATGTATATGCAATAACTTCTCAGTAGGACACGCCGGTGAGCACGCTTTGCAGGGTTTAAAAAGCATTAGAAGTCATTAAATGAATCGTGCCAAAATCAAGGCCTTGAATGTCATTAAAACGCATTAAATTTGATTAAATCTGGTATTAAATCTAAATGTCTTTATGGCATTACTCAACAACTTTTACTGCATAATTTATTTATGTATTAGTTTATTTGACAGGGACAGTACACATTAATGAACATTTCTGTAAATGTGTCAGTATTAGCTGCAAAGCTAGTTTTCAACTGTTGTCCCTGGGCCAGGTGTATAATGCCAACAACAATTATAAAACATATAGGACATTTTAAAAGTTGAGGCAACATCTTATATAACATAGCATTTGTTTGTACTATTCATACATTAATAACATCTGAATGTTCGTTCTGTGACTTGCACAACAGAATGGAGAGTTTAGTGCAAGGGCAGGTCACACAGTTCAAACAGACATTATAAGGATAAATATGTACAGTTATTATTTACAAAACAACATCTGTGCAGAGCATCCTGACACTTGGCTCAGTCCTGCACCAGGAGATCTGTATAGGCAAGGCAAGGTACTTTATTTATACCGCGCATTTCATACACAAGGCAACTCAATGGTCTATAGGGTCTAATGAGCACATTGTTGATTTGAGTTTAACAGTTTTTTAGTTGAGTCCTAAATGTGTTAAATGTGGGGCATTCTCTTATAGTGAGAGGGCTGCTGTTCCAGATGTTACAGCCTCTGACTGAAAGAACAGTCTGGCCAAAGGTGGTATGTCTGAAGGCCACTTCACAGTCTCCTCTAACCATAGACCGAGTGGCTCTGCCAGAAGAGGATTTAAATTTTATGAATTTGATTAATGGCGGTGGTGCAAGTTCAAAGTCTTTTTTTGTTTTGTAAACCATACAAGCAAATTTAAGGTATTTAAAGTTTTCAAAGTTCAGAAGGTTGTACGTCTCAAGAATGCGACAGTGGTGGTACGAAACAGGTTTTCTAGCAAAAAAATGTTAAAGCTTTTTTATATAATGATTCTGTTTGTCTAAAAGTGGTTTCATTTATAATAGACCAGTTTGTAAAACAATATTCGATGTACGAGAACACCATAGCAGCAGAAACATCCTAGCTGCCTGAAGTGTCATTGATGAGTGAATATATCTGAAGTTATGAAGTTATGAATTTAATTGTTTTTTTAAAGTGAATCAATAGTATCAAGATTATGGTCCAAAACATATTTGTTTGGGCAGTTTTGCCCATTTTATCCAATTCTCTTTCCTCTGAAATGTTGGTAAATCTTAAGATATGTGATATGTGAAGATTTTTTTAATGCGTTTGTGGCATCAAAATGTAGTATTTGGGCATTAACATGGCATTAAAATGCATTACATGTGACTTGCTTCTGCCTGTATAAACCCTGCTTTGTCCCTTTGACATATCAGTGTCGGCTGCCACAAGAGGATGCTACTCAACCAACATACAAATGCCCAATTTAATCCCAAGTCCGTGCTACTTCTGGGCATAGGCAACATCCAAAACTTGGGAATTTTGTTGGACATAAATCAAATGATTGCACTGATTCAATGTTTCTCCATAGATGTAAATGGGACATTGAAATTTCATGGGCCATTTTCCCCAAATGCATTTTTCTCACATCGGCGCGACAATATCTCCACATCAGTAGCTCCGACAGACTTCAAATTTTCCAGCTTTGGAAAGCAATATTTTGAAGATTTTTTTTCAGAGGGGAATTCCTAGCCTGATCTATTGCATTTTTAATCTCAAAAAACAAGGCAAACTTAAAATGTGTACAGATTTACCCACTAAAAACGGCTTACACATACATACATACATACACATACATTACACATACATAATATTCAAAATCCCCTGTGAAAAAGTCTTTAACTAATATGTCAGCAAAACAAAACCATACATTTAAACCTAGCTTGATCTATTATTCAGATTTTGTCGCCGGAAAATTTGGGGCATTTTTAGGTATAACAGGTAGGGTGACCAGATCTTAACCGCACAAATGTGGGACAGCAGGTCTATTTAAGTGGGACAAATCATGAAAATGAGGGACATTTCGCAGATGTAACAAACAATATCATTATTTTCATTACATATGATATATTTTGTGAAATTAAGTGTATGTGCGTAAATAAAGTTGTGTGTTATAAGGAAAACCTAATACTCTATATTTGATTCCCAAAGTCTTTATTTTATAAGAAACTTAGCATTGATGCATAGGCCAAGAAAACAAAACAAACTTTATGCATCCTCCCAGCCCAGAACTATTGCAGGAGGATTGTTCCAAAAACCCACTGCAGAAAGGAAAAAGAAAACAAATGAGTAAATTGTTATTATAGTGAAATAGCTAACATTTTCATAAAAAATAGGATATACTTACTTACTTCTTTCTTAACTTGTTCCTTCTGAAAGGTCTCTACATGCTCATCATGTATCCCAGTCCAGAACTGCAACGGTAGGATTGTTCCAAAAACTCACTGCAGAAAGGAAAGGATCAATTTGTTAAACATGTTATAGTCAAATAGGTACATTTACATGAAAATAAGAACTTACTTTACAACTTCTTCATCAGCTTGTATTTTCTACTGCACTGTGCACATTCCAGCATGGCTTTGTCCTTTAGTGCATAACTGTAGAAATCTTTGCAGCTTTGATTGAAGTTGTTTTTAATCTGAATTTCAGACTTGATTAATTCTACAGAGCTTCGATTACGCTGGTCTGTCCAGGCAGCTGTCATGTGAGAAAACACCCTCTCAACTGCAGCATTGGTGATGGGGATACTGAGAAGAAATGATGCAAGGACTGACATATTTGGTGCTTGTTTGCCTTTGAGTAACAGTTCCCATCTTTCAGGAACAGGAACCTTTCTCTCCACAATTCCTAGCTGATATGGCATAGTTGAGCAGTACTCTTCATATAGGTCATCCAAGTTTATTTTACTTTTCAACTGAAGGATCTCCACTGCATCACAAAGCTGAGAGAAGTTGAACTGGCTCTTTAAAGACAGGCTGGCTACATGCTTCTGATAATTTCCATCAGAAAAATCATACCATTTCTCAAGATAAGCCAGTGCAGATGTGTAGAAGTTTGCTAGATCAGTCTTTATTTTTCTCGCCTCTTGATTTGGGATGTTTTGTAGTAGGGCACTTGTCTCCATTCCAAAAAAGGAATCAGAATAACGTTGCTGCAGCTTTGTCTTCAAGTTGACCATGATGTCATACAAATCACATACAGTTCCCTCCTCTTTCTCAAGTACAAGCACAACTTCATGAAATACTTTTAGTGCATTACTGAGAAATGACAGGTACACTTGTAGTGCAAGAGTGTGTCCCTCTCCATCAATGTCCTTTTTGAACAACTCCCATAGTGACTTTGGACACTGATCTTCCCCCAGGGACAAAAAGTAGCTCTTGATGGCACTCCAGGAATCATGTAGCCGTGCTACAGCAGGCCACAAGCTTAGCCATCGAGTCGGAACGTGTCTTCTGATAGTAAAATAATCTTCTTCCACAAAAGCAAACACTGCTTTTAATTCTTCAGTCCGTTTGGCAGATGATGAAAAGTGGCTGAAAATTTTGTTGACCACCATCTCTATATCAATGTCCAGTCTGTCTCCAGCATGTTTAGCTGTATTATGCACTACGTGTGCCATGCAGTTTGCCTTAACAATACCACTGTTGTTTACTTTGAGTTTCTGGAAAACAGAGTTGTTTTTCCCGTAATTTACACTTGCATTATCAGCACAAAATGCTGAAACCATGTCCAGGCTTAAGCCATATTCATTGATTTTGTTTGTTATTTGTTTGTGTATACTGGCTGCCGATTCATCACTGTCTTCGTAAAAATCCAGTATCTTGCTTTTCATTCCTAATTCTGGAGTCCAATATCTGACAGACAGTGGGAAAAGTTTTGTACTTCCATGGTTAGAAGCATCTGAGGCCACTGAGAAATATGGTGAGGATGCAGTCTTTTCAGTCTGTAAATGATGTACAATAGGTGCCTTTAGTTCTTTTAGACATGTTTCGACTGATGCAGGAGCGAGGACGTCTGTCACTAAAGCTGCTGCTTTTGTGCGGCCACACGACAACTTTTTTGCAATCTCAGAATCAGGGCACACGACTGGGGTCAGTTTAATCTCACAGTCTGCACTTCTGTATGAGTGGGAATGCTGAACTGTGTGGTAAACGAGTGCTAATTCGGCTGCAGTTACCTTGTCACTTTGTAAATCTTTGCCTTTTTGCAGATAATCCTGCATGGACCTGGACGTGTCTTTTGTAAGCTGGTTTTTCATGTGGGTCTCTGATTTCTTGTGCCTCTTCACGTCGAATTCCCCACCGTGAGCGACAGAAAATTTACTTTGGCATAACTCGCAAAAAACAGACTGAGAATCTCCATTAACTGCTTTTGCCCAATAATATACAGTACTTGTACCCAGTCACGATTGTAGGAGCATCTCCGTTTTTTAGCGGTTTTTTCCATGCTTTTCTCCAAAATGCTAACATTTCTTCGGTCAGTGACTGACGTGATTTTTTTTCGCGGCTTTGTTGTTAGGGGCGTGGCGTGCCGATGTTGTGGGGAAGAACCGCGGCACGTGCTGACTAGCAGGCAGCTGTCAACTAAACCAAACCCCACTCCTATCAAAAGTATTTTTGCCCCCGCTGCAGCGCCGCATTACTGGCTCTTGGTTTAGGGGAGAGAGAGAGGAGCAACAGGAGATCGCAGTCATGTCAAGCAAAGTCCGTGTTTGTCTAATTTAAAAAAAATATGTGCTGATGATATTAAAATGCGGGACACACGATCAATTTGCGTGATGCGGGATTTGGGATGAAAATGCTGTGCAGTCCCGCACAATGCGGGACAAATGGTCACCCTAATAACAGGCCTAACATTTTTATTTAAAAACAGAAAACTTGCAATACATTTTATTCTCATATTTATGTCAGTAATCTACAGCCGACGTTTCAAATTGATATGTCTAAATTTAGAAAGTTTCCCTATTCACCTGCTCCGTCGTGCCTTAAAACCGGGTTAGGGTTTTTGAGCCAACAACCCAATTGCAAAGTGTGCAAATAACCCACGTGGACTATTCCGATGCCCGATAGAGACGGCTGGATCATCATGTCAGTCCTCAGAGCTGTATTCTGACTGAAGGGTGTCACAAATGTGGCTACTCCGGTGGTTCCACTAGTCTCCGCTCTCCCACTTTGAAAAACGGACTCTCTTTCAACATTAACCGAAGAGTCTTGTTTCAAGCGCGGCTGCCGGTTTTCGTGCCGCATCTGTTTCTCTTTTTGTTTTCAGTTTCTGCCGAGCATTGAGCTAAGTGCCTCTCAGTCAAAGTAAAAAAAAAAGAAAGAAAAGGCCTCTTCAGAGAGCATCTTCACACCTGTCACGGGGAATTCCAAAAGTTTGCACAAAGAGCGAGAAAAAGAAACAATAGCAGGGGTGGATGGAAATAGATATTTTTGCACATTGTGACAGGTTTGCTTTTTGGATGAATGATTTACCATGGACTTCCAGAAGGGAACGTCTTCACAGTTATTCTAGTTATTTGCCCGTAACTTGAATAATTCACGGATAAGGTCATGCATAGAAACATAAGATGGCTGTGACGCTTGTGCTAAACTATACCCAAATAAATCCGTTTGTGGTAAAAGGGCTCTCCATGTCCGACTGCCTCATGTCCTCTCTGACACATCTGACACCTCCCTCGATCCGGCCGATGTTCTGTCTATAGTACAGTTCTAAATATTAAGTACAAGACTGGAAAGTTTTGGAGACTGTAGGAGAGTGGAGATGGAGATAGCTGCTGTTACTTCTGTGCACGTAAATTTGTCCCGTCTTTAGCCGCTCCGGTCTCCAAAAAATGAAACAACCATGTTTCGATTACCGCGTCATCTCGATTGCCTTTACACACCGGTTACACACGGGCACTAAAAGAATAAGCCTGAATGTTCATCATTAGGCAGTATTTATAATCTCAATAACGCTCGCTCGCAATGCTTTCTAATTTTTCAATGCTGCTTTATAATAAAATGTCCCCCTTAGCTCATAAAAAAAGACTGTGTGATGAATGGCTGAAGCAGGATGAGCAGCTGCGGTGATTGGCTGACTCGAAGGTGCGGTTCGAAATGGGGCCGGTAGGTAGGTCTTCCAGGTTGAATTTGCGCTTAAGCTTCATTTGTCTGCGCCTCTGACAATGCGCGGCGCAATGGATCAATCCTCAACGCAACCTGGTCATCAGCAGGAGAAACCATTACAAAAACAAACAGACTTCAAGTGTTTTTGCAGGTCTTGAGTGTCTGCAGCCTTCAGTTTAGCGATAAGTGATGATGACACACGCGCTCTGTTTCTGTGTGCACAAACACTTATGGTACGTGCCACAGAACGTAAATATTAAGAAATATAAACTAAAACTTGCACTGTCACTTTAGTACAATGCATATCACTGGGTGGAAAGTCTATGTTTTCATCTGCCGTGTCTAGTCTTAAGGACACTTTCATACAGTTGGTTCGCGGTAGCGGTTACTTCACATTTCGGTTCAGTTAGTTTGCGGATCCATCACATCGGTTCAACGGTTCACAAAAGCAACGGGAAGCTGCATGGACAATCACCAAATCCACGGTTGCACACCCACATCTTGCGCACCTCGGTCTCAGTCTACCAAGCATTGAGCAATGGATGTGGTACGACACAAGGCTTTCAACAAATGGTAAATTAAGTCATTGCAATTTGTTTTAGATCTAAGAACTCCTCAGGTACAGCGTAACATCATGCCTTAATGTCATGGCCCTTTTCAAATGACTGGGCCAGGCCAACTATCTTCTCTTTAGCCTCTCTGGTCTTCATCACCTGTTGTTCTGACCTCATCCAACTTTACCCCCCTCTTTCCATCGTCCCGCTCCATCTGCCTCTACCTGGCATCCAGATCGTTGACCTGCTGCTTGGAATGACCATGTTTCCCTGAAGAGCAGCCATTGTGCTCGCGGACAGCTGCGCGCACTGCCCCTATATGTGTCGCTTAGAGTCTTTCATAAAAACATAATGAGATCTTTTTTTCCACTGAGAAAGTCAAAGTGATTTTCTGTGACTTCGCCTTAACCGGTGACTGGCAGTAGTGAGAATATGTCAGTGTGGCAAAGTGCGGTGCGTAGAATGAAGGGGCCGTGACTTGTTCCAGCTCATTCGAAAGACCGTGAAAATGAGCTGTTTTCTCTTTGTCACAGGGTCAGTAGGATAATACTGCACTCCCATGAGTCGTTGTGAGTGTCAGCGGCGGCTCACCTCTGCGTTCAAATGGAGATCATGAAAGCCAGTGGCACTCTAGAGGAGCAGGGTCCCTTTTCATTGACCCTGTGAGCTACTTTTATACAACAAAAGAATGGAATGTACTTAAAGACACTTGTGTAGCTTATGCGGCGTAGGTGGAAGAGGCTGGTTTCCTGCAATGGAAACACTTTTTGTGCCTGGATGCTTCGATTCTGGTTGGACCGTAACTTGCGGTCTTGCGATAAGATTGTATTATGTTCCGCACTGTACCCCTGGCTTTGGGGTTTGGATTTTAATATTACGCTCTTATCTAGATCCTGAGGAGGTCGGTATGAGTATTGTTTGTTTGTTTGTTTGTTTGTATACTTTATTATCCTCATAAGGAAATTTGTCCTCTGCATTTGACCCATCCTTCAATTCCAACCCATAAAGAGCAGTGGGCGACGGCAGTGCAGATGTGGTCAGAATCACCTGGCTGAAGGATTCACCATTTGTACATGATTTTAGTGGTAGAGGAAACTGTAGTACCCGGAGGAAATCTACGCAGAGATGGGGAGAACATGCACACTCCACACAGAAAGGCCCCGTCCTGGTGGGAATCGAACCCAGGACCTTTTAGCCATTCTGCCCGAGTAGCTAAAATATCTACTTAAAGCAGTACTAAGTAACTTGTTTACCTTAATAAATCCTTTCCGTAGTCCCTCTGGGGGTAATACAAGTGTTGATGGGATGATTGGGGGGTCTTTCATCTCCCCCTGGTGTCTCTGTCCAGAAAACCACAATTGTAACTTGACTGCCACCGGACCGGAGCACCAATACACACTAATGGAATCACGAAGAAGAGGCTAACAGGCTAACGGGCAAAGCTAACTGCGGGCTAGCGCCACTTAAACAGTATTTACAGCCAAGTTTGAGTGACAAAAATGATCTCCATTGTATAATTGTATGTACAATATCCCTCTGTCCCTTTGTCTTTTCTGTCAGCGTAGTATTTACTCTCACAGACAATTAATGAGTTAAAAAACGCAACATGCTGCAGTGGGACTTACTGTATGGCCTCTTTGGGCATGAGTTACTTAGTACTGCTTTAAGTAAGAGTAACTTTACTTTCAAACAGTTTTCCTCAAAAAGAAGTCAAACGTAGTGACCAACAAAATTGCTCAAGTAAGAGGTATAAAAGTACCGACCAAAATGTGCCTAAAAGTCCATTTTGTGGTCAGGCAGGGCCACTGCAAGTCATTTTGTGTCCTACGCAGAAGTGTTTGATGGATGGACGTTTTGTCTGTTGTATGAATAGGGAGTGCCTGAAGTCTCCTCGCGCAGAACAGACATCCCACCCTCGAGTTGTATCATCGTTCGCATTGGCACACCTTTCTATAACTCTTCTGTCTAATCGTTCTCATTCACATTCACATTTAAAATAACGGTGTCACAAATACCTCTCAATCCCTTTCAGTCACAGTGGCCTCAGTGTGGTTCCCCCCGGAGACTTGATGCCCGATGCACAGCGCGCTATGAGCGTACAGCAAACTGGTGACAGAGTTACTTTCGAGATGCTTCGTTAGATTCCTTTTCAATTCAACATTTTCTGGTGGCACTTGAGGACAGAGGTTGCTGGAAGGTAGAAGGTTAATCCAATGCTCTTAAGACGCATGTTCATTGATGAATATTGACGCACATTTAGTACCCTAGTGTAACACGAAAGGCGACCGAGATGACGCTGTAATTCAAATATGGTCAATTCCTTTCTGGGAGACAGCTGCGGAGAAAAACGGGAGAAATATACTCGCGCATGTGCAGATGTTACAAAACTTTAGAACCTGTTTTCTCCAATTACAAAACAACATCTCCACTTTGTTGCTCCTACAGACTCCAAACTTTCCAGGCTTGGACTGAACAATATTTTGAAGGTTTCTTCACAGGGATTTTTCAATATCCAAATCCTCGCCTGATTGTATTTAGCTTTGAAACTTATAGCTTATTCAAAAACTAAACAAGATCCAAAATCCCCTCTGAAAATAATCTGTGTAACTAATCAACAAAATAAAACTATGACTTTAAATCTGGTTCAATAGCGAGAATTTTGGCAATTTTTAGGAATACAATGTTTTATTATATGACAACATAAAATGACAAAACTGTCAAAAAAAGCAATGATTTGTTTAAATGTTACACTGTACACTTTAGCTGTAGATCTCAAGCACTTAGGCACAGGATTGATTTGAGTAAATTGAACTAGCACTCCCTTTGTCACACTTTAAAACCTGATAAAAATAAAATAAGGTCCACTTCCTTCAAACCCAAATGAACAAAGCTATAAATGTTCCCCAAAGTTACAACTTCTATTCCCAAGGCACAAAGCAAGGCAAGCTGTGGCCCGAATCAGCCATATTCTTCTCAAACCTCACAGTAAATGAGAGCACTGTGAAGGCGGCGGCAAACAATAGAGTCGTCAATACTAACCTTCAAAGTGAGTCTAATGAGAACGGACTGCTTGACCCCGCTAGACTCAAGGAAAGTAATGTAGACCTCGCCAAGTGACATCACGGTAAAAGCTCCAGAATCCAGTAGGCGGAAATCGTTCTGATACTTATTACTGGCTTCGTTGACTCATTTTTCGCTCGAGGATGTAACAGCGAACCAGACACACTGTAATTTGGCATATTGGGCTTGGATGTGGGCGATTTTATGTAATCGACGACTTTTGTGTCCATGATGCTTCGTCCCACATTCATCAGAGTAAAGCAAACATACAATAACCCAAAACAAGGGTAAATTAAGATTTATGTGGTGATCATTTCAAACACATCTTTCACTATCTGGCATATTGTTGGCTAGAACATGCTATATTGATGGAAGGATCAAAGTTGTAGTGTTTGGTCGAACCTTGGCACTAGTATCAGCTTATTATTACATACGTTACAACACGATGTCGCTACTTTATGAAATCCATGCGTGCTTTGATACTATAAAGGAATTATCTCGCCGCTGCTCAAGGTGCTTCTTCTTCCCTCTCAGCTCCTCACTCCCTCTCCTCTGTTTGGTCAAAGAGCAGTCTTCTTCTCTAATCTGGGAACTAAATCTGGCCCAGAGCAGGTTTTGCGCTAAGGGCATGTTTCCATGGAGATCTACCCTGATAGAAAATTATCCAGCTTTGTAGCATGGCTAAACCAGGGTTACCGCTAAATTTACCTCGCTAGACCTCTAATCCAGCTTCGTAGTATACCCCTCTGCTGTCATTAAAAACTATTCCTAACCATTATATTTCTATTTTTGTTTTGAAAAGCATTTGTTGAATTGATTTTCCAGTTTCTGTAGCAGCAAATAAAAGCTGAAATAAGAGCTTGGGAAAAATGTATAAAAATAAGGAAGGAGGTCCCTTGGCATTTGGAATAGTTGCCATGGGAGATTCAAAGAAACCTCAAATATGCAAATCTGATAAAAGCTTGTTCATCCCTTTGTCGGTTTGAAGCCAGCTTCTTGGTCCGCTGACACACAGGGAGATATCAGTTGTTGGTGTTACTGAATGTGTCCTGATAGGTGGTTCTTCAGTGTCGGCAGAACTGGTTTGTGTGCTTCGAGTGTTCTCATATGCTGCATAGCAATTGTGATGTTTGACTAGTTCCGTTACTTTAGTTGGCAAAGGAAGCTCATCTTCAATGTAAGCTTTCACACTGTTGTACACATTGTCCTGACAACGTTTTGCTGCTTTACATAATGTTTTCCAGGACTTCTCAGTGAACTTTTCTAGATTTCCAACCCTAGCTGATGTTCCATGGCAAAGGCACCTTTTCCAGTTTACTTTTTTGCTGCCGTGCTTTCAGGCTTGGCAACATCTAAAGAAAAGACAGCTGCTGATGTTCCTGCCTTTGCACCACTGGCTCCTGAGCCTGAGGGCACAAAGTTCTGCTCATAGTGGAGTGCATGATTTCCTCCATAGCCGGTGGTGGTAATCTCTAAGTTTGTAGACTCAGTTTCCCCTGAGGCAGACTGACAGAAGCATCTACGCCAACAGACCACCAACCACATCCAGGTATTAACCAGGCTGCACCCTGTTCAGCTACCGAGATCCGACAGGATCGGACACAAAGCACTAATCATCCATCCATCCACCACCGTGTGTGGAGTGGATGAAGAAATCAAATACAAATCTCTGACACTGTGTAAAGCGCTTTGGGTGAAAAGCTTCACACGGTAAGTTTCCATTCCAGGAAACCGGGGCCTTTCTGTGTGGAGTTTGCATGTTCTCCCCATGTCTGCGTAACTTTCCTCCTGGCACTCCGGTTTATCCTACCACTAAAAACATGTACAATAGGCCAGGATGAATGAGTGTGAGTGTGGGATAACGGATGCAAATGAGCTCATTGCTACAATCCGGTGTGGCGTGTTCATTAACATGCACTGTCCCTACCAAATAAACCAATAAATAAAAAATAATATCCACACACACACACACCTCCTCCAACCCTTCTCAGGGGGATCCCATGGTCCCCCCCAGCTCAGATACATAACGTGTCCTGGGTCCTTCAACGTGTCGTGGGTCTTCCTGCGGAGGAAACTCATTCCGACCACTTGTATATGCGATCTTGTCTTTTCAGTCATGGCCCAGATCTCATGACCATAGGTAGGAACATAGATCAACCGGTAACTCAAGAGCTTTGCCTTTTGACTCGGCTCCCTCTAGTTCATTATAAATGTATGAACTATTCTTGAATAATTCTCTTCCTCCTGAGAGAGGAGGTTTGAAGCAGCTGGACCGCTTATCTCTCCAACACTGTCAACACTTCCCTTCAAGGCCAAACCACAGAGCTAAACCAGATAAGGACTGAGTTCTCTGGGTTATATTTTGCAAAACACTGACTTTCAGACTGTAAATAACCGCACACATACCCCCCGCCCCCCCAATTCCACACGTGACCTCGTGTGCTGTGTATTTCCCATGTCTTGATGTTCTATATATGTACTTTGCCTTAACTTAACCTGATTTGTAATTTCGCATAGCTTCTTTTATAAGGCGCATTGAGTTGCCTTGTGTACGAAATGTGCGGTATAAATAAAGTTGCCTTGCCTTGCCTCTTCACCACAGCAGTTCGATACACGCTCCATCCTTCCCTCGCGAACAGGACCCCGAGACACTTGACCTCCTCCTCTTGAACCAAGGACTCTCCACCGACCTGGAGACGTCGCAGCATGCTTTATGTTGTTAATTAGCATCAATAACAGTGCTTCTTGTAGGCAAATGTAAAACTCACCCACTCACAGCAATACTGCCACATGATTGGACCAAACCGCCAGTGATTTTGAGACCAAACCGTTTTCACTTGAGGCTTTGCAGATGGGTTTGACAATTCAGTTCTCACGCCAGTCTGGCTCAAAGTTACAAACATGCATGACCGGATCAATACATAACACAACACCATATTATAAGCAGAGTAGTCTTTGAGGATCGAAAGTAAAATATGACCACAATGACTCACAGGGTTTTTACCAATAGATTTATTCACACATTGAATCAACTTAAAATAAAGAGTGGAGGAGAAGGGAGCATTTGGCTGTGGGAGCACGTCATTTCAACATTAGCTGAACTGAAACGAGAAAACATCAAACTAACGTGTATTTGGTTTTGCGGTAAAAACAAACAAACCAGAAACAAAAGAAAAACGTGGTCCCGGTTGATGCGGCGGTCGTGTGGAATTATTAAAAAAAAAAAAAATAATCGATAGAAATCCACCTGGTCGCCTTTTTAAACTTAAAATCAAATCCGGAAGTGAATGAGAGGAATTAGCAACTCGCAAAGGCAGCCGTTTTTAGCTAATATAATTTCCTGTGCGGAGAACAACATTTCGATGGCGTAGCCTCGAGTGTTGCGCAAGCTTTTGAAAAATCGGCGCTGTGAACCGGATCTAAAAAGACGCACAAAACAAAACATTGCAACTATGTCTAAATCGCTCAAACCTACAGTAAAGTACAAAAATACGTTTAAAATATGACACCAATGGCACCCTCTCTGAAGCGCGTGACGGGTGAGGGAATCCAGATATTACAAAAATAAAAAAGGAAAGCAGTCGAAAGTCGCTATTTTCAGAGAGACCCTGGGCGTGAGCAGCGTTCCGTATTGCTAGGTCAATAGGGAAAAAAGTAGCCCAGAATTAAAAATATCCACCAGCTACTAGACAACTGAGAAAAGTCTGCCTTTGAGAAAAGGTTATGGAGAGTGTGGAAAGTTATATTTTTTTAAATGTTCATTCAGGTTTTAATAATAATAGACTGTGACAGTGAGTTCGTGACATAATTGGACAGTGTATGTAATCAGTAACTAAGTCAATTTTAGTGTTTTTGTTCTTTTAAAAGGCTCATAATGCACACTCCAGAACTGTAGGTGGCGCTGTGCAGATGTTATGTCAAATGCCACTGACAAGGAGCAAGCAACAATGTTTGTCCCCGTGGTGTTGCCGTAAAGGTGTGGAATTCAAGCGCATTATTTGAAGCCGCAAAGTTATTTTTCATAACACTTACTTAAACTGATTTGTACTTTCTTCTTTGAATATTTAAAGCAGAACTAAGTAACTTTTTGACCTTAATAAATCCTTTTCGTAGTCCCTCTGAGGGTAATACAAGTGTTAATGGGATGATTGGGGGCTTTTCATCTCCCCCTGGTGTATCTAGCCAGAAAACCGCACTCGCAACTTTCTCTTCCTCCGACCCGGCAGCCCCAATACACACTAATGGAAAACATCTCCCTCGCGGCTCTATGTTGTCGACAAAATCACGTTTGACTCGCATTTCTGAGGTTTATGACATGGTACAGGTAAGTCCTGACTGTATTCCGTCTACAGCTTTCGGTTTGTTGATGAACATTTTACAAAACGTTATTTGGTTTATCACAATCAGAAGAAGCAAACAGGCTAACGGGAAAAGCTAACTGTGGGCTAGCGCCACTTTAGCAGTATTTACAGTTGGGTACAATTGGGTTGTGGCACAATGTACAATATCCCTCTCTCCCTTTGTCTTTTCTCAGCGTTGTACTCTCACAGACAATTAATGAGTAAAAAAACGCTACATGCCACAACAGCTGCAGTGGCGCTTGTGGCCTCTAGGGGCAAACGTTACTTAGTTCTGCTTTAAGTATTTTCCACAGCAAATACATCAGAGAGCTACTTTATAACTTTGCTTGTTAAGTAGCTCTCTGGAAGAATATTTAACCAGTCGAAATAAAGTACAAGTACAATGTAAATATGACACATTTTATGCCTTCTTCGAGCTTTTGGGCATAGATGAAAGGCCCTATGACAGATTCTTTTTCATAATATACATTTATCTATTGTAAAAGTATACATATGTGAGAAAAGAAATGTGCTGTGAATCTGATTATAAAGCCTTTTTAATCGATCGTGAAGAAGCAGCTTGTTGTCGCTTTGACCCTGTTGTTGTTGTTGTTGTGTACATAACCATGTTGGTATTGTGCCCTGAAAGCTGTGAAATGTGCATAACTCTCTGTGGAAAACTGGGACGTTATTATAGGGCCTTTTAAAGATCTTGTAACCAATGTTTAGCCGTTTTTAAACCATTATTAAGAAAGGGCTACTTTTCAGTTTATAGTCGCAGTGTTTGCACATTCCTAATTCATGACGGGGTAAAGCTAATTTTATTCCCCAACTAGAACAAAACATAGAATTAAAAATCGAGCAACCAAACATTTCAGATTGTGTAGAGCAGAGTAATGTAGTAAATCTATTGTTCCCGAAACCGAACAGGGATAGCGTGAAGCTATTATACAAAGGCTAAAACAATAGCAACTAGCTAAATTTGTAGTGAATGCAAGCTTAGCCCTGATAAGATCCGAATGATTCCAGTGAAGGTTTAAAGACTTTAAAGGCCCAATTTTCCTCACTTTCAATAGGTACAAAAATTTAGCTAGTTCATATTAGCTGTTAGCCGTATAAAGCTAATTTCCCACATTTCAAGGAAACAATTGCCCCAATACCCCAGTAACGTTTGTAATATCAGAGTTGTTTTTAGCGTTGCTGCTACTGCTACCGTTTTTAACATTGCTCATAATAACACTGCAAAGACACAACATGGATTAAACAAACAAACCAACATGTGTCACCTTTTTTAAATAAAGTTAAACAAACAAAATTCTTGAAATATCTGGATTTTTTTTCCTTCCTTTAAACATGGCCTTCATGAACGCACCAGCATAAACAATTACAAACGATACTCTCAACGGGAAACAAAAAAACAGCAGAAAAATATTTGTGGGCTCAGTGCAAGCAATATGGCCGACCACAGGCAGTAAACAGTAGAAAACGCCATTCTTCACATATAGTCATCTTTTTTACAACACACTCTCACTGAGATTTAAGCGCTCGGTTTCCTCCGCCATCTTTGTTCAAATGCTTTTAACACGTAGCACTGATTGTTAGTCTGTCCACAGCGGTCCCAAAACCCGCGTTCGGGTAAAAAAATAAAATACCCCGCTGTACCGTCTCGTATTCTACACAGCAAAAATAAACATCGACATGAGTGACTTGAATTCAGAATGATAAACCGTAGAGTTGTCAGGCTAAGATTTGTTGAGTTGTTTCAAAATATTTGTTACGAAAGCTTTGGACATTAGCTACTTCTGGGATAGTGTCTTACAAAGTGTCTCGACAGCTAAAATATTACTAAACTGTTTTTTTGGAGGGGGGTGGAATGTAGTGGTAACTTGCCCAAGGAAACTAAGGTGAGACCCTGCAGGCAAATTTCATTCTTTTTTAATGTTTTAAAGTCTTTTTTTTTTTTTTTTACCAATTTTTCCTCTTAAAAAAGTGAGCGTTCACCCGGAAACAAACAAAATCGTGCTGTCTACTCTCTTATTTAAATGGATCAACTTTTTGCAGATTCAGGACCGCAGTTTCAAGGCCATAATGCTATCGCTTAAGCTAGGCTGCTATCGCTAACCTGCCGCTAACAGCTGCTTCTTGTTTTGTAAAGGGTCTTAAAATGCTGCAATTATAAAAATGTTTTTGTAAAATGCCTATTTTAGCCTTTATATTACCCAACATTGCCTTCTAATTTAAAAAAATCAAAGCTAAATCCAATACTTCTTGTATATTTATTTAAAAAAAAGACCTGTAATAGATGCCAACTGGTGAAACTACTGTAATATGCAATAGGTCTGGATCTAATATATAAAATATATTAGCCTATATATATTCCAAGACAATAAGATATCCCTCCTCACTTTATTATCCTTTGGTAAACAGGCAATTTTGGTCCTTTTAATAAAATTAAATAGAAAACTCATTTATATCAGTAATCCAAAGTCTCACAGCTCTAAATGTATTTATTTACCTGCAGTGTCTCACCTTAAATTAATCAATTTCCTTAGTATTAAGTTTTATCACATAGGTTTTATAGTTTTATATTTAAGTAATATTTTTTACTCCACTGACTGTAATTGTGGTGCAATGCATTGACAATCTATTGAAACCAGTCAGACACACCCTGGAACAGGTCATATATTGTAAGAACTCAATGTAAACTCATCAGAACAAGTCAGATCAACATCAACATTCCGTCATACCAGTCTATGTCACTTATATCGAGATGACTTTTGCCCGTGGCTTTCCCGCTCTGGAGATGGGCATGTGTAGTTGTGCACTTAGATGTGGAGAGAGAGAGATACGAGAAGAAGCGTTTGTGCAGAAGTCCACCATTTTGTGGTCCAAGCCTCCTCATTTCATTAATACATTTCGCTCCAGTTTCAGAGTCTTGGTTTAGTTTAGGTACATCATAAAAACACACTCGCCGACACAGTGAGGACACAGCGAAAAAACAAGTATCCACAGTTGAAACGACTTGAAGACTGAATCGTTTCTTTGAGGAGCTTTGATGATTTCATTTTTGACCTGGATTATTTTTGACCTGTTTGAATAGACATCCCTAAAGAGAAATGGGATCAGGCACAAACCAACATTAAAGAGGAACTTAACCCCAAACCTTTTTTCTGCTGGTGAGCTGTTTGAGTATTGTCTACTGTTTATCCAATTTTTGCCATTTAGTGTAAGCTTCTGTAATTTGCACTATTGTGCCTCTGCCCCTCATGGCTAAATGATGAGCTGCAGTTTTAATCCTGATTTTACCAAATTTAGTTATTTAGTTCTTTTTCGGTCCTGATTTTGCTTGTTTCTTGTATGTTTGTTTTAATTCAATGCAACATGCATTGTAAAAAAAAAAAACAACAACCTAGAAATAAGTAAACTTTAACTTTGCCCTTGATTTGAGTCCCTGATTTAAAGAAATCTGTCCATGGAGCAATAGTGATACAATATTGATTGTTGTTAATGATTTTCTTCATTTAAAGTAGACATATCCTCCATATACGGCTTAGAAATAGACTTTTAAACATTATTTTTGTTGCCTCAGCTGTATATTTACCGTTTTATAATTTTGTCTCTGCAATAATTAAATGGTGACAATGAAATAGAGGCACTAGAGCCTCCTGGCAGCTGTAGGAATAACTTATTCAAAAGCGTTGAAACTGTAAATCCAACAGCTTAGCCCGAGGAATGGATTACTCAAAAGTTTGTGAATGTAATAAAATGTCTTTGACAACATAACACAGTTTAAAAAACTTAAAACAAAATTGGTTTTGCATACCAAGTGTGAAAAAAACATGGACAGATTTCTTGATATTAGTTACTCGAAAGGGGGTAAAATTTGACTTTTCTCCAGTGTAGTGCGTTGAAATGGTTTATCAAAATGTAATATAGCAATTGTTTTCATATTGTGCCGCATATGCCCTAGTTTCGGGAAGCACAAAATAAAATATATTCTTTGTCTCAAAAATCCGCAGTCACCTAAACCCCACACTTTTCAAAACCCCTCAATCCGAAATCCAGATTCAGAATTCAAGTCTCTTCAACCGGACACTCTAATTTCGCAGTGAATTTTTGTAAACCAGGGGAAAGGCAAGTGGCAAGTGTACTATAGGCTCAAGTCTTTGGGAGGGCATCCAGTGTTTTTTAGTTTTTGAAATAGTCAGACAAAAGAGGAGAAGCCTGTGACGGGGGTGCGTGATCCGGGCGGGTTGTTGTTGTTGTTGGGGAGCGTGTGGTGGGCGGGCTGTCCGCTCGGGGTGTAGGCTCCGCCCGTGCTGTGCTGCGTCACTACAGTCTGGTAGTACGGCTCCTTCTCCACCGTGGCGCACTCCTCGTACGGGAAGGCGCTAGTGTTCTTGAGGCTCTTGGGCTGCCGTTTCCAGGAGTTGTAGTAGGTGGGGTCGCTCATGTAGTGGTTGACGAACGAGTGCTTGGGCTGCTCCTCTTCGTAGTCGCTGTCGGTGAGCTGGGGACAGAGAGGAGGATCACATTTGAATGGAGTCTTTTTATAGATGGAACTCGCAGTCTGGCTGTTGTTGTGAAACATTACTACTTTTCCTAACATCATGAGTTTATGAGTATGTTATCAGTTTGTAACACAACTAACAATTACAATTTTATCTAATTACAATTGTATTTTATGAAGTAGCAGGGAAGATCACTGGATCAGTGACATTTACAACGAGCGCTGCAGAAGACGAGCCACGAGGATCATGGGGACCCCTCACATCCCTCCAACCAATTGTTTGTCCCTCTTCCCTCAGGAAGAAGACTGAGGAGTATCAAAGCGAGCACTTCTCGCCTATGGTCCAGCTTCTTTCCTGAGGCAGTGAGATTAGTGAACAAGGCACACTAAATGCCTCTTAACGCCTCTCATGCTGTGTTACCTCTATGTCTATGCATTGTTGCTCGTTTGTTTTTAAGACAGTATTTATGATATATACTTTAACTTTATGATATACTCTTAGATTTTTACTTGGGCACATCACTGGGCCTTGAGGACCGAATTTCGTTCTGTCATGTTTTTTGTGGCATGTTGGAATGACAAATAAAGTACCTTAACCTTAACCTTATGTGCTCCCTCTTAAACAAAATTGGAATAACTACTACTTTAGTTGTTTAAGCTGGGGTTTATTTCAAATTGGTAAAACCCACTTTATTCATTTTTAATGCAACATTTTAAATTTAATCAATTGGCTTTAATTTATTGGCCATATGACCTTGCCCTAACATCAGATCAGATCAGGCATAAGCAGAGCCACATGCAGCTCTTTTGCCCTGCTCTCAGCTCTTTTGCCCTGCTCTCAGCTCTTTGACTCTCTAGTTAACCCTCAGGTCTCCCTTTAAAAAAATCACACTTAACACCCTAAGGCCCAAAACGGGGCCTCTACTTTCAACAGCCATAAATCACTATACTTTCATATTTTTCATCCTTTAAAAACTCAGAATCATAGAACTACTTCTGCTTGACACATACATACCAAATATTTGTACATTTTTAATGATTTTTAACCCTTTATTGACCAAAATGTTTATTTTTATTAGGCCTTGGGATGGGTCAAAGTTTAGTGGTAACATTATTTGAGTCTGAGTTTTTGAAGTATGAAAAAATATGGAAGTATAGTGATTTATGGCTGTTAAAAGTAGAGGTTCTTAGTGTGATTTTTTTATGAAAATCTGTCACAACAGAAAAACAAAAAATCTATAAAAAATAATTGTACCACTAAACTTTGACACATCCCAAGGCCTAATAAAAATAAAAACCTCATTCAATTTGGAATGCATTTAAACAAGTTTTCCTGTTTAGGTATAACAAATACTTGCATGACAGTGAACTTTTGTGTGCATTTTGGGCCATAAAGGGTTAAAAATCATAAAAATGTACAAATATTTGGTATGTATGTGACAAGCAGAAGTAGTTCTATGAGTTTTTAAAGTAGAACAAAATATGAAAGTACAAAAATTGTATGCATGTTCAAAGCAGAGGCCCCGTTTTGGGCCTTATGGTGTTATGTGTGATTTTTTTCAGCCCCAGCTCTGGGAAGCTAATGTAAAAAAAACTGAAATAGCCAAAATGAACTTCTCCAGAAATGATTATCCTGAGGCAAATTTGAGGAACATCCACTGAACACAGAAAAAATGCCATAAAAATGAAAATGTCAAAGTACACAAAAAGTCCCTAGGGAGCCCAGAGGGTTAAAGCTGGCCTGGATTGGACGTACTGGCCATTTCAGAGCCAATAGTTTTTACCAATAGTTTTTTTTTTCACTTTAACCGACAGAAAAAAAAAAAAAACTTTTCATTTTCAGGGAGAATTGGCTCCAAAAGGTTGCAAACCTCTGCCCTAGATATAAGGTCAACAAGGCAAGACATGTTTATTTACACCGCGCATTTCGTACACAAGGCAACTCAATGCTCCAAGTTCAAATCAAGTTACACGACTGAATTTACTGAGAACGATACATTTTATAACATGACTTTTTCCAAAGACAATTATTCATTCCGAAAGCACTATTTTCCACCATGCCATTTTCTTTGCTGGATTAAGGTTAAGGTGAACTTTATTAGCCCCCTTAGAGAAATTTGTCCTAAGCATTTGACCCATCCTTCGATGCCGCTGGGTAGTGGGCGACCCATCTCCAGATGTGGAGGCAGGCTGATGGTCAGAATCAGCTGGCTGGAGGATTCACCTATTATACATGTTTTAGTGGTAGGGGAAACCTACGCAGACACGGGGAGAACATGCAAACTCCACACAGAAAGACCCTGTCCAGGTGGGAATCGAATCCAGGACCTTCTTGCTGTTTGAAAGCCAATTTGAAAAGAATGAATCTCCCTCTTCAAAAGGCCCAGCACCTGCACAGTCGTCTGCACTAGCAGCTTAAGGAAACCTAGTTCACGTTACAGTATCCAACACATGCTGCATTTACTACTTCACAGAAATGCGGTCATCTCATTTTCAAAGGTCTGCTTTAGGATTTCCAGATGTTTGCTCTGGTTGTACCTCAGACTCTGAGATCTCTGTGGGTTTCTCTGTGAGCGTGGTGCTCTCCGTCAGGACCGTCCCGTTATAGTTGTTACAAATGTCCTCATCGGAGTAGTGCAGGACGCCTGGACTGGGCCTGGGAGGAGACCTGTGCACACAAACCAGGATTAGGAAAGGCAGTCCCAGTAAAAAGGCACGCAAACGCACGGTCAGGACCTGGTGCCGTTCTTCTTGAGGAAAGAGTTCTTAGAGTTGAGGGTTCGACTGTTGAGCTCCAGAGCAGTGAATCCTCCATTATCCAGGGTGACGGACTCGTCAGCTGGGGACAGGTGCTTTCCTGCATTGAGGAACACACTTTTACTCTTTATCAATCAAAAGGTCCTTCATTTAAGTTTAATCCCACACACTGCAGAAAGTAAACAATGCCAGTATGGTATCGGGAAAGTAAAGTTTAGGTACTACTGGTATCGGAAAAAAAAACCTTGAAATCAGGTGCTTGGTTGTTTTAGCTCAAATAAATGATACAAATCTAAAAGAAATAGCTTTTTATGGAATAAATTAACATTATTCTGTTTTATGGAGCTAGATGACAAATATTTGAGGATAGGTATCAGTATCGTAAACTAAGTATTGTTAAAATAAACTAACTGTACCCAGCCCAAATTTGATTGTGCCTAAAGAAAATGATACACACAAACCTTAGATGGTTCAATACATCATAAAATTTGACACATTATTTCAGAATTTCCAGGTTTGCTGGAATAATAATAATAATAATAATGCATTAGTCTTGTAGCTCTTTTCCAGACGCTCAAAGTCAGGCTAAGTCAGTGTAAACTTTTTTGATTTGTTTTGATGTGTGTGTGCAGAGGCCGACCTGAGGAGCAGTTCTTGTACTTGTTGCTGTGTCCGTGCAGCAGCAGAGCGAACACCAGCACCAGCACCAGGATGAGGCCCACCAGCGCCATCACCAGGAGGAACCACCACTCCTCGTAGAACGGACGCATGGACTGGGCTGCAGAGAGGTGACGTGATCATGAATCATCTTTATTGAACATAAAGACTCTCCTTCCTGCGTTAGTAGAGGACTTGAGTAATTAAATACTGATTAAGAACAGATTCTCCCAGTTGATCTATTACAGGCCTATAGGACGCAGCAATATCCTGGACTACGCGACGGAATGTTATAAATTCACTGTTACCATGGAAATCTGCGATGTTTCTGGCGCAAGGCAAGATTGTCTATAACATGAGCTAAAACGTTTAAAATATGGAAAAAAGAGCCACTCAGTCAGCTGCCAACTCAACTCAGTGCAGTTAATATTTCTAACACTGCAGTGTCCAAATGGACACTTACTGGAGTGAACCATAACTCCAGTAAGAAAACCATTGGAGACTTTCAAATGTAAAATAATGGAGTTACCGTTCACATTAGGGTGGCTCACAATAATGTTGTTGTTTTTTAGAAAAGTCAACCTCCCCATGTGGATCAGTGCTTCTACGAGCAGGACCTTTCTGTGACAAAGAATGTGAGGGAATGCTTCTCATCATAAGGTGAACTGTAATTGGGTCGAAAGCTGGTTGTCCTGGCTGATCTATGATGATGTTAAGAAGTGTGACTCCCATCACCTGTTGTCAAATCGCAAATAACAAAGTGTTTAAAAAACAAAAAGGAAAAAAGAAGGTGCTTCATGGACCTCCAGGCAGTAATGAAAAATGATGGAAGAGGTGCTCTTTGGGGAAGGGATTATCAATGTATAAAAATGATAATAATAATAATAATAATAATGCCTTACACTTGTAATGCGCTTTACAAGCCTGTATTACCAAGTTTCTCAAAGCACTACACTGTCATCATTATTAATTCACACCATGCTCAGTGATGCTACTGTTGTAGCCACAGCTGCCCTGGGGTAGACTGACGGAAGCGAGGCAACGACCCCTCCAACCACCACCAACCACTCACACACACCACATTCACCCCAGGCTTCCTGGTGTTACCAAACAGTCTCCCATCCAAGTACCGACCAGGCCCTTCCCTGCTTAGCTTCCAAGATCTGACAGGGTTGGTGGTATGGCCTTTGCTATGCCCAAAAATGCACAAAGAACCAAGGCACTCTCTCAAAAATGAATTCAAATTAGTAATGGCCAAAAATGGTAAATGGACTCAACTTATATTAACTTATTAAAAACCTGGCACTTGTATTGCTCTTTCTGAGGCAGATTGCTTCAAAGCACTGCATCAGAGCCTGTTTCAGTAACAGCTGGTCACTGGCGTATCAGTGTCTCAGAGCGGGTCATCGGCTCAGAGCAGCGAGGAGCTACACCACGGATGTTTTCTGGTCCATCATCATTCATCATTAGTGATGAACAAATGTGCTGTATTTTCCCCATTTCACCGCGTTTATGTGGTGAAAGTGTCTGTGCCAGGCAGTGGGCCTGCCAGAATAAACACTTTACTTATTCTTTACAAAGAAGATCTGCAATGAAGGTTCTTGAGTCATCTTCTGTATTCAGTAGTTGAAGTCGTCGAACGTTTCGCCTCTCATCCAAAAGTAATTCAGTCTGCTGATGAAGCCTTTTGGATGAGAGGCGAAACGTTCGACGACTTCAACTACTGAGTACAGAAGATGACTCAAGTACCTTCATTGAAGATGGACAACTCCTGTTCGACTGAGAACTTACACAGACATCTTGCTGCTAACTTTACAAAGAAGAGATACAAAAGCAGATATGGATGACTGACCAGGTGAGGGAATTGTAAGGAGCTCCATCTACAGCAAATAGTAGCTAAATTAGCTCTGACTGAATTGGCAGAGCTAAAGGTGACTGAGTCGGCCCGGCCCACTGGAGCCCCTCCCACTGGAGCTCCGTGAAGCACAGAGTCACGTTACAAAGAAAATGACTCTTATTTATCGGCCTATGATTGATTTGATCATTCAAACATCAATATCAGGCTGCAAATAATAAAACCGCCACATGTCTGTTTGAAACTTCTCCTCCACACGTGTTGGTGCTTCAGTCATGTTTATGAGAAGTCACGATAATAAAGTTTGTCCACAAGAGGTCAGTGTTCAAACAGAATGAAACAGCTCGGAGACTTTGAAGCTTATGAAACTTTTTTGCCAGGAACTAAATAAAATGCCTTTATTAGTTATGGCATGTCTAAAATAGACTCAGACCCCAACGCGTTTCAGCCCACAGGCCTTCATCATAGGGACAAACAGAATTAAAAAAAAAACATGTGATATAATATGCATATGTTCCACCAATAGGATTTCTCCACCTGGCTGAGGCAGTATGGGATGTGGACTCAGGTGGACAGTGACTAAAAAACACCACAAGATGGTGGTGTTATTCCCTAAAGCCAACTATAAAAACAGTGCAATATGCAGATGTTCTATTGCACTGGACTATAGTACATTTGGGCAATACACAATCAAATCGTGCACAGGCCAATATAACAACAAGGAGTTGCCTCACAAGGCTGCACCATGCGTATATTCAAGCAGTCAGTGGCAGATGGAAATGCCCCCCGTCCTTAGACTCTCCTCGGAGGCAAGGGAAAACTCAAAAACCAAGTGGGACTAAAGAGAACCATGCCCATGGACAGACTTGGGGAGTCCCTCTGCAGATAACTGTTTAATGCCAGTCTACGGACAATTTTGCCTTGCACAAAAACCATGGCAAAAGTGAATTTATAACACTCCATCCAGAACTGTATTGTGTTCAAAAGTCAAGAGATAACAATTAAGTTCCCCAAAAATATGACTTTTGCATGTCACATCTTTAGCCGGTAAATGTAAGACCGTTCTAAACTAGTACCTAAACCTTCTGACCTGCCTACAGTGAAGAAAAGTATACGCATCTTGTGCGCGCTTTACCGGCAAGAGCGGCGGAGGGAGCGCTGGGCTGGCCGTAACCATAGCGATTGACCGCAATGACCCGGAACTCGTAGCTGACGCCCGACCGGAGGCGCTCCACGGGGACCGAGATGGAGCGACTGCTGGGCGGCACCAGGCGGATGAACGAGTCCCACACGCCTTCGTCTGCCACACAAACACATGTTGAACCTCCTTTAGGAATGTACGTTCTCTGATTCAGAAAGTCATGAGTAAAAACATGTTTCAAATGGATAATGGCAGATTCTGTCATTCACAAACAGGGACTACATTTGAATTTCCATTCAGTTATAATTATAATCTCGCCGTCCGACTTGAACCCTTATCTGGGTACAGGCTGCCATCGTGTGCTTAAAGTTTAAATATTTGACAAATGTAATGGATTGTGTATAGTTAGCCAAAACCTATTAAATATATATTAATATAGATAACAGAATCCCTGGTGCCATCACTTTAACCAATGAACTGTGAACTGGTCCAATCAGGAGGGGGTAACTTGATTTACTTTTGGAATTTATTTTTGCAAGTTAATAGCACTGCAAATATATAGGCAGTAAAAACACCCACATGCGATCTAATCATTTTATGCTTACACTCCTACAGACGTGTTCTGAAATACATATGGCTCTTATTCAGTGTTGGAGTTTCTGCCAACTCCCACATTAATCCTTCAAAATTACAGGCACGACATCTTGACTTTTAAACAAAAAGGAAGTGTCTCCTGAGAGCAGCGCAGGCTGCTGAACTGTGCCGCTCCTCATAATTGAAGGTTGGTCTGGCCGTGATTAGAAGAGGGAGTGTGCATGACCTGCCCCCGCTGTGTGCCCACTGAGAGAGATACACTCGGGGTAATCTGCATTAGCAAACCGCTGCGGGCTCGATCTGCACGGCAGGTTAGAATGAATGAGACCATAACTTCCACTTGAGTTAATGAGGAGGACTTCATTCAGACACCTCTGTGTTGGTCTTTTATGCTTTTTTTCACAGACGGAACTATTCTTAAATGACAAATTAGCACCATGGCTATTGTCACCGCGAAGCCAACCTCACAGTTTGACCCGGTACATGTTTAATTACCCAAAAGATGTCTAAAACCAAAAAAAAAATCATAACAAGCAGTCTGAATATTTCATTACTAACTCCATTACTAATTATTTTATCAATTATTATTAAATCTAACAAAAGCTGACTTGATGTCAGTCACATGACTCACAGCCATCCTAGCAGCGCCGGCTCCAGAACAAACTGACTGAGTGTGTATTAGAGTTCCAAAAAGGTGCAACTACAGATTTATCAGACAGATTTATGCCATTCAAATATATTGTGATGCCACTAAAACTGAGGGTGCAAACATTTCAAAGTGAGGTTGCAATGCAATGCTGGTGGGCCCTGGCACTGTCGTTATTATGGTTTTTGCACAGTTATGCCTGACGCATATTTGGGGATGAAGACCACTGTATGTCACCATTTTTGACATGAATGTTTGCTTGGAGGAATAGGAATATTAATTCTCTCATCTGGTTCAAAATCAGAATCATTAGAATCAGAAGTTACCTCAGACACATCCTCCTCTACTTCACTGTCATCATCAATGAAGAGTTCCATCCTTTTGCTTCGGCTGCTCATTTTGTAAAGTCTGCCTGTGTAATGTTGGTAGGACTCCCATGCAGAGAATCTTTTATATGTTTTGCCCCTGTGGCAGTATGGCCACTTTTAGACCAACAGTGTAGGATTTGTTCCTAATGTTTTGCCTGATGAAATAAAATATAATAACATGACTACAATCCTTATGTGCACAAGTTCCATGTGAGTTATTTAGCATGCACTGTTCCGACAAAATAAACAAACTACTTGTACAGCTAACACCAAAATTAAGGTCCAATTAATTACCCTTGGAAGATACCCAGACACAAGCGCAAAAATAATTCAGACTCTTCCCACAATTGAAATCAAGCGTACGTCTGTTTGATTCATTTAGGAGATTAACACAACACTGACCGGAGGGGCGGGACTCGACGACATATCCGGAGATGGGGGCGGAGCCGATGTCTCCCTCCGCCCAGTGCAGCGTGAGGCCCGAGGACGTCTTGGAGACGCTCATGTCCACAGGAGCTCCCGGCGAACCTGAAGGAACAAAAAGGAACAGTCGAGAACCTTCACGATGTCTTTCCAAACATCCACACGTCGCTCTTCCTCGCCCCCTCACCTGGCAGGGGCCGGGCGGTCAGGTTGGCCTGGGCCGCCGGTCCGTAGCTCACGGTCAGGGCGCGCACGCTGAACATGTAGTTGGCTCCTCGCACCAAGTCTCGGACCTTGAGCCAGCGCTGCCAGCTGCCGTTCACGTCCACCGTCACCGCTTTGGTCAGCCCTGCCCAGGCCAGGGACAGATGGCGTGGTTATAAATCGCAACAATATACCAGAAAAACGATCAAATGCATTTATCCTCTTAACCCCCACACGAACCAAGCACATTTTCTCCAGTTTGGCTTTACCCAAATCTAAACGTGCCGGAAAAGCGACAATGCTACAACATAAAAGTGAAAGAGCGACAAAAAATGTAGTGAAACCATCACAAAAAAGCAACGTAAAAAAGAAAGAAAAAAAGTAACAAGAACACGTCAAAAAAGAGACAAAACGAGACAAAAATGCAGCGACAACCCGACAAAAAAGTTACCATCAGTTTTGTAAGCCTTAGCTTTTAAATGAGGCATTACACAGTAGATTTGGGTACTTCCAATCTAGAGAAAATGTACTTGGTTAAGGCGGGGGGTAAGAGGTTAATCGTGCACATGGGGTTTAATAACATTCTTTCGGGTGCCTCGGCATAGATATTTTACATGCTGTAATTTGAAATAAAGTCTCTGTAAGAATAAGATGGCTGCGTCCGAAACCATTAAAAAGGGGGTATTATGCTTTTTTCAATCACATAGCACCAGTCTATAGCATACTACAATGATGACGTAACCTTCTGTTGGTCTGTATATGCAGTAAATTAAAATAACTGCCTTGAATAAAATTGCTCTCTCAAAATGGCTGTACTGAACGTCTTGAAATAGGCCTCTGTCTCTTTAAAGGTCCTATATCATGCAAAATCGACTTTTTTGAGTTTTTAGCCATGTTGTTATGCTATTTCCTTATCAAAAACACCCCCAGAGCGGTTTTTGGCTTCATTCACGCAGTTCTAAGTAATCCTCCTGAATCCTGCTCTCTGAGCAGCTGCTCCACCCTCTCCTGGTAAACGACTGAGCTGTTCAGTTGTGTCGTCACAGCGGAACGGAAGTGCTCTACGTCTGTAATGTAATGCCTTACGGCCTGATTTGTATTTATAAAACTTTTTTTTTTTTTTTTTTTTTGAAAAAAAAAAAAAAAAAAAAAAGCAACTCTCCGACGCGTCTGTGCTGTCCCACGACGCTAATCAAGCGCACCCACGGCTGGAGGAGCCATGGATCTGAGCATAAGTGTTGTTTTTGAAGACTGAGCTCTTTCTAACCTACTCTGGACACCGCCTGTTCTTTTTCTTACCGATAATGTCACGGATGCGCGTTTGGCTACGAGAGGAACAGGACTTTTCAACCTTCCTAAAGAAGAGTGCACTCGCCAGAAGTTGGAATTTCTTTCCGGGATTAAGCTAGCTACTATATCAACCAACCTGATGGATGCTTGGTAAACCTTGGCCAGAATCAAAGTGGATTAACTTTTATAACCAACACGAGGGCCATAACGTAAACACCCGACGATGGGGAGGCCATGCTGAGCGGTGAGTCAATCAAAACGCGTGTTAGCGTGTGTGTTAGCGTGTGTGTTAGCCATTTATGAAACTGTGTTGCACGTGTCAACTCCTTATAACTGCATTATGTGAAGTAACTTCACTTTTTGCAGCAATATTTATATTTATAATACTGCAAATGTGGAATGAGCGGAGAGAGGGCGGAGTTAACTGAATCGAAGCGTCTTGTCTTCCGGGTAGGGAAAATACCCCCCAAAAATACTTATATTTCTCTCAAAAATGAGTACTCCATAGTGATAGAGGTACAATATATCATATATATGCCTATACTTTACTTTGGAATGGCTAAAATAGCATGATACAGATCCTTTAAGAAGCTTTCCGACACGCCCCCTTCAGCACACTCCTGTGGCATTTAAACAACAACACTGTGCGGGGAGGGGGCTCTGCTGAGCTGAGGAGCAGTGGTTGGTGGCTTGGCTGGTGACAAAAGGTCCAGAGGCGTCTCCAGGAGGTGGGGGCGTTCCTAGGAGGACTGAGGCATAGCTACACCTAAAATGGCTGCCATCAGAGTTTTTACTGATTACTCAAAAATATGTGAATGAGCCAAGGCAACACTCCAGGCATGTGTTTAATGAGGAAATGACATAATAACATGATATACAGCTTGAAAAAGTCGATTTTACATAATACCCCCCTTTAAATTGTAGCCTCTAAGCACTAACACTAGAAACTAATCCTTAACCTTTCATGGGGTCAACTGTTAGATCTCTATGCAGTTAGTGAACTAGAGCTTCAGCAGCATTTGCCCAATTCCACCGTCCTTACCCAGGGGAAGTGACATCACCAACAGCTGTTCTTCTTCTTCTTTAAAGTTATTGGTGGAGTGCAGGCCAAACAAAAGCGCATACCGCCACCTACTGTATAGTGTATAGTGTCCAACAACAACATAGTGTCCAAATAAAGACATTTAAGGCGGAAAAAAAAGAAAAATCCAAATGAGCCATCACATTTCCCTTTAGCGTTATTCTATTATTCACTCCTTCCTAACTGGCAGCCCAACTCGGACGCTTCTTATCATGGCGGACGCTGACGCACATCCGGTTTGGCGTAAGACCTCTTACCAATCTGCTCCTTTCGGATGGGGCCGATAGCTCCCCTAAAACACGAGAGCGAGTGGAGACTTTGCCTGGAGCTCCCCCCGTAGGCTGCAGTGGGAATAACTCTAACTCAACCCTTGAATACAGACTGGGGCGCAACAGCAGTAGAAGAAGACGTGACAAAAGAGAACAGGATTAACCCGAGGATTACTCAAATACTACTCCAGGTCTGTTTTTGACAAGGGAACGTTATTTAAATCTCATAACAGTTGATATTGCGTTATATGTTTCCCATAAGACATGGTTTGAATCCAGTTTGTGCATGATTTATTCCAGCTTAGATCGATTTTTAGACCCGGTTAAGTTCTGATCTTGGTCTATATGATGATGAGGTGGTACTTGAAGAACCCCTGTCTACCCCAGCGCAGAGTTGTGATTTTCTCAAAAGAAAGAACCAAAACCTGACATGAAATGATATAAAACGGGTAAGCACAGACCTTGGACGGCGGCGGTGGGCTGGTAGCTGACCCTGTAGCCTTCGATCTGTCCGTTGGGGCTGAGGGGGGCGCTCCAGGACACGTTCACGCTGGTGCCGGTCACCTCGGAGAAGGTCAGGGAGCTGGGCTCGCTGGGAGCTAAAGCGGGACACACGAGTTTGACAGTCAGGGTCACAATGTGAAAAGCAAGAGTATTACATGGATTACCGAAGCCGACAAGCAGGTGACTCTCCGCTAGATCAGCCTGTGCGACCTTCACACAGTTTTACAGCTCGATTATAACCCCTGGGCATGTCTTTTTTAAAACATTTTTTTTCCATTTTGAAGATGAATCAAAACAACATTTTCTCTCGATATCTTTTGGGATACTTTCTCTAACCCATCTCCCAGACAAGACAAAAGAGTTTCAAAGGGTAAAACATGCTAGTGCGAGGTATAATTGCATACTGTACTGTTTATCGGCTTGCAATACTCGTCCCAGAATTACTCGGTATTATGTTTAAGTGCCATTAAAAAAAGTAAGCTGGGATTGCCTGGTCAGTTAATTTACTTGAGGATCTGTACTTTACTTGAGTAGTATTTGTGTCAAGAACGTATTGATTTTACTCCACTACATTTCAATAAAGTCTCCAAAGTCAAAAGTAATTTTTAGTTTAAGTAGCAGCCCGTTCTGTCCCATTTTAAAAAAGAGCCTCATGATGAACACTCCACAACAGCAAGTGGCGCCGTGCAGACGTCCTGCCAATGCCAATGTCCCCATTGTGTTGCCGTACAGGTGGGGCACAGTTTTCACGTTTTGAAGCCGCAAAGTTATGATTCACGACATTGATTTCCAGTAATGAAATCAAGTACTCTGACCACCACTGTCTTTTTTTTTTAATGCTTACTTTATTTCAGCCGTAAATCCAGCTAACCCACAGCAACTCTCAGATTGTAAAGTTCAAAACCAAAAAAAGCGTACCTGACTGCTGGGTGCGGGCCCCGCGGGGGTCGCTGGGGGGCCCGTCTCCGGCCGTGTTGAAGGCGGTCAGCGTCAGCATGTAGGCCGTGTAGCTGCTCAGGTTGGTCAGCTGCACCTGCGTGTCGGGGACAAACACCACCTGCACCTTCTCCGTGCGGTTCTGCTGCTCGCGCTCCCAGTAGTGAATCTGCAACACAGCACCCACCAATACTTTGAACATCTTCACAGCAAATACCTCTAGACTGAACTTTTCCTATCCGACTTTTATGTGAGTGTGTGTGTGTATCATAGGTATTTGTGCAGTAAAGTGGAGCCAGTTCAAAAATGTAATACAACTTTCATTTCATTGTGTAACTAGCAACCTTTTTAATGTCTCTGTTTTGGATTAGACAGTGACTACTTTTACATGCCACTAAAGTACCTATATTGTTCTGAAATTTTGGGTCAAAATTTGACAAAAAAGGTAAACCCCTTGTTACATATTGACTATTTGGGTTGACCGTAACAACTTGAACAAATCATAACACAATGCAAACTTATCGCATCAGGCTGATTTTTTTCAAATATGGCTACTTTTTCGATATGTTTTTATGGGGCATAAAAAGAAACGGAAAAAAATTCAGGTTTCTCCAGTTTCTGAAACATTTGGAATAAACTGTTTACATGCAAGAGCAGACAGAGTTACCCCTGTACAGTATACACGGTAACTGTTATCAATTGGAATATCGCAATACAAACCGGACAATGTCTCGACCAATGGGCGAGGAAAGCCCTTCTCTTTGGTCCTCATGGCGGGGAGCTGACAATGCTGTAATATCACCCCCTGGTGGCCACGGGCGACTCCAAAAGACCCTTTGGAAACAGGATTCTAATGGTGACTTCACACCTCCCTAGCATGGCTTAAACGTCTAGCTCCAAAGAGTTTTATTATTTTAAAAGATTGCGATGACCCATGTTTAACCACGCTGGTTTTCGTACATCAGCACTAAAAAGTGGAAGCCTAAATCTATGACTGACAGGCTCTGGAGCTCTGTGGAGGCTCCGCGGGGCTTCCCACCTTTTTGCCCTTTTAAGGAACAGGCTTCGTAGGAGGAGATTGAGCAAATGAATGTTCCTTTTAATGAGGATATTCCTATACGTGTACTGTCCGGTGTTTACATGGCCGTGCGCAACCGGGTTATTGCTAGTTATTTGGAGATAACTAGCAGGGGATCTCTAGTTGCCTGGAGCTCCCCCCGCAGGTAGCAGTGGGAATGACTTGGTAAAAAGAAACTCTCACTTTGATCCAAAAGCGTAACTAGCAACTTCACGGCGCCACAATGGACACACTTGTTGGATATTGAATGTATGGTTCCGTTTTTGACAAAGTTCGTGAAGGTTAATTTTGTGTATGTCTCCTTTAAAATAACTGCACACTATTGCACATTAGTAAATTAACTTATTTCAGCATTTCTAAAACATTTACAAAGATTTCCCAAGTTATTAATAAGCACCTAAAAAGTAATGACCTCGATTATTTAGTCCATTAATATTTCTAAACCTTTTTAAGATATTCACCCAAACCCTTTTGTTCACCTAAACCCTTTCTGTCTTGTGCTTTACCACAGTTTCGGGGGCACAATGTTAGAATGGCATCTATGTTTATTAATAGTGAATTAAATTTTTACTAAGGCATTACAAACTGCTTAATAATGTCATTGGCTGTATTACCAAATGCAATGAGTTCACGCCAAGCTTCAGGCATCAGTAAAAATAAATATAAAATATTTATGATGTGGGTTAATTCGTTGAAATAAAAATATTTAAAGGGTACATGAACCAAAGGGATATAAAGCAGCCAAACTTTGCCAACAAAGTGCTCTGGCTGTGAGTCTTGGCTGAACTCCCACAATGTGCAGGCTCCGAGCTGTAGTTATTATATTAGGTGTCCTTAGCATCGCGCCAACGCTAACAGCAAAGAAGAATGCAATGAAAAAGTGGTTCTGCGTCGAGTTGGCGTGTGTGTTTTTACTACACAATGATGTGAAAATGTTAGGGCCCGACTGATATGGATTTTAGGGGTCCGATACCAGTATAAAGGTGGTTGGCCTGGCCAATAACTGATATATATATATATGCACAGACACTTTAGTACACAAAAATGGAATTTTGAACAAGTGTTCACTAGAATGTCAAAATAATGTTAAGAACATGTAGACAACACTAGCCTGGTTTTACCAGACCCTCGTACTCATTTCATTTCGTACAGAGGGTCTGGAACTTCACATTTGAGCTCCGTTATCAGGTGGGAGGGGTGAACTCCTTTGAAACGATTGGATCTGATTTTCGCTAGCGTTTGGTCGTGACGTATGTAATGCGCCCGAGTGAGTGAAGCAGCTATCATAACTCTATCATAACTCTTGGGAGCATTCCTTGCGCATTCTAAGGCTTCAGTTATAATTTCTGGATATTTGGGAGCCGAGCCAGAATGGATTGAAGAGCTTCCATTACTTTCGTATTCGCTGCCATTACTGAACTACAACCAGCAAATGCGGCGCAAATGCTTGACGTCATCTACAACACCCGCCTCCCCCGCTCGCTGAATGATAGGTTGAAATTCAACCGATGAAACGCGGCCACTGAGATCAAACCCAGACGTACATGTAGGGAAAAGATAATTGACCAGAGCTTACGGATGGCTAAGGCAACACTGTTAGTGACTCATTAAGATAGTTTATTAGCAAAAAAAAAAAGTTGATTTGGTGTTTAGTTGTTAGTTGTAATTTAATTTTATGTGTTTTTTTGTATCTCTAAAACTAGCCTATAGCTAAATATTTATTCATAAAATAAAGGTTTCAATCATAGAAATATATCTAACAGAGGCTGATAATGTTTTTTTTCTAAGGTCCATACCAATTATTGAGGATTTTGATTGGCCGATACTGATATACGCCGCTTATAATGTTTATAAGAACATTAAAGTCAACACTATGGCTGTAGTGCAGAAACGTTGACTTAAACACTAGATGCAACTTGGTCATTTTATACTCACTACTGCCACCTCAGGTCATACGTGTAACTGCAGTCTCTATATTAAGCTCGTGCATGATGGCAATTCGGACCTGAATTAACACCTTTGAGTGACAGTGCAGGACTTTAGAGGCAGTCGTGGTGAACAGGTCTGGGCTCATTCTACACATTAGGACATGACTGGAACATGTAGGGGGAGGAAAATACTTAATTTTAACATTTTTAAACTCTGTATAGTCCCTTTAATGTCCTTATAAAATAAAATATATTTTTGCAAGTTTTGGAAGTGTGCGGGAATTTTCCTAATCGATGTACGAATTACATATTAAAAAATCCCTCAAAAACTTGTATGTTAAATACGTGCAGCTTCATGGCCCCGCCTCATGCAAGAACACTCTGAAAAGGTCTTCTGTTAGTAGTCCTCACCTTGTATCCTTGGATGAGTCCATTATGCGTCTCCAGCGGGGGTGCATCCCACGTCACCTCCAGAGAGGACGGGGACAGGGCTGACACTCTGATGGAGTGAGGGGCCACAGAGGGCGCTGTGGGGAGAGCAGACTGCTGTTAGATTGGGCATGTTGGATTTTTTTTAATTTATCATCATCTGCCCTAAACATCCTGGTACTCGATATGAGATGTTCGGATTAATTACTGCTTCACCCGGCTTCATTTCCAGACTACTCTCCCGTCTGGCTGGCCAGGCTACTGTCTCTCACAACTAATAATTCATGCTAGTGCAGCCTCCAGTAGTTAGGTATGTCCACAAACGTGTACTTGAAACCGCTAAGAGAGCAATACTATAAAATCCTCCTTTATTTAAGACGGTGCAGTGATGATTCACCCACCTGCCTCTCCCACGGACACGTCCACCGGCGCAGATGGGGGGCTCTCTCCGATGATGTTGTAGCTCGTCATGAAGATCTGGTAGTGCTGGTACTTCTTCAGCTCTGAAACCAAGTGACGTCATGCAAATTAACGGAATTAGACAATAGCTTAATAATGCTTATGCTTTAAATGCCTGAGATCATGCACACAGAGTAAACATACAGTAGTAAATAGATTAATGTGTGAGTTGATTTATAAACACAAATAGTCAGTCAGTAATGGAAGGACCTACGTGTGAGCTCGAACTCCGTTAGCGAGGCACTGCTGACAGTCTTAAAGGTGCTTTTGGCTGAAAAACACAGAGAATATGAACCAACAAATGAGAATCATTCAAATATTCAACCTGGCAAGTCTCCATTGACACCGCCTTACTTGGAGCTGTTTTGCGCTAGCAAAACGTACAGGTAATAGACTTACTGGTGATAAGTGCACTTGAAGTATTGGTCTGGGCGCCTGCTTCAGCGATGGAGGAGCTGTTAGCAGCCAGCTCTCGGTAGTAGAGCCGGAACCCTGTCAGAACTCCGTTTACGCTGGCTTCACTGGGGGCCTGCGTACACAAGCGACACGTCACAAACATGTCAGAAACACGTCAGCAACAAGCAAAGTATCTAAAACTATTCTATTTTAGCACTATGTTAATTACCGACGGTACTTGATATCACTAACTTGAGTAAAAGTACAGACACTGCAGGTCAAATATTACTCCAATACAAGTACGTGACATTTTTACTTAATAAGTGAATGTATTCAAAGTAGAAAGTACAAATCGGTTTATTCAAGTTTTCGGAAAAATAACTGCGAAGCTTCCACGGGGACAAAACTTCTTCCTTGTTGTGAGTCAGTAGCAGAACTGACAGAACATCTGCCCAGCACCACCTACTGTGCTGGAGTGTGCATTATTAGGCTTTTAAAGAGGGGGTATTATGCTTTTTTCAATCACATAGCACCAGTCTATAGCATACTACAATGATGACGTAACCTTCTGTTGGTCTGTATATGCAGTAAATTAAAATAACTGCCTTGAATAAAATTGCTCTCTCAAAATGGCTGTACTGAACGTCTTGAAATAGGCCTCTGTCTCTTTAAGAAGCTTTCCGACACGCCCCCTTCAGCACACTGCTGTGGCATCTAAACAACACTACTGTGCGGGGAGTGTGCTCTGCTGAGCTGAGGAGCAGTGGTTGGTGGCTTGGCTGGTGACGAAAGGTCCAGAGGCGTCTCCAGGAGGTTGGGGCGTTCCTAGGAGGACTGAGGCATAGCTACACCTAAAATGGCTGCCGTCTAAGTTTTTACTGATTACTCAAAAATATGTGAATGAGCCAAGGCAACACTCCAGGCAGTGTGTTTAATGAGGGAATGACATAATAACATGATATAAAGCTTGAAAAAGTCGATTTTACATAATACCCCCCCTTTAAATGTTTTTTGTTTACTTTGGAGCCTTTATAGAAATGTAGTGGAGTATCGTTCTAATGTAGTGGAGTAAAAGTAGGAAGTCTCCACAAATGTACTACTCATGTTACATACAGATCCTCAAACGTACAGCACTGTAGTTAATTTACTTTGTTACTGACCAGCAGTCAAACTGAAATCACGACTGGAATGGCCGCAATATCGAAATACCAAAGGCTGACATTGATGAGGTGATGTCAGTTTCTAAACCGAGAGCAACCTAATCCTAATAATGATTGTAAACTCGTATCACTTTAGCTGATGAGATGATGTTAGTTAGACAGGGGGCCGTACCTTCCACTGCACCAGGACTGAGGTGGTGGTGGTGGGCTTCACAGAGGTGATCACCGGGGCCTTATCAGGAACTGCAAAACACATGTTAAGACTTATTTAATTGGGAAAAAACACTGTGTTGGAAAAGATCGAGTCCCCGTGACATGGCTGTACCGCAGTCGCTCGCTTAGACTCGAACGCGGGGAGAGAGGGTCCTTGTGATTTACAGACGACAGCTCTGACAGGCGGCATTATTGTCTCGTCAGAAAACTCGCAATTGTTTCGTCATGTTTAGTTCACCAAAAAGTCAGTGGTTAATTTGGACTGATGCGAAGGATTCAGGGAACAGGCCAAAACAGTTGCTGGGACACTCTCATGAAACACAATTATATCAACTCAAATCTTTCATGGATCCTCCAAAATAGTTCCCGGATCTTTGACTGTGAAAAACTGAAAGGTGTGGGATCAAATAAAGCGCTGCAAAGAGCCCTTCTTAGCTCGTCACCGTCATGTTATTATCAAGAAAAAAATGGGAGTCAACTAAATAATGTTGTAACTGTCATTGTTGGCGAAAAGAACACTAGTAGTGTGGCACAATATGTCACAAAAAATATTGTATCACAATACAACACATGTTTTGAAAACTCATCTTAACCACCTTAAAGGGATATTTCAGGATTTTTGACATAGGGCCTCATTTCCTAGTTATCCAGAGTGTTGTTGATTTATATATATATATATAGTTCTAGGAACTGCAAAGATACTGCGCAGAACCCTCAAGCTCCCAGGCCTCTGGTAGAGGACCCGAGCTTGGAGGAAAAAGAGACCGCCCGCGGAGGGTGAGGAAGAGTTTTTATATACACTCACCTAAAGGATTATTAGGAACACCATACTAATACTGTGTTTGACCCCCTTTCGCCTTCAGAACTGCCTTAATTCTACGTGGCATTGATTCAACAAGGTGCTGAAAGCATTCTTTAGAAATGTTGGCCCATATTGATAGGATAGCATCTTGCAGTTGATGGAGATTTGTGGGATGCACATCCAGGGCACGAAGCTCCCGTTCCACCACATCCCAAAGATGCTCTATTGGGTTGAGATCTGGTGACTGTGGGGGCCATTGTAGTACAGTGAACTCATTGTCATGTTCAAGAAACCAATTTGAAATGATTTGAGCTTTGTGACATGGTGCATTATCCTGCTGGAAGTAGCCATCAGAGGATGGGTACATGGTGGTCATAAAGGGATGGACATGGTCAGAAACAATGCTCAGGTAGTCCGTGGCATTTAAACGATGCCCAATTGGCACTAAGGGGCCTAAAGTGTGCCAAGAAAACATCCCCCACACCATTACACCACCACCACCAGCCTGCACAGTGGTAACAAGGCATGATGGATCCATGTTCTCATTCTGTTTACGCCAAATTCTGACTCTACCATCTGAATGTCTCAACAGAAATCGAGACTCATCAGACCAGGCAACATTTTTCCAGTCTTCAACTGTCCAATTTTGGTGAGCTCGTGCAAATTGTAGCCTCTTTTTCCTATTTGTAGTGGAGATGAGTGGTACCCGGTGGGGTCTTCTGCTGTTGTAGCCCATCCGCCTCAAGGTTGTGCGTGTTGTGGCTTCACAAATGCTTTGCTCCATACCTCGGTTGTAATGAGTGGTTATTTCAGTCAAAGTTGCTCTTCTATCAGCTTGAATCAGTCGGCCCATTCTCCTCTAACCTCTAGCATCAACAAGGCATTTTCGCCCACAGGACTGCCGCATACTGGATGTTTTTCCCTTTTCACACCATTCTTTGTAAACCCTAGAAATGGTTGTGCGTGAAAATCCCAGTAACTGAGCAGATTGTGAAATACTCAGACCGGCCCGTCTGGCACCAACAACCATGCCACGCTCAGAATTGCTTAAATCACCTTTCTTTCCCATTCTGACATTCAGTTTGGAGTTCAGGAGATTGTCTTGACCAGGACCACACCCCTAAATGCATTGAAGCAGCTGCCATGTGATTGGTTGTTTAGATAATTGCATTAATTGAATAGGTGTTCCTAATAATCCTTTAGGTGAGTGTGTGTATATATATATATATATATATATATATATATTTCTTTTTTACTCATGCAGTCCTTATTTATTTACCTTTATTTAACCAGGAAAGTCCTACTAAGATTAAGAATCTCTTTTTAGGGGAGTCCTGGCCACAGAGGGGAACCTATTTTACATGTTTTAGTGGTAGGGGAAACCGGAGTACCCGGAGGAAACCTACGCAGACACGGGGAGAACATGCAAACTTCACACAGAAAGGCCCCGTCCAGGCGGGAATCGAACCCGGGGCCTTCTAGCTGTGAACCAGACTACCCATATAAATGTCTGTGTTGACTTTTTTTAATATAACCATTTTGCATTAAAAATAACTTATATTTGAGGAACATCAGCTTCCTGGTTGTAAGCTACGCAGTGGCGGAGTGATCTGCTAGGTTACCGGATCTACAGTAGTTTGTTTACCTTCACATTACTACATGTGGAATCCACAAAGGAGCTTTCTACAAATCAGATATGGCAGCGTTTGGAAGACTACTCGATGATTTTAAATGCAGGCTACTAGTTACCATAGACATGCACTAGCCTAGCACTAGCCTAGCACCACTAAACTCTTCAAATATAAGGACTGCATGAATTAAAAACACTCTGGATAACTAGGAATTGAGGCCCTATGGCAAAAATCCTGAAATATCCCTTTAACCGAGCGCATTTTCTCCAGGTCAGCTTTACCCAAATTTAAAAGGTGGTGGATGGCTGAACAAAAAAATGTATAGAACTTATAGAGGTGCAAAAGTTCAGACGTACGAAGATTTAGAAAGCTCACTCTTCTTACCGTCTTGAAGGGTAGTCACCGCGTCCGTCTCTTTGCTGAGGACACTGTCTCCCACGTCGTTGGTGGCCAGCATCCGCAGCTTGTACGACGTGAAGGGCTTCATCCTGACGACGCACAAAAGCCACACGGTCACACACTGGCCACATATGTCAAAGGCAGCTGAAAATGTCAAGCCTTCAACACAAACTCTTCAACAAAAACTCTTCTCTGGTCAAACAAAAATGCAATATTGATCCAAAACATCCAGTAGTTTCACTTTCTGATTTCCAAGCGATCTACCCGTAAGTCCACAAGTTTAGACCACTACAGTTACTGAGACCTATGATAAATAAATGCATCTCTGGCTCCAGTACAGTTCCTCTTGAACGTTGACTGGAGTGATATGTTACCCCTCGACGGTCCAGTTGGTGACGTTGTTCGGGACGTCCGTGGTGTGGGCGTTCCACTCCCCGTCGGGCAGTTCTTTGATCTGGACAGTGAAGTAGCGCAGGGGGGAGGACCCGGAGCCCCCCGTGACCCAGTGGAGCTGCACCCGCCTGGCCTCCACCCCCTCCTGCGGGACGGACAGCTTCCTGGGCGGCTGCGGACGCTCTGGAAACACGACAGGAGGGCAAAAAATAAATACATACTGAGGCAAGTTAAAATATGAAGTAAACATCATTTCAGGATATATTTTTTTACACAGCCTGATAGAGCTGGGTATTGCCAACAGCTTCACGATTTGTTACGTTACGAATCCCGATACAGAGTTCATGATACGATACATTAGGGCTGGGACGGTACACTTTTGTCACGATCTGATAAATATCACGATATTGAGGGGCCGATCCGATACGTATTGCGATACAGTAAGTAATTATGACCAAGTAATGTGTTTACCTTTAAATGTGTAAAGAGAAAACAGTCATGTGTTTTAAGTTTATAAACCTAATGACATTTGACATTTATTGAAAAGTGCAATATAACAAAGTGCTGAGTGCATGATAAAAATGCTTCCAAACACAAGTATTGCGATACGATCTGATATTTTGTCCCAGCCTAGCAAATGTAGTGAGTGAGTGAGTGGTTGGTGGTGGTCAGAGGGGCCAAACTGGTTGCCTCACTTCCGTCAGTCTACCCCAGGGCAGCTGTGGCTGCAACAGTAGCATACCATCACCGAGTCTGGAGTAAATGAATAATGACGACAGTGTAGCCCTTTGAGAAACATGGTAATACAGGCTTGTAAAGCGCAATACAAGTGTAAGGCATTATTATTATTATTATCAAAATATCCTTTTAACACAATACAATTATTTATATATATGGGAGCTTGAGGGTTCTGCGCAGTATCTTTGCACTTTTCTGGACCGAGATGTCTGATGTATTTCCTGGGATATGCTGGAGCCACTCCTCCAGTTTGGGGGTCACTGCCCCGAGTGCCCCAACGACCACGGGCACCACTGATGCCTTCACTCTCCAGGCCTTCTCTAGCTCTTCTCTGAGCCCCTGGTATTTCTCTAGTTTCTCGTGTTCCTTTTTCCTGATGTTGAAGTCGCTTGGTATTGCTATGTCAACCACCACGGCTTTCCTCTGCTCTTTGTCCACCACCACAATGTCCGGTTGGTTCGCCATTACCATTCTGTCCGTCTGTATCTGGAAGTCCCACAGGATCTTGGCTCGATCATTCTCTACCACCTTTGGAGGTGTTTCTCACTTTGACCTTGGGGTTTCCAGCCCATACTCTGCACAGATGTTCCTGTACACTATGCCAGCCACTTGGTTATGGCGCTCCATGTAAGCTTTCCCTGCCAGCATCTGACACCCTGCAGTTATGTGCTGGATTGTCTCATTGGCCTCTTTGCACAGTCTACACCTGGGGTCTTGTCTGATGTGATAGATCTGGGCCTCTATTGCTCTGGTGCTCAAGGCCTGCTCCTGTGCAGCCATGATGAGTGCCTCTGTGCTGTCCTTCAGGCCAGCTCTGTCTACCCATTGGTCGGATTTCTTGATATCTGCCACTTCAGTTATGTTTCGGTGGTACATGCCGTGTAGGGGCTTGTCCTCCCATGACGGGACCTCCAGCACCTCATCTTCTGTTCCCCATTGTCTGAGACATTCACTGAGCACGTCATCTGTTGGAGCCTTGTCCTTGATGTACTTATGGATCTTGGATGTTTCATCCTGGATAGTGGCTCTCACGCTCACTAGTCCTCGGCCTCCTTCCTTACGGCTAGTGTACAGTCTCAGGGTGCTGGATTTGGGGTGGAACCCTCCATGCATGGTTAGGAGCTTTCGTGTCTTAACATCTGTGGTCTGTATCTCATCCTTTGGCCAGCGTATTATTCCTGCAGGGTATCTGATTACTGGCAGGGCGTAGCTGTTTATTGCCCGGGATTTGTTCTTGCCATTGAGCTGGCTTCTTAGGACCTGCCTTACTTTCGTATGGAAAACGGTAAAAATGAGGTGTAGAGGAAGGCAGTAGGTGCAATTGACTGGTGGTCGCGTCTTAGACATTTTGTACTGCAGGCAATTTGACGAATGCAGCACAAGGTTTACTTTCTGCCGACTTATTGTCAGTCAAAAGCGTTTTTGTTATTCTATTGTAATGCGTGTGGGCATTGTCTGAGCTGCTGCTCTGGAGTTTAATGGAGCGTTTCTACAGCGCAACGATTACAGTCTGTAAAAATCACACCTGTCATTTCCACTCAGCCGCGAGTGCAAATCTGAGCCTTATTATCACCTTGTTATACACCTCTCGCAAGTGTCACCTCTGCCACCGGTGACCCCCGCCGAGCTTTAGAAAGTCCACTCCATTTGTGTCAGCGGTGTTCAAAAGTACAGTTTGGAGAGAACTTAAGCTAACTTTAGCCATTTCCAAGTGACAGCAATGTACGAGTGGAGCCTGTAGGGTACATGTCAGGGGCGCACAATCAAACGCACAAGTGACACTTTCAGAACGCCTCAAACGGTTCAGTCTTTGGAATTTTGCAGTAACTTGGTGCCAAAAGCTCAATTTTCCCGAAGAAAGATAGTCAAACACTCACAGTAAATTGGCCGTCGTCTTCATCACGCAAACTGCTTAAGTGCTAACACTAACCCATTCGCTCAAGCAGAAAGTAACAGGTATGTTTTTTTGTTTGGGAACGATCCAATCACCTCAAACTGAAGTAACTCTATTTGTTTTGATACAGACAGACCATAGATCAGAGCAACGTCTATGTCGCTGAGACGCGCCCCCTGTGGGTGAGAACAGAAGCTCTGGTCCATTGAAATGAATGGGCAGTGTTCGTCTGAGAACTTCGAATTTATCTGTAAAGGCAAATATGAAAAGGCAAAGAAAGTGATCTGTCGCTTCAGATAATTCATGGAGAAGACGGTAACGCTTTTAAACGGAGCAGCGGAACCCCACATGTCAGTAACATTTGCTCGTGCCACTTTTGCGCTGGTTGGTTTATAACAGAGGTCACTAAACGGCGGACCTCGGTCCGGATCCGGACCCATGCGCCAGCCCATCCGGACCCGAACCTTGGATCCGAACTTTGGACCCGATCCTGAATCCCCTCAGACTAGCGGCTGCCTCTGCGCTCCCTCTCTCTCCCTCCCTCCCTCTCTGACTGCACCAGAGCGATAAACTACAGCCCAGACAAACAGAAAGAGAAAGTCCTAAATCTTAGCTTCATGATACTTTTTAAATTTTTAGAAACGCTTTCGGAATGACTGAAATATAGCTCGCTAAAAACAAAAGCGGAGGACGCCCTAATTAAATATGCACGCGCGATCGTAATGCGCAAATAGCGCGGTTGGTTTCCGAGCAGGTCTGAACCAGGACTAAACCTGGACTAAACCTGGACTAAGCCAGGACTAAACCTGGACTAAACAGGGCTCAGTGTGTTGAACTGAGCAAAGAAACACATCACTGTCATATATTATGTGCACATTGTGTATAATAGGCTACAGTAGCCTATGCACTCTGCTATTTAGGAGCAAAAACTTATTTTTAGAGCAAAAAAACAATAACAGGATTCAATTGATTGCATTATTTTCAAATCACAGAAATAGATTTAAAAAAAAATGCTTAAAAATCCTGATATAACCGTGAATTAACCCCGTATGTTCCGGAACTTTGCTTGACCATTTTTTTTTCATTTCGGACCTTGGTGAAATTTAATTCGTGACCCCTGGTTTATAATGTCATTACAGCTACAGCTTGTAGTCTGCCCCTTCAAATTGTGATTAAATAAATACTATATAATCTCTTCCCCCGACCCTCCCCCCTCCTGATCGTCTATTGCCAGTGAACTGATGTGTTCCTGAGGGCGACTGGAGATTTTCCTGTGCTTCTGACACTGGTTTGGAATATTTTATCCACAGAATGAGAAATGATCAGAGTTTTTGTATTTACCGCTGTTGCTTAAAAGGAGCCATTTTCACCCAGTCTTGGCAAAAAGCATTTATTCTGGCAGTGTCCAGTGTCCTAAATTATAGGTAGCAGGCTTTATACATAATAAGACTCCAATGCAGACTGTATCTTTAGTTTGGAGAGTGCATTTTAATACCCCACTAATAGCAGCCTCTGTGAAAAATAAATAAATGCAATTTTCATTTGGGTGTGATTTATGTTGCTACCGCACAGTAATGTAATTGTTCCTAATGTAATGGCAAAAGCACGTTACCAGCTTATAGTGTGATTTTAAATCCAACCTTATCCCATACCTCTCCTCTCTGTGGTGACCACCAGCGCCTGGTGCTCCTGGCCCCAGCCCACGGCGGTGCGGGCGGTCAGTCTGAAGGCGTACGTCTGCTCCGGGGCCAGCCCTGTGACAGTGAACTGCCTCCCCGTGGAGCCCACCTCCACCGTGGTCCACCGCAGCAGAGCCCGGCCCTCCAGGCGGTACGAGATCTGGTACCCTGGGGAGGGACGCAGAAGTTAGCGCCTCACAAGAAGGCCCCGGGTTCGATTCCCGGGACAGGTGGACTTTACATGTGTAGTCTTTCTGCTTGAGCTTTGACTTTCCCTACGTCTGAGAACATGTACAATAGAGACCGTCCTGGTTTAGGCGAGACACTGCAGGTGAATAGGGAAAAAATATTAATTGGAAACTTTTGCTGTAGATTACTGTTATAAAGGTGAGAAAAAAATGTATTGGAAGTTTACTGTCATGAGGCATTGTGTACATGTTAAATAATGGATTGGCCCAGGTGTACATTTATTGTTTTATTTTTTAATCTTGTTTGGAGCTAGGTCATGTTAAGTAAAAAGTACATGATTAATGTAACTGCATTGGGTTAAATTCTTAAAGCTGGGGTACCTGACTTTTTGTTGTTGAAAAGTACATTTGTTTTTACCACCTCAGAGTGAGTTGTAAACACAGCAAAAAAACAGATCTTGTAAAATTGTCTTCACCTAATTATTTATGGAGCGATAGAAGATAGAAATACCACTCTAAATGAGTTGTATTTTTTGGGGGTGGTCTCCCCTTTTCCACCATTCCACTGCTCAAAGCTGTACACGGGCGTGAAATGTGCATATAAACAATTTGCTTGAACAATTCGGACACGCAGGAGGGATTTTGAGTGCTAGAAACGAGTTTGGGCCAAATAAAAAAATGTCAAAGTTTGTGTTGGAAAAATCAGGTACCCCAGCTTTAATGTATATATTCATAGTTTTACAAATGCACCAAGTTAGATCTGCCAATTCTACTATTGGCAGAATTAGTTCTCCTGAGAATGTCTTCCATATCCAAGTAAAATTGGTCCTTCATGATATCCTTAAAGCCACATCGCGTAGAATTTTACCCAATAAATACAATTGAAATACAAGCATTTATTTAATTTAATTTAAGATATTTTCATCATTGAAAAATACCTCTTAAATGTACAAACAAACATGAGCATTTGCTGTGAGCGGCTCAGCTCTCCTAAGACATGACTATAACTTTACCGGGAGTGGGTACGTCTCCAGCTCATCTCCATGGAGATGTTGACTAAAGTCAGCTGAATGAGATTTAAACAGGTTAGGGCCTCCTCCAAATCCTTTCTTTGATTACCCACTGCAGTAATAGCACTTTCTGTGTCGAGCTGGTCATTAGAAGCATGTTTTGTTTTATAGTTGTTACGCAGTGTACCTTTAACTGAATCGAAAATCAAACAAATTGAATCCAATCAATACCCAGCCGTATTATAAGCGAAAAATTATTTAGAAATTTAAATTTTGCTTTGCTTTTTTGGGTTCAAAGCTCAATATAAATCTCATAATTTCCCTCCAAAAAATCCTTCAAAATATTGTTAAGCTCAAGACCGGAAAGTTTGAAGTCGGTAGGAGCTACTAAAGTGGAGACTTCTGTGGCAAGAGTGGAATTTAAACCTGTATATTTCTCCCGTCTTTAGCCACGGCCGTGTCCCAGAAAGGAAAGGACCATATTTGGATCACAGCGTCATCTCGGTCACCTTTCACCGTACACATGGATACCAAACATGTCAACATTTGTGAATGAATGGGAAACCGGCCGGTGAGTTTTGTTTTTGTTTATTCCGACATTAAACCAAGATGTCAAGGGAGAAAACTATCTTAAAATCTCAATATTGACAATTGTGTGAAAAATTAATTTCACCTTAAATGATGGTTAAAAACCCCCAAAAAACTTTAGATCATTGATTTCAAAGAGCCATTCAAAAGAGCCATTTAAGACGCTGATAAACCTTTATAGCTAACACAAACGTTTTCATAAAAATCATCCAAAATAAAAATGTAACTAAACTTCATGCTAACATTAAATTAAACATGCTACAATGGCTAAGTGTATCTCAATGAAATGTATGGCTCCTTTAAAAGTCCATTTGGAACCTTTTACATGAATGATCCAATTCAATGAGCGGTACACTGCAAGAAATCAGGGCTGAATAACTTGTTTTCCACATACATACATACATTATTTAAAGCCGCCCTTAGCTATATTTGCTGGTACGGAATTGTTGCATTCCCACATTGCATGGCTGGATTAGTATCTATAATACCGGACCTTTGACACGGATGTACTGCGTATTACACCCGCCGTCAGTGAGAGAGAGTCGGCACAGTAACCCACAGACCTGGGAGCGCACACTGTAATCTAATCAAATGTACTACGCCACCTGTGACAGCTCCCGTAGCACCAGATTACGCTGCACTGTGTCATGTGAGCGTTAATCCCGTCTCTGTAGAGATTATGATTCCACGGCTGTAAATGAAAATTAATTTGTGATTGTGCTTCAGGGAGTGTGTTAAGCGTTTGTACGGCTGATCGTCACAGTAACAGGGAATATTACAAACATCCCCCGTGTATGGGATCGACGCACTCTATTCTACACACACTACTCTATACTATACTACTGTTTTGAAATGTATTACTTATTTTGATGGATAACATTTTATTTCACTAAAGCAGCAAATGAATCAAGAAATGTTGGGAGGAAAAGTTATTTTTATTTGAATTTTTAAGCTAATGACATAGTTAGAGGTAAAGTTCCACACCAGTTTTACTCATTTCTCATTGACCTAAAATTGTTAGCCTGGCATAAAGCCAGACTGACTTTATTTATGTACTTATAAATACACATAAAGACAGTCTGGAATTGTGGTAATAGGACACAATTTCCAAATCGAGACTGGAGGCGGGGCTAACGATCGCAATTTGAACAAGAGCGAACCAATCAAACACAAAGCAACCTATGCTTTGCGTTTACGTCCTCCACCATGTTTGTTTGTAGTCCTCACGTGCAGTGGAGTAAATGTTCCGGTGAAAGCCCTCAGAGCAGCTTCTTGCTGTGGCTTTAAGGACAAGTCCAGCTCATGTAAAACAGAAGGAAGGGCACTGGTAAAAGATCGTTGTGGCCGCCATCTTGACTGTTTTGGTTACGCCTGGAGGAGTACTGGTGTTTGATGGGAAATCCTAGCACGGAAGATGACGCACTGTTAACTCCCGCCTCCCGTGCTATGATTGGCTCGTCTTGGTTTTGCTGGAGTCAGTGCAATTCAAATCGCACAATCCCAGACTGTATCCCAATGTATCTCTTAACATGGAAGATCAGTCTGGCTCGTGCCAGGCTATAAAATTGTTTAAAATTGTTGTCCTCTATCTATGTCACTTCCTGTCAGTGTCCAATGAGGACGTGAAACTATAAACATGTCATAAACATATCAAACTAAAGAAAGCTGGGTACAATCTTTGGAAAAATCTTATATACAGTATAATTGTGCTAACTATGTTTTTGTCATATGCACTTTAAGTTGGATATCTAAAAGGATACAAGTTGCTTTTTGGACCAAACTGTATAATTTTCTTTCCCGATCACTTGTTGATAAAAAAAATCCCAATATAGACAATGCAGAACAACCATTTAAATAAATAAATAAATAAATTGTGGGATTTTTACAGGGCCGGTCCAGCCTTTGAGCAGACTAGGCAGCTGTTAAGAGCCCCAAGGCCACTAAGGGGCCCCCAAAAGCACTTACTTATTTT